>CM067485.1:9411942-9456889 GCA_034552555.1 Semaprochilodus insignis
AAAAACTTGCTTTAAACAGGTTCACAAATTAGTTTTCCTTTACTATATTGCATCTGTAGGTCTCTGTTCATAAACATAAACTGGCCAAAACAAATTTACTATAAAAGGAAATAGTGTTTATATATATTCAGAACGAAGTGCATGTGTACATATTTCCATATTGTGGTCTATTTACCCGCAAAGTCAGGAAGAATATGTCTTATCTGTTCACTAATGCTTTGATGTGTGATTTTCAGTCAGTGTTTACTAACCCCATCCTGCTTTACCTACAGTACCTTCCTCCAGGTGGTCACTGATGTAGTCCAGGCCTGAAATGGACATTTCCATGGATGCTAAGAATACATGAATAAGCTTGTTTAGTTTTGACATGTTACGTTTTTACACGCAAATAAGCTGGAAGTAACTACACATTTTGCATAATGTAGTGGAGTAAAAAGTAAGATATTAGACTTGGAAATTTTGGTAGTTAAAGTAAAAAGTCGTCCAAAATAGAAATACTTCAGTAAAGTACAGATACACGAAAAAACTACTCAAGTACTGTAACTAATTACATTTACTTGGTTACTGTCCACCACTGGATAAATATGGTATTATTTCTGTCGCTGTAAGTGAGGAAAGTCTGGCGCTTCACGACTGACAATCTAGCTGCGCAGCTTTCACAGTAATTAGGGTAAAATTCAAACCCCACAACGTCCAATCACAGGCGCTTTTTATACTTTCTCTGAGATCTTTTTCTATCCACATATTGTCTGTTTTGCTCTTTGTGTGGCCATGTGGAGTGAAACCCCCGGTAAAACACGTGTCATGCCATGTTTAACAGGGTACCGGTAAAGGAGCTGAAGTTGGCGCTCGCGCCCCTCGCTTACAGCGCCGCTGCTGCGCGTGCACGTTCCTCTCAGTGTGGAGGCGAGCAGCGGACTAGGCTCTCCCTGAGTTAGTGTTTGGGCTCGTGTTGAAAGAGCAGCAGACTCAGCAGCTCCTCTGCCTCACACGCCGAGCTTCGAGGCAGGAGGCCAGGCAGAAAGGTAGAACGGTATGGGGTGTCACAACAGTAAGGTGTGCGTCCACGTCCAGCACAAAAAGGTGAGTTCAAAACTTTTCACTCCACTACACAACCAGCAGACACAGGGTTTGAATGGGAAGCGGGCGGACTTGAGGTAGCTGAGCTCGGCCAGGCGAAGCTGGGAATGTGACTTTGTAAGGGCTCTGCCAACTGCTTCATTATAGCTCCTAACCCACTTCCTTCATTATGAGTGGTCTAGCAGTCGGTGGAGGTAGAAATGGCCACTTCAGGCTGAAGTTTGCCTCGACTTGTGAATACTGTAATGCGAAACAGATGCTGGGCGTGCAGACTGGGAGCTCTACGACTTTGTTTGTATCTAGTGTTTAATAGTTTGTTTACCTCACCAACCCACACCAACAAGAAATTAGGCTCAAATTAATTTCCGCACAAATCAGCACAACACCATCAGTTCCGCCTTTCGCTATTAAAGACCGTTAGTCTCAAGTGCGTGGAGTGGTTTGTATCACGACCAATCTGGCAGCACTGTGTTAATAAAGCTATGGTCTTTTATTGATTTTTCTCATGGACCAAAATCATTTCAATCATCTTTATTAATGAAGCAGTAAGCTAGTTTACTTGCGTAAAGGGGAAATTTCAAGAATTCTGCGTAATTAAATGGTTAAAATGTAAACAAAGTCGCTCAGACTGGTTTGGTGTGAAATGCTCTGTTCAAGAGTCATAACTGTTCACTGTGGTGGTGATGGGAACCAGACGTCTGAGGAGTTTAATGCTTCTTAGGAGGAAGTTCTTACACATAGAGGATAATGTGTAGCCTGTTGACTGAGATATTATTTAATGCCACTTTGGAGAAGATTTTGACCTTGGAAGTGCTTTTAAAGTGCATCAAGGTGGATGGGTACATGTAGGGTGTTGACAGCAAAAGTAGCCCCCAAAGAAAGCTCAATTTTCAGATTTACCACTGTTTGGACCATCTTCAACATGACATTTAAAAACAGACATATGTAAGCTCGCTGGTAGTTTGGGGTTCTAAATAAACTGTGAAGAAACGTACAGACTCAGATTTCTTTACAGTGGTGATGATAAGAAGTCTGTAAAGTTTGTCCACAGTGAACCTCACTGAATGAGTTTGTCTCGTTGACTGAAAAGAAACATGGTTTACACTTTTCTGGGTGTTTTCAAATAGGGCTGGGCAATATGACAATACATATCATTATCATGATAACTTACACCACAGTACATACCGTGCATATTATCAGTACTTGCAGAACACTGACCAACTGCCTGTTTCTTTATAAAGAGGGCAAAATTAGTCCAGTTCAATGTTTAAAAAGGGTTTGGTGCAACACAGTATGCACAAATATTAAATACAGATCATTGTGTCCATAGTTTTTAATAGCACTACTGTTTTTGTTTGGTTCCAAGTGATCAGATAACTGAAAAAATAAATACTGTGCAATATTAGATGTCTGACATATCGCCCACCTCTGTTTTCAAATGATAATACGGCCACTTATAACCGAGTACATTTGTGAAGAGGCAGATTTTATAATACACTTTTAGATGCTTATTCCGTCATTATGTTCGTGTCATTTCAGTATGTTATGTTAGTGATGACATCTACGCTGCTTCATGATGAGCCACGCTTTCTTTTATGTTACACCAAAATGATTCAAAAATTGCAACAGCTATCTTCCCTTCCCTTGCTGATGTATGCTGGATGTGCTAAGGAGTTCAGCATCAGTTCTAGAAGTTACTCAATACCTAAGTGCTTATTTGACTCTATATATATCATACAAGTAATAGTTTTATACATGAGACTGGGTCTCGTTTAGAAATTAATTGAAATGTCATAGTTTCAGCAAACCACTCTTGCCAGTATGAAATTTTGGCCCCTAGTGAAAGCTCAGGAAAGCTTTGATTAGCCCAGATTGTTGGCAGATTTAGCCAAAGTCGTGTTAGATCTAACGGACACGGTGCCCTCAGTGCCTCCCAACAAGTTCTAACGTGACCCACATGCAGGCACCATCCAGGCTGAGTTCCTTACGAAGCCATGTGGGTGCGTGGTTGACATGAGCAACTGGAGAAGTGTGAAAATTTCCAAAGGCTACAGCAGGAGAGCCACACTTCATTCAGAACAACATGAAAACACACAACCACATGTAGGCATGTAGGCCAGTGAGTAATAAAGCCAGGGGTTAATTAACGCTGGAGAACATTTGGTGCCCTGCTTCAGAGGGCCGACAAATGTGGAATGGCTTGTTGTGGTTTAAGCTGCTTTAGGTCATTAAAATAATGGCTCACAGAGTTTCTCATTCATGCTTTATTTGTGTTGTTTATGAAACGTTAGTATTAAGATACATTTAATAAGACAGCAAGGTTGCTGGAGTTTTCTGAATTCTCAGGGTTATGGGGAAATGACATCATCTGGCTTGTGGTCGTAGTTTTTACATGGTTTGGTTTGTTTATCCTAAACGGCTTCACGGAAGACTTCAATGCACTGACAGATATTCCCTGCTTTCTTAGATTTTCATGATCAGATTACTTAATGCAGGCTCCAGACCACAGATTGCATTGCACCTGAACTAGTATGCTGAAAGTGGCAAAGCCATGATTGAAGATGTTTTTATAACATTATAAGGCAAATAGAAATTGCAGGCTTCTAGCAATAAAACCTCAAATTAGGTATAAATTCAGTAATTATGCCCATGATAAGAAGTCTGTTTTATAGGGAAGTATTCCTAAACAAAGAAAGAGTTTCATGATTTATTATCCAAATAAGAGAAACTTTTTGTTTGTGTGGGTTATGTTATACCTCAGGTTCAGTACTATTTTATTATTATTATTGTTATTTTTGGTTTGATCTAGATTAGATTCAGTTTGTTAGATGTGTCAAAAAGGAACTCCACTGATTTAAAACTAAATAAATAAATAAATAAATAAATAAAAAATCATCAGTATAATTAAACGGTTGTGATGTTAAAGCCATTTAATCCAGTTTGAAGCGGAAAGCCCCGTTCTAGAAAACCTTGCGAAAGTCTTAATTGTTTGCAGTGATAGTGATGGTGATGGGAACAAGACGTCTTTGAGATTTTAAAGTACTGCAATCTGTCTCACAAAGTTATTGCATGAAATGGTTAGATATAGGCTGCTTGATGTCAACACATTGTGTTTATGATGGTTTGGAGTTAAAATGGTTTTTTAACCCAGTTATTTTAATTATTTTATGATGGAAAAGTACATGTGGAACATTTTAAGGCAAAATAGTCCACAAAGAAAACTTTTTCCCCCACTTCATCCAGATTTTATAATTATTTTAGCCTCATCAACCTCACATATAAAACTCACAATGACATGTAGCTTCTCTGGTGGTTATGATGGTTCAAAACAAAAGCGACAAAAAACAATTTAGATGTAACAAAAGTAGATAGGATACAAGCAGACATAAAGGTTTGATCAGTGATCTTGATTTCCCTGGAAGGTGATGAATGAAAGTGGTATACCAACTGTACAGTTTTAATTGCAATATACTATTTTAAAAGATTAAAAGGTTTTTTTTTAACTGAATTAAAATCGTTACTCTCTCTCAGCACTGAACTGATTTTATAGGTTAATAAAATTAAATGTTCTATATACAGACACACTGTAGAAAGCCTTATGTCAGATGGCTTGTATCTTTAAAAAGGAGTAGTCTTCCAGTTGGAGAATGTGAGTTCAGCTTTTCCTCACTGAACTGTGTAAAGTTGTTCGCTTCTGAGACATTTTGCACCATGTGGGTATAGCTGACTTTTGACTTTGGCACAAAAGCTTCAAAACGTTAAATCACCTATGAGCAGCGCTGGCCTTGAAGTCTTAAACATTCACAGTTGAACTGCACATTCCCTCAGGTGACCGAGGAAGTGTTCCCTTTGGATTTGTAAATGTGCGCCCGTATTTCAGCGCCTGTAAAATAAGTGGAAAAGTGTGGAAAATTATGACATGATGGTAAAATCTTTAGGAACAAAAATGCCGTTTTGGGCCGGGTGCTGTTCACTGGAGTAGTTTATATGATGTGGTTCACGTGTTGTCTTCTTGTTTAGTTTAGGATGGCCAGCCACAGTCTGCGGTAAGGACCCTGGCATTAACAGGAGTTTCCATCCTGTCCATGTGTTGAGCTTTCTTGCATTCTTAGAACAGGGGTTCTTCGTAAAGCCTGTCTTGGGGTCTTGCGCAGTGGTCGTTTTTGGTTTTACTCCTCGAATGCGTCTGACTTTGCTTATAAAGAGCATAATCGTTACAGCAGGAAGGAGGCAAGCATTTGCAGTGCTGGGATTCAGAATCACTGAGGTAAAGGAATTGCAGTTACAGTTTAAACTGCATGATGGTTGCTGCGATCTGGAAATCAACCTCTAAAGACAAAAATGAAGAATCTGTGAAACTGTTTCTAACTCAGAAATGAAATAATGAGTTAAAATAATTAAGTAATAAGTTAGTGCATCCTGATCACTACATTTTGTACTTCACGTATGAGTATACCCTTTATGAACAATCAGGAACCTTTTCCTCAGGGGATACTGATTGAGCTGGTTGATTGCTGTAGTGCCAGTTAGTGGCTGGCGCCTGATACGTCAACAGGCTGATAAATGGGAAAATGAGTTACTGTCGGCCAAGAACGCCACCTCTATACGGTTCTTGGGCAATGCTTTTAATGCTGCAATGCCATAGCATTGTAAATCTCTTTAGAAAAGAACATCAGCTAAATATGTTAATATTTGCATGTTGAATCGCTTGTCATAGCCATGCAAACCTAATCAATGATCTATATTTTGAGTATGTATGTCTTGCACTTAATGCACTCCACATACAGTCATATTCATACTTTTGGGAGCCCCTGGTCAAATTACATGTTTTGGTAAAATGAAAATAAGTACACATCCTTTACAGGGAAAATACTTCTGCTCTGCTAATACTGTTTATTTGCCAAATTTACCATGTTGGGTGAATGTGGCCTGTGTCAAAACTATGGTCAGTTTAATGTTTCTTTTTGTACCATTGTGTTAAACTTCAATAAATAACAGTAAAATACACAAAAATAGCACATTTAAGTGTGTTCTGCAGAGAATTTTGTAGCTTATTTTCAATTAGTAAAAAACAAAACAACAAAACACTTAATTTGGCCTGGGGTACCCTAAATTCTGCATACTTGTTTTTAAATGTAAAACTGATTATCAGTATTGAGACTGAAATTCATTATCTTTGCCTTTTTAGTGACGGCTGATGTGGGCAGTTATGCTTACTTGGTTACACGTACTCAAGTAAAATTTTATGTATTTCTGCTTTTCTAAATGGTAATGTTCTAAATGTTTTATTTCTGTGATTATATTTTTGAAGAAAGTAATATACCTACATTGTGATCAGTTACATTTGAATCATTGGTGTTTACTTACTAGTTCCCTTATTATGATGTTGATGATCGCAGATTTTGTGCTGTTTTAATGTGCTGAGAAGTTCCACCACAGATCAGTAGTACTTTTGTTCTAGCACTTTTGTGTCTTTTGTTATTTTGCTTAAGTGTGGGTGTAGTCCACTCTGCAGGTCTGAGTGTCTGTCAAAGGTGCTGATTTGTACGTTTAGTGTCAGTTAGGTCTGTTATCTTTGAGACAGAAACCGTATTGTTGTAGCAGGATAGTTGGAAGTAAATAAGACGCTCTTAACATGCTTAAACTTGCTTGAAACACGTGCAGTCGCAGTGTCTCTAGTGAAATACGCAGTTGGGTGGACAACCAGGTGCTGTTCTCAATGGCCTGTATTACTGCAAGGAATTTGTGGATGAGGTCATGGTTATGTAATCCTTATTGCAAGCAGCGCTGATCATTTTAGGCTAGTTTGGAATTTGACAAATACTGAGTCGTGAGATGCGACTCTTGTGTTCAGATTTCTGATTAGAAATTTGTAGTCCTTAGCTTTGTCCCTGTGGAGTATTTTTGTGCCTCTTCTTTGTTTATGAAACATTAGTCATTTGGACTCTCCATTCATGCTTTAATCGTGCCATTTTCAAAGAGATAATCTTAGTGTCTCCATAATTCAATGGTTGAGATGTAAAACAGTAATTTAGAGTATTTAGATTTGATGCTAAAAGGTTCATTGTAGAGATACCGGTTTCTTTACAGTGGAGGTGATGAGACCAGAGGTCATAATGCCTTCACAGTTTTATGTTACAATCCAAAACCACCAGTGAACCTACATGTGTCTTGTGAGTGTTTGATTATACTGACGCACACATTCATATAATTAGTGTTATGTATGCCAAACTGACAATATAAAGTTTCATTAGGAGCTATTTTGCTTTTTCTGTAAGAGGGTTTTGGAGGCATTGAACTCTTCAGACGTCTGCTTCCCAATACTATGACTAATTCTGATTGGATACGTTTCTCTAGATTGGATAGACCACCCTGTATGACTTGGTTTTCATCTTAACCTTTTAGTTATGCAGACATTTTGTTGGAATTCCCGTTTAAGTAGGTTAGTTGTTAATGCCATAATCGCTGTTGATTGATTATGACTGTGCTTTTGACTGTTACATGCATTCTCTTCTGTGTTGTAAGTTCAGTCTTCTCTTTACACAGAAAAACAAAGCAAAAAATGATCTACATCTAAAGGAGACGGGCTGTGCTCAGGATGGAAGTGGTAAGTGGTTTCCTGTACCTGACATCACATCATATAAACAAACTAGGGATTGTGCACTTGGCAGTGACAGTTGAAGAATTTCACTTTATACAGCTAAAGAACTTAGTTAAATAAACAGGACTGCATAACACTTGCTTTGCAGCTTGATTCCTTTCATTTATGTTCTGGAGCAGCTTCTCCCAAATCCAAGCTACTCTCGCTGGGTCTTATTGTGTAATTTTTCATTAGGCTGATGAAAGGTGTGCGCCATCTCTCAAGAATGCTTTTTTTCTGTGTTGTGTTTGGCATGACACAATGTTTAGTAATTTAGAAACCTGCACATCCTTTGTGGTGTTGGGCCCATTGAGTTAAAGGAATAGTTCCTTGAATGTAGGCAGCTAAGCAGTGCTTATTTGTTGTCTGATATTTGCATCTTTGTTTTCCACTGGAGCTTCAATAAGTAATGAAAGCTTATGCCCTACCAATTAGCTTACTAAATGCCTAAATAATGGCACCCTTACATTGAACTGTGTTGATCTGTTAATCTCAAATAGACTTTATGTGGTTGTTGGAACCATTCTGACATATTGTCATCTATTTAAAAACAGGGTATTGAATGGCAAACTAAACACAAATAACATAAAAAAATAAAACAATAGTGACATTCATAAAAAGCCTGCATAGTGTGTGTGTGCACTTTTGTCAATTTTCACAGATAACAGTATTTGTATACAGTGTCAGAAGCCACAGAAGTCTGTTTGAGATTACCTAACAATCATGGTCCCAAGGGAAGGTTGTGTTAATTTAGGCATGCAGCTTACAAAGTACCATTTGGTGGGGTTCCATTACTGGTTGAAAAAAAAACAACAAAAAACAGGCAGAACAAAACTAACTGAATTAATAATCCAAACAGTGAACCATTTAATGAACTTTTAAAGGTCGCTTGAATTCTCTACTGTGTATATGTGTTTCGATCTGTGACCATTTCAGCTCTTTTATTAATGTTCTTTCTCATGATGTGTGTTGCTGTCCAGCTTTATACAGCCACATCACATTCCTGACGTGTCTAAAGTGTCTCCATAGCATGTGTAGTTTTCCAGCACCTATCCTGAAGAAATCCTGTTTTTTTTTTTTTAAATGAATGGTTTAATGTATTTTTAAAGGTGTCCTGGGACACTCCAGCACTAGATTAGTAGTCATGCTTTAAATGCCACGTAATAGGCTCTCTGAAGGTAAATCTTAGCTTTGTTGGAATTACTAGATGGCATTTTATCCTTTGGTTGGCTATCACAAACACTGCATTGGACAATTGTCAATACAGATGACTCTGCAGATGTGATGTTGATCAGTCCTGGAAGTACACACATGGAGCATATATTTTGTAGTTTAATGTGGAATTTGATAGGTTGGAAAGTCATTTATATTTAAACACAAGCTGTTATGAATTTGAGGCTGGTGCAGCGTTCATCCTTAAGGAGTTGAAGAAGATTGTGTTTTCAGCTAGTTGAGATACGTAATGAGTCACACAACTGTATTGTCATCCCCCAGGAAAGCTCCCAGTGGAAGAGCAGAGCACTAGCCCGGAGACACTGCTGGAAAAGTATGAACAGCAGCTGAAAGTTCTGCATGCAGTTCTGGCAGGCTCAGGTAAAGAGCGAGATCAGCTCCTGAAGGACCATCCCCATGGAGAACTCTGCATGCTGGTCCAAAGCATTGTTGAGAAGGTAAAGCACTTGTACAGAGTCTAATCCCCCCGTTTATATAAACATGTCTGAATTGGTATTTAGGCTTTTGAAGTTACTACTTGCCTCTGAAAGGAAACCAGTTTTTTTTTTTCAAGGACATGTAGCTTCAAGCAGACTGATTAGAGAACAAATGCCAGATGATGTCAGCGGGATGTATATTGTGAAACTGTCACCGGTAATAAACAAGCCATGCTTTTCCCATTACAGAGTCATTGGGAACAGTGCCGATTCTGTGTGCGTTTGTTGTAATGTCTGTTACCGCTCCCTCTTGTGCGAAGCTCAGAGTGTGCTTTAGCACCTCTGTCCTTATAGCAACCTCTGACCAGCAAAGCCAGACCTGTTCACTGGGAGGCATGCCATTCATGGCCTTGTAAAGAGAGCTGGCTTTGTGTGTGCTAACACACTACAGAAGAGAACTTGTTTTACAAGGGAAACAAAAGATGGCATGTGTATTTACTCTGTAGTGAAAGCGAAATCCCTTAAATGATGGATTTGTGAAGCAGATAACCCTGACATTTACCGTCGGTTTTATTATCAGACAAAAACTCATTTCTACACCCTTAAATTTTTATTGAATGCTACAGGACCCTGTTATATGCATGTACTGGACGATGAAGACATGATGAATGTAGAGGCTTGAGTAATAAACCCAAAGCAAACTTAAGCCCAATCCCATTTCTTATTTTTAGCCCCACCACTTGTTTTCGAGTGTAACCCTCCCCCTTGAAACTGAGTTACAAGTGCTAGTGATTGAAATCTTCCCCCTACGAAATGGGACAGCCCTTCAAGAACCGGATACGTCATCAGTCGCCAGCAGCTTTTATGTAAACAGATGGAAAGCATGGGCGCTCGCAGTTCATTAGCTTCACTGAACTTCAGTTTTACACATCAACCAATGTAACGAGTCACCGAATAAAAAAAAAAAGCACAAACAAAAAAAATACATTTCTTCATTAACAGGCTACTAGCGGTGCTCTGTAGCCGACCCTGCCAGTCTGCAGTGATAGCAGAGGAGGGTAAAGTTCAACTCCTCACTTCTTAAACACATTTAGAGCATCATATGCCTTCAAAGAGGAGGATGACAATTATTCATTATCACCACCAAGAATTCTTCGGTTAAATGAAGCTGAACTTAGATTTATAATCACCAGCTTCATGTTTGAATCTCCCCGTTCCACCTTAAATGGTGCACCATTTAAGGTGGAATGGGAAATTTCGCTAGGTAGCGACCGAGACATCAGCGTATTACTAACGATTTTTATGCATGTTATGAAGAAAATGACCATAAAACGCTATTACAATGGTTACTTTACAATACAATGGCTTTTAACAGAGAAAATACTTATATTTATGGGGTTTTTTTGGTCGCTTGTGCAGCCATCTTGGAGTGTGCCTCTGAAAAATCTCATTTTGAAGGTCCATGTAGCCCTAACACTTCACCCTACCCCTCCATCTCAACAACAGTCGGGACAACCCTACTCTTAGACGTGAACGCGCAAAACGGAGGGGTAGGGCTAAGTGTTAGGGGTGGGGATTGGGGATGGGATTGGGCCTTANTAGAGCATCATATGCCTTCAAAGAGGAGGATGACAATTATTCATTATTGCCACCAAGAATTCTTCGGTGATATGAAGCTGAACTTAGATTTATAATCACCAGCTTCATGTTTGAATCTCCCCGTTCCACCTTAAATGGTGCACCATTTAAGGTGGAATGGGAAATTTCGCTAGGTAGCGACCGAGACATCAGCGTATTACTAACGATTTTTATGCATGTTATGAAGAAAATGACCATAAAACGCTATTACAATGGTTATCTTACAATACAATGGCTTTTAACAGAGAAAATACTTATATTTATGTGTCTTTTTGGTCGTTTGTGCAGCCAGAAGATTATAACAGACGGGAAAAACTGAGAAAACCTGACCCTATAACATATAAAAATACAGTATGAGCTACATGAATTTTGTTATTTATTTATTTATTTATTTATTTACCTGTCATTTATTTGTACCTGTCACATTTAACCGAACAAATGCATTGGTGGTGATAAACTTGGGCCACCCCACCCTATATTTGTTGATAGTTAACCCTAGGTTGTTGGCCCACCCAACAGCTCATATGTACTTTCAATATAAAAATACCAATAATAAATAAACCAAAACCCAAATTATACATACACAATCAAATTACATATTTTTCAGTTTTTCGAAAGTCAATACGATTTGTCTACAGGCATCCAAATGCATTTGAACCTACGGTAGGCTTGTATTTTATGGGTTTTGTATTAAATATTAGGACTTCCAATTTTTTTATATTGACCAATCAAAATCTTTATTTAGTGAAAATCTATAACCAAGCATGCCACATAGTATTATTTAAGCCTGTTCTGTTGGACTACCAAGTTGGTGTCTCTAACTGCGTTTTTTTCCCCCTATTTTCCCCAAACTCCTCAGTTACTGACCCTATAACGAGTCCATGGGAGTGAAATTAAAGTTTCAGCCCACCCGTGAACTTGCTGTGTGCAGTAGTAGTAGTAAATGGAGGCATCAGTGGCTTTTCATGCTCTAGAGTTGTACATTCATCACTTCCTGTTTGGTTTAATACCACATCATCTTTAGAAGTAGCAATCAGACCCCATCTGTGAGCCTAATTTACATTTGAATTATTTTGTGGAAGTGATGTGTTTGCTTTTTCCGCTCAAGTCAGCAACTGTGTTTGATGCATTTGCATGGTTATAAAGTGTTTTATTGACCACATGGTGTATCATCATACGAACAGGTGAGCAAGGAGATTGCCGCTGAGCTCGGTGCCGTTCATGAGAAGCAGATGAAGAGCTCCACAGAGCAGCACCACAGAGAATCAGAAGGTCTGAGCCTCTAGCTAACAGCAAGCATGTAGTTTCCTATTTATGTAAGTTGCGAGAATAATGTGGATGATTTGTCCTCCACAGAGATGCTGCGTGTTCACAATGCAGAGAAGAATGCTTTAATGGAAGAACACACGGCAGCAGAAAGTGCTCTGAAGGTAGACCATTTGACTAATAAAGCGCTACTAATTGGCTGTTGAAGTTTACCATTTATGAAATGTTTGTGAAAGTGAACTTTATAAACAATGTCTTGGTGTGTCATGTTGCACATTCCAGTGTGACATTTGAAAGTGATCTTGTGGTGTGAACTTTGTATGAACTCGCGACAGGGGCGGATTGAAGCACTGACGGCAGACTTGAAGCTGTTCACAGAGTTAAAGCAGCGTGTGAAGGAGTCCACGCTGAAGCGAGACCTGCAGAGAAACATAGAGGTGACAACTGGAACAGATGTTCAGCAAATACTTGTGTGATCTACTGTAATGACTTAAAGTAGTGAAGTGCAACTTGCTAGCAAAATCCATTCTTTATCTTGCTTTCTCTGTATTAGACTCACGGCAGCCCTGGTGCTTTCTGGGAACAGGAGCAGGAGAGCCTGCTAATCGTCATAGAGATGAAGAGGGAGCGTTTACAGGAGCAGGGAAGCAAGCTGCGGCAGATGGAGTCACTGGTATAAACTCCCACTCACCATTTTTGGTCAGGATGGAATCGACTGACCTCCTCTTGCAGTCTCAGGCTGAGTTTAAAGTGCTAGTTTGCAAAGATGCGGAGTTTCATCTTGCCACTGTTGGAGGTAGTACATAAGCTGACTTCTGTGATTTTAGACCTAATATAAGCAGAACAGGGCTCTGTTGTACAAATGTGTACATGGACATTCTCTCAGAAAATAGTGCAGTAGCATTTCATGACAACTGTGACAACACTGAATTGGTATGTACTGCTATATTATACAGTATTTTTAGCCAATATGTTTAGTAAGCAGAACTCAGCAGCACTTAAAGAAGAACATTTAATGCTGCCTCAAATGGAATTCCACCACACAAATCTACAGCACTGTGTAAAAGTCAGAGGTCACACTCCAGTGAAAACACCCATTAGGTAGAGGCTGTTCATTTTCTCAGCATCAGTGAAAAAAGCACACGATACTTAATTATTAGAAAATTATACAGAAGCCAACCATGTTTTTCAGTATTCAGTGTGTCCACTCTTGTGTGTCTTTGTTACAGCTTCAGTTCTTTTCAGGACATTTGCTTTCAGTTTGCTGGGATATTTGTTAAATTTCAGTCTTGTGTCAGATGCATTTTATGCTTTTCACATTCCAAGTAAACCAAATTGCACCTTAACTCTCTCCATTCCACCATTTTAACGTTCTTCTGCAAAAGATTTTCTTGTCGTCTATTTCTCGTTTCTCACTAACACCTTTTTGACAGTTACACATTCTTTCAGTCTCAAAGAGGTGAGATGCCTTCTTGCAGAGGAAAGATGGACAGATGCAGCTGTGTATATATTTTTTTTGAATTTCTGCTTTGTCTCATTTGTAAGATGACATAACCCGTCAAATTCACACTCCAAACAATAGGGGGCAACAGATCACAAGAAAATTCACAGTCCTCTTCACCTCTTACCCATCTAGAAGAAACAAGCATAGTTCAGCATAATACTTCATCCCTTTACTCTCCAGGAGGGTCTCTGGTGGTGGAAAGCCAATGTTGTGTTGCTTCTATTTATATAAATTTTTTTTGGTTTACTACCAAACGTGCTTTCCTGCAGAGACTGTCCAGCTGTTGTTGCTCGCCAAGAGCTTCAGCCATTGTTTACTCTTCCTTTCATTGGCTAAGTGTGCTTACATGATCTAACCGGGAGCAGGACATGATTGACAAGAAGTTAGAATACGCCGTGCCTAAGAATATGCCGTGCCTAAGCAGGTTAGCATTCTAAATTTAATTGGTGTCTCTGCAACATGATATGTACAGGTCGTTTGATGTATCATTAAAAAAAAAGATTTATTTCTTCACTTTCTGCTGATAATTTCAGCTCATTTTGAAATGTTGTAAACTAAACGTCTTGCATATCATGCCTTTAAAGTGGCAGTAGGTGCACAGACAACAACAAAGAGTGGACAAGGGAAATACTGATAGTTTGATGTTATTCTTGGTGGTGTTGAATTTTTTTTTTTTTTTTTTTTTCCTGGTTCTGAGAACTGAATGACTGGAATATTGACTGGAATAAATAAATGAAAGGGTGGTCTGACTTTTGCACTGTACTGTACATTAATTGTCTAATGCAATATGCTAGAAAATAATGAATCTGAAAAATAATGAAGTTAATCATCAGAACATTTTATCATGAAGAACCTTTTTCTTAGTCATGCTGTTCATAATCATGAAAATGCTTACACCCCTGTATTTGATTACTAGGTTTCATAGGTTTGTTTAACAAACCTTCTCTGCTGTTTTCCAGGTCGAAAAGAATCTTGCTCTGCAGGACCAGGTCTTGCAGGTTTTGCAGCAGAATGAAGATCTGAGAGTTCGGATAGACAACTATCAAACACTAATACAGTATGTATTCTTATGGTTTTAGTCTACCTTTAGCCATGAGCTTAAGATACTTTAGAAAACCATACTGTTAAATCAAGCTCCTAGCAGTATACAGTTCAGTCACTTCCACCCATGTCCAAAATATGGCACTATGTATTTGATTGCAGACACAGAATGCCTTAGAACCTGCTTGTTTTGTCATCAGACCAGTTCAGCAGTTTGGTTATTTCACAGCATTAGCAAAAATACTAAAATGCCATTTAATAATAAACTCATGAGCTGAATGAGGTGTAATTAATGTAGAAAAACAAGACCAGAATGTGTAACCCCTGACAGAAAAAGCAAGTTAGTATATAGCACCACCTAGTGGTCACTTTGTCCTGCATGTTTTCCATTGAAATAAGAATACTTTCAAAGGAGAAGGACAACAAGGTGTGAACTTCAATGATACACAGTTGACCTTTTATTTTCTTCTCCTTTGTCAGTCAACTGTCCAAGGAGCAGAATGAGCTGCACGAGGCTCTGGAGAAGCAAACCCTGCAGCTACAGAAGCTCGGTCAGGAAAAAGAGGAGCTGCTCTTTAAACTCCTCAATGGCCAAAGTTCATGCTCCTCTTTTCATACGTCAGCCCTTGCCGAAGTGTCCCCCAGCTGACTTGACTGGCCACCTCACAGACTGGATTTAACCCACCAAAGCCTGGTGTTTACCCCCAGGATTTTGCAACCTGTGCCTCAGTTTTACTCTGCTGCTCTTGGTTTCTTTCCAAACAACTGTTTTCAGGAAGCAGTGGTTATTATACCATGATGAAACTGACTTGCAACATGAGTGTTTCAATCTTCTCTGAAAGATAATTGTCACTGTGTCTTTGTAAACAGATATTTTTGTATTATAGGTTGATTTTTATCTAGTTTTATGTGATGTTCTGTTCCTTTTTGGAATAGCAGTGAATCTAAGATAGCATTTATACTGTATAAGTTTTAGTTTCTTTTAAAATATGCAACTCCACCCTGGAGATTTTATGACAGATTGTTTATGGTATTCAGTGTTATGCACAGAAATTGATATATCGCATGACAGAGGTTTTTTGTTTTTACCAACAAGACAATCATCCATTTTTCTTTTTTTGCCTTACAACATTTGTAGCATCCACAAGCACTTGTACGTGTAGTTGAAAAGGATTTATTTTTGTTGTTTTCAGATGCACTGGCACTTTTACAGCAGTATTTTCATATGTATATATGGACGAGGGAGATTGTGGGTCTCTGGGACTTGTTGGGTTGTTACACCTTTGGCTGTGTTTGCAGGTGTCACTTCTTCTGAACACCCTGATATTTGGATGATGGAGACATGACTGGTGATTCACTGGAGAAAATCAGTGTTTTGTGTTCTAGGCAAATAGGCAAATATCAATGGGAACCATATGTTTCAAAAAATCCGCATGCACGGCAGCCTTGGGCTGATGCTGGCAGATTGCTAGTGTCCTTGATTTCCTTGTGTCCAGAACAATGTAGGATGAACAGGACGGCACAGTAATTTGTTGCTCAGAATGGTTGTTTGTGTGTTTACGTGTTTTATTTTGTTCTCCTGTGGCCAATTTCCCTCTTTTTGTACTCATGTGACCCATTTTTATGTTCAGTTGTATTTTTTATTATTTTTTTTTAAACCTCTGAAATTGTGCCTTTTGCATGGGGCTTCCCAAAGAACAGCAAGCCTCAATAAAAGCTGGATCTGAGGTATTTGTGAAATGCATTAAGGTTTTTGAAAGGAACATCCTGTTGGAAGCAGTTCGAACTTTCTGGTGACAAAACAAGCAAATTACTGAATGCTTAAGGTCTCTTTTAAGGGGGACTGGGTGCCAACAAAATAATTCAGGAGAAACTTAGAGTTGTTCAAAAAGGTAATTCAGGCTGAACAATTTGGGGAAAATATCTCATTGTGATATTTTAGACTAATATTGCGATTTAAACAGTGGCTGTTTACTGTGAGTGGTGCTTCAGGCCTGTTATTTAGGTCAAGAAGACCTGAATATCCATCTTTTCTGGCCTGAGGCTTGACACCTGATTGTAGTGTGCCAAACCGCCAGTCAGATGTGACTGTGATGTCGCAACACATGGAGGTTTGGTTGGATCTGATTGGTCTAATTTATCTACAGGCAGTTCACAAGCACTGTGTTAATGGGTTAAATCTTAAAGGCTGAGACAGCGTTATTGATAATGTTGACTATAATAAAAAATGGCAGCTCTTGTGATTTGAAAATTACACTTAAATTGCAATTTTGATATAATTCTTTTAGCCCTGATGGTAGCTTTATGAACCAGACAGCTGAAGAGGTCAATGCCACTAAAAGCCAGTATAAAAAATTATGACTGCGTTGGTTGACAATTAAGAGATTGTTTTATGATGATTTCAAGAAGCTTTTGGCACTAAGCATAGTTGTAAAACATATGGGCCAAGAAGATACTTATTTGTAAAGCAAAATACAACCCAGACAAAACTTTTCTGCCCCCTGGTTTTACCTTAACATGGTATACATGATCAATATTTAGAAGATAGGTGAGCAGTCAATGGTTGTAGAAAACCTTATCCAGCAATACTTTTATATATATGTATAGATAAGGGAGACTGAGTCACGGGAACTTGTGGGCAAGAACAGTTTATGGGTATCACAACCTCTGGTTCCTATCAGCACGGCTCTAAAGAAATCAGAGTTGGTAAATTTGTCATCTCATCAAACCGTGCCGAATTTGTTTACATCACAACCACTGAATTAAGCAGGACCTTTGCAGAATGGATGTTGGTGCCCTGGGTATCCCTGGGTCCTTCTAATGCCTAAATGTCACCTTTCACGTCCATCCAAAACATCAAATGCTGTTACATCCTAGGGCTTTTATTTATTAATTACATGGATAAAAACAGTTACATTCATAATTGACTTATTCTTAAGGTATTACTGAGAAATTTAATTCTGTATTTGCTTACATTGCCTTGAAATTTATTATCACTGTCACTGTAATGCTGAGATTTGGCCACTAAGGGGCAGAGCAGTAATACTGAAAGGATGCTCCTCTCTTGTATAGGTGGTAGTTGTAATTAAATGACCATTAAACTTCTATTATACCTGAATGATACTGTGATAGCTTTGCAGTAAGGCATTGAGAAATAACATCTAATAGGTTTAGCTAGGATCAGGTTGGTACCAGCTTTACTTATCGCCTGCTCTTGTATTGTCCAAACTATAATGAGGTATTTCAGTATAACACACTGACTACATTCATGGACAATTCAAGGAACGTCCATTCTGTAGAGTAGCAGTGGGAACATATTGAATGGAGAGGAAGACATCTTTATTTTGACTACACGGTCTGTCACCCTACAGGTGACATGAGCTCATGTTGTTAGTTAACAAGTGACCCTTTTAGCACTGAGTCAAGTTACTCAAGCCTCCACTTTCACTCCGGTCCACACTGAGAGAATGATTAGTGTGTGGGTGCGTGTGATCTTCACAAATAGGAGCGGAAAAGAAATGTGACTGACATTCTTGTTGGTGATGTTTGCCTTATGTGTCCCTCCACCTCCCCCGTTCCCCCCTTCAGCTCTCTGCTCACTTTGTGGGGGGAACATGCTCTCTTTTTCTCCATCTGCGCCCTTGTGGAACGGCTGAACGGATGTAAGAGGATCACTGGCTCTTTAGCTGTTTGACATGTCGGGACAATACCTGCCCAGGCAGCAGGATAAGTGCAGGTCAGTCCCCTGTAGTGATGTCACACAGTTCCCAGAGCATTTAGCAGCCACCTGGGAGGATCTCCTGGTCCCCAGAGGAAGAGCTTGAAAGGGATACAAACCCAGCACAACACACTCGCGGCCCTGCAGTCAACACAGCGTCCTGTTACGGCCCCTTTCATAAATAGAGGTGCTGACCCACCTGCACTTAACATTTCTTACCAGAAAAAAAAGGTGGGCGAATTAAGTGGCCTAGCCTCTTTGACATCGTTCCATCAGCTTGAAGCATCCTACAGGTCTGTGAAAGGAATTTAACATTTTAAAACATGTTCTTCACAAAAACACATGCTCCATAATTGCTTTAATACAATTAGAAATTAAAGCATTTATCTATTCTGTTTTCTAGGCTAAAATAATTCTGATGAATAAAGGGGGAAGCAGGTTTAAAAGCATTAAACCTCTACTTAGTTACCTTCTTCATACTCAGCTTTATCTGCTCTGCACATTGAATCAATGCTTAAATTAACTATATATTTAAATCAGTTCACTCTAAAGTTGTTTGATGATCAGCTGGTATGTATTCAGCTTAAATGCATGGCAGTTAAGAGATAAATGAACTGAGGATAAAGTCAGTCAGGCTAGCTGGGCTGAGGAACTGCCACTATATGATGTCTGTTAAGATCTAATCAGTATCTAACCTGAAGGGTGTGATGGTGCTATACTGTAGATCTAGGCTATATATCTGTATTTATCACTATTGTGGTCAAATAGATTCCAGTATATCACCTTGAAGAAACACTTTCCACCTGCATGTTTGAGTTGGAGAGCGTGATTAGTGCTGTTTCATTTACTTTACTGCAGCACAGTATTCAAAATGTTTAAATTAAATAATTAAATATTAAATAAATTAAATATCGTTGCTAATATGTTTTAAATATGGAATTACTTTCTTGGTTCCAATTTATCAGATCTGAGAAAAGAATGATATTGTGACATACTGTGAAAAGTATTGTGATATTCTATTTTTGGATGCCCAGTTCTGCTATGGAGTATCCAATAATTTGATGCTGCTATGGAGTATCCTATAATAGTCTTTGTCATGCTGTAGCATAGCATACTGAATTTACATACATAAATATGTATGTTTATGATTTAACTAAACCATAAAAACCTTCAAATATTAGAGTAAACCCCTAAAATTGTTAGATATTAAATATGACATTAAAATACGTTTGACTTTTCCAGTATTTTGAAATATAATTTAATTCAAGCTTAAATATTTTACATCACTAGAGTGCCTGGAGTTTAGCTGATCTGAATTAACCATTGCCTAAAAAGCAAAAGAAACATGACTGGAGGATATGATATAGTTGATTGTGCTTTGAGGTTTTTCAATTCTAAGCTCACTCAGACCTCCTGGTGATTCCGACCACACGGTGGCAGCAGTGAGTTCAGTGTGTTAAACCACAATCCAATAAACCACAAATATAAACATAATTTTATTATCTTAAATGAATTAATATTTGTTCATGAAGCTGTGGGCAGTATGACCAGTAGCATGCTTCCAGTTCTGTTACCCTCCTTCAGTGGTTCAGCAGCAGTTTAAATGCATTCAAAGACAGTATAGTGTTAAACATGGTAGCTGAATGTGATGGAGCCTGTTAGGCTTGGTGAAGTAGGCCCTATAACCTAAACGAAGCCTTTAAATAGCATTTGCATGGTCACATTAAAGGGCCCTAAATGGGCAACATTGAACGGACCATTGCTATTACTCTGATGGGGGCACTGAGTACAGTTAGCACCAAGATAATCTTAGACAGCAACTCTCCTCAGCTTTACTAAACAAGCATATACAGCACTGGACAAATGTTTTAGGCACCTAAGCTGATGGTTTAACCCATGTGAGTTTGTGAGCTGTTTCCATAAACACCATATAATATTAGAATAAATTATTACAACAAAAAATAAAGCAGTAAATAAAGCAATATGAATGTCTTGTTTTCGAAAAAAAAGTAGCTGTAATGTTGTGAGTGGTTTCTCATCACTGTCCCCAGCCAAACTAATAGATCTGTTCAAGTTCACCACCAGCACACCTCATTTAGGATAATGCACTGATTACCCAACACTGCTAGAAAGACCAGCGTACACCAGCGTAGACTTTTTAACAGCACATGCTTTGGATGCTGTTACTGTATGTCAGTCAGCAGCAATGGAAGTTGATAAGTTGCTCACCACCAAAACCAGCATATGTTTTGGTGCTGGTATGCTGGTCCACCAGCATGGCCATGCTGGGGTGACAAGCTAAACCAGCTCCAGACCAGCATAGACCTGTATGTAGCAGCTTAGAGTATCCTGATACTGATATCCTGAGTACTGAACTGCTACAGTGAGTAATAAAAAATAAACAAACGCATTGGCATATGTAAAAACATGGTTTGCGTGAATGTGAATCATGTTTATTAGTTTCTACGCACTACTGTGCATTTTACAGTCAGATATGTTTCATGTAATGTCTGATGATATGTATTGTACATTTCCATGTTATTTTCAGAAGCAAACTCTTGGACCAGTGGTTCTCAAACTGGTCCCAAAAAATGCTGAAACTCCAACCTAACTTGAAGCACATTGGAACAAAGCTAAAAGGCCGTCCTGTCTGAGGGTCCCTGAGGACCGGGTTATCAAACTAAGATGTTTGTGATGTCTGTTGTTCAGACCATTAAAAGCTTAATATTTGGGCCATTTGTTTTGCCCAGGTGTGTATTCTTAGGATGTGAGGATTTCATACAGTCAACTGAAATTGAATTGATCTCTACTGAAGGTCTTGTCTTTAGTGGAAACCACTTCCAGAACCAGCTATAACATGTACCTGTTTATATTATTAGTTCATGATAATTATTGTCATGAACGTGTCACTGATTGTGCGACACTTGAGAGTCTCAACCTCTACTTTCTGTAACCCTGCTGAGTATCCGCTATAAAAGGCAGAGCCCTTTCGTAGGGAGTAGCATGATTCCTGTTTATCCAAAGACTGGGTTTGTTTTGGAGGGGACAGAAAACCTCCAGGAAACCTCACATATAGTGAGAGTTTTTATGCAGCTGCACACCTGCATTACGCACAGTCCCTTAGCGCATCATTATCCATGTGAATGTTACAGGCAACACTAAGCCTATGTGCCCTTCATATCATAATTTGTGCACCGCACTATAATAGAAGCCATATTCATTAACAGCACTGAAAATAATGTGTTGCCATTACATCTGCTCCCATCCCAGATGGGTTATGTGTGAAATGCGTTTCTTATTTATTTAAAATTCTATTATGTTATTACTGGAATGATAACTCCTAAATTGTCAAGAGCTGAGGCAGAAAAAAAGAATCTTCTCAGAATATCAAGCTATTTCTATGTGCTATTTGGGGCTTCTGAGGTGTTCCATGCCACTTAGGCTTAGAACAAAAAAGGTGAAAATTGCACCCTAGGGAAAACAGCTTTGATTAAAAGGTGTAGTTACTCACCGCCCCCTTTTTACATGCTGCGTTCAGCTTTACTTCCTGAGCCGGAGGTTTGGCTGATCTTTATTTCATTTTGGTAGCACGGCCTTCCCTTTCTATCTGCTAGATGTTGAGCCACCTCCCTCCCACCCAAAAACAAGGAGAGCCTGCTTCAGTTGGACTTCACAGATGGAGTAAAGTGGACCGCAAGTAAGAAGATCAAATCCTTTAGGTTTTAATTAAACCAATTCACGCTTGGTAAATGCAGTACTGTTAAGCCGTTGGTCTATATAGTTTGCTAGACTCAGCTGTGGTGCTTGAATTACACCATGCTCAGTTTTTCAAAGAGATGTGAGTTTGCTGTCTTGCTGTCTTAGGCTGCTTGCTCAGACGGTGCATTAAAGGGAAATTTGCTATCAAACTCGAGCCAAATATATGACAGGGCTCAATGTAAACCAAGCAGAAAACAGCAAGTGTTCACTTAGGCAAATCTCCATGCAGGCCTACAGATGGCCTGCCTCACACGTACACTAACTCCAGTCCGTATACGAGCCAGCTGGATGCTCGTTCAGTATTTGCTTATATTGTGCAAATTCTGAAAGACTATAAGCCTGAAAACGGTAACACCGACTCAACCTCTTTTAACTGTATACTTCTCGGATGTAGTCATATTTCCCAGTATGTTGTGCCACTTTCATGAACTGCAACGAGAAACCACAAGAGGTCTCTGTGTTACAGTTGAGCATATGTTAGCCGCAGTTGGGCCAATTCCTGTGGTTGCTTTCGATCAGATAACGCTTTAAACTTCTTTGTTAAAGCCTCCCTGTCAAATTTGTCAGGAATCATATCATTGCACAACCTCACGCGCAATAAATCAAGAGTCTGGAAGGCGCCATAACTCTTCTGCATCTGAATCAGCTAATGATAAGCTCAATCTCCAGCAGGTCAGCCTGTGCTGAGGAATTCTTTCCCAAACTGTTGTCGTATTTAGGGCGTCAAAAGAAATGAAGACACTGTGGCTGGGGAATTTTTTCTCCATCCCGTAAATGTGTCAACGTGTCTACCGGGTACTTTACGCCAAGGATGAAATGGCAGTTAATGGCATAAATATGGCTTGTGATAGATTGGCAGGATATATTAGGTAATGACTGAGTCATTTTTTGCTCTGTTTGATGTATGTGCTGTAAGCTGCCCTCACACTCCTCCATATGCCCTGTACGTCTTCGGTTGCCTGGGGGATACGGTGAGCTATGACATTTTTTGCATAGCTCCTGTACAGGTGAAAACATGTAGAAGAAAGAGATTAGTTAATGGTGCACCCCCGGCAGCAATTTGTCCCCAACAAAATACACATTCTTATTTAAACTGTGCCAGAAGTGATATGGCAAGGCCTCTCACCAGCAGCACTGACGACAGTTATATTGCAGGTTGTTTTTCTGTTTACTGTCGTCTGCTGTCGGAAGCTTGGGGTTTACAACAAAGCGTTCAAGTGATATGAAAAGCCTGAGACTGCTGTGCAAGCCTCCAGGGTCAGAGGGCACAGATGCATCTTAAAAAGCCCTTCCCCAGTGAGTCTGAGCCTGTGCATACTGTGCAAGATATCCTCCACAGGCAAACTAATTACATGGATCAGGAACTCTGTGTGGCTTTATAAACCTGCCACCAGGGATCTTCCTATTAGGCTTTATATGGAGTCACCGCAGAGCACAATGGGTCGCAGTGTTTGAAGTGACTGGGCTTGATGGGAATGACAAGGGCTTACAGTAAAACATGGTGCTGGCTGATGTTGTCTGGTATACCGGAATTGGTGTTACGTAACATTGATTTTTCATTTTAGCAATAAAAAGTATGATATTTTCAAGAAAGTTCTCACTGTTTTGAAAGAATATTTAAAAAAAAAAAGAAGTCTGCTTAATATACACTCATCATCAAAAGAATAGTTGCACCCAGAAGGAAGTGTTGGATTGCAACGCTACTGAGAAGGAAGATAAAGATTACCAGGAACAATAAATGATGATAAATTTAGACTGATATGAGCAAAGAAGTAGTGTCTCTCAGTATGGCGTTGGGCCGCCATGTTTGCTAAGGTAACACGCCAGGCATCTTTGCATGGAGCTGTAAAGGTTCCTAATGGTGTCCTGTGATAATCCATCCCATGCAGGTAGAATATTCTCACACAGTTCCTGCAGATTGTGTGGTAGGGGTGGATTTAGAGTGACACCAGGCCTTCTGGACATGTGACACGTGATAACAAACTGTTCATCTAGACCACAGTGCCTCCACACATGGACTCACTGGTCGTCTCCACCAAGAAAAAAGTGGGACTCGTCACTGAAGATGACCCACTGCCATTCTGACAGACTGGCACGACACCATTGCAGCGTCATGCACTTTGGCAATGGTGACATGGTGTTAAGTGCAGTGGTCAGTTGATGAGTGTATATATGCAGTTTCTTCTAGATAACAATGCCATCAGATGGAGGGATTTTCTCAGCATTTTGCGAGAAATGGTATATATTGTTACTGTACAATGCGTTAGTTGGCGAGCTAAAGGAAAAAGAATTTTAATCTGTTTAATCTGTTCACAGTAACATAGCTATTTTGAGTTCATTCTGTACAACCCTCTTTGTTTTGTCTTGACTGTGCTGTACTGTGGAAACTGCTACTGGCTGCTAAATTTCCTTCGGGATCAATAAAGTATCTATCTATCTATCTGTCTATCTATCTATCTATCTATCTACCTATCTATGGACGCTACAGTTTACAGTTGTGATTTTGGTTGTTTCTGTGTGTAAATAACTGAAATCATGGGTGTTTATATGACTGTGCGATACTCTATTATGCAAAGGGGATTCAGACTCTGTATCTTTCAGCTTATCAACAAATGCACTGTCTGAACAGCTGTCTGTACACACAAAGGGGAGTCAGAATTCAGCACAACACCGGAAGAGACTGAACCCAACTTTTGGGTGTGAGATGAATTTATTTATTTGCATGCTGGCTTGAAACAGGACCGAGATTAGATGGCTTTTGGCATCCACAAAAACTACAAAACTCAGTGAGTCAGGGATCTACACTCTGTCAGGTTTTCATTGTTTTCTTGTTAGCTGTGCATCCCTTTATCTCTGTTAGCTATCACCAATGAGTAAAAGCCAGTCTGAGATTTACTCTTGTCTTGTTCAAAGTTACATAGCACTGTAGCAGGCAGGAGTGGCAGGGACAAACACACCATTCCACCTATTTTAAGTGAGTGTGCCATCAAAATGATTTTGAAGCTGTTATTTTAGGGTAAAATCATTACATTATGTTGCTTCAAAATCCTCATCTCCCTCGTATCTCATGCCTTCTTTTTTGTCTAAAGCTATTTATTCATGGAGTTTCTCCATGAAGTCTTGTGAGCCAATAAAGAGTAACATTTGAGCGGTGTTCCCTCTGAAGTCTGATTTCTGCCTGGTTAACACTTACAAGTACGACTTTACAATAAGACCACCTCGAGTTGTATTACAGACCACTAAAGGCAAATCTGAGTCAAGACCAAGACCTGGAAATATTGTGCCAAGACGAGTCAAGACGAGTCAAGACCAGTACTTTGTAATAGTCATGTTGACATAGGCAAGGCAATATTGAGACCGGATTAAGACTTTTTTTTTTCAACATATAAAAGTAAAACGGGAAAAGTTTGTTTGTAATTCATTGCACACTATTTATCACTTATTATACATATTAAACCACAACCGTATATGCTATGACATATTTCATAAAGTATAACATTAAATAATACACAGCCTTAAAATGTTATTATTATTATGTATGGTACAAATGCTTACTTTAATACACTAAATTTTTTCCCTTTTGTTTTTTTCTCCCCCTTTATTTGTTTATTTATTTGTTTGTTTGTTTGTTTGTTTGTTTGTTTTGTACTTTGCTTTACATATTGTGTTCACTAATATTTGTGCTTTAAACATGATATACTGTTATTGTAAAACCCACTAAACAGATTTAAAAAATGTTATTATTATTATATTATAATCTTTGTCCATTGTTGCTTTATAACTATTGGAGGCAATGAGGTTAAGGATGCCCTCTGTCCCTTTCTCAAAATCATATTCAGACATCACCACCTAAAGTGAACTGAATATAAACATAAATTTATTTGTATTATTGAAGGAAAACATAGTAATAATAACTTTCCAATCTGCCCCTCAGGGGATATTTGAATTTTGGAACCAATGAGCATCAACAAACAAATAACACCCAGTTAAGGCATCACAGAAAGCATCAATTAGATCCTCAACCGACAGTGAACAGGTTTTATGTAAACACATAGAGAATGGACGGTTTGATTCAGTTTGAAGGCTGTGTTGACATTCAGTAATGACAGAGAGACAGCTCTGGTTCTTATTACCTCAGATGGAGGCACCGCACCCAAATGGTTTCGAGAGCAGTTTCCCAGTCCACCTCACCCTGAAAAGGGAGTTAAAATGAATTTGAGACCAAGACCACACTCGTAAGTTCAAGACTGGACTTGAGTACTACCACACATATATGAATAGTGTTAAATTAAGTTATTATTAGACATAAACACCCTTAAACCTCCAATAAGCAGATACAACACATAAATAAGAAGGGTAACAGTGTGTTATATAACTGAGGAATATGAATATCTGATGAAGCTGACAGGTTTAATGTTGATTGATGGAGAGGCCAAAGAAAGATAATTAAGCAATAAGATCTAAGGTTTAACTGTATAGACACATGAGGGTTTATGTGAGCGGTCACTGCTGACCTTTTTATTTGCGTGCTGTAACTGCTGATTGATAATTTGACATAACCAATAACAACTTCATTTAAAACCATCCAGAGACACATTATAAGGGTGGTCTTTTCACAAAGTGGTACCAGACTAGACTTTGCCTTCAATATGCAGTTGCTATCCGAAGAAAAACAAGTTTACGGCACCTTTACGGGAGAATTGTTCCTTACTTTTCATGGAAGTTATTGTGAGGAAACATTTTCCAAGCACTTTTCAAGCATTCCTATGGATCCAATAATTATGATCCAATTTTCACACAGTATAAATGACAGCTGCTCAAGTCATGCATACATTGTGATAGGTTGTTGGTTGGGACAGTTATATGGTTGTAGTATGATAAGAGACTGTATGACTGTAAGAGGGAAAGGAACTTTGGGAACTTGGGGTGTTGTTCTGGGCACCTTCTGCTTAAGGCTGGACATTTAATGAATAGAGATGAAATCAAGAAATGACAGAGGGACAAGGAGGAGACGGGGTGATAGTGAGGTGGAAACTTTTAAGACTTTAGATTGGGAAAAGGAGACATCTCAACCAAGATCCTCCTCCAAAATTCAGTCTTCTACGTCTCATGGAAAATATTATGATATAGAATTTTTATTAATACCACCCAGCAGAAGTACAACTCCTGTAAGCCTTTGCAAAAATTGTACTTAGGAATGGTGTAAATGAAAAAGCTTCCAGTCCACTGTGGAATTAGCTGTGCTGACAGCATTCAGTAGTCTTATTGTTACCTGGCATGTTATCATTCGGAGTTATGCAGGCCTACGTATTTCTGCATGTGTCGTGTTTGTTTCATAATACTGAATGTTACTGTGATCTCGGCAGGCGTGGACTGGGCACGGACGTGCCTGCGGCAGCGAGAGTGGATCATGACGTGGCCCTGCAAGACATGACAGTTGACGAAGGAAAGATGCAGCCCGACCACATTCCCACTGTGCCAAACATCATCAGCCACTTCCACTTGCAACCTCTCTCTCTCTCCCTTCCATCAGCCTGTCAGCTCTTGTCACCTCTCTGAGATGAAACAAATTAGAAGTCAGCCATTGATAACGATCGTTGTTCATTTTTCTTCCCAAAAAGAACCCTAAGCAAACACTCAGAAGCTGCCAAGATCCTTCAAACTGTTAGCGCTTTCCCTCAACCGTCTTGCAGCGCAGTTCAGTGATTTATTCAGTAGTACAGGACAAGTCTCCAAATGAATGTTTGCACCTCTGGAAAAACATGCTAATTAAATTCTCATTACAGCATGATTCGAATAAGATTAGAATAAAAAAAAAAATTGTAAACCATTATGAAATGTGAAAAACAGCAAAAACTAGTCTTTATGGATTTTGTTAATGCAAATGACACAAAACGTGTCTAAAATTACCCCGTCGTATAGGAACATATCAGCAAAAACAAACAACGCGTCAACATCAGAAGAGGAAAACAAACAGAGAGGTGCACAAAGGCGTTTAAGGCTTAATTGTGCTCACCAGGGAGCCGTTTGGGCTAGTTAAAACGTCTATTTAAGGGCCCCTCACCTTCAGGGATTGCACTGGAAACATACGCCACCACAGGAAGACCCCGGGGGCTGGGGGGGAGCCCTCCTCCCTGCAGCTCCTTTGCCCCAGACAAAGGGAGAGGCACCCTGCCTTGACACCTGTCAACACATTAGGTGTCAAATAAACTGGCTTTCATCCTGGACCAGCAGGTAAGCAACTGAAAGCCCTCGTTCGACATCATGGCTTTCACAATGGGAATCAGCCACTTAAGCCAAGTCCATTCCCTCAAATCTCTGCGAATGAGAACAGCAGTTGGGCTCATTAGGAGATCACGTGGACAAACCAAGTCTGCAGAGTATTCCCCAAGCCCGATCTGTTGTCTTACTGTAATTTGCTACGTGCTGTGTCAGTTTCTGACCTGCACGGTTTTGCCGTTGAGACCAGTGAAGAAACACCCCCACTCCATTACCTCGTAACTCGTGTTTTATTATGGCAAGTACCCAGAAGTGATGCTTCCAGCTGTCAGGATGGCCATGGTATGACACTAAATCTTCTTTTACGGGTACTTAGGTGGTAGTTTATCGTCCAGAATTCCACAGGTGTCTTCCTAAAGTGGTCTGGATCAGATAAGCCTAGTCTCATGTTCCTCCACCCTGGCTTCAGGCCTGCACAGCACAGATAGACTCTACAAGAAGAAATAACATGTATTTTTACCATCGACCATTTAAGTACCTAGAAGAAAAGAAAGAATATTCTATATTGTATTGTATTGTTGTTCATAGCCTTTTCTTTCTCTATTTATTAAGGGCCTAAAATATTTGGTTTCTCAAAACGGCTCACCCCAGCATCAGGGTTACATGGAGGAGGTAGATCTAGTTAGCTGTGTAATTTACTTCCATATAGAACTTTTAATGGCTTTGCTTGGACAGTTGACACATTAGGACCTCCTCTTTTAAGACGCTGAATACCTATGTTACGCCAATTGGTTGTATGCATTCCGATGGCACGCAAAATCCAGATGGAGGGCATGAAGTGAAAAGCAGAAATGACAAGATGGAGGTGAGCCTAAACTGTTCAAACGTGATCTTTATGTTCCGAAAAGGAGCGATATTTTTAAACTGCATTAAAACATGTTCCTGCTCTTGAGGCAGTAGATACAATCATAAGTACCTTTTCTTACAGATGCATACTACCAGTTAAACATATAGACACACCCAACTAAATGGATGTTTTTGGTTATCTTAAAGGCTCTACAGGCTTACGCTTAACAGGTTCAACTTATAAGATGTCTGAAACAGTACATATCCTGATATACCACATATACTCTTGATGTATCACAATATTATATTTTTGCCATATCGCCACTTCTAATATATATTTTGTTGAGAAAAAAAACTTTTGTTTCTTTTTAGCATGGTTTAAAAGCTGTAGTTACCCTTTCAACTTGAGTGTTCAGGATAAACAGACCAATAGAATTTATACAAGAAATCTTGTTATATCAGCCTCCACTGTAAGGTAAGAAAGCTGTTTTATCCTCCTGTAAAGTTCCACTTTGGAGATTTTTAAGGTGGACTGCTTAATTCCATGATTGCTATTTTATAATTTGATGTCTTCGCTTTTATTCTAAAGTAAAGCATTAAGCTAAAAGTAAGGAAACCTTCTATGAGTAGTCTTGACAGGTAGTATAACCACTCTCAAAGGTTGACAGTTTTCCTGTTCCATCATTAAAGGTGAAGCAATTACATTCTGTCACTTGTTGCACCTTTTTTAAGCTGACTTCAGGAGGAGCGGAGTATTGCAGTCTGCACAGTTCATCTGTAGGTGTACACTGGTGATAAATTTAGAAACAATAGCTACAAGCAACACCACTAACACTTACATTTGACTTGAACTATAAGCTGGTGAATAAGAAGCTGACCTCAGTCTTTGCAAGCTGTTCACAAACCATCATGCTTGTGAGCCATTTTCCCTGGCATTTTTCTGTTTATGAAGTCTCCCTTCATAAACAATAACCTTTGGTGCTCAATCAAAGCTCCTTGTGGATTCTTGGCTAGATCAAATCTGAACAACTGTAAATGCTGCAAAATGTGAAATTTGCAAGCATGCATTGTTACTTCCTATGTAGAAAATCACTTCCTGCCTTCCATCTGCAGATTCAGCAGAGCAACGCAATGCTATGACATCATTTGCAAATGGCCTATTGACTGGAAAATAATGATTAATAATTATTAGCATGAGAACTTTGGAAAAGGTGTTACTAGTAATTCATTCAGAGTAGCGATATAGTCAAGATCACTAGATCTTCCCAGTCAAGACCAAGACAGTATTCCATAACTAGCCCCAGGGCCAGATCAGATCGAGGTAAACCTTCCACCTGTGCTGGGATACTACCCTTGATTTTGGCAGTTAGACTGGAATGGCAGTAAAGAACTGATCATTTGTGATCATATTTGTGACAGTGTGATGATAAAAACACAGTGACCACCAAAAAAGAAAAGTGTGAGAAAGTGAGAGGTCATTTCACGTTGCAGTTGTGGCTACAGTAGCACTATATGAATACAAGTAAACTCACTACAGTTAAGACGATGAAATGCACACAAAGCCTTAGGCCATTACATTCCAAACACTGCTAAATCAGCCTTTTCATTAGGTGAGTCAGAAAGAAAGACATCTGTATTCTGATGCAGCAAAATGATTTTATTTATTTATTATGTTTATTTGTTGCTGTTTAGTAATAATTCAGTGTCCAGTTACCTCAGACAGAGGCATGAGCTGGTCACAGCAACAGTCCACTTTACCCAGAGATTGAGACCAGAACGAGTGCAAATGAGGTTGAGATTGCTAGACTTGAGTACTACAACAGTACTATCCTGATCATCTGGAGGTGGTGCTGGTTTTCTGTTCTTGAATTTGAGAGATTTGGATTAGACGTTAGGGTTAAAGTTTATCTAGTTTTGTGTGTTAATACTCATTTTAATCATATGTAACAATAACCAAGTTAGATTTTAATGAATAAATTAATGGCTGCACTGAAAAATAACCTTAGATAACATTTAATTTGTGGTTTAAAATGCATGATGTGCAAAGATAAATTTTAATGCACTGTTATGTGTGTCAATCTTTGCATTGGTATCATTGAGCTTTCATAAAAGATGTCGTGTATAAAATATGTCATCCTCAGCATAATGAGAAAACGTCTTCAGCATATGAGAAAACTACATCTAAAGCCATTTACCTGTGCAGTAAGCATTTATTTGCCCACTTAAAAAATAAGCACATAAACAATATATTAATATGATTTTATCAGTTTAAAGCAGAATCATAATTAGCAACTACTGTGCTGTACGCAATCAGTGCCAGAAAACTGCTTGGCATGTACAGCTCTTTGAAACCGAGCAGCAGGTCCTCACTGCTCATACACTGTGATGACAAGGCTCTTGAAGCTAGAAGGGCAGTACACTGACGAAAATACGACAAAAAAGTGTTCAAGCGGAAATAATTACCCGAGACTAGTTCCGACATGGGCTAAAGCTGTACTATTAGTCACACTTTTCAGCTTGTTTAGCGCATAACTAAAATACCGGTTGAAATTGCCCCATCATGATCACTGACATTTAGATAATGACTTCAAGCGCTGTAATTGGGCAAACAGTCTGTGAGGTTCTAGTTTGAAACAGGTGTTTGGACTACTGATGTTGCAACATTCATACCTTGTATGTTGCTGGCGTCCAGGCTGACAGGTTGTTCCGCACACGAGCCAGTTTACATGTCTGCACTGGGATGCCTTTAACATCACTGCTGTGTTTGGAGAAGCACATAGTGTTGATGGTAACATGCTGCCTGTCAGTGCGTTATCTGACTGCAAAGTACAAAAACATGCCTTGTGACAAAAGCTGGAACAGCTCAGTAATTGATTATTTGTGGTGTCGGGTCTGTTCCAAAGTAAAGACGGAGCGTCGCTGAATCAATCTCGCTGATGTGGAGTATGTCAGAGAATGTCATAAATGTCTTCCACTGCTTTGAAACAGCTTTCCATAAAAGGGAGACAGTGTTGTCTATATTAGTTATTGCATTCAGAGGCTGCTGACATGATGGAAGAGGGAATTTGGACATTTGGCACAGGCTTTCAAGGTGACTCAGTGGTATTGTCTTAGACAGATTGTCAGTTTTTGCAACGAATTAGAAAATCCCTTAACCATGTTTTCACAGCAAGGGCCCGTCATCGCGTGGAACATTTCGAAGGCCGGCATTTCTGCAAATTGTGCTAGATCAAGTGTCTGTTAATGTGTGTAAATCACGAAATCTCAGAGCCAGATGACTGTTACAGAAATGCTGCCATGGATTTCGGTAAACGCAGAGTAGCCGTGTGCCAGGAGGCGCTGAGTCAACTGCAAGAGCGGTGTAAATACAGTTGTACTGCGAACGCCTCAGGTGCCACGCCGAAATGATCAGACCTCCAGCCCAGACTTGCATTATTTACCTTTGCATCAGCAGAGAGCAGACTATTTACTGAGTAGTGTTTAAATTAAAAACTCTTCAATGTCAGGTGGTTTAGCATCTGTCAGATTAGTGTCACCTGAAACACAGCTGTCTCTGTTGTCTCGATGAGGGCCTAATCGGTTTCGCCCCAGACTTCTCAGGTTTACTCGTCGGCTTAGTTCAAGCAGTAATGGGACAGGGGTGAACTCTGTGATGTCACTGTTTCAAGACTGTGTTTCAGAAACTTAAAGCGTTTCTTTCGTGGCCTGTTGCTAACTTTGATGCAAAGTTGAACAGCTGAATTATCGGATGTGACTTGAAGTGCTAGTTTGGGCACACTGTGCCTTGAGGGCCAAAGAGTTTTGTGAGGCATCACTGCAAGGAAATGGGTTAGGCTGTTGTGTCTGAATGGTGTAATTCTGTGCTGGCTATGCCCTGAATGTTGTGTCACAATAATTACATCAATCGCCAGTTTAAGTCTAAAACAAAGGATCACATCTCACAGCATGAATCAGCTTTGATCAGAGAACTCATTCATTCCAACCATATACATGTATGCAATGAACCAAAACAGTGGACCACAGGGCCATTGTTTTTTAGGCCCCACCATCTGAGTGACCATAAAACTACATACAGTACACAATACTAAAGCGCAACACAGAATGTGGACAAACGTGCAAAACTGGACAATAAATGTTCTTATTCTGCAAAGTACTCATTTTTGAGCGTACTGTGACTCCATAACCAATCCCTCTTCGCAACACTGAGACAGTGTATTCCCAGCTGTCTGCCATTGCTGCTGTAAGTTGGCCTTGGTAACAGACAGCAAACCCTGCCTTGACGTGATGCCTGATAAAGCGCTAATTTGCGGCCAGGCTGCAAACAGCAGGCTCATTGAGCACAGCAGAAGGAGCTCATCCCAAGCAGTCGTGGGCAAACACGGGACGGATTAAGGCATCAAGCATGTGAAAACTGACACTGACATAAATGAAAGCAGCTCTGTCATCTCCCTCTACAAACACGAGCAAAGCTCGGGGAAACCATGTTAATCCCATGGTGACCAATGAGGGGGAATGTACACAGCCGAGAGCGGCAGGAGTGGTGGAAGGACTGGATTTCTTTTTGTGGGTGTTTTTCTTTTCCTTCTTCTTCTTTTTTGTGGAGAACAAAAAAAGAATGAGAGAATGGAGCATATGAATATTGTCAAGTTCCCCACAGGGGAGCGGCGGTGAGCTGAGGCGAAGCTTTCGGCCGTTGGAGGTGAGAAATGTTAATCCCGAATTAAACGATCTGGCACTTTACAAAATACGAGACAATTACACGGATAATTATACCAAGCCTTCACACAGTGCCCGTGGGTCACAATTAGCATCCTACACGCTTCACACAAGGAGCACTCGAGCGTCTCCAGGTGTGCCTGTTACAGTGCACAGACCTACTAGGGAGGTGGAGGGTGTACGTGGGTGTGTTCGTGTCAATCTGTCTATCTGCTGTGTGAGGCTTGTATGCAAGTCTAATCCACAATCCCTGATTTGAAGCTCACTTTAAATGGCTGTCATTTTCTTTCCGCACCACAACAAGTCGTCTAATTTGCCGAATGGGAATAAAAGTAATGAGTTTGTCTTCCCTTTTTTTCTGGGTCAGTACCTGTTTAACCTGATTCAATTAGAGGCCCTCATCCGTTGGGTTTTCCAAGAAACTAACTGTGCCTTTGGGACATGTTGGGATGAGTAAACATGTTTAATGATGCAAAAATTTCTGCATTTTATCAAAACATATCCAGTTTAGCAAACAGCAATTATCCCTGCAGTCTATACACAGCTCACAAGTTTCTATAGTCTGCTGATTAGGTTATTGCACATATTGTACCTTATTAGCTGCTGTACAAATGGCACAGTTCTCCTCAACAAGTGACGATGAGTCCCCACAAAGGTACTTAATTGTCTGATTAGACTAATGGAGACCGTAAAGGCAGATCTTTTGACATGTCATCTGTCCAACTGCGTGTTACAACTGCCTCATGACTACCATCTGTACAGCCAGCTTGGCTTTCCTCATTAGGCTGCTATTATCTGTGACAGAAGAGAATGCCCATAGCCAAAACATCTGTCTTTATGTTGTAGTTTGCAGAGGCACTATATCAAAGGACAGTTTGCTCCTGATTTAGACATTTTTTCATGGCCACAGATGGACTAATGTACTAATAGGGGCTCCAATTGCATGAAGCTGAATAGAATTACTTCCTTGCAGATTTTTATAAGACCTACATCACCCTTGAGGTAGTTTCATATAATATTACTTGAAGCACGTAGATCCAAAACACCACATCTGTTCATTTTCTGGGTGTTTCTTTTTTTATGATATGGGTTTTGCAAATACCAGACATATGCTACGTAATTATTAGTCCTGACTTTATTAGAGCAAAACTAAAATGTAATTTTTAGGCTCCAGCCCCCCGCCTATGATGCATGGAATCTTGCATCCCTAAATTGCATCCACACACTTCACGATAAAAGTGTCAAAATTGGATTTAGACCATAAAACAACCACTTTTAATTCTCTAAAGAACCTTTCAGTGGTTGGTTCCTACAAAAAAATGCATGTAGAGCATTTAGAACCTGTACCTGTGCTGTACGCTGTATGGTTTATATAGGGAACCTATAGTGTGTTTTGCATTGCTCAAAGAACCCCTATTATTTCGAAGAGTACATGTACATGTAAAACAATGTCTTAACGCCCCAGCCAGGGACCACTTCAGCACTGTTTGGTTCTACAACAACAAAGGCTTCCAAACAACACCCTCCAGGACCACACCTACCTTAAATACCCATGGCTTATGGGGGCTGTTGCACTTTGATGTCATTCACCCATCTCCTGATGGAGCTGCTTCAGCTCCTGGAGGCTGTCGTCAGAAACCTGACCAGCACTTCCTTTGCTCCAGGCCCAAGCAGCAGGACCCCCTGCCATCTCCTGAGTCTGTAGGGTGTTGGTGGAGGGGGTAAGACCAACAAACAACTCTCTAAACACGTCTGATTTGAGCTAATAGGCCCAGGGCTGTGCCTGAAGTCATGCAACAAGCCTCGCTCGTCACTTTCAAACAAATGAACCTGCCTGCTAGGCAGCGCCAACAATCAGTGATTCATGCTCATAAACTGGCCCTACTGTCTGCTCTCGAAAACATAATTTAGGCTCTACATCCGTCATATTTCTACCTCATTAGTCATAATTGCAGCTCAACAACTAGTCTAAGTGCGCACTTCAGAAATTAAATAGAAAGTGCCGGGAACCAAAAGCATTGTCCCGAGCATTTCTTGTTGGGGGGGGTGGAATAGTGACCATTAGCAGCTAACGTTTGTCTTACCAACCTGCTGGACGCATGGCGAGCCTCCATGCTGGAATTTATGCAGGGCGGCGTGGAATCGGGCCTTATGTTGCCTGCTCTCATCCCGGTGCCCAGTCCTCCTCTCTTGTTCTCCCAAACAACTGTGACTGTTTTAATTCGGCTCACTGATTAGCCCGAATCAATTAAAACCACCACGCTGGGCTCGACAGCAGCACAGCATGGGGCACTTAGAAACACATTCATCAGGCCCTGCCTCTTAATCACGCTTTAATTACAGCACGGCTCCAGAGGGATGGAGGAGTGCTTTAGTGCCCGGCTCCTGCTCCCTGCTACGGGGAGAACAGGAGAAGTTCATTGAAGAGAGCAGGTTTTTTACTTAAAGCCCACTTTACCTCACTTAGGCGACAAAAAATAGACCTAATTTTATGGTCTTAATTTAAGGGCCTTAATTTTGGGGCTGGCAATATATTTCTAATTATGTGCAATTAGGTACTAGAACCTGTGATTTCCGGGTGGAAAAAAAAATTGTGAAAAAAAAACAAATTTGTGAAACTACTTTGGCCAGGTTGCTGAACACACTTGGTCAGTTGAGAGTTTTGCCATTGATTTGAACAGTGAAAACATTGCAAATTGGCGCACTAAATGCTTTTTTCCCCATCTCCTTACTGCCTCACATTTAATGATGGAGAGGTGGCATCCAAGGATATGAGGTATCACTAATCTCGCGCAATCCAATTTCAAAGCAGGGGAGGATAACATTATGTCGAGGGGAAATCAATAATGATGCAGTCCGTCAATTAAAGCTGCTTTTACTCTCTAATCCTGCGCTCGCTGTGGAGCATCTCTGGAATAATGGGGGGAAAAGCGAATCGCTTTAATGCCATCTAATGACGTTACCCCCAGAATAGCCCCATACTGCTGGGAACAAGCTAATCCAGGCCGGGTCTTTTTGGAGCGGCCGTTTTCAAACTAGCCGCCACTCCTCCCACTCCTAAAGCCCTCATGGAGAGAGAGCACAATGGACACCTGCAGGCATCCCCGTCAGCCCGGGCTCGCGAAACAACTCCCTCATTATGAGCCGCAGCGCCGGGGCTCACTGTATTAGCGGCACTAATTAGTCCAGCACATGCTGATGACTTCCTCTTTGCTCTCTGTATGCATTCCACTGTCAATACAGCTTTTTTTTCAACCTGACCATCACTGTTAAGGAATACAGTAGCCTGCAACGTCAAAACAGTCCATAGACTGTAATACAGTTACGCTTAGGCCAGCCTGATTGGAAGAAGAAGTACCTAACAGAACAGGCCCGTGCCAATATAAATGAGCCTTCACATCAACATCAGGTATTGAAATGAAATAGATTATGTGCACTAAAGTTTAGCTTGGCTGCGTGAGCGTCAGGCCATAAATATCAGCTTTTTGGAAAATGATGATACATTTGGAGACCCGCCAGTCCCTTATTTATGCTTTGTTGTAGATGTGAAACTCAACGATGCAGGACCTGAAGATGAACCTGACGAAAACTTTCATTAGCTTGCCATCTCTTTCCCACTAAACATGTCTTTCCCCGTTCTCAGACTCAATTTTGCAGCAGGAGGAGGAGTGAAAACATATCAAAAAAGGTTTGATCAGAACTTTTGCTTCAAAGTTGAAACAGATTGGAAGTTAATTGGTCACAGGAATTACGCCTAAGAAAATATTTACTTTATGTCATATGTTGGCAGTTCACGTCGTGTGACATTTAGCGCGAGATGCGCTCTTCTCCAAGCACTTGTAACAGATTCACACACAAAGAACGACGTCCAACGATTACACAGCCCGCATCTCTCTTCTTTTGGGAGTTGGATGAATGCTTGCCACTGACTTGTCTGGGGAGACACACTTATTTGCGAGTGTCGGCGTAAGAGGTAAGGCATCTCAGCATGCCAAGAAAAGCCCTCGCAAGGGAAAGAGTGGAAGACAGATGGCCCTTCCTTTTAAAAACAGTGTTTGGTGCGCTTGGAGAGACTCTGGAGATAGTTTTCAGTAAGCTAAGAGTCAGGAGAAGCAGATGCCTGTGCATATGGTTTTCTTCAAATGATCCTTCTTCGTCAGTGGGTTGAAAGCCTTAAAAGTTTTCTCTCTCTCTCTTTCTCTCTCTGTCTCTCAACCTCTCTCTCTCTTTTCTTGCCTTCTTCCCAGCCTCCTACGAGGCTCCCAGCTTGTGATATGGGGGGCTGAGGGGTCAGGTATCTTTGATTTGGAGAGCCAGATAATGTGGAGGACAAAATAGTGCTTAAGCGGAATGGGCGATATCAAAAACAGGCAGGCCATTAATAAAGCAATTAGTGAGGGGGAAGTGGGCGTCTCTCATCCCTGCCGAACACTCATTAGGGACCAGTCTGTGACAGATTTCACAAAGCAACCTTTTGTAGGCTTGGCTTACTGAGACCCAGTCTCCTGCTATTCAGCTTCTCCAGCTCTGCGCCTCCTGAGAAGGGCCGAAAAACTCTGAAAAAAAAGCTGTTTTTTGTTCTATTGCGTAACAGACTTCTAAAACTCAGAATCCATAAATGAAGGCTGAGCACAGAACCATCTCAGGCAGATGATTTAGCCCTTAAACTGCTTATTGTTCAGTTATTTATCCTAAGACTTATTATTCAGTATCTACTATGAAATTATTTAGTAATTACTATGTAACTAATGTGTAACTAATATGTAATATCAAAGTTTATGCCTTGTAATAAGAATTTTACATTTACAAGTGATAAGGATCCTTTGACAGTGTTCAGCTTACAAAGATGTTTTATAGGTCGGTACAGAAGAGCAGGTGAAAGTTAATTGGTTTGTTGTTGTTATGTCTTTTTCAGTGTTGATGATGATTCCGTGATTAGAAATGGGTAGGTGGTTGGAAGAGACACATATTTTTATTTTGCTAATGTATTTATATATTTACACTGCAGAGTGGACTTCTAAAAATGCAGAGGTTGCAGGTACTGAATGTACTAGTGCACTGAGCAGCAGGTGCAAGTTAACTGGTTTGTTGTCTGATGCATTTTATTTGCTGTTCATGATGAGAGAGTACAGGGTATTTAAAAAAACGGATAAAAACACATGCGCCATTGGCTTTTGGTTAATTACGTCTTGTTACCTCATTTGAACACAGCAGATGTCCTGTACATTGTGTCCCCTACAGTGTATGATGAGTGGGACAACATACAAACTTTGGTTTGGTTTGTTGTCTGATGTGCCATGTTTACTGTATATGAACAGAAAAAAGGGGGGAAAGGACAAATAACACACATAGGTGGAAAGGGTTACATTCCAGTTAGTGCATGTAATTTTCAACCATTTGGTGCATTTACACCCAAAATGAATAGGTTTGAGACCCAGAAAGTTTATTCCCAGCTGGAACCAAAGTATAGTTGGTTCTTCAGCAAGAGCCGTGATGACATCTGCGGGCCTGTCTGTTGTTGAGGACAGAGAAGCAACAATGACTCTTCTACATTATCATCAGCAGTTGGTCCATGCTTTCTTTTTTGGGGAGAAACAAACAGCGCAAACGCTCACAGGTAATCTATGTGCTCCACCATCTTGTTTACCATCGCTTTGACGTCTCATGACGTATCTTTTGAGGTTCCTTGGTTCCAGTAACAGCTGCTCCAAACGTAGGCTGGTTCCTTGAATAGCCCCAAGATTCCAGATTTGAGAACCAGGGTTCTTTTGGTTGAAAAGAGCTATCAGATTCTATATTACACACAAATACATGAAACATAGTCTATCAACAAGCATCAACAGTATCAACAAGGGGTTAATTCTACAGTTACTATTATGTTGTTTTGGGCAGGGACACAATGCTAAAAGTTGCTGAATGGTGTATTGCTTATAAAGGGAACGTTTTTTTTACAGAAGGTGTGGGTCGGTGCTGAATACGCCGCAGCAGAGCAGGTGATGTCACACCGGCAGGACTGACCAGACGCTTGCAGAGTTAAAATACAAATTGTTTTATTAACAAGACGATAGGGAGCAGACTAAACAGGCAGCACAGAAATAGCAAAACCGGGTGAACAACCAGAGGGAAAGACGAGATCGGAGTCGGGAAACAGTCCAGGTAAAAAACCAAAAAACAGTCCAACCAGGTAAACAAACCCAAAAACGTAGCCAAAAGGTCAAAACACAAGAAAAGACAGATGAAACTAGAGACCACTCGGTAACCCAATGAGTTGGCAATACCTCGCAACGTGCAATAGCACGAGAACCCATATAAATACAAACATAGCTGATTGACAGCAGGTGAAAGCGGTTAAAATTCGGGAGACATTGAACAGAGGGCACGTAGCCGTGATGTCACGGAGCTGGGTATTCTGGGGATTGGAGTCCGGGGGAGCGATGGAGAGGGAGGAAGATGCCGCAAGCATGACAGGTTACAGTTAATTGGTTTGTTGTCTAATGTGTCTTGTTTACTGCTTATGAACAGAAAAAAATCAGGAAAGGCAAATAAACACATAAACTATTTCGACCAACATGGAACGGGTTGAGCTCCAGTTGGCACATCCAATTTTAAACCTTTACCATATACACCAAACCATATACACCAAAAATTAATAGGTTTGGACCCGACAAAGTTTGTTCCCTGCAGGAACCAAAGAATAGTTGGTTCTTCAACAAGAACCGTGATGACACCTGTGGGCGTGTCTTTTATTGAGGACAGAAAGGGCTTACAGATTCTATGACATACAAATACATGAAACAACTTCCTCTGGTAAAAGAAATCTAGCTCAAATAGTTGTTTATTAGGTACTGAATAATTCATAGCCATTACTGAATAATGCATCTTTATTTTTTTTAAATGTATCTGAAGAGGTTTTAGTCATTAATTAAAGGCCTATATCTACCATTATTGATGGCTAATCAACACACAGAGTTCTGGCATGGGAGGAGGGCCCTTAGTTTTCTAAGCAAAGTTGGACTAGGCGGCCTGGGAAACTGGGAAAGTCGGTTATGTTTTTGGTTAGTTGTAGTTGTGTAAGCGTTTGTATTCTTATCGTTGCATGCTTTCTGTGCACGCTTGACCACTATACCCATGCTGGCTTGGCTTCATGAAGTTTTGCCCCTTGTAGTTAGCTTATATTAACCTTACTAGCCTTGAATCAACAAGGGGTTAATTCTACAGTAACTATTCTGTTTTTTTGGGCAGTTACACAATGCTAAAAAAACTTTTTTTTCCAGAGGTTGTGGGCCGGTGCTGAACACACCACAGCAGAGCAGGTGAAAGTTAATTGGTTTGTTGTCTGGTGTGTCCTGTTTACTGTTTATGATTGTAAAAAAAAAAGGGAGGGAGGAAAAAAACACACATGTACGCACACACGCGCACCACAACACACGCAAAATAGAGTCAGTCATCAGGCAAAATATTATCATTTGCACTCAACACGGTGCTCAGGGCTGCAGCGCTGATGGATGTGTGCAGGGTAAAAATACCTTCCTCTCCCTGGCAGAGGTGCCAAGCCCTGCGGCAGAAAGCAGAAAGGGGGCGTGGAGCTGTGCGCAAAGCTCGCCGGCACCTCGGAAAGGCCCAGAGCAAACAATCTGTCGTGACAACAAGATGGTACCTTCATTATCGGCTCTCTCGCCCCACACCTTGGCGTCATCAGCAGGACGGGCTGACAGCTGAGGTGCCAAAGCCGGGCGGGCGCTGCCGCTCGGCACTCTGGGAACGGGCGCTCCTCCCGCAGTCCCTACTGTCCCAGGTGCTGCTGATCACATACGCGCTTACGCACACAAAGAGTCACAGTGCAGGCGCTCTCGATGCTCTCATCCACACAAAGACGCACGCGTCCTTTTAGCTTCCTGCCATTAGAGCAATAAGTGTGCATTTGTGGCATAAGGCACGTTAGGCCTCACAATGAAACAAAAACTTTACTGCACGATTACAATATGAAAGAATGGCAACGATTTTTACTTCTGTATTGTTTTTAGTAGTTTAGACTGTGAAATCTACTCCCACAGCTTCATCTAGATGATTAACCCCTTAAATCTACATATGGGCCAGTTCTTCACTCCAACAAGTGGCCTTCGTAGCTCACATACTAGTTTCAAAAGCCCTGTTTGAGCTGGATAAGTTAAATCTGGTGAGCAAATGCTTTTTAAGTAATTACTAATGATGTATGTGATTTAAATTGAAACTGCAGCATCAGTCATTTTGAAATGATTATGAAGTGAGCTGCTGTAAAAAAGTAGTAAAAAAAAAACAGTAATAGTAATCATTACATTCATTGTAATGTAATAACAATAACAATGCATATTAGCTCACCAGAAAAATAATTAGTCACCTGTGACTGTGTGCATAGTGTGCAATACCTCCATGAGCTCAAATAATTTGGCGTGGACTGGGCAAGTTTCTGGATGTAGATAACATCAATGTTCAGCCACTCTTGCTTTAAAAAAAGTAAGCAGTTGGGCCAGCTTTGGTGGATGCCTTCTCTTGCACAATTCTGAGGAGAATTTCCTGTAGACTGGGATTTTTGCCACTATAACATCAGAACTGGCCAGTAATTTCTAAAAATACAACCCCAATTCAGATAGCATGAGACTACATGTCAAACAACAACAAGAAACCAGTGATTTCTAAAGTTTACTTTGACTTGTATTTCATTGCAGACAGTATGAACACAAGATATTTCATGTTTTCATTTGTAAATACACATTCATTCAAACCATTCAGGTCTGCAACATATTCCAAAAAAGTTGGGAAAGGGGGCAATTTAAGGCTAGTAATGAGGTTAAGTAATTAAATAATAACTTGCCAAAGAACGCTGGCTTGCCAGCACATGCATGAGAAAATTATTAATATGTTTAAAAACAATTGTTTTCAAGGAATTTCAAGGAATCTGGAGAATTTTCTGTGCATAAAGTATTAAAATTAATACTGAAAATAGCTGTGCTCTTAGATCCCTCAGACAGCCCTGCATCAAGAACTGTCATTCATTTCTAAGTCATATCAACACATGATCTTAGGATTACTTTGGAAAACCTTTGTTAAGCACTATAATATGTAGTTACATTCACAAATACCAGTTGAAACTTTACTGTGCAAAAAGGAAGCCTTATGTTAACCATGTCCAGAAGTGGCATTAACTTCTTTGGGCTCTGAGGCGTCTGGGGAGGACCATCATACTGCAGAACCAGACGATATTGTGGTCAGACGAATCAGTATTACAGATCTTTTTGATAAGAAATGGATGCTGTGCTCTCTGGACCAAAGACAAAAAGGCTCATCAAGACCCTGTTACCATACTGATAGTATGGGGTCGTGTCAGTGCCCTTCGCAAACTGTTAATGCCAAAAAGTACATAGAGATTTTGAAGGAATATATCGTTACTGTCCAAAGATAAACAAGTATCTCCAAAATTGCAACTTTACAGGAGAGGCCAAAAACCTAATTTCATTTTAAAGTCAGTCAAGTTTAATGTAAGACTTTTTACCATGTAATTTTGGGCCATTTATGTTGGTTTATTCTTCACACTGTAAAGGGCAGCTGCTGTGTTCAAATGATGCATAAAAGTAAAAATCAATAAAAATGATTTTAAGAGATATATGTTTTTCATTGGACAATGACGATACGCTGCTTTCAAGGCAGGGACAACCTGCCTATTTCAACAAAACAATGCCAAACTATATTCTGCATACTTGGAAAAGGCATGGCTGCGGAAGAAGATGCGGCGGGTGCTGGACTGGCCTGCTTGTAGCCAAAGCTTGTCTCTATTAGAGTCTGGTGCATTTTAATGTAAAATATAACACTGAACATCCCGTACTGTCGAATACCTTAAAAACTGTTTGCAAGAAGAATGGGAGAAATTTACACCTGAAACATTTCATGACTTGGTGTCTTCAGTCTCTAAACATGTGTTAAGTGTTGTGAAAAAGAATGGCAATATTGCAATGTGGTAGCTGATTTACTGTTGGAAAAATCAGTATTGAAATTATGAAGTTATAAAAAATATGTATATTGAAAGTATTTATTTGAAAAAAAGTTAAATGCATGAGGAAAAATATTAAGTAATGAACTGTTACATTGTTTTTCATTGTAATACAGGTCAAAAATAATTAACACTGTTTTCAGTCTTAACTGTGATTTCACATGTCATTCCAAATACAATTACATTACTGAGCACAACCAGTGAAGAACATTGCTTTTCCTCCTGTAAAGTTGCCATTTCAAAGAACGTTTTGTTATGACAGGAAGACATCTTCTGCAGGAACCACACAGATGGAGTTTTGTTACGGTTGGCTAATAGCTCGACACTTTGTGACCTTCAGTTAAGCTCTTCAGGTGTAAATGTTGCTCATTTCCTCCTTGTATGGAGAAAATGAGTGTGGGGGTGCATGGTCTAGGCCGAGGACTTCCCCCGGGGCACTGCAGGTGTGTGTGAGAGGGAGAGAGGGCCGTGCTGGGACAGCACCCGCACAAAGGTAGAAAAATAAACAAAATGCTGGGCAAGAATGTCACATTAAAATCAGACACCATCCGAGACACTTTAGGACGAGGGGCCCTTTAAGCACTCAATGTGCTGATTCAGGAGATTTAGCCAGAGTGAGAGAGCGAGGAGTGTTGCGAGTGTTTGGAGTGTGTGAGGTTGTGGAAGATATGTGAGACCCTCAGAGAATCCCCTAAAGCACGGCATCCGGTGTGTGTGAGTGTGTGTGTCTGTATGTGTGTCAGGGCCTCTCTCACTAATTCGCCCAGTTTTGCAGAGCCCATGCAACACCTTTTCATCCAACAGCTGAACTGACAGCTTTACTCAAGAGAGAAAGAGAGATGGGGGA
>CM067485.1:9457251-9479119 GCA_034552555.1 Semaprochilodus insignis
GAGAGAGAGAGAGAGAGAGAGAGAGAGAGAGAGAAAGAGAGCGAGGAAGAAAGAGAGAGAGAGATGGAAGGGGGGAGAGAGGGAGAGAAATATGAAGTGAAGTATGAGATACGAATAGATATATGGAAAGGAGAAAGGAGAGAAAGAACAGAGCAAAATTGAGAGAAAGAGGGAGAGAGAAAGAGAGAGAAAGAGAGATAGGAGAGAGAGGAGAGAAGGAGAGAGTGAGAGAGAGCTCAGGTGTGCTGAGGACCTGTATGAAGGTTAGTATGGTCTTTCAGTCATATTACTCTGAGTCCTCTCAGCTTCTGCATTTTAATAGCTTTACATGTCTGTGGATGTGTGAGTGTGTGTGTATGTGTGTATGTGTGTGTGCTCTCATGTTCTTAATCCCTAAACACACACACACGCACACACAGTGCAGATCACCAAGTGTTTGTCGTATGAGGCTCATTTACACGCTGCAACTTAGCCTGAAACCACGGCGAGATGTTGATGGGGCTGTCATCAACTTCCCACAATTTTCCTCACGACTCCGTACAGCCTAATTAGAGACTCAAATGTGCCATTGACAAATGCAGAACACATTGCAATATTTGACTACATGAACAATAAATTACCATAAACAATACACTAATAAAACACATTACATTATGACATAGTCCCAAGCTAATTATGTACAGTCAAAACTTGACTATCACTTCTTGCGTGAACACAGAGGCATGAATTATTTTTCATATATCAGGAAATCTCTCTGGAGCCCTGAAAATGAGGATTATTAGCTCTGTTTAATAACACCACAGTGGCTACGTCTTATGAAGCATCATTAACATTCATCATTAATATTCACCTCGTTGACTACTGCAGGCCCAGATTCAGTCTAATCCATGATGGGAGCCTGAAGGCGGCCCAGTTAAACCCTATTATGTGTTTAATTGTGCTGATTCGGTCCGGCCCGACCTCCCTCGGCCTCAGATAAAAAGCACTTCTATGATCCGTTAGCGGTGTTCTTGATAGCGGATGCTTTGCATTTAAGACAATATCACAAACCCGTTTAGCCTCCCGAAGTGAACTGTTTTGTAATTAGTGTATCAAAAGTATGATGAGCCGGAATAAAAGCTGTATGTCTTGACATCCATTGAAGGAGTGGGACAATAAGTCTGAAGGCAAAGACTTGTCTTTGCATGCCATCTGTCCTCCTCTCTGACGCTTGGTCTAATTACTGCTTCTCCCTTGGCTAATGCTCCCTCATTAGGCATCGGGAGCATGTGCAATCTACACAAGCGCTGAGAAATTTGCACTAAAAACGTTAGCTGGAGCCATAATGGGATCAGAAAATCTGTCTGGTGCGAAAGGCAATTCACACTCGCAGCTAAACGCTCATTTTGCTTTTCTTTCTGTCTGAAATTTGTGCATCATCCACCACAACAACGTTGTTCTGGTGTCAGGACTTTTCTCCAAGACGGAAGAGTCATACAAACGTCTACAGGGGCCAGCACAGCTTGCAGCAAGAAAGAAAAAACCACATTTAGAGCATTTCCTTATGCAGCGTTTAGCATCCCGATGTGAGCAATAAATACATAAAAATAAATAAACAATTGCCTTTGATTCCCTGCTTAAAGAAGGACTGCTGTCCCTGCCGTGTGAGCAGGAAGTTTCAAGATTCAAGAGCCATCTGAGCATTGAAGATTCTCTAAGTCATATGCACAGAGAAACAAGCAGTTGCACTGTACAATGACATTCTTACTCTGCACAAAGTACTAACAATTACAGTATAAATACTTAGTGCTAAATAAAGAAGGCCAAAAAAGACTAGAGAAAAAATATAGATATGTATGTATATAAATTAAGAAAATGTACAATATAAATGCTATGTACTATACAGTCTGTGTGACCAGAACATATGTACAGTATCAGTGCAAATGACAGAACTGTACAATAGCAGCCATTTATAGACTCAATTATCCTTATTAAGTATACATGTATCATAAACATAGTGTACATAATGTGGTATAAACTTAATAATGCTGTTCCGTATATAGAAGTGATACATTGAATCACCAGAAAATGTGCAAATTGTGCAATCTGTGCAGTGAAGCACCGTAACAAAGACACGTGCTCAACATTCCGATTGTATTCAAACATATTTTTCTTCTGGTAGTGATACTTGGTGCGCTTGTGGTAATCTTTAATCTTCTTTCTAGGTTTGTATAACCCAGGCAGTCCACAAAACTGAAGTTCTTTGAGAACAGATACAAGTAGTGCAGCTAATTGCAATCCATCAGTCAGATCATCATGTATCACTCAGCAGCAGCATTGTGTGGCATTGTTTTGGTAACCTTAAGCTTGTAATTGCTAGTCAACCAGAATTTGATAGCACTGTCAGGTGTTATCTTTACGACAATCAAACTCATGTGGAAATGTGTGTGGAGAGATTATTACCTCTGTCTGTTAGAGTGAATCAGGTGGGAGTGTAAACCAGATTGGTTGAGGTTCTTCTGCGGATTTCCTGTAATCAGTGGTAAAAAACAAATGGGCCTCAATCACCAATATCTTCTCAAGCTTTTCCTTAAATTTGTTCCTGAGAAAGGTCCCAAGAAAAAGTCTGCGTCAGATTCATGACGTGTTCTTAAACTGTAGAGCCGTTCACACTTTGAATGCACTTTTGAATAAGAGAGTGCAAGTAAGTAACATTGGTGAATGTCAGAAGCTTCCAGTAAAAACGGAGTAAGTGGGTTTTATGAAGAAATGTCTTCATGAGAACGATTGCTGAATGAGGCGAGAAGTGCGAGAAGAAAAACAAATTAACATTTCAGAAAACAAAATTCCGAAAATAAAAACAAATTTACAAGACATGAAACACTTTTACCAGTACCGAAACAATTTTACAAACTGCGAATTCTGACGGAAAGGAAGTGTTTGTTGCGGACCATTCTCAATAAATCTATTCGCGGTGGTTTTGTTTTTCCTGTGGAAGGTCTTTAGAGTTTTTAAAAGAGCAGACGGAAGAAAGAGATGACCAGGCGACCTCTAAACCACTTGGAGTTGGTTATAAACCACTGGTTATCCACTACAGTTAGCGTTACAGCCCACTTACTTTGGTCATTTCCAACTCCAAGTGGTTTAGACGTCGCCTGTTTGTCTCTTTCTCCGAAACAGTTTGATTGACAAGGATCCGCAACAAGCACTTCCTGTGTGTTAGACTTACCCGTTCCATCAGAATTTGCAGTTTGTAAAAGTGTTTTGGTACTGGTAAACGTGTTTCACGTCTTGTGAATTTGTTTTTACTTTTGTAATTTTGTTTTCTGACATATAATTTTTTACATCTGTAAATTTGTTTTTACTTTTGTAATTTTGTTTTCTGACATATATTTTTTTTCATTTGTAAATTTGTTTTTATTTTTGTAATTTTGTTTTCTAAATTGTTAATTTATTTTGCGCTTCTGGGCCACCATATCAATGTGTGTCCATTCACAGTCACAATAATCATTTATAATATTAGCATTTTACCTACCATGGATCTTCTTGCTGTCCTGTACTATGTGGAAGCTTCGCCTGCATCCTGCTGTGACCCATCCAATGATCCTGCTATTTGATCAGAAACTAATCAGACATTTATTCCTCTACCTCACAAAACACTGAACACTTCTCTCTTCATTTCTAATAGATTATCACTGTAGGCTTTTAGCTGCAGTTATTGATGTTCATGGTTTTCAGTGTGATGAACTACTTACAGTGGTCACTGAGTTTCGAGTTTTATTCAGGCTTTCAACTCTGTTTCTCATTGTTAGGACTATCAGTTATTCTATTCAATATTGTATGTAACTGTAAATCCTTATCCTTTTTTGTGCTCATTTTGCTATCCGGTGTTGACGAGAGGAGTGTGGGTTCCCCTTTTAAGTCTTGGTTCCTCTCGAGGTTTCTTCCTGTTGCCTTGAGGGAGTTTTTCCCTGGTTTTCTTATTGCGGCTTGGACCCAGATTCTCTGTTGCTGCCTTGTAAGAACATCTGTTGCAAAAGGCTCTATATAAATAAATTTGACTTTGACTTGACATTTATTAAAATATAATTATCTTAATAATAATTACTAGCTATTTGTTTCTACACTCATTGTCCATTTTATCAGCTCACACAATGCCTTATCTGGGCTCGTGAAGTTCCTAACTGGACCCTGATCCAATGAGGCACGGTACCAGTTGCTTTGGGTCTATGGTAGGGTTTCTGTGTGGCACACACCTCACAAAATCATAGACCCCAGTTGTCAACAAGGCACTGTGTGTGGGATGTGCTCTCATGGCATAGGTTGGGTCTACTGGGCCCCCTAAACATGTCATTGACACCCCGGGGTGTTTCCCTGCTTGGTGACCATTTGCAGCCCTTTATGGACTTCACATACTCAGAATGATGGGATACTCCAGCAAGATAATGTGCCATGTCATTGGCCCGAGTGGTCCAGAACTGGTTTGAGTTCCAGCGAGTAGCGTGACCTGTACATTTGCCCAACATGAGCCCAATTGAAGCATTACATTATCATGCACCGTTCAAACTCGCCTTGCCATGAGTACAGTTACAGACTGTAGTCTGTCTGTTTCTCTGTATACTTTGTTAGTCCCCTTTCACCCTGTTCTTTAATGTTAAGAACACCCACAGGACCACCACAAAGCAGGTATTATGTAGGTGGTGGATCATTCTCAGCACTGCACTGACATGGTGGTGGTGTGTTAGTGTGTGTTGTGCTGCTATGAGTGGATCAGACACAGCAGTACTGCTGGAGTGTTTAAACACTATGTCCCCTCACTGTCCACTCTTAGGCACTGTCCACCTTGTAGGTGTAAAGTCAGAGACGAAAGCTCATCTGTTTGCACAGTTTGTGTTGGTCATCCCCTAGTCCTTCATCAGTGGTCACAGGATGCTGCCCACAGGACGCTGTTGGCTGTTGCCTGTTACAGTGGTGCATCAATAGCTGTCAGGATGAGATATTCAAACATATTAATAATGATAAATTTGTATAATACTAAATTTGAGTGTTACTAAACATCCAGCAACATCTGCTGATCAGACCAATCTGAGAACTGCATAGCTAATGATCAGATTGATTGACAGCTCTCTGTCCAATACTCCTAGTCACAGAGAGATGTGCAGACGAACAGACAAAACAACCCATGAATGAAAGAATGGATTCATATATGCAGCTACAAACAGGTGATCTACCTAGCTAGTTTTTAGTTATGCTGATTAGCTTTAGCTCACTACGTTTCTCTGACTCTGAAACTGTTTTGTGTGGGTGGAGCAAGAGACGGTAGCCTTGGGACTGGTTAGAAAATCCTTACAGAAGTGTTATTAGGACCACCCGGTTTACATGGAGAGGATAGAAATATGTTGAAATACCAGCAAATATACAGTATATTATGCTTTGGGATACTATGCGTAAGACATACATGTATATTGTGGCTCAAAGGGACGAGTTAGGTCAGATTTAGTTTCCCTGTGGCTTTAAGCTGCTTGTTACGATGATTAATTCTTATAGACTGAATAGACAAATGATTTTTTACAATGAAGGAAAGCCCCTTCTGATGATGTATTTTGAAGGTTGGAGGAACTACAATTTACACAGAAAACTGCGGTTTAATTTTTCTGGGATGGGAGGGGGGAAAATGGGAGGAGAGGCCCAATAGTCATATGATGCACAGATTGCATGATAGGTATTGTAGTGAGACAACATTGAGAGATGAAACTGCCATTAGCAACAATATGGGTATAATGTAGAGGAAGCATGAATGGTGTATTTGTACGATGATGATATTGCCCATATCTTTTAGGATGTTTGAGCAGCCACTCTCTCATATGACCACATTATCATCTTCAGGGCCAAAAACCGACAACCCAAAAACCTCCCCAAGGGCTATAACCCATACGTGGCTCCACAGGTGGGCTTGCTTTCTTGCTGCACCCCAGCTAAACGCAACACACTCTCATCCGAGGGGAGAGACCTTTTCACCCTACTGACTGAGACTCAACACCACTAGTCATGACCCTGACTGCACACAAGGTGACAGGGTGACCTCTAACTGACAAGTTTCTGGGCCATGTGAAGCTCTGGCTTAAGGCCATTTACTACAGCTCCGGTAGAACCTATGAGTTTTGTGACATGGCAACATATGACCTCACATGAACCCGGGATCAGAGCATTCCAAAAAACTGTATCTTTGTTTTTAAACAGAATATTAACTAGGGCGGTAACATCTCCATCGCCATCACAAATACAGCATTTGCATAATGACTACATTGTTGGGCATATCACCAACATAACATGAGAACCCACCTGCATATAGGGAAGCACATAGTGAAGCAATACCAATGCAGCTGCCGCATGGTATGCACTGAAACAGCAGCCACACAATAGACAGTTTTATGCCTCGAGTCTATTTGTTTGCCACTTGCTATGAGCAAAATGTCTCTAGAGGTATATGCAAAACACACTTCTGGGATGTGTTCAATTGTGACTGACTGGTATGTCTATGAAACATCACTAACACCGGCATAGTGTCTTGGAGCCATGGATTATTATGTTGCCACAGTAACAGCCCTAGCCATAAAGAATAAAACAGTACTTTCTCTTTATGATAAAATCTGCATTTATATTGTCTGACAGTGTACAAAAAGTTTTATGTTATTTTATTTTATTTCTCTTTTAAGAGACAGGTTAACAGGTAAAGAGAAATGTTTTTAAAATATACTTTCATCTAAGATTATTATTTATTTATTTATTTATTATATATTTTTATTATTATCAAATAAACTTCTAACTCATTTGAATATGTGTTATACTCTGAAAAGTGAAAAGGCTTCTTTTGGTCTTGGACTTCCCTGGAAAAGATACTGACTTTGATACTGCATATATCTCTCTAAAACTCCCATGTCAGTGGTACCTTCACACCTATGTAAATCACCCATGCTGTGGGCACTGACGCCGCTAAATTCTGTGACAGATGTTGGCTTTTGCACCTTTTAGTGATACAAAATGATATAGAATGGTTTACCGGAGTACTCCTGAGCCAATGTAGCTGTATTTAACACAGTAACTCTGCGGTTTCTAATGCAGTGCATTTCTGAGGGCTCGAAGGTAATGCACATTCAGCAGTTGTTTCTGGTCTTGCATGACGCCGACTGGGATTTCTCCAGATTCCCAGAAACCTTTCAAATTATTATGTTCGGCAGATGTGAAAGAGCTGCAGTGTTGTGTTGAGAAATGTTCTTTTTGAATTCTCTCACAATTTGGCACAAAGTGGTGAGCCACGGCCCACTGTTTTGTGCAAAGACGGAGCCTTTGGGGGAGCTTCTTTAATACCCAAATGCTGCCATTTTAACTGCTTATTGTGGAATATTTCAAAAGTGTAACACGAACATTCTATAACCTTTGCACTCTTGTTTTACACCCAACCGTTTGTGTGTTGCAGACATCAAATTCAAAATATGTTTATATTTACAAAAATGAATAAACCACTTATTCTTGATTTTATTGTCCCAACTTTGAAAAATGTTGTAAAAAATGCTATATTCTATTTTTTTGTTTTTCACTTATTTGAGAAAAAATGAGTGAGGTGTGGAGGTGGGGGAAGAGGTGAGATCACAGGGTGCTAACGACATGAGGTAGTGCCGCTTAAACACAAGGCTCATTATATTTAATTATTAATCTTAAAACTTACTAATATAATGAATATTAATTATTCGCTAACTAATTGGAAACTAATATTGGAGTTATCCAGTTATAAAAGTGAGAAAGTAAAGTGTGGATCATCAGTCTTTCTAAAAAAATAAAGGTTCCTACATGGTAGATTACTTGAATGTATAAAATCAAGCTATAAAACCTTTACATTATTAGGTTCATTAATGCTGGCAAAACTTGGCACATCTTCTTCATAAAATAGAAATGTTATTTATGGAATCAAAAGTATGCTGTATACTATATTATATATATAGTTAAAACCAAGCTTTATATTTTCGCTTCATATTTTTCCAGCGTTTTTGGGAATTGCAGGCGGTTTGATCTCCATTCGGAAGTGGAAGAGATGAGGGAGGACTGAAGTGGCCCTCGAGCTCGGTGCGGATCCCAGCTCCTCTCTCTCCCACACGGAGCCCCAGTCCCAGCCCTGGTCCATCTGCACTGGCAGGCACCTCAGCTGGGAGAGCTGCTAGCCCCAGCCTCCTTCTGTTCAGGTCAGAGTCTCTCTCCCACACTGACATCAGCTCTGCCTGTCACTCACAGAATCTGGGCCTCCGATGCTAACACAGGGTTCAGCCACGGCTGAGAAAAGAGAAGCACCTTCATATGCTGAAGAAGGCCGATCCAGCTCTACTGTTCTATTTGAGCTCTGTTTCAAGTCGGGGAAGTTTTTGAACAGCTCTGTGAATACTGATCAGGCCTGGACCTGAGCTAAAGAAAGGACTCTGTGTGAAGAATTCTCATCAACAGTAATTTAGCCCAGAACTAGGCTTAATCTGTCTTGGTAAATCTGTTCGCTTGGTAATCTAGTGCCTTTATAATGGTTCCATTTGTTTTTGTGCACATTGTGATGTGTTGAGTGGCTGGCTGTCTTTAATGTGTGCAGACGGTGGTGGGGAGATGTGAGCCAATCCAGCCATCTTGTACTGCGGATCCAGGGCTGAGCGAGTGCCTGCCATCTGTAGCGGCGGCCGCGGATGAGCCCGCAGCCAGCCCACACTGCGTCAGCAGCAGCCCTGGTAGTCAGCCTTACTGCTTCAGAAAGCTCTGTGGACATTATTGTGGGTGGTAGTGGGGGAAGTGAGGTCAGTTCTTGGTGACATCAACCAGAAACGTTTACCTGCAAAATGTTTATTCTTACTGCATTAGCCAAGCAAAGAATAATAACCAATATATTTGCTCAATTTGCTCCATTTTGCATTGGGACTACAAGGCTAATGCGGCAACATAAGGAAGCCACAGTGTCACAGTTACTGCTAGCATTGTGGAGTCTGCATGCTAGGATCACACTCCTTGCTTCAAATTTACTGTAGAGGTCCAAAGAAACATTGAGCAAACATTTCATGATGAATGGACAGATAGAAATGCTCCAAATAGCTCGAAATAACACTTCTTTACATGAACATTGAAAGTAAACAATGTTTTTACCTTTCCACACAAACCTTTTGGAAATAGTTGTTTTTCTTTGTACACTGATGATGTACAGTCTCCCCCTTACCCTAAATGTGTAGTTGCTCAGCCAAGATTTATAGCTTGAGCTATGCATCTAATGTAGCTAACAAATAATGGGAGCATATAGCCACATTACCTATTAGCATTGTGTGGTCCACATGCTTAAGTTCTTAACATTCTTTCCTCACTTGTACATAGTTACCACTTACCGTAAATGTAGTTTATCAGCTAAGACATGTCCTAAGTTTTCATGTTTTCGTCTTAAGTTTTGCACTGGTGCTACGAGGCCTGTGTAGCCAGGTAGTAATGGATGTCCTGTGGAGTCTGCATGCTTTAATCATTTGTCTTGTTGTTGAATATTCCTTAAACAGACTTGCCAATATAGTTTCTGACACTGTATAACTAACTGTTGTATATTTAAAATGAAAAAAAGAAAGTAGTGTAGCTGAAACTGTGGTAGAATCCATTTTTAATGTTAACATTTCTTTACATGCAACAATAAATGCATCATTGTTTGGAGAATCAGTGAGTATGTTGGGAACCTCAAAACAGTGATGCATTATAATGTTGCATGATAAAGGGCACCTACGGTCATAATACAAGTTTCTTAGTGCATATAAGTTAAATTATCTCTCTACAGAGAAAACACCTCTGCACATTTTAATGCACAATTATTCATTGAATTTAATTTAAACATAAAATGTGGCCTGTGCTTAATGGTACGTTTTACATTGTGTTTTATTTTGTCCAGTATGTTAAACTGAGCAAACAAATAGAGACTGTGCACAAAAATTAGTACAACAATGTTTTAAGTTTGGTTCCTGTAGAGGATGTGTTCAATCATTTTTATTGGTTTCTTTGAAAAACAAAACTTGAAATTTGACTAGACATGACTGTATATTGATAAAACTAATTTTTGTTCTTTGTTCTTGCTCATGATGGCTTAAGGGCATCAAGTGAGCCAAACTGGGATAGCCTGGACTACTCCCGTGGTCAGGGATACCTCCTTACCAAGTTTGCTGGTGGTACCACAGGAAATGAAAGCTTTAGCACCAGAGCTCTGCCAGAAAGACTCCACCGCTACATCAGTCATTCATTCATCCATCTGGCCAATCGCAGTCTGCCACCTGTCTTTAAAAGAATTCAACGTACTCTTTGGTTCTGCTGCTTTCAGGTGCCGACATTTTGACATTCTCCTCCTTCCTCCACCCCACTCCAGGGAGTAGCCATATCCGGTAGGATCTGCAAGGGTCTGAATGTTTCAAGACCTGGGCCCAGGACAGGGCCTACAGCAAAGACTCTTTATTCCTTAAGAATTATTACCCCTCAGTTTGGACACTTTATCAAGGATTAACATGATTCCATCACTTTTGCCTTTGAGTCTTGAGACTCTTGGTTTTCCAGCATCTTCTCACCATCCTACAGTACGTTCCCAGAGTTCTTCGATAAACCAGGTTGGCTGGTTTGTTCCAAGGAACAGGCCAGGTCCTTGCTTTCATGGAGATGGTGCTGTGACTCTTTCAAGCCCTTGGATGGTTTGTACCTGCTTGGACATTCCACAGTTGCCAAAGAAGTGCCAGTAGAATGTGCAGTAGTGTTTCATTCAGATTTCATTGTCTTTTTAAGTCTTCTAATTTAAAACACTTGGATCGAGTCAAAAGGAAAAGTGACACAAACACGCATGCACACCCTCACGCATGCGTACACATACAAAAGAATGGCAACATCCTCCCCACACCTGAGGTGATAAAGCTCTCACCTCCAGAACACAAGCAGGTGTGAAAGCAAAAACAATAGGCCTTTCTTCTAAAAGAGTCTTCCAGGTCTGCATCACGTGAGGCCTTGTCAGTACCGCACCCCATCACAGGTGCTCGGGTTCAACAAACATCCGTCTGCACATCAGACGCTCCAATAATTCCTTCTATTTATACCTAAATACTCCATCAAACAACGGCAAGAATAACATAACTGTTCACTTTCAGAGAGAGCCAACGAGGCTACGCATCTGTGATTTGTTTTGCGAACACTTACGTTTCCACCAGGGAAATCTGTGCTGCATTTAACCCCATTTTGCCTGTTGGGAGGGCAGCAACACCAGCCTCATGATCAGACAACTCTCCTCTCACTTATCAGGCCCGGTCTCATTTTATGCAGCGCTCGATCATGGGGGAGAAGCAGGAGAGAGTGATGTTTACCTATTCACACCTCTGATGAGAGCAGGAGAATTGAATTCGTGCTGAGAGTGGAATAATTGATTTGGATGGCTGCCACGCCGGAAACATCTGTGCTCACTGCCTAGCCCAGCTCACCTTATCATGACATAATAAGGGAATGAAGAAGTGAGAGGCCATCAGTTAACACCAGTATTACCCCATAAATACATCCACTTCCAACACAAATTAGAACAAACTGCTTTTGCTATTAGGAAAGATCATTGCTTTCTGTTCCTCATTAATCAAATCTGATCCTCGGCACCAACTGCACAGCATTCCCAGCCTTTGTTCAGAAACATTTTTGTACAGTATTTTCCTAGCTGTACACAAGCTATTATTATTAATGGGTTTTAGATTTTCTAGAATGTAAAAAAAATAAATAAATGTAAAAAATATAAAAAACTCTAAAATTACTAATTCCTATATTTTACACATTAGAGGACATTAGATAGACTACAATATGCTTGATTAAAGAAGGATAACATAAGTGAAAAACAACAACAGGAAAGCAGTTTCCAAAGCTAGAGTTTAAGAAATTACTAAAAAAATAAATTCTATATTTATTTATACTAAATATAAATTAGACGTGAGACCTTACAATCAAGCTCCACTCCATGTTGTTTCTGTCCTTCCGTCCACTGTGAGAAGACAACTCAACATTATGGGTTTGAAAAGGGTAGCTGTCAAGAAGCCCTGAACAGCAGAACAGAAAAAGCCAAAGAAATAAAGAACATTTGCACTGGAACACCAAAACTGGACCCCTGAGATGTGGTGGTTGTTTTATGGATGAGTCCATAGTAGATGAGATTACTTGGAAGGTGAGAGGCAGAACTGAATTTTGGAGGTGTGAAAAAATATCCCTGTAGACTTCTTTGAAAAACTTGAAAGCAAGTCTCCTGGAAAGAATGGAAGCTGTAATGAACATCAGACGCGCTAAACGCTGGGGAATAAATAGGCCTGATCCACCAATTTCTTAAGGTTTTTGTTATATTCCTAAGGTCCTAGGAAAAAGTCAAGGTCAGATTCAAGACGTGTTCTTAAACAACAGAATTGTTTGCACCTTTGTGCTCTTGAGTTTGCAGAAATTCTGTTTTTACCTAAAATCTCAAATTAGAAAACACTGGTGAATACCAGAACCCAGTGGGTTTTAAGACGAATGTTCTTCTTAGGAACAGTTGGTGAACGATGCCCGACGATATTATATTTAGTTGTTAAGGCTTGTTAACAATTTTCTGTTAATTTTCTTGATTTTCTATGTGAAAAGGCATTTACACCTGCTGTAGGGAGAACCCTGTTATATATGGTATTATCTGCACATTGTGAAGCACAGTTTGTAATTATTTGGTGGACTTAACATACTAAGAAATGAATACATATCACTAAATAAATCATGAAGAAAAAATAATAATAAAACATCAAATTGTGCTGTAACTTTTACACAGGGCAACATTTTACTTTTCCTTCAATACGTATGTAAAATGTACACACGGTTTTTTTTCTCTGTAGAAAGTGCGTAAACCTATTTTCACTTAGAAAATCAATAAAATGTGTCATTTGACCAGAGGCGCCCAAACTTTTACATATGCCCGTATATGTTCCTGCTTTTTTCCTGATGGTGAAAATTGAATAGCTTGTACTTCATCTTTTTTTTTTCACAAGAAATTAAATAATGAAGCAGAAGCACGTGCTTTGACTTTTGCACAGCATTGCATATACATTGTATATGCATATGAAATACATACCTGCTTTGAGGCATATTTGAAATTGTTGCATGGCTGTACCGCCCAAGTGTAAGAAAACCACGATTAAAGTCAAATCATCTGATCACAAAACACGATTTAACCCGTACGCCTCCACAAATCAACATTTAAACCGTATCCATTACACAGAAATACACAGATTTTGGAGGTTGATGGAGGTTGTGGTGGAGGAGGAGGAGGAGGAGAAGCAGGAAGAGGAGGAGGGGAGGTTCACTCGAGCTTCGGTGCTTTTAACACTGCTCTCTCCTGCAGCCCTCTAACTCCTGTTTGTAGAATCTGGTTCACTCAGTAAATTGGCTGCACAGACACCCTTCCTCTCTCTGCACAGCTCTGTGGCGCTCCCATTTAAAAAGTGAGAAATTATAATTATCAGAATTATGCTTTTAATGATGCGTTAATTAGACTCCTACAGTGAGATTAGCAAGTGCTTATGAATTATTAACTGTGAAGTCTTTCCAGAATTTTAACAGGCAGGACAACTAAGTTTGCTTTTCTTGGTGATTAGCTTGCTTCAAAATAACACAACAGACTGTGGTGCATATGCTTATGATTACAACTTTAAATGCATTTATTTAACTCTATCACACACCGCCGCTTTCGTGCCAAGGTCCTACGCGAACCAGCCTACTGGGCAAAGAGCCTCATAGTTATTTTTTTTTCTCATTAGCGGAAACGTTTAATGAGTCATTCTTTTTTTAACCCCATAAATCCTTTGAACTCCACTGTACTGTCTCTAAATCCATGCCTGTTTGTTTTCCCGTTCTTGATGCAACAACATCGGAATGATGCTGCAGATTTAATTAGTTTTCTGCAGTGAAAGTCTTCTGATATCTCCTGCTCCAGTTTCCAGGGTCTTGTAGATGACACTGCCTAGAGCTTTGCAGAATGTAGGCGTTAAATAAACAAGGCCACTCTGAGCCCATCCCTTCTTGAGGTCTCATGAGCCAAACTTAACAGAGCATGGTAAAAAGATTTGGGTAATCCCTGACTGTAATAACTCAGTCAGCTGTTTTGAATTGGGAGAGGAGCTCTTGGTTAGGCCACAGCCGGCACGGCTGTCCTCTTTAGGCCTCGGTGTTCCGCTCAGCCTGCTGCTGTATAAACTTTTGGATGGAAATTGGCCTGCTAATTTGCAGGATGTGGGCTCCACCTCCTACTTAACATGCATGAGCGCAGATGAGGCCCAGGGGACTTTGCACAAGAGACAATTTAGGGGAAGGAAGAAGCCTGATCCTTGCCCACAGTCAATTTTAAACAAATAGCCCATAAATAGCCCATGTCCAAATGGCCAATTTAGACCGTGCTGACCACAAACCAATTGTTCTTAGATTCAAAGTTCATAGGGGACAAGATCCAGGAATTAGAAGTGAACTAATGAATAAACACCATTAGATCATGTCATAAAATCATAGTCATTGGGGTTGATTTATTGGGGGTTTAAGGATCTGTGTTTTCTAAATAATAATAATAATAACAATAATACATTTCCACCTTCCACTAGCAATGGAAAACCATGGAATGGAAACTCATCAGATTTGTTTTCAGTGACATAAACATGCAAAAAATATGTTATATACATTTTAATTTAAATATTTAATGGATTTCAAAATGAATAGAAATAATATACTGAATATGACCTGAAAGACCTGAAACTGAAACTGCTTTTTAAAAAAATCACTAATAAAGCCCCTAATAAGCCTAAAACTAGTTTTGGTTAAATGTGTGATACGTCTTCTAATGAAATGAATGCCTGATCTATCTTTTATGTAAACAATTTGAATTATTTAAAATAAATACAAAATGAAGATCAAAAAAGGGATGCAGATGTGCTCCTTCTACCCCTTTAGACCTTTTAAAAATGTACTTTCTTATAAATAAAGAAACTTATTCTCTTTATAATCATTTGTAAGCTTTTTAAGATCAATTGATATTGATCTGTGAAATTAAATATTGACAAATATTTAAACTGTGGGAACATTTAATAATTCATTTCAAAACAGTTCTTGTATTTAAGATGCCAGTTTTCCAGTAATACTAGTTGAGTAAATGTGGCATTTCTGTCAGTCATCTGTGGAAAACACAAATGTGAGTTCATGTAAGTTTAATAATTGTTTGAATCAGCCCAAGCCATCTAGAGGTCATATGACTTTTGGCTTTAGCTGCTGGCTCAGAGAAGCTATTTTATTTATTTTTAACGGAAAAGTAACAATTCTGAATATACAGCAGCATGTAGGTAATTCCATCAATGCACAACTTTTAAACTTTAGCCAGGTTAAACTGAAGAAGACCGGAGACACATGCTCAGACTTCCTTTTCTTGGTAAGCTGTTTCTGAACTAGCGATGACAGAGTTGCACGTAACACGTTGCAGCAACGTAATCTAGAAGTTATGAAAGCTTGAAGTAGATTATCAGCATCTTGTAGGGATTAGTATATGCCTTATTTTAGCCTTCGCTGGACTCAGTCTCATTTAAGAGGACCAAAAAGACAAAGCACAGCCTTGTGGTTCCCTCTGAGGATAAGAAATCAACCTGGGTCCACCAGGTATCCTCATTAATGATGATATAATCCTTCAGTCAAAACTCACTGACTGGCTGCAGTTACTGTAAATGCTTAAAAGGTATATTTTGTGGTGCTGCCACAATACTTATGCTTCAACATGCCTTTCATTAGGTCTGTCTTACCGGTAGCCTGTTTGATTGCATGAATCACATCAGCAAAGTGCTCCCATTAATGAAAGCCTACAGTTTGTGGTGAGTATATCTCGCTCAGTAGCGTGCAAACTGACTGAAAAGAGAAAAGATAAGATAATAAGACCTAGTGCTCAATCTGAGTGCTCAATCTGAACTCGACTTTATACTTCAAGCAACTTTATACTTCTAGCATTCCATGTCAGATATATTGCATTTTAATTAGCTATTGTTTCTCTGACATCTTCTTCTGTAAGCCTCTTGATGGGGTGCCGGTATTGGTGTTAGAGGCCTGGAGGGGAGAAAACAACACAACACAGCCTTCACCACTGAGAGACCTTTCTCAAGCAAAAGACAATGAATACTCAATGGCGTTTAGTGTTTTTGCACAGGTTATGCAAATCAGTCCTCGTTGACTCACCGACTCGCTATAACATTAATTAACACAGTGCTACCTTGCTCAATATTTGGTTACAGAGCCACTGTCTGCGGATGTAAAAATTTACAGGATTCCAATTTTAATGAGACAGCAGAGCACAGGTGTGCTAATGAAGAAAGCGGCTCATTTGAATAAAACAGGCCTGTTTAGAGGGAAAATTAATTAACGACACTGGAATAAATGATGACACTTCTGTACAGGCAAAGCCTGAAATTATGGCAGAACGTTAATTTCTCTTCCATTGCAGTTGTTACAGGTTTATGGATACCCCAATCTGAGCCTGTTATTTAAGTTTGTTAATCATCTTCTAATCATTGCGCTATTAAAATATTACACTGATTTTCCTCCTCCTGGGAACCATAATGGTAGCACTGAAACGGTGCCGCAGGGAGTCGCATTTTTGCTTTGGCTAGCCCACATCATTTAAACTCACTAGCACTGGATCGTTTTCTTTAGTCGGGCGAATTTAGCCTCTATTTGAGGCTAAATTGACTTCAGCTGCACCTCAGTTCTGGAATTACCATGTTTAAGCCCTATTTCCAGCAGACAGGAGACACTAACAGTAGCTTACTGAGGAGGACGATATAAAGTTTTACAGCAACAATCAAGCTGCGGATAAGAAAAAGGGAAAAACCCAGAATCTGTGCTGCTGTAAGTGGAATGTGGCCTTTACCTGAGGCCTTGTATTATACTGTTCATATGTGCTGCTTTTAGCAATTAGGGAGCATTGTGAAACAAGTGTTATCTACTGAGCTGTGTCTCACACGATAGCTAACACTTTGAATATCTACTTTAGGGGGAAAAAAATGCTTCTTATCTTCAAATATGCTTTTCATATCGAACCTCATGGCCTCTTCGTACGGACCACACACTCGCTGGTTCTTCTCCCTGTTCAGAAGATTACTAGACTGGATTTGTCATGCTAAAGCGTTTGCCTAAAGCCAAAAAGCATGGTATCATCCTGTGTGGTGTGGCTTTGACAAAGACTGATGGAGAACCGCCCTTTTTCGCATTGAGACAGTCCGGTAGTCAGTCTTCCTCGGGCAAATTAGTGTTTTTTCCCCTCTGAAACAGCTGGGTGTAACATAGAATTGAAAGTTTAATTTGACTCTTTGCAAGCTCATAAGTGCACCACACACCATGGGCTGCCTCAACTGTCACCACCATTTACTCATTAGCTACATGGCCTGTCTTTAGCTTTACCAAATGTGTGCATAATTCAAGTATTGCAATGTGAACAAAGTCATTCAATGAAAATATGCCAGTGTAGAGAAAGAGCATCAGGACTGGTCACAATGGTGCTGATAGGAAGCTGTCTGAAAGCTACTTCACGGGAAGGTACTATGTGAAATGGACATGAATATCCTAAAACCTGTTAGCTTTGTGATAGTGTTAGTATAAATCTTGGCCAAAAATGTATGTAAATTAAACACTTCTGAAAAACAATGAGTGCTTTGGAAGAACCTCGCAACCATTCACTTGGTCGATCCTGTCGACACTGGTAGAAAGGAAATAAAGTCAATCTGCACACTAAGATTTGGGTTCATAGAAACCGACTAGAAGCTAAATCGTCCTGCTGCAATTTTATTGTGATCTGGTTGTGAGAGTATTGAGCATTTATTTTACTGTACCGTGCAACTGAATATGGCTAACAAAAATGTTTTTACCGCAATACATATTAAAAAGCCTGTAGGTCATTATGGACGCTATACAGTGGCTATATTGGCAGCGGGGACATGGTGACCTCCGGTTCCTATCACCTTCACTGTAATGAATGTAGGTATGTTTCTCGACAATACACTTTACAAATGCATCAGAACGAGTTTGCATCTCACGGATAAAAGCCTGAATAAAGATCAGCAGAATTACCCTTCTACCATTTATTTGAACCCAATAGTCTAATAGCTCAGGCCTTTAGCCCAGGACCAAACTAGGCCCCTTTAAATAGTAATGCTCTGGAACACAAACAGCGGATGTGTGATCACATCGGAGGAAAGCTGCTGTCGAGTGTTGATTTGTCTGGCAACTGCCAATGGCGACGCGCGTCAGTTTTGCAGGCAAGCCTGGAGGAGAGGCGTTGGCAGGGAAAAGAAAGCCTCTCATCAGTGTTTATTCATCATTGCCGCGATATGATACTGTAATAGCTGTGGTATTTTTACACTCTCCGAACATGCACAGAGTGGCTTTGGCTACAAGAGGAATTGACTTAATTAGTCACAGGTCTGATTAAAAGCCGTGCAGAAGTGTTTCTGGTATAAACAGAAAGGCACGATTATCATTCGATCAACTGTCAGACTTAGTCATATCTGATGGAGCCGTGCTTTATTTCTCTGTTATTACAGTCTCATCACTGAAATGCAAGCAATGCTTTAAATTAACATGACATTTCCACATTTAAATATATCAGCACAATTATTTCGCTTCACTTATTTGGGTAACAAATGCATTCATATGTGTAGTACTGTGTAAAAGTCATAGACCAACATTCAGTTATTTCATTTCCTATCAGATCAATTGCTAGGTACAAATTATTAATTTCTCTGGAGAGATTTGCAGAGTAGATCAGATATAAAATAAACCACTTGGGTAGAAAAAGTTTCTTAATCTGGATATTAAACGATAGAGAGAAATCAATGCTATGGATTTGAGAGGATGTGTAGCTGTTAGGAGGCAGACATCCGCTTGTTAAGATCTATTGACCTTCACATCTGATTTCAAGCCTCTACTGTGTTGGCTAAGGCTCTTGTTTGAGTAGATCCAAAAAGCAATTTATTGTCTTTCTACTGCTTTCCTTGCAATGAGAAAGAGAAGAGGTAATGTCTGCAGGTGATAAGGCAGGTCGCAATTCTTAAACCAATGAAGGGAAAGTTTGGTGCCAGTGGGATCTTTCATTAGCTAACCTCAGCACCCATTGGCAAAAGCCAAACTGGGTCCTGTGTGGATACTTTTGATATAGTGAACAGGTTTTACAGGATGTTTCTTGCTAGGAGACGGGAAGATGGGAAGACGGGAAGACGGGAACCACCAATGCTGTAGAGGATTGGAACCGGACATCTTAACAAGTGGTTTGGAGCTTAAAGAATTTAGACCCTTTTTAACCATCTATGGTCCCTCGCTAAAGAAGAAACTGATCGTGAAAAAGTTCACAGGTTCTGTCACAGTTGTTTGATTTTGTGATCAAGAGGTGTGTTTTAACATTAACATTTGCTAATTGAAGAAGCTGCGGGTGTTCTCAGAACAATGGACAATGACCATCCCAGGGTCCAGACCTCAACATCACTGGATGTGTTTGGATTACTCGGATTGTGAGAAACAGCAAATTCAACCAACTTCTAAGACATATTTAGGTGCTGAGGCTTCTGTAAAGACGAACTTCATCTTTTTCCTGGCACTGAAAAAGAATGAAGGGTATTTTGGTCTCTGACCTCTGTACAATACTGCATGGATTGCTCTGTGTTTGTTTTGCAGGGCGCTTGAAGGTAATGAAGCCTCTATGTGAATAATAAGCACATAAGCTGCACCCATATACACGCCAACACTTGGTCTAAAAAGGTTCCCCAGGAACGCTCTCCATTCAGAAGGAGGAGGGTGTGGAAAGCAAAGAATGATGAACACCTACGTTGCCACCCATAATCACACCTACAGCATCTGACATTTTTGAATGTTGATAAATAGTTTTAGACCGCACAGTAAAGTGCTTTTATTGGCGTCATTTGATTAGCAAACTTCTTTGTTTTGCTTCGTTGGTACCGCAGATGCATGTTGGTGCTATCATGCATGCGAGCGGTGTGAATAGGCAGATGTGTTTTTTCAACAAAGTGTCGTGACGCAGTTGCAAATGACCGGTCACTTTGAAAGCTCCCATCATGCCGTGTTTTCAAACGCCACGCGCTGCTAATTGGTTTTCTTACAGTGCCGTTTAGGCTCACAGTGTCTGTGTGTTTTACAAACACGTCTTCGCCTATCGGGAAGCGGATCGCAGAATTTGAATACTCGTTCGCTAAACATGAAAACGCGCACTGATTATTATTTGGGCACACAAGTGGTTTTAGCCAGCATCTGATGAGCGATGAGTGCAAGACATGAAAAGAGAAGCTACTTTGAAGAGGTGGCTGGAACCAAGGAACCCAGGAATGTGCTTTTTCTTTTTCTTTCTTTCTTTCTTTCTTTCTTTTTTTTGGATTGCACAGACATTTCTCTTAATTGGTAACTCTCATAGTGCATTAATTAGAACCTCTATGCTGATTCACAAAAACCAATCAATTACACATCTAGACATGACTGGCAGCACCCTATAATTGGGCGGCTGCTTTCCTTTTCTCAAGTAGCCCACAGCCAATCCGTACAGACCAAACAGGTGGCAGCAGAGGAAACAAGCTCTTCCAGTCCATAAAACTGGCTAACTAGCTCCTGAAACTTGCCAGGCTGTAATTATCATATCATTTGGGTTGTAAATCACGCTGCCTCTTGTCATGGTATCATCAGACGTACGGCAATTTCATGCTGCAAATCTACACAGACGATTCATCAGAAGAGAAAAAGGAGGGCAGGAGAGAGAGAGTATGCACGGGATGGATGGCACAGTTTGTGAGGTCTTGTTGGATCAAAAAGGTCCTAATACATGCTGGGATCAGCAACTTTATGCACTTTTCATTACATCTTAACGTTGATTACAGCCACACTGTTGTGGATCATTTAAAATAAGCTATTAGATTGTACACAATGAGATTAAAGCAGCCCGTAAATCAGTTCCGTATGTGGAGATACTGTCCAAAACAGTGTGTCCTGTCAATGGAGCGTTACACAAGCAGGTGAAATACAACCAGTCTGGACTTTCCCTTCCTCAAGCCCTGACACCCCCCAATTCCTGTGCACCCACCCACAGCCCTGAGACAGAGAGCCACATTCTCCCCTCAGCAACAGCGGCCTCAGCTTTTTTATGATGGCAACTGTCAGTCATACCCAGACTGGCCTACTTTTGCCTTCAGCTACATTAACTGTACAAAAATGAGACTGCAGCACTTCTCGAAAGAATGCCTATCCTTTTTTTCCTCTCCATGTAGAGTATCATAAAATCATCATGTTTGATATGCAGGACAGGAATTTCACCTACTCTCATCACAGCATCAGCTAACATGTCACGGCAATTAACTCACATATACTTGATAAATTATGAATACCAGTGGTCTATTGACTTTTTATGGGCACAGGTTACAGGAGTTCACATTGGATCTGCTGGTAGCGGCTTGTCGCCCCATGATTGGAACAATTATTCGGGTAATTATATCAATTACTCTGTCTCATTAAAACACTTATTTTGCAGTAAGCATATTTATGGTCTTCCATCGGGATGTGGTCTTAGTATCTGAAGTTTTCTGAAGAATCAGAAGAAACAAACTTGAAACTTTTCTGGTAACAGTTTTTTATAGTCGCTGTCCAAAGAAAAAATTCACACAGTGTAAACAAAAGCTGCTGTGTTCAAATGATCGATAAAAGTAAAAAAAAAAAAATAAATAAAAAAAAAAAAAATATATATATATATATATATATATATATATAAAACACACACACACATATATATATATATACACAC
>CM067485.1:9494085-9507558 GCA_034552555.1 Semaprochilodus insignis
TGTAAAAGTGTATATATATATATATATATATATATATATATATATATATATATATATATATATATATATATATATATATATATATATATACATACACACACACACACACAAAATGCATGTATATATACGAAATCTATCTATTACATCTATAAATGTAATATCATTATCTGAAATTTTTGAGCCAGATCTCAGACAAAACAAAGATGGTTTAATGGTCTTCGATCAGATTTTCAGATATTCATACACATTTCATAATTTTGGTTCCAAACTACGGACATTCAGATACACGCAACAGATCTGTCCAATCAGAAAACTCCAGAGGCGTTCATAGACAGAAAACTCAGGTCCGGACCTGAGTACCGCATACATATTTAACGTTCCTCTAAACTGCACAATAAAAATAATGGATTCACTGCAGACTCTTCATTCAGGATGGTGTTCAGGTTCACAGCTTTCTAATCAGCTGATGGAGCTATAATATCACCAATATAACAAATCAGTGCAGGACAAACGCGCGCTGCTCTTTGGTCTGAACAGGACAGGCAACTTCGGAAACGAGACAGGTGTGTAATTTAATCATTCTTATTTATCTGGCATTACATTTAATAATAATATACTGGCCTGTTTGTAAATAGTCTACACAGAAACACTCAACATTGACGACTATATTAATGCTAATAGATGTTGAGATGAAGTGTCAGGTGATCTGATCTGCGCTGTTTTATTCCTGAACTGTGATTTAACAGAGTATGGATCTCTCTAAAGCCGCTCTGTGCGGAGCTGTTAATGTGCTCTGTGTCCTGATTGATTCAGATGCTGGAAAAGCGGCTCCGGAGCTGATTTATTTCTGCCTTGACTCACAGCGCCCTCAAGTGTTTGACCAGCAGTATAACTGCCTCTGATCCGTCTTTAAAGGTGCCGTCTGTTCAGCATTTTAAATGGTCCTGTGAGGTATACATGGAAGCTATGTGACTTCGCCCCAAATGTGGCTGTACACGTCCATTTGCCCCCCTGTGATTTGACCCAGGAGTTAAACGTTTTCCCGTTTTTGGTGAGCTCATAAATAATACTGTACTATGTATAGTTTATAGTTTATAGCTAACAGTTAACAATACTGCTGCCGGTACCGACCCATTTAGGTTTTTCATACTGCACAACCCTGTTTTTTGTATTTGTTTTACTGTTTTACTGTGCTGTATTGTGTAACTGCTACTGGCTGCTAAATTTCCTTCGGGATCAATAAAGTATCTATCTATCTATCTATCTATCTATCTATCTATCTATCTATCTATCTATCTATCTATCTATCTAATCTGATGAGCTCTGCTCTGATTGGCTGGTTTACAGCGAAACTCTGCGAAGATCACAGACAGAGGCAGGTAAATATAAAGAATCTTTGTGTAAATAAGAACCTCTGGTCCTCCTACTATTAAGTTAGACCTGGAGGTTCCACACGAGTGTTTTTTTCCATCATGATGTACTGGTACCACACAAAACCCTCCTGGGACAAAAACACAACTGCATTTGGCCAATCCAACTCATAGTCTAGTAGTAATGTTTGCCTAAACCAATTAAATACCTTCAAAGTAACTTAGGCTTAGATATGTATATATAGAGAGAATAGGAACTACTTTTTCTTCACACTGAAATGTGTTATTGGTAGACTTCCCTGAGGTAATTATCAGAACACTCCTGGCCCTTATTTTATTCTATTGTATGTCTTGCGTCAGTCTATTTTATGTTTATTGTTTATTACATTCAACATACTCTTCTTCTTGTTTTAGTTGCAATCTATTTATAGTTAAATGTTTATTTGCTACACCTTGGGACGGAGAGTAACGCAATTTCAATCCTCTGTATGTCTTGTACATATTGAAGTATTGACAATAAAATTACTTGACTTGACTCACTCTAAAAAAAAAGGTGCTACATGTGGCCTACACTACCACTAAAACACTCATCACAATATTAGATATACCTACAATTATTCTTTTCAGTTTTATCTGCCATACTTTTGATAAGATTGATCAAAAGTTCATTACATATACAATACGACCTGTAAATGTAACCGTTCAGGTATTAATCTAATGAATACATTTAGTAACTGAATTTTTAGTTCACATGTAAAGTATTAGACTAACTGAGCCTATAATTTAAACATTATTGAAGAGTGGACTGAGTTTTGTTATTACTCAGTTGAAAAAAAAGGAAGCACCCATATAACTCTGATATATATGCATGTGTATATGTATTGGCCATTCTGACAGTTTTCCTTGATTTTATCCACTAAACATGAGACTTAGCAGCTCTTAGCAGTTGTTACCTGACATATTAAGAATTACGACGTCACTATAGCCTTAAGCCACCATAAAGCCGCACTCGGTGAGACACGCCCAATATGCAAATAGGTGGTGCCAGGAGCCAATGGGAATGGTGTGAGTTTTATAGGTTGCCCTGCGCAACACAAGGCACGTAAATTCATCACCCCGGAAATGCTCTGTTGAGACCAAAACCGTCAGTGGCCAATTAAATATTGAGAGCTCGCCGTGTTTGCAGAAGTTTGAAGGCAAACCAATTACTCTCCGACTACAAGAACTAATGAAGTACCACGAAAATACACGATGCAATTATATGTGTTATACCAGCAGTAAAACAGCCACTCAAACCCCTTTTCTGAGAGCAGTAACCGAATAAAGACTGACTTGTTAATGGAGAGAAGAAAAAACATAAAATAATATTTAATAATATTTCTGTTCTTTCATCCTACGTCAACATTTTAGCTCCGTTGTTTTCTGATTTTCCTATGTGTAATAAAATGATGCATTGATTAATAAGGTAAATACGATTATACGATTATACGAGTATACGAATACATGATTAATCATAAAAGAGTCATTTTAAATATTGAGTGAATGTGATCTTATGGATCCGGCATGTTGCAATGTTAGACTACGACTAAGGCTGATACCATCATATAAATCCATAAATATAAATCATAATAAGGAGCCCACCTGAAACTCTGAAGAAGCTGTTTCCTCATGAGTCTGCTCTACTTCTCTAACTGCTGCTGTATTTCCTGCAGTGCATATAAACTCATTCAGAAATGGTGACATTTTTATGGGATTTCTAGACTGGAATTCAACTCAGTTTGATAAATCCACCCATTTTATCGCTCCTGCCAGCAACCTGACTGCTAGCTTGCTACCTTTGTTAACTAGCATCAGTAGACCTTATATTTCACAGGGGAAGGGCTGGTGATGTTGCCTATAGGTATATATACCAGGGTTTCTCAGCAAGTGGGCTATGAAGCACCCTCTAGTGCTCTGCAGGCCGATCCTCAGGGAAGGGCAGTAGCGTAGAGTGGGCTGGTAACGATAAAATTCTAAGTGGGGAAAAAAAGTTTTTGAATAAGTAAAAATTGAAAGATCAATCGTGTTCAAACTACATTATTAAAAACACAGTTACTAATGTATTGCAGCAGTAACTCAAGGCATATGAAATATCATCAATTTGAAACAAACCCGGCTGTCAGCGCGTAATAGGGACAAATAGCTAACCAATGATGGGGAAGCTTCTTAAACGAAGAAAGAATGTTGAGATGGTTCCTCAGAAAAAGCAAAAAATCATCATCAAGTACAACCCGCACTACATCAAATATGGATTTGTGCAGGGGGGAGATGATGCTGCTATCCCACTCCCACTTGAGTGGAGTGAGTGGTTTGACTTAATTTGACTTCAATTTGACTTCAAATTAAGTGCTAAAACTATACCATCACTATCCAAGTGCGGCCTGAAAGCTAGCTACCAACTAGCCAGATATGTTCCGCAGAATAAGATAGATTTTACGATGGCTGAGGAATTGGTGCTGCCGGCTGCCGCAGATATGTGCCAAGAGACGAGCCAACTGATTTTAGCACTTGAGAAATAAAAGACAAAAACAATTTGACATACAGGAAAGGAAACCGTTATTAATTGTTGAGTTTTCTGTGTCATTTCCTGTAAAATGTGACTTTTTGTAAGCTGGAGATTAATTTAAAGGCCCTTTTGTCATGTTTTTGTGAGCTGTTATGCTTTTTAGTTATAAGCAGGTGGGCCGCGAGGTTGAAAAGGTTGAGATGATCTACTTCAACCGGCAAACAAGTGATAAAGTCACTACTGACGGTTGATACTGGGTTGTGATGCTAATAAAGGCGGAGCTGCTCCTCTTATCAGTGTCTTCAGTGTTAAACGCTGAGTGAAGCTCCTTGATATTGTGCAAGATTTGAGAAACTGTCCGGAGTGAAATGTGCAGAACAAAGTAACAACTTTGAATTAAAGTTGGAGTTAGCTTGCCTCTCTTCCACCTTAAACGGCACATGTATAAGCTGTAGCATTTAAGGAGGATTGGGACATTAAGAAGCTGGCTAATAGAAAACCAAGTCCAGCCTTGTGTAAAGACCAACATCACTCACGCCTGTTGACTCTTCGGCTCCTTATTTACTTACCTTATCCATCAACATTTGTTTGCAAAAAATCGCTAATTAGCTCTTTGCTCTGGTTCTGGGATCAGTTCCACGTGTTCCTGCTCCTGAGGGCGGGAAATGGAGAGTGGTGACGTATGGATACGCCTCACTAACCCCGTCATTCAGAGGACTGTGTAGCGGATAGACAGTCCCAGGTGATGCGGGTATCGCAGTAGACTACACGCTCTCTGAACGTTAGCAGGGGAATAATACCTGTTACACCTGTTACACGTCACTGCAGATATAGTCTTAATGAATACAGTAATACGGCTTCTCATTCTCATTGCAAAGCAATGCGCAACTATACTGTTATTCGATTTATATTCTTCTTCTTCTTCTTCTTATTTTTCTCCCGTTTCATCGCCGACTAACTCGTCCCGCAGCTTTCGAGATATCAACTCTGTTCCAACTCCAGTTTGTCCGGTATGATTCGGTGATGTGGGCTTGTATACAGCTTTTTGATCGGATGCACGGATTCCGGATAGGAAGGAATTTTTCCGGAATTTTTTTCCCATAGAGAATGAATAGGATCGAAAAACGCGTGCCAATCTACCCTACTTCCGCTCGACCTAGAGACACCAAATCGGATACACTGGCTCGGGGCACAGCCCCGAGCGGGAATTCAGTGTTAAATTGACCCGCACTCGTTCGTTTCTCTTTCTTTTCGCATCCCTTTTTCCTCCCATAGAGAATGAATAGGGTCGAAAAAACGCGTGCCTATCTACCCTACTTCCGCTCGACCTAGAGACACCAAATCGGATACACTGGCTCGGGGCGCAGCCCCGAGCAGGAATTCAGTGTTGGATTGACCCGCACTCGTTCGTTTCTCCTTTTTATTTCGCATCCCTCGTTCCTCCCATAGAGCCCCAGTCATTTTTGGACCCACCTAAAGCCGGCTGTTTCGTTCGCCCGAGAGGCGCGTAACTTCACATACACACTAAAGGCAGGTCCCCAAGCAATAATCCACAGCCATACTGACCCGCACTCATCTATCTGTCGTTTATTCATCCCTCGCTCCTCCCATAGAGTCCCAGTCATTTTTAGACCAACCTAAAGGCGGCTGTTTCCTTCGCCCAAGAGACACGAAACTTCACATACTCACCAAGGGCAGGTCCCCAAACACTAATCCACAGCCACACTGACCCGCACTCGTTTATTCATCCCTCGTTCTTCCCATAGGGTCCCTGTCATTTTGGAACCAAACCAAGCAGTAATGTTTCCGTTCACCCGAGAGCCACCAAACTTCACATACTCACTAAGTGCAGGTCCCCAAACACTAGTCCAAAGCCGAACTGACCCGCACTCGTTTACGCATCCCTCGTTCCTCACTGAGCAAGCTGAGCAACCATCCCGCATTTCCTTCAGGAAATGTACTTTTCTAGTTCATTCTATTGATTGTTTGATTGTGGTGAGGTTGTTCATTTAGAGAATTTTCCAACCTTCTTTTATCTCATATCTAAATCCATATTTAAGCAATATTGAACTCACTTTTCCATAGCCTACTTACTTAAAGAAATAATAAATAAATAAATAAATAAATAATAAAAGACATAATTAGACTATTGTTACACAGTAAGTCGTTTTACGACAGATGCTCACAGTGCTAAGACGGCTTCCTTAATTTTTTGTTAAGAATTGCAGTTGTAATTGTAATTGATTGATCTGTTCAGTATCCACACAGCCTGCTTAACAAACGCCTTCTGTTGAGGAGAACCTTCTGCTTTGTTCTCCTGATGTTCTCCTCTTCAGGAACAATGAAGGGCTGTTGTCTGACCCAGCAAAAGTCAGAGACCAGCATTCAGTGCTTTAATTTTCAGTCAGAACAGTAAATACGAGCTCTTTATTTTGTGTCAGGAGATGTTTTGAAGAGATTAAATAGAAAATCAGCCCCAGCACAAAGATGGACAAGCGGGAAAAACACAAAAATGAAAACTGATGAAAAGATGCAGAGGAAAGGTGACTCCTAATGTAAGACCTGATAGACCACCAACACTGTCACCATCGGATAAGCAGTACTTAAAGCTTTTGACTTCGAGAGAGAGGAGAAACTCAAGCTCCGCTCTCACTTCACATCTAATAACATTTACAGATGTTTCTGTCCATTCTTCCACTGTGAGAAGACATCTCAACACTGTGGATCTGAAAGGATGCATAGCAGAGAAAAGGAAACAGTTACTAATTGTTGTGTTTTCTGTCATTTTCTGTAAAATATGACTTTTTGTAAGATGGATATTCATTTAAAGGCCCTTTTGACATGAAAAATAATTTGTGTGCTTAAATGGTTCCTCATATTGATGGAAAATTTGATTTACATGGTTCTACACAGAAACGTTTTGAAAATGGCTCAATATAGCACCAAATGGGTTCTTCTATTTTTACAATTTTGATTTCATCATAGAAGAACCTTTTAGTGCTATAAAAAAAACAATTTCAGAAAGATTCCATATAAATCCATAAAGAACACATTTTCCAGCAATCTGATTAATATCATTTCACCTTGCAAATTGTTCTTGTTGCAAGTGTTTATGGTTCTATATAGAACCACTGCCTTTCCAAAATAACCTTTTTCAGTGTGCTGTACATCCTCATGCCAAACTCTTTGCATTACTGGTGGAGCCTGTTAATCTGCTGAGCTGGTCCTCCTAGTTCATGTCTGGGTTTAAGCCAGAGCTTTCATAAGTTCTACAAAACATTGTGTTGGAACCCTTCCCTGCCACTTCAGTGCCAGCATATAATTGGGGTGCTAGCACAAGCTAGCATGGTACTGTCATCCAAGTTTTTAAAGTAATATAGATTATATGATATTTTGTTTTCTCCGAAGAACAGATACCTTCTGATTCCAAAAGGTGACAAGTACAACAGTTTTGCATGCCTCAGGTTAAGTCAAGCATTATGGCCTGTACTCCTTATCCATAACTGTTACCCCTGGAAACAGATAAACAGTAAATAAATATTCACTTTATTGTTTCCTATGAAATTAGACATTGCTTCCTTTAGTTCCTTTACACATTAAGCGCCAGTGCTGGGATTATTAGAAAGAAACCTTCCTAGATTTCTGAGAGGATCGTTGTGTGATCAGATCTTTAATAACGAAAGCTGATTAGGAAAACAGCACATCAGAGCAGAGAGTGCTTTGGTCTTATGTGTATCAGTAAATACAATCCCGTTTCCAAAAAACTGGGATTGTGTGCAAACAACTGAATGTAATGACTGAGTGTAAATCATTTAAACCGTAAACTTAAGCGAAAATGACATACCAAAAGTCATGGGACAGCAGCATGTAGCAACTTGTAAATGTCACCTCAGGGGACGGCTTGGGAATGCTCACACGTGTATAAGTTAGGTGAGGTGTCATCTTGTGAGTGAGGTTGAACACTGCCCAGCATCCTCATGGCAAGGCGACGTTAAGTTTTACAGTTCGAACGAGTCATATTAGTGGGTGCCAGACAGATGGGACATTCACTTTCTGAAGTTCTGCGGGCATTTAATATTCATACATATTAAAAGATCCAGAAATTCTAGGTAAAGTATGCAACAAAAAGGGGCCAAAAATAAAATTAGTAATGTAGTGAAAATCACTGCATGGGTTCAGCAACACTTCTGAAATCCACTGTCTCTTTGCTGCTGCATCCACAAATGCAAGTTAAAATTGTCACGAGAAGAAACCATATATAAACAAGATCCAGAAATGCCGCCGCCTTCTCTGGACTCAAGCTCATTGACAATGGACTTGGGAGAAGTGGAATAATGTCAAAGTTTGAAATTATCTTTGGAATTCATGAACACTGCATCCTCTGTGCTAAAGAGGAGACCATCCGGCTTGTTATCAGCGCACAGTTCAGACGTCAGCATGTGTGTAGGTATTGGTGGGAGGGGATGCATTAGTGCACAAGGCAAGGGTGACTTGCACATCTGTGAAGGCAGCATTAACACTGAACGATATATACGGATTTTGGAGCAACACATGCTGCCAGACAGAAGATATCTTTTCAAAGAAGGCCTTGCTTATCTCAACAAGACAATGCCCAACCACATTTGGCACGTATTACAACAGCATGGCTTCGTAGTAAAAGGGCTTGAGTGCTAAACTGGCCTGGCTGCAGTCCAGGCCTGGCACCCACTGCAAACATTTGCCGTAATATGAAACGAAAACTACTACAAAGGAAACCCTGAACTGTTCAGCAACTGATATCATACAATGGAACAAAGCAACAATGGAACAACAGTCTCCACCGTTCCCAAATGCTTCCAGAGTGTTGCTAAAAGAAGAGGTGATGGACATGGTGGTAAACAAGTGCCCATCCCAGCTAATTTGAAATGTGTTGCTGGCATCAATTAAAAACTGTTTTTTAAAAACTAAATTTCTCTGCTTCAACATTTAATATGTTGTCTTTGTATTTCAATTAAATATAGCCTTTTAATGATTCGCACATGATTACATTCTGGTTTTATTCACAATTTGAACAGCATCCCAGGGTTTAACTCGCTAACAAACAGGTATAAAATCCTGCCATTATTATCTTCAAGAGATCAAGGGAATTGAAGGCTTTTATTATTTCTTTGGTAAAAAATAACGTTGGCATAATATAAACTGCCATGCTGTAGTAATAGTGTAAATCTAATGAAATACTAAGGAACATAGATAGAATAAAATAAAAAGTCAAGCAGACTGGTCTTGAGCATTTTATATAAATATGAATGCTGTGCAAATGTACTCAGTACCTTAAACCATCTTACATACAAGAGAGTAATGTCTCCATTGACACATTCATTCTGAATTCAGCATAAAGAAACTTAATTCTGTCAAGAGTTAGGGTAACAAAATGTTCAATACTGCACCACGAGAGATAGTCCAAAACAAAGGCCGTTGCTACACCTACACCTTTTCAAAACTTAAAAAAACAATTTACATACAAACCTCATATTAGTAACATCACTGATACAATCTCAGTGCAGTACCTGAACCAGGTCAGACAGTTCAGTTCTGTCTTAACAAAGTAATACTGTCCAGTAGAAACCTCAAGGAGGACGTCAGTCCAGGTCATGCTCGGCTCCTCTTCTTACAGTACTCCAGGCCTTTCTGGTTAGATTCAAGCAGACCTGGCTCCAGCAATGTCCCAGTAGAGGAAGGGTATCAACATCATCCTGGCATTACATGCAGGCATGTTAGCTAAACTCGCACCAAGGAGTCTGGCTGAGGTCACATTCCAGGGAGGTGCTGATGACAGTACAAGGGGCACCACTGATGGTCAGGTCCTGCCTGGACTCCACTTTGTAGCGCAGGTTGGTCAGACCACCCTCGGGGTCGATCTTGAACTGTTCCTATAAAAATCACAACAAAATTAGTTACTGCCAGTGATAAATGTTGTTATATACAGTACAGCTCACATGCTGGCAGCTACAACATCTGCGTGGGCAGTTTACCCTCGACAACTTTCTGACTTCCGATAGTTTCAAGCCTGGTAGACTAGCTGGGAAATTACTGTGCAGCACAGGATGTTCAGCTAGTATTTCGTTTGATGACGAATTAAATTATAATTAATTAATTTAATTATATTAAAATATTTGTGTTTTTTAAGCTTCCTGCATAAGGAAAAATAAGACGCTGCTTCAGTCAAGTTTTATTTATATAGAGCCTTTTACAACAAATAATGTCACTAAGCAGCTTTAGAGAGAATCCAGGTCCAAGCCCCCAGTGAGCAGGTCAAAGGTGAGAGTGGCAAGGGAAAAACTCCCTCAGAGCAAGAGGAAGGATCCTTGAGAGGAACCAAGAAACAAAAGGGGAACTCATCCTCCTTGGGTCGACACGGGATAGCAAGACAAGCAGAAAAGCAAAATATAAAGAACAAGCATTTACAATTATATGCAATAATGAATAGAATAACCAATAACTGTAACAATAGGACTGAAAGTCTGAATGAAACTCAGTCACTGTTACCAGTGAAACCAGAGACTACTTTAAAAAGTAAAAGCCTAGAATATCCATTACTGCTGCTAGAAGCCTACGGTGATCTATTCAGTGCTGCGTCAGGGATGCGCCGCTGCTTCTCCTGTGCAGCCTGAGTGAAAGGACTGACCTGCTAATATAAATGCCAAAATAAATATCAAGACATTCAGCCTTGCTAATGACATCCAGAGGTGGCATCAAACCTCAGACACATTAGTTTCGAAATGTCCACTACACTCCCATCAAAACCTGAAGAATAAAATCACATCCCACCCATGATTATTTTCCATCCAAGTGTTCGTTTCAGTAAATACAACACTTTAAGGAAGAAAAGTGTGCCCTCATGTCCCATTCGCATCGACTTTAACTACTACTTACTCATAGCTCAGTGAAACTGAGACATGCCCAACGTGCACATTCTAAACTTTCAAGCATGTTTGTGCTCATAAGAGAAGACATTTTATTCTGACTGGAATTTGATTACATCCTTTAAAATAGTGCTTTAAGTTGTTGCTGTGTTTTGACATTTCTTGAAACAGAACCAGAGCCAAAATCTAACCATTCAATACAGAATGTAAAGCATATTTAGAACACTTACATAATACTGTACACTTAAGTAACACTGTCATCACAAATGATAACAATGACTCAAAGCTTCCGAAGCCAGGTCTAAACTACATAACTAAGAAATCTGGACCGCAAAAACAGAGAACATCTCACGCGTCACATCAGTTGTTTACAGAAATTCTTTTCTTTTTCTCATGAGGGAAAATCCCAGCATCTCAGCATTGTCACACAACACAAGCAAAACAGGACCAGACGTGTGCTCACACATGTTGGTTGTGAAGCAGAATTCTCCACATTTGGAAGCAAGAACTGAATATGTGAGCAGTAAAAGTTACAAAAGCACTTCTGATTAAGCTTCCCACCAGAAAATCTGCTTCAGATTGTGAAAATGTGTTACAGGGGGAAGTCACGGGTAAAATCATGAAATGTACGGCCATTTATCCACTGCTCTCTACTGCTGCAGTGAGTAACTCAAAGAAATTACATTTTATTATTTAACTCGGCTAATAAAAACTGAACTGAATGGTGTTCAAGATTTCGACTCTTCAGTAACATGTTCTGTACAAACCCTAGAAATCCTATTAATAACTTTTTTTTTTTTTTTTTTTACCAGATTCAGAGTGCACTATTATCGTGTACCTGTTTTTGTGCAGCTATCCTCTTCTGGTCTCTCTTCCTCCAGGCTGGGTCGTGAATGTGCCTGAACGTTTTGTATCCTGTGTTTATTCCCTTTGGCCTGAAAAGCTGCAAAGAGTGCATAAACACAATATCATCATTAGCACTCTGGAAGTCCATAGCAACTCTCTATAGCATTATCTCTACTTTGATATCCAGGTGAAGGCCTGCATATTTCAGCTCTGGTGTACCTGCAGTTCAGCTGTTCTCAGTCTTCTGAAGAACTCATCATCTTCTCGTCCCCAACCCCAGAAGCGATTGGACATTCCGTTGCACTACAAGTAGAATTAAAGTAGAATCAAGCTAAAAGAGAGACACGGCTCTGTAGTGTAAACAACTAGCCAGACTAGTTGACAATATTTCTTACCATTTGATAGTGTTTCTTTGTGAGTAGCAGAATCCCTCCCACATAAGTCTTATAGTGATACAAGGGATGAAGCTCCGGTGAGGCTACATGAAAAGGTCCTTCCTCTGGGAATCCATAGTCCAGGGCTTCATTCTGAGGCAGCAAGTCCACATCATGCATTGCTATGTAGTCTGTATCATTACCGCTCTCCAAGTAGCCAACATTAATGAGAGAGGCTCTGTTAAAACTGCAAAACAGAGAAAACATGACATTATAGTTCCACTGTCTACATTTCAGAGCACTGAAGTCTACACTCAGTAGCAGGGATGCACAATACACCATATACAAATGATCATCACAGCACTAGTCCCTTAGTGATCTGGCGAATCACAGACATAGACACAGTCTGGCATTATGTATGAGGGGTGTAACAATACAATTCCCAGATTCTATTAGATTACAGCAATAAACCACAAGAGGCCGTACGTGACTGCAATCTCATCATGGGGACATGTTCTTAGGGCACGGCACAAAGCAGAGTACTTAAAACCTCCTTCCTTGTCATAAAGCTGCAGTAACAGACAGTTTCAGTGTCCAGTGTACTGTAGCCAACCTACAATATGATACTACACACAATTTTTCAGAGAATAAATGAAGTTATTATTAATAATAATAATAATAATAATCAAGCATCCTGTCAAGAAAAGTAGTTCCTTCAGGGTTTGGTGTCGTTGCTAATCAACTATGGACTATTGAATCAGGAGAAAAGTGTTTAGTCATCCATCACTGTCTATTGCAGCCATTTGAAGCTTTCTGACATACAATAACAAACATATCATAGCACAGGATTGCTTAGTGCAGGTACCTTCACTTTATAAGCACTTAATCATCAAATTATCACCACAAGTCTTATATAATCCAGAGGTGCGCCTCTCCCCACGCTGGGGCTGCATGTCAAACGACTCTCCGCTCCCTATATACTGCACGACGTAGGTCACTGAACTAAAAAAATAAAAAAAAATACATTACACCAAAAAAATAAAACTGGTATTTGGGATTCAGCCATATCATTTTTCAACATATAGTGCAGTGTTTATCTGGACAAGAATTACAAAACTTTAACCGCACACTGTTTAGGAATATGGAACAGTTTGAGACCCTGCATGGGTTTGATGCTACTTCCTAGGGCTGGGTGATATGGGCTAAAAATCATATCTCTGTATTTTTAGGCTGAATACACGATATATCAGTATTTTCTACAAGGTGGGCTAAACATTCAGTTGTAAGTCAAAGCCCTGCATGAGACACCACAAGCGCTTTATTAAAACAGACTATGATCAGAATAAAATGCAGTGGCAGGGTTTCCTTTAACATGCAGATATAAAGTGATAATAATAATAATAATAATAATAATAATAATAATAATAATAATAATA
>CM067485.1:9512989-9542354 GCA_034552555.1 Semaprochilodus insignis
AAAAAAAAAACCTAATGTAGGACAGAGAAACACACAATACTCTCTTTCCCCCCCAAAGTATTAAAAGTTGCCACCACCAAAGAAATCTCAACTTAAATATCAGTATTTTAGGCCTTGAGGGTGTGTGTTTTTTCACGTTTACAGGGCAGCGCTTTATGACCCAGTGTATGATTGAAAGTAACAATTTCAACAAATACCTGAGTATCGAAGCACACAGGAACCAATGGCCATGAGGTTTGAATGAAAGTACAGCTAAATGTAGCCTTGGATATCGATTAAGGGTGTGGTTTATTTAAAATGTGTCCCTAACCTAGACATGACCAGACAACCCCACCCCCTCCCAAAAAACAAGAGGCTAATAATACCAAGTGAACGCGTTTAAATTCTGTCCTGAAACATGAAACAGACTGAATGTCCAAACAATATCCAACTGTGGATTGTAATTCAAAGTATAAATGTTCCTTAATTCAGTATGTAAATATATACCTAAAGCAGAACAAATTCAATGCAGATCAAATCTCTGTAGTCGTGTCTGTAGAAAGGGTACTAGAGCTGTAAACGACACTGTGATACCAATTTGGCTGGGCATTTAGGCTGGAGAGGAGTTCATGCTAATTTTAACAAATGGACATTAAATAAAACATATGGACATACATTCACTCTGGAAAAAAAAAATTAAATAGTTCACTAATTAGTAACAAAGAATGTTTTACACATAACAGAATCAGTGAGTTGATTGAGCTTTTTTGTGTCTAGGATAAACATGTGCATATACAGTGTAGGAACATTCCACACACAAAGCCCCAGGTACAAAGAACTGAATAATCTCAATAAAAATTTGTTATTCTAAAAAATTAAAGAGTTGAGGGGTCAAATTATTCAAAATTGAGAAAAAAGCAAATATGTATCCGTGTCTGGCTGCATGTTCACATGTGCTGGAATAAAATATGCCAAAATTAAAGGAAAGTGGTTTTGCACCTTAATATGAGCACATTTCAATGCCAGAAAGTCCTAGAAACTCAAATCCTAGCCATATATTCTTGATACTTAAGAGAAAGAACATTCTCTGTCCAGAACAAACTGTAAGACACACCTCATGGGGATGTGACACCGAAATACGAGTTGTGAAATAAATCTCAAGGCAAGACTGAGAAAATTGAGGGAGGGGCTTGAATTGAGAGATTCGTTTCAGCAGTCTAAACTTGAAACTTCTGGAGCACATCATTCTCAAACTCCTGTGTACTGCATAAAGTGAAAGAAGAGAACACAGCAACGCACATCCTACACCAATTTCTTGGCCTCAAAGAAGCTCTTAAGATGCCTCATCTGCCAGAAACCAATTGCCACCAGAATCAGCGTTTGGACAATGGACCACCACAGAACTCTTTGATTGGTGCTCTCGCTGGTCTGTCTGAAGCGTTCTTCACGGTACTGAAAGAAAAAGAAAAAAAANCGGACTCCTCCAATATCAATACATTCCTTCCACTCGTTTCTGTCATCAACGTCAACCATAATCTACAAAGATAAGGATTAGATAAAGCAAAAAACGATAGATGTTCAGGAACTATCTGAACATAAACAAAAACACTCACTCTTCAGAATCCTGAACAGACCACAACACTAGTCCTAATTTGACATGGGAAACATTCTCCAAACAAGCAATAATACACCCTTAAAAAAGGGGTCCTTAAGGGTTCTTTAATAAAGGTCATATATGGTCACAAATGGTCTTACACAGAGACATGACAATTTGAAAACCACTTGAATTGTTAAACAGCTCTTTGCATCCCCTACCCCTAATGGTTAATGTAAATGGTTCTTTAACAATTACAAATTGGTACTACAGCAAACAGAAACCTTTTGGTCACATTCCTAGACCACTCTTCATCTTCTTTTTCTGTACACTAACTGCCTGGTCCTGACCCAGTTCCTCTGAAAATCCAGTTGTTTATCAATACAGTGGTGGGGTCTGTAATTTGAAACATATTCCTCAAACATACAAGTCTGTGTAGAATATAATGTCTATATTATTTATTCCAAAAAATAAAATGAGTAATCTGAAAATTTACTCATATATATATATAGGCAGATGTACAGTTTTTTTATGTTGTCTAAAATTAAACAGGCTCCGATATCATTTTAATTAAAGAGTGTTTTACTCATTGACACTTATCAAAAGTGAATTTTGCAGGAACTGATCAAATCCATGGAAACCCCAAGCCGACTAATGCCGATTAGTGAGCATGTATGGCTGACCGTTACACCATAGTGGCTCTAACGCAACCACAACAGCTCCGTTTTGGTAAACTCAGAAGGTTGAATGAGTACTGGCAGTCGACTGTGACAGAGGATCGAATGAAGAGAGAAACAAAAGCAACACAGAAAACGACGCAAGAAAATTACAACCTTAATAGGGCAGAGAGAATATACCAGTAAGTAGCTGAATACTGCTAAGAATGAACAGAGATCTGAACACACAGCTGAATAAAACATAAGATACATAACACAAAACATAAAATAAACACTTATCTTTCATGAACTTTGTCACGTAATTATGAACATGCAACATTGCTGCATGTCAGACGCAAGTTGTAGTACTTGCAGTGTCCGCACGTGCAACTTTTCAAAGGAGACAGAGGACAATGATGACATAGCTTCTGCTAGTTCTGCCTTGGTGTGCGCTGGGAGTAACATCGTCAGATTTTACTGATATTATATTAGTATAAATAGATTAAGATGTGTGATGAAGTCTGAAACCCAACTTGCCCTGTCATATACATACTAAATGTGTTGTAAAGTAAAATAAAACAAAAAAAATTAAGCTGAAATTGTTATCCATTTTATCCTAGAAGTATGTGTGTGTCTGTCTATACTGCTATGCTTGCTTGTCTTTACATATTCAACAATCTTGCCAAGTGAATAATGTGGTTCTTACTGTCAGTCTGCCTTTGGAGTATCGAACAGCGAGATATGTGTCGTGGTCTTTGTTTCTGACTTCAGCGGAGCATCCCCCTAGCTCTGTAGAGCGCCCATCTTTTCCATGATCATATGCCAGAGAACCATTACTCACCATTGCAGAAATGAAGGGAAAGGAACGCTAGGAAACCGAGATACAAGTGAAGTTATTTGCACAATGCATCCATTTTATACACAATATGAATACAATGCCAGTTTGTGATATTGCGTCATCCCATGGTACTGCATGCATGTCCTGTTACTGAATCAGTACATAGCAAACAACCTGGAGCATGATTCAAAACTCATTCACAACAAATGAAAACAAAGGCTCAGTGTTAATAAACAGCTTTCATACACTGCTGTCTAAGAAGGACAACAACTTGTAAACACATGAAATTGTGAACTGAATATAAAGATTTGTAAAAATGATACAAATGTTTAAAAAAAAAAACATGAACCATTGTGGAATCTGTAAATACTTTGATCTTTAACATTTGTAACATTTATACAAATGTGTTTTCTTCCATTATCACCACACGACCTACAGAAAAAAACATGCATAACATGCAGCCATAACCGTATAGATCAGCTAATCAATGCAACATGTTTCCATAAACATAACTTATTCCAAAGCACAGCGAAAGCAAAATTAAAGGGACAGTTCAGGATTCAAAGCATTGTAAAGCGTTTCTATGTGTAGAAGCCTGTTCATCATTTCATCCTACAATGTAGGTCAGTTGATATTTACAAACTGCACAAATGCACATTGTGCAAATACACCCATCTTCAAAAAATAGTTGCACCCAGAAGGAATCGACAGGCAGGAATGAAACTTGGTGGGTAGGCTTGACACTGTGAAACATGCAAATGATTCAAGTTTTTTCACGCTCAGCCACATGTGATGTAAGCAAGGATGGGCCTTATTATCTGGGCTGTACCAGACTGACTATATAAGGTCATCCTGTTGCGTGTGCTTTCCATTCTGACACATGTTGTTGTGTGATCATCCTTTGGAGGCGAGCCGTGCCTCAGGGAAGAGTTCGAAAGGAATTCAAGCAGTTGGAAGTTTTGGAGAAGGGTCACATTGTAAGGCTCTGGAAAACAGGATGGTCTTATCGACGTACTATGCTCCATACCGGTCATACTGTTATTACCATAGCACGTTGTTGGCGGCAGTGTAATGTCTGCAGACTGTAATGTCTGTAGTGTCTGCAGACCTACCAACATTTTTTTTTTGATGATGAGTGTACTTAGGTTGGTTGACCGAAACAGAAAATCTACATTCTCCCAAACTATCCATTTAATAACTATTTATTCTGCAAGAAGACCATGACACAGAATTTCACAATCATTTTGCTTCTTCAAAAAATAAAATGGATGTACAGTTTCACTAATAATGAACGTGCAAATGCTTTGGGAGAAAAAAAAAAAGAAAAACACTGAATTAAATAATAAGCAATACATATACTGTACTTCTCTTAACTCACATCAGAGGCCTCATCGTTTGGATATGTGTCTATAAATATGGCCAAGCCATGGAAGTTTTCATTGCTGTCAGGGCCTGCTGGGAAAAAATCACCTGTAAGTAAAGCACACTTACATCCATGCCGTGGGGGTCATTGCGGAAAGTATCCACAAAAATAGCCAGGCCTACAAAATGGTCTTGGTTTCCAAAGACTGGCCCTAAATGAAGGTAGAAGTAGGACAAGAAACAATCAAGTGGAGCAAAACACCTCAAAAAAAGATCATCTGCAGATATTATGTCTCCCTGCATGTTACTGTGATACTGTGAAATATCAAATTTGCACTCACCAAGCACTTTAGGAACACTCATTGTCCATTTTATTAGCTTCATTTACTTCAGAGTGCATCAGATACAGCAGTGCTGCTGGAGATTTTCCTCACTGTCCACTCTATTAGACACTTCTACCTTGCTGGTCCACCTTATAAATGTAAAGTGAGAGAGGATGGCTCATCTGCTGCTGCACAAATTGTGTCTTTCATCCTCTAGTCCTTCATCAGTGCTCGCAGGATGCTGCTGGCTGGATAGTTATGGTTGCTGGACTATTCTCAGTCCAGCAGGGACAGTGAGGTGTTTTAAAACTCCAGCAGCACTGCTGTGTCTGATCCACTCACACCAGCACAACACACACTAACACACAACAACCACCACCATGTCAGTGTCACTGCAGTGCTGAGAATGATTCACCACCCAATACCTGCTCTGTGGGGGTCCTGACCATTGAACAACAGGGTAACAAAGTATGGAGAGAAACAAATGGACTACAGTCTGTAATCACAGAATTACTAAAGTGCACCTATATAGAGGAAAATGCATGTAACTATGGTAAATGAATGTAGATACAAAAAAAAGTCATGTAATAAAGTGCTCAGTGAGTATATATTACAAAATATACATTATTTAACATAAAAATTTTTTTTTTTTGTTTTCTTGACAGAACCATATATGAAAGCTTTCATCTCCCACCAAGGTTTTGTCTGGAGTACAGGTGTTCTTAGGGCATCACCACACCACAAGCATTAGTAAATCGCACTGCTGTAATGTCTGCAGACTTACCAGGATGTAATCTTTCTTTTGTGTACCAAATTGCAATTCCATCCCCATGAAGATTCTTCTTTCCGGATCCATGAACTTTAAACTGCACATGCATCTCCCAGTCTTTTAAATAACAGGGCTGCACAGAAAACAGTAAACTGTGATATTTAAAAAGGGATGGCAACAGAAGACAGAGAACAGTCATTTATTTCTGGTGTCATTATGTCTATATATTACATACTTATGTGGACACTTAAACTTACCACTGTATTCCAAATGGAGCCTTGCTTGCTACGTTCATCAGGGGTCAGGCGTACGTATTGGCTGGTTACCAGAGTACTCCCCCAAAAATCCCACTGACTTGAAAGGCTGGTTCCAACACCTAAACACCAAAATACAGGTAACAGAACACACATAATGAGAACCTGAATCTTAGCTTAATATCACCCAGGACAGTTTACAGCAGCTGTCTTAAAAAAACAAGCATAATGATTGTCATGGCATAAAAGGCACCGACTAGGACAACACTGCTCTGCCATACTTGCTGGTGGGTGTTTGTTGTACACACAGGATAATCTGATTTCTGGATTCTGCTGTCTTTGCTTTGTTGTTAGTGTAGAGGTTGTGACAATCATTTTCACCACTACTAGGGGTGCTCTAATATAGCATATTATATTGAATTATTGTGGTTAATGTTTACATATTGTCAAAGTCAACCTTAACATATAGTAATATGTTAATGTAACAATGTTGTTACATTACAACAATTTTGGCACAACATAAACAGCATTTTTCAAATGATGTAATAAAATATGTTGTAGCATCAATATGCCACTAAGAAACAACCACCACCATCAACCAACTTAGGACATTTGAGAATCATTACATCCTTTTATATAAGCACACAGCAGACTAAAGCAGTGGTCATCCAAAGGGGAACCTATTTTTGTGACCTGCCTTGCCTTTTTCCACAACTTAACCGCTTCAGACTGTAAAGGTTTTTGATATGTCAGAATCAGAATCAAGCTTTATTTGCTAAGTATGTTCACACATACAAGGAATTTGTCTTTGGTTGCAGTAGCTCACAGTGCACAGAGAGTAACAACATAACACACAGTACACACACACATCCTAACACATACACAGACACACACACACAATACCTTACATACCTGTAAACCTTACACTATGTGTAGCTGTATATGTATATTAAAGTGCAGAGTGCAGCAGACTGGATGTAGAGGCAGATTAAGGCTTAAAAAGTGCAGTACAAGAAGAAACACCAGACTGAGACAGTCAGTACAGCGTATGGAGTGGTGTGTGATACTTTTTATAAACAGATAAATAAGATAAATTAAAAGTGTGTGTGGAGATTAGAGAGACCTAAACTAGACAAGAGTCAGAAGGGTTGAAATCACGGGATTTGGGATCCACCAAAGTCTGTAGGGATAATCTAACAAATGTTAAACGAGTTACACAGAAAAACAGGGCGTAGCCTAAAACGTGGTTTAGTACACCGTTTCTCCACCCTGGTCCTGGTGGCCCTCTGGTCTGAAGGTTTCAGTGTTTCCCCTGCTCCCAACAACCCTAACCTAATTAATCAGCTCACTGACAGCCCGTTGTTTCTGTGATAAAGCACTAAAAAGCACTAAAACGTGCCATGGGCCTCCAAAACTAGGGTGGAGAAACACTGGTTCAGCAGGCTTTAATCTACAAACCAACATGACTCTGCATGTAACTCAGCGACAGCAACCAGAACAGAACAGTGATCTGAAGCACTTAAAATACGACAAAAACAAAAACAAACACAATTCAACAACACTACGGCACCGTTTTGAGAAAATGTAGATCTGAGCTAATGGTCACTCAAATGACTCAGGAAAGGGTTAACCCAACTAACGTTCGTTGGCTCGTAACAGTTCCAGGAACCAGCTGTTTGAACAACGAAGTTAAGCAGCTAAGCTAGCTAGCTAGTCGGTTAACGTAAACGGCAGATAGCTGCAGCTACATTACTTATCTGCTTCTTTTTAAACTAAACGAGCCTCCAGGTGTAGCTGTAATGAGCTGTGTAAAGTAGGAGCCACAGGATATAGCTAACACACAGAAGTTTGACTAGCCAGCTACTTGCCTTGATATGGTTTAATGAGTGAATGCTCCCGCTTTAAGTGCTCAGCGTTGCCGTCTGTTATATCTGAGTAAACTGAGGAGAAATGAAGTAACCATAAGAGCAAGAATACTTTGTGACACATTTTGCAAACAGTAGAGTAGCTGTGAAACGCTGAGCGATTTCTCTCTGGAGCCATTTTCATCAGCTATTCACTTCCTCCAAACCCCAACTTCCGGTCTCCGGCGAGAAACACACCCCTCCGTATTTGTCGGTCCGCATCGCAGCGTTCACTTCATTAGGCCGCAGACTGAATCTCACACGGCTCCCTGCTCCCTACATAGTGGACTATCTGAATATCAAAGTAGCTCTTCTGCTCTCAGTTAGTGCCCTTTATGTCTATTAGAGGTTTGTGCGCACACTTCTAAATCCTAATCTGGCGTCTGGGAGAAGGAGTAAGAAGCTATTTGAGATTCAGCCCTAGTTTGTTGTTACTGGGGTCAAATAATGACTCAAGTGAAAGTTAAAGGAGCAATGTGTAAAATGATGCAACCTGTCAAATTAATTCTTCTAACAATACAGGGCAATATACCACCAGAAAATCCACAGTGCCTCCACCTCCCAGTTCTTACCTCTGTGGTCTTAATAGTTAAACATCATTTAATGTGACAGTGGAAAGCAGCACCAATATTAATTCTTGTTTTACTTGTATTTACATCACTTCTTTTGTTTTTTGCCCAATAAGGTTTACTGTTCCTTTCATTGGCTAACTGTCCTTAAATGATCTAAGTGGGAACAGAACCTTCATCATGACTGACATATTAGGATACACTGTCGTAGTGATGGTGAGTCCACTCCTCAACTGTCAAATGTCAAAACCATTTCACAACTGTGTACCAAGTAACTTTAGTGGAACATCTCAGTACATCCAGCATCTATCAGTATAGAAATCTAAATTTGGTAATGTCACCAAGGTAATAATATCATAAATACAAACTTAGTAAGATTAGTAAGTAAGTGTTATTAACTAAAATGTAACTTGAATAAAGGAGATTCCAACCTTCCTTAATTCTACTTTAATTTTAAATAAAATCTAATTTAAAATTTAAAAAAAAAGTACTTCTCAAATGTAGTAAATTTCACTTAATTACATATAACTAGTTAGAACCCATGTCTGGCCTTCAGTAATTATCTGACAATAAAACTGCTTACTCCATGAACAGAATGTCCTACAGCATTTAAATCCTAGACATACACGCCTAATAGAAACATTGTGAGCAGAACAATTCAGTTCAAAATAATGACACTCTTCAAAAATAATGGAAAACTTTACATTTATTTGACACTGAAATGCTGTTTTACAGTATTTTAGCAAGGCCAGTCCCCCCCTTCAACAATTTAGGAAGCCATTCCAAACATTCAGATAATATACATGCTCAAGTTTCTGCCCATTTTAAGATCAAAGTACTGATGGTTTATTAAATATCCTCAGAAAGTGGTTTATAACCATTTTGGAAAAACATACACAATAAATACATGAATAAAAAATAAGAAATAAAATGTACAGCAGGCTAAGAAAATATATACAATACTGTTACGACTGAATGCTGCCCAGAGTAAAGGCCTGTTTTGATACATTTCCAGGTTATAGCAAGTCACACGTAAACAATGCATGTACAAGTCTACTACACCATGCGCATATTGTAAAAGTTTACAATAAGATTATTGTCGTTTATTGCTCCTGCAATATTCTGCATAATCATCGGTGAGTGCTTGGGAATAGTCTGAATTCCAGTCCCTCTGGAAAATCTTCTGCAGCTGATTCTGTGCAGTTTGCTGTCCCTTTTCCACCACAGAGCCTGTCTGATTCACCACAAGCCCAACTCCAGCAGTCTGGCTGAAATAATTTTCAGACCAGTTGGAGGTTCCTGTCAACATAATATAATTATTAACCAAATATCAGTTTAGGTAAATTAGACTGGACACGTGCTTCCTAAAAACTCTATAAAAGACAGTAACAACCGCTGGTAGTGCAAAATAAGATAACATACCAATATAGACAACTCGATCGGTCACCATGTACTTGGCATGGTTGACACGGGCAAAAGGGATAGAAAGTTGCTCTGGTGTAGAAGGTACCTCAAACACTTTCTGTAAAATAAACAACAAAGGTTTAGGTCGTTAAAAGACTATGAGAGGTTAACAGTGCCCTAGGAAATCATTCACACAACTAGAAAATCTTTAACATACAACATGAATGTTGCATCTGAGGGGAGTCTTGTTGAGGACTGATAAAGACTGCAGGAAAACAAACATGGCTCCAGGGGAATGGCTCCAGCAGCTGACCAGCAGCTTCACCTCCACACTTCGGGCACATGCAGCCTCCCTAAGGGCTGAGTCAATGGCAGGCCAGAACCTAATACACAATGTTGTGGACAGGTTTCAAGAAAATCTTGTCAAAATGTGTCAAAACTATGCAGTGTAAATTCCATGCCGAATCCATGCTGTACCACTGAAGTCTCTGATGATAAATGTTACCTTATTGGATTAATGAATTGAGACATGGGAAGATAGTCCATGACAGACACATAGATGAATTCCTTGGCATCATCAATGACGGACAGGATAGCTGAGAGATCATCTGACCGTCCGTATGCAGATAGCTGAGGTGGGGCACTCTTTTAAAAAGGAAACACAGGCCCATTATCAATGCAATGTTTAGATACACATAAAACGTTCAAAATGCTTTTTGGTAAGACAATGAAGATTTACGAAAGAGTGACACGTTCATGCACTACAATTTCTTCAAAGACAAATCTTTGAAGTAGCTGGATGCCTTTTTTGGGACAAACAACCAACCAACCAAACAACCAGGAAGTTACATAAAACACTACATATTGTGAAATTCATCAGAAAGCTGTCAGTGCAGAGTACAAAATGGGGAATGAATTTGAAGACGGATAGTGTGGTAATGGTATTCTGAAATAAAGGAGTGACTCAAGACCTACTCCCGTGCACACTAGGGCTGCACAATTCATCATTTCTCAAATATTCTCTCTGCACTGGCCATCGCAATACTGATATCACAAAAAGATGCATTATAAAAAAGAAGCCCTCTTGAAAACTGATCTTTTTTTATTGTATGGTCTGAATGCCTTCACCAGTTTCAGATGTTCTAGACAAGCTTTTCTGTGGGTGTTTCAATAAACCAAGGCATACATGTGACCCAAGTGTAAAAAAAAAAAATTGGTAAAAATAATGCAAACCAATCTTTATCATGTTGTCACATCAAGAGCTGTGTTTTAAGTACAGCAGGACATAACACAATCAGAATATGTTGAAATATAGAATTGAGCAGCTCTAGTACACACGTCTTCAACCAACAGACACACAGACATGTAGGTTACATTGTGTGGAGTGACTGGCATCCATTTGATTCACTTGTGAGAGCAAGGCAATGGAACTCACAGACAAATAGACACGTGCAGGGACACCGTTGAATTTAACAGCTAATGGGTACTTAGAGCTGGAGAGAGCTGAGAATCTGCCAGGCCAATAGGGCGGGAGGGAACCATTTTTCTGGCCACCGATTTCCCAGTAGACTCCAAATATCCTTAACGCGTCCTGTGCCAAACAGCTGCAGTCCTCCACAGAAACCCCAACCTCTTTTACCTGCCAGAGACGAGGATAATGGCATAACAAGGAGATTCAATAGTGGTTCAGCAGCCTCATTTTATAATTCACAGTTGTACCATAAACACCAGACGAGGATACCTGGGTTAGAGAACGCCAGTCCATGTTTGCACTCCCTACATACATATGCTTCTTGTCTACAACCCACAGTTTAGTGTGGACAATACCCCCAGTGACACTCTGAAGGTCAACTTCTCTGATCTCCGCACCTAAACAGAGACAGCAAATTAGGCAGAGGCTAAACAACTCACAAACAGCTTCACATGCAATGCTCAAGACAAGACAACATGCATCCAAATCTACCTGTTCCTGCTAGCTCATCCGTGTCTGCCGTGGAAGTTTGTGGGGCGTTAACTGCAATCTTCAGGTCCACACCTCTAGATTCAAGCTGCTTCAACTGGCTGAACAGTTCCTTGCCCTGAAACACAACATTCAAAATGATAAACATCAAAATACAGCTATGAAAGGTAACTTTTAGCCCTTAACAGGAGCAGCCACTAAAATGCAAATGCCTTTCTGAGCCAGGAGAGAGGTTGTCGCAGTACTGTAGATAATACAAAGACAATAATAAAGGCTATACCTGTATAGCACTGGGCTCAGTGAGGCCAATATCTGAGTCTCTGAGCGTGAGGTAGAAAGCAGCAATGTTGACAGAGCTGTTAGCTCGGTTAAGTAAGTTGGTCCAGGTATGTGAAATGCTCTGCAGGTGCGGAGAGCCATGGGGAAAGAGCACTCCCTCAGGAAGACTCTCGACAAGTGTGAGCCTGATGGGCAAGTGTTAAACCATGATTTATTATCTTGCATTACTGTCTGTTCTTATTCAATAAAACACAGAGAAGTGACAAAATAAGGTTTTCTCACCTGCAGTCAGCGCTGCATTGTTCTTGGGGCAACCAGAAACCTTCGAGCCAGTGCAGTTCCAGTTGCACCATTAGGTGAGACACAGATTTAGGGACTCCATAGAGCCAAATGTGTTGACCAAATCCACCCAGAAGCAGCAGAACAGTTGGTAAAAAACAGAAGAGGGCAAAGCTCTTTCCTCTGGACTGCCAAAAGCAAAATAAAGTACACAAGGGGTCCTTTTATTTTTAAGATTCTCTCCTGACATAAAAAGATCACATGTTACAGCAGTAACACAGTCAGAACATTTTAGCAAATAAGCTTCTACTTGATTTTGTTTTCTTGCTATTCTGTGTACACACAACAAGAGCTGCTATACTGTTCAGTGTAATGCTACAAAGCAGGACAAAATACAATAAGTACAACTTACCCCTGAGGACGTGTGTGGACTGTGTTGTATATGTGAGGGATCTACTTTTTTACTCTTAGCTTTGACATCTGGAGTGGTCCGTTTCAGAGGTGTTTCGGAGGACACTTCAGGTGGAAACTTCTCAACGTTCTTCAGCACTACTGAGTCTTTTTCAAGACACTGCTTGCCAGAATCGTCTGTGACCGATTCTTCGCAGTGGGGCAAACATGGTGTTTCCTCTACATATGCCTTTTCAGAGTCTATTCCAAGACTCTGTATGTCTTCATAAATTCTTTGTACCTTTGAGGTTTCAGAGGGTGCAGGCAGATGCTCCTCAAGTAAAATGCTAGGGCTGAGACCTTCTGTAACGTCATCATGAGAACCAGAATCTGATTGTTCTTTATCGTCATCATCATCATCATCATCATCATCATCACCACCATCATCATCATTAGAGGAATGCTCTATACTAAAAGACTGAGGCTCTGAGGGTGAACTTGTCACATGTGACTCAGCCCTAAGACTGGGTCGCTGAAGTAACCTTTCAAGCCCCTCAGAGCCTCTGGCTGCGTATGTAGTTGGTTCAGGCGAGGGGGTTCGTTTTGGTCGAAGTGGTGTGGTCTCTGAAGCACCGAAGATGGGATCTGGGGAGTCAGCAAGAGACAAATCATCAGTGCTGCCTGAGTGTACGCGTGTGGACAGAATAGGCAAGGTTGTTTCTTTGTCCCCGAACACTGGTAATTTTGTTTTCAAAGGCTCTCCTCTGTCTTTCACTTGGCCTTCTCGACCGGATCCCTCAGTCTTTGCTGGCAACGATGACTCTGCAGTTGGGGTGGTGGTTCGCTTGCGAGCCAGCGAGCTCTGGAAAGTGGGGATGCGAGAGCTAGGTCTTCCAGCTTTGCGCAAATCATCACCCTCCATCCTTTTTTCAGCTGCTCCCCTTTCCTCATCCTCTCTCACAATCTGATGCACATCAGCTTCAGTTTCCTAAAAAGGTAAAAGCCCATATAAAGACTCTTTTATAGCAGATGATGGCTCTGTTCTGTGGCTAGCACATGGATGGGCGGCACAAACCACAGAACCTTTAGTAATAAACTGTACCTTTTACTGCTTGACTGCTCAGGGCAGTTATACAACATTCTCCGTATTCAACCTTTAATGCTCCTCCGGTCAAAGACCCAAACGTTAAACCAACGCCCAAAATACAATACAGGCATTATAATAAAGATGATGAGACATGTGGTTAGGCAAGTTACCGTTCTCAAACCGAGCCACATATCAAGGAAGTGAAGCTAAAACAGCTAATTAGGTTAGCAATCTACATAACTATATTTCAAAATACAAAAACAAAGCAAACTTACCATTTTTGGCACTGCCACGGTACAATCTAGGACGCTGTCTAGCTAACTAAGCAAGATGCTTTCTATTTACAGCAACAGCTACTATTTCTGCTTCTAACTAGTTTCCACTGCAGAGCCCGCAGCGCACTGACTGGCTAACGTCTGATTAGCTGCCGTGTATCTGAGCCACTGATGGCTAACGTTGTTAGCTGGCTAGCTATATTTGGAGACAAGGCTCGCTGCGAGCGCAAGTTACTCTCTGGTTTTGCTACGTGGCTGTGGGTCTGTACTGAGTCAGAAGGAAAACCTCGCCTACTTCACCAGCTCCTGCTAAATACCCACCTCTGCATAACAGCCAATATTTCTAAGCCGTGCTGACCGTCTCGGCGCTGTCTGTGCGGTCTCTAAGCGAGCTGACCGCCTCCGTCCCATTATGAAGTTTATGAGCTAAACTCCACAGTTTAATTACACGAACTGAGGTTCATCGACAGGAAGGCGGTGTAAATTAACTACTACACCGACTGCTGTACTAATTTGCTGTCGACGTCAAGATGTTTTGATTTATTCGTGTTATGGAACAAAACATCGCACAGCAAAACAACGACTGTCAACAGATTATGATTCAAATTGAACTAGCCGCGGTTTCCGGTTCTCAGTCACAATTGGCGGTCTGGCTCTACAGTGGAACAGAGACAGTGACCCGCTGTAAAACATGACGAAGCAAATAAACTAATCTCAAAAAAGAGCAGAAAAGGCCTGTCTATAGACTAATTCATTTATCTTCTCTAAATCAGGATTTACTGCGGTTTTATGATTATTTTATTGTTTAACGTCTCCTTTAAAACGCTTTGAACATGTGTTAAGATGCTATACACATACACAAATAATAATAATAATAATAATAATGATGATGGTAATAATAATAACAACAGTCATTGTTTTTATTATTATTATTATTATTATTATTATTATTATTATTAAACAAAGACAAAAGTAACATATATGCATGTACGTCTTCATGTATGCTCCTATTTTAATAATATCTGTATTAGATTAAAAACATATATTATATTATATTATATTATATTATATTATATTATATTGTTTTGACTAACACAAACAACAACAATAACAGTAATCATATTAATAATCATTTTAATGTTTAAGATGGTTTAATCTCTGCTGTATTCCTCTGCTGTATCACCGACTCTAGAGCTGATCGGTTACAAATTGATTAATTCACATCATCTTACATACTCCTCCTTTAAATACAGCAGGGCGCTAATTCCAGAGGTACAGATACTTTTGCCAGATATACAGATATTCTGATATTGTAATATTGTACTTTTTTTTACTTTGTCTCATTTGGGTCTCATTCAGTGGGGTTCTCTTTATCCACTTTTGTGGAAACCTCATTATGTTTTTGGTCGTATTTATGCAGAAATATGGAATATTCTTTCGTTTTTGTCGTATAGTAAAACAAACAAATGAACTCGGACTGTGCCGCTAGATGGCGTCAAACCATAACAGCTCCATACTGCGTTGATATTGCGCTGTAGCTCTCCGTTTGCCTCAGAGCAGAGCAGAGGCTCGTACAGGAGCTGGTCTGTGTGACAGCTGGACATGATTAACTTTATACCCTGTATGAGGTACGGTGTGTCTTTTCATATTACACTTAAAGAAGCTGCTTAATTCCTCTGACGGTGTTTTTATCCTGACATGTCTTTATGAATATGTTTGTGAATCGCTTTATATTAGTGTGTCACTTTAGCTTGCTAAGTTAGCTAGAAGCTCAGTACTTTTAGCGAGTTAGCTAACCGGCTAGCTGTGTTTGTTGTTGTAGCTGAGGCAAGTTAGTTACACCACAAACAGGACGTATATCTGAGGTGTTCGTAGTTTAAAACTAGAATTAACGTTACTTCCGTGTTCCAGTGAGTGCTGTAAGTGAAATATTGCTGGTATTATGGATATATGACTGTCACGTTACTGTAGGAGAGGTGTTTATTTAATCCGCCGTAATGCTGTTGATCAGTAACGGAAGTCTTCCTGTGTTTTCATTTTCGTTACAGGTTTGAACCGTAAGGGCGGCTTGGCTTCGTTTTTTTGACAGCTTGAATCTTTGTTATTTTTGTGGGGACAGTTGTATATTAACGCGATGTGTGCCCTGCTCTGATTTTCTACTCATTAAATCGCAGACGATGACTTATTTAGTGTCAGAAGCAGATGGCAGGTCAGCAGTGTTGGAGGAACAGCAGCGAGTTCGAGTGTTCAGTTTGCTGCATATTCTCTGATTTGAAATCCTCACTTTGAGTCTGTGTCCTCAGCATTCCTTGATTATCTAGGGCAAGCTTGCATAACTGCACGTCTAGAAGATTTATCTCCCTCTCTCTCCCTCTAACAGCTCAGGTTTACCAGAGATAAGACAAACAGATGAGCACACTGAGCTAAACCAAATATTTAATGTTTTGCTGAGCATAGGTTTTTTAATGTGCTTCTGCTCACCTACACCATTCCTCTTTGTTTATATCTTTTCAATTTCAATTCGGAAATACTGCACCAATTTCTTCATCATTACGCATAAACGTATCGCCATCATGACGGTTACACCTCCTAATCCCAACTCTTCCTTGGCACCAGCACCACCTTTCCCTATAAGTCCAGCTATGGCTCCGTCTGTACAGCTCGGGGTCACCATAGTTTACACATGTCTCTACGGAAGTTTGTTCCTGGTAGTGTACGTTCAGCTTTGGCTGTTGTTACTGTACCGCCACAAAAGGTGGTCCTACCAGAGTGCTTTTCTCTTCCTCTGCCTGTTCTGGGCGGCCCTTCGTACTACGCTTTTTTCCTTTTACTTTGGTGATGCTCTTGCGGCGAACCACTTGCCCACTCCATTCTACTGGCTCCTCTACTGTTGTCCTGTGTGCCTGCAGTTCTTCACTCTGAGTCTCATCAATCTGTACTTTACTCAGGTAAGGCATCTAGGAGCCTTTAAGAGCCAGTACACGGTCAGTTGTCAGTTCTTTAACTTTATGGTCTTTATGTTGTCTCATTCCAACAGGTTGTGCTCAAAATTAGAGGCTTATTCAAGATTGAACCCAGTAAAGGACTGTGAGTGACTTCGGTTTGTTCTTGTTTTGAAATGTGAGTTACTGAATGTCGAGACCAGATGTTTAAGGGATCTGTTAAAAGCGTTTCTCTTTTCACCCAGGTGGGTGGCTCGTGGCATGTATGCAGCCATGAGTGCGATCTTCTTATCCGTCAACGTGGTTTGTGCCAGCCTTGGGGACCGAGGGGGCAGAGGTGGAATCGGGAACAAAACGTGGAATCTCGTTCTGATCCGAGTTCTGGTGAATGACTTGCTTTTCATTGCGGAGGCTGTGTGTTTGGCCACTTCCCTGCTTCTCCTGACCCGATTCTCTCCCTCCACCAGCCCTTATCTACACAGCAAGGTACCCTACTGTTCTTTAGATTGAGATACTTACTTATTTGATTATTTAATCCTCATAATTATCATGCATGTGTAACTGTGTGATAGGACCAGTCAGGAATGAGCTGCTGTACTAGTTTAAATGGGGCATGTGTCGTGATGCTGGATTTCTAGCATGAACCAAACAGGTCCAAGCTTCTGACCAATCAAGGCAGCCTTCTTTTTCACTCCTTTCTGGGTCACTTTTTTAATGAAATACATCACTTTTCAGTAAATAAAAAGTGTTGTATGTATACTTGTCATTTATTACAGCTCCGCTTAGGAGCACTTAGTAGTTCTACAATTACAGACTATAGTCCATCTGATTCTCTGCAAACATTATTAACTTTGTTAGCCCCTTTTCACCCTGTTCTTCAATAGTCAGGACCAACACAGAGCAGGTGTTATTTGGGTGATGGATTATTCTCAGCACTGCAGTGACACTGACGTGGTGTTAGTGTGTGTTGTGCTGGTGTAAGTGGATCAGACACAGCAGTGCTGCTGGAGTTTATAAACAACTCATTGTCACTGCTGGACTGAGAATAGTCCACCAACCAAAACTATCCAGCCAGCAGCATCCTGTGACCACGGATGAGGAACTAGAGAACAACTAACTCAAACTGTGCAGCAACAGATGAGTTATTGTCTTTGACTTTACATCTACATGGTAGACCACTGGGAGCCCCCGTGGGGTTCAGTAGAGGGGACAGTGAGTAGTTGCAGTGTTTAAAAACTCCAACAGCGCTGCTGTGGTTATTACTTTACTCTGTTTTATTAGTGTGTCTAAATCTGGATTGACAATGAAAGTTGTTAACCGCCACCATAAACAAGTTAACTGCATTTGATAGGTTACATGAAGCTGAAACTTGGGCAGGAACTCAGAGATGAAACATTGTGAGACATGTCCCAACAAGTTTATTAACAGAGAGCATGGTTAATGTACATATTCTCTAGTGGAGTACTAAAACCTGCCAAGTTAGTGCTTTCAGTATTGGATTCATTATTGCTGAATACAACGTAAGCAAAAATAACCATAAAAAGGTTTGGGCACCCTGTCTGTTAGAGCCGCTTTGGCTGAAATCACAGCCTCTTGTAGCCAGCTAACAGTCTCTCTGTTCTTGATTTAGTGTTTTTCCACTTTTCCTTGCACAACCTTTCTAGTTCAGAAATATTCATAGGTAGTTTACCGGGAGACGTCAAGGCAACACATTTATCCTATTGTTTCTTGATGTAGTTCGATCTTGAGGTTCATTTTGGCAAATGTTTTGGATCATTGTTTTCTTTTAATATCCCAACACCTTTTCTTCTTCAGTTTCTTTACTGATTGTAGGGGATTAGCTCCTAGGATTTGTTGAGCCGCTACATTTCTTGTGTCACTGGCTGCCACACAACCCCAAAGAGTAATAGATCCCCCTAAGTTAACAGTTGACAAGTTGTGATCTATTTCTGTGTTGTCATATAAATTGATAAACCTGATCATCTCTGGCTTATCTAGATGTTGTTTTGTGTTCGTATGTCATTGACTTTAAGTGAAGGTTTCTTTCTGATGAACCCCCATGTAGGCATAGATAATATTTGTCCAACAACACTGCACAGTGGGCCGGTGCATCACTATTCCTGTGTCCGCCAAATAATCTTGTAGGTCTTTGACAACGATGTGGGGGTTTTGCTTTGCATAAATGACCAGTGAGATCTTTCTTGCTCTTCAAGATATTGTTCTGACATTTCTGAAGGACATTTCACACAGTGACAACTAAGCAGGAAGCATTACCTACCACAGTGTGTGTGGGGGGGTTCATTTAGTGTTAAGCTATAGTCTTTTCTTGCTTTGAAAGAGTCAGTTATCTTTAGTTTCAGATCCTCATTTGGCTGCCTGATGAGCCTGTGGTTGTTGAGTATAAGTGCAAGACCTTAAGAAGTTTTAAACTCCGGAATTATTGAAACCTTGCTTGTATTAAGTCATTATGAGCTAAATAAGCTACTAATTGTCTACTAATTGTTGTAGTGGAGCAACTGGAAGGATGTCCAATCTTAAGCCCAAACCACATTTAATGCTGCAGTTTTTCTCCCAAATGGTTAAATTTAGCAGATGAATAAGAACTGTCCAGATGTAGACTTGTTCTCTTACATTACAGGGAACCACTGTCTGCCGGACGGCAGTGTTGGGAGCTGGTGTAATCTTGCTCTTCTCAAGTAGAGCATGCTACAACCTTACGGTGCTCATTCTGTCTCAGAATCACAAGGTAGCATCATTTGACTTTGACTGGTACAACATCTCAGATCAGGTATGAAGCTTGACAGATATCTGAAAAATGATGGGAATGTTTTCTAATTCATACTTCAGTTAATAAAGTTGTTTAATTCTGTTTCACTGAAGGCTGATCTCCGTAGTGAACTTGGAGACACAGGCTACATAGTATTTGGGGCTATTCTTTTTATATGGGAGCTTCTACCTACTAGCCTACTGATTCTAATCTTCAGAGTACCACGTCCTCCTCAAGAAACGGTTAGTTTTTCTTCTTTTAAATTCAGATGTATCTTGTATATCTGTACATTGCTTATTGATTGTTGTTTTATGCTTACTGATGGCGTGTTTGTGTCCTATATGTTGTTTCAGAACTGCAGTCCAGCTATTAACACGAGGGGCCCACGTTCATACTTCTTTGATGACCCACGGGGGATGGATACCGACAACGGCGTCACTTGGTCACACGGCTTACGCCCCAATAACAGGTATCGTTACAGTTGGGAAAAACTCAATTTCTGATTTCCTTAGTTTTAAGGAGCGCAATTTAAAAATGCTTAGCCCGAAAAAGCTTCAAGTAGAAGAAACTTGTGAGATTTGTAGTGATTAGGGCTGAAAGTAACAAAAAATTGTTTTTTACTCTTCAAAACTATCAAAGCATTTGGGCTATGAACTTAAGTAAAGGCAAATGTAATTGGAACCAACTCCTTCTGTCCCTAACAGCTGGTTTGGCTCCAGTGAGACAACTCCACTCCTCTTCAATAGAACGGATCAGACCAACCAGCATCACTCCCTCTACTCAACTCCACAGAACTGAGTTCTCCATAAGGGATTTTAGGAATTTGACTCTGATTATTCTCAGGCAGTACTGTATCAGTACCTCATTCTGTGGAGACCAATAGGTTTTATTTGCACTGACGCTCTGTACAGATGCATGCACGTTGCATTTTCACTTTTCTACTGTTGAACTAATAGAAATCCTTGTAACTTAATACCTATACTATTTGAGGGGATGTGCAGGCTCTACCCTTTTTTACGTACGCAAGGACCAATAAAGTGCTATTTTTTCACTTTGACTAATATAACCTTTTGATATTGGATAAAATATTGGAGCATTAGTGAAACTGCCTCTTCTTATCAACTAATATGTATTTTCTTGTTTCCATACAACTGACAAATGTGAATCAATTAATGAGTTTTTGTTCATTTTTAAATGTTTTAAAGGGAACAGTGAAAGGGACTATGATCCACTAATTTTGCTGTATTTTGTAAAAAAGAAGAATAATAATAATTTAACTGCATTATTTGCAATATAATAAATTCCATAAAACCTAAAGACTTTGAATTGTATTTTTCATTTAGTATAAAGAATAAATAATTTTGAGTCATTTAAAAAAAAAAGCAAAGCAGTTTGACTTGAACAGTTTATTCTGCAGTATGTACAGATTCTCCTATTAAAACACTTTATACAGTATGTACATGTATGTTAATTTACTCTGCCATGTTTTACATATGATTTCCCCCCCTCATAACACAATTCAGATCCAAAGAAAATTCGAAGAGCTAGAAATTATCAAAAGCGCAAAGAATGGGAAAAAAAAATCCACCTTAAGGGCACATGGCAAATCCAAAAATCATCTTCCTATTTCAATACTTGTTCTGTGTGATGGGTTTCAAGGAAAAAAAAGACCATTCAGAGTCTGAAGTGAGGAAAAACAAAACAAATGGACTATGTAGTTTAAAAATGAACTGACCTCAGGCATGTCTTAGATTATCGATTCTGCACTGTACTCAGGAACTGGTCTTCCATCTGAGAATCTCCCATACACATTATCCAAATCATCTTTGAAACTGACTTGACATGCTGCACTTAAATAACATATAAGAGCCTCTCAGGAAACAATCTGATCTCTAGCACCCAAAGTGCCAATAGGAGGGTGTGAGACGTGTTTCTAGTATAACAAGTCCTTTCTGAAGCATCATGCTTGGTTCACTGGGTGAATCATCAGTGGTCAAGAGGCGGCGTGGTCTCTAACTTGCGCAGGCGTCTTCGTCTGAGCTCTGCAGCGTTTGGCTCCCCGTCATCCTCTCCTCCCTCTTCCTCCTTCGTCTCTTCTTTCTCAGCAGCCGTGGAGGAGTTTGGCTGAGAAAAGCCTGTTGCTCCATTCACGGGACCAACTACAGAGAGCATAAAAGAAACTCAGCACCAAAGATGTCTTCACGCTTATAGATCAGCACCACTGGAATCCTAGATACAACTGTTTGTTGTCATTCACTCACTAGTTTGTGCTTCACTCTCCTGTCTGGACTCCTCAGTGCTGCCTGCTGAGGCAGAGGACTCCGTTCTCCCTGAACCACCGACCTCACCAGGGCTGCTTTCTGACCGAGGAGGACTAGAGAACAGAAAGGGAAACGAAAGAACATGAGGAAATACTTGATAAGCGAGTGTGTTTGTGTGTGGCCCAGCGAAAGGCCAACAGGAACTACAGCTACAAGCGTGAAATCCCCGTCATAGATAGTTCACCTGAGCGTGGCAACAGTAGTGAGGTAGTGGTGGATGTTGAGCATGGCAGCGTCCAGCAGTGTGTGAATATTATGAAGGCACTGTAGCCTAGCCTCCAACCCTCGTCTGCCCTCCTGCTCCAGTTCTCTTAGCTCTTCCTCCGACATTGTGGACAGGGATGCCGGCGGAGGAGGCATGGATGACACTAACAGACAAGACAGGCAATTCAGCATAAAATCTAGCAAAATAAAGGGGCTTCAGAATAACATACTCCTCTCTCAAGCAACGACAGGTGCTTATTTAATGTCTCAATGGCTATAGGAATATCCAACTTAGTATTTGTTTACTATTACGACATTTAGCAAATAACAAAAGCCTGAACACACGTTTTGTTAACATATTAATGTTTACACATCTTACAAGCATCTACACCAAGGGCTGGTGATGCACAAATACACAAACCTTTGCACATGTGTAATGATATGTTAAATTTAGAATATCAAAATTAGAAACTTTGTTAATTGTGCTTATTAACTAGATCAAATGAATCAAACACATACAGCCCCACAACTTTGGCATAGGACCGCGAATAAGTTCTCCAAAATACAGTTTTTAAACGCCTGCCATGCTAATAAAATAACCCCCAAAATCACCATCCATATGATTTATAATTGAGCTTACAAAGCATAAACAAGCAGCCGCTATTGTGCCATTTAAGTGGATTTTCCAAACAAAAAACGACAGCAGTAATTTATCGATCTGTAGGTCAAGTGACTACATACACTTAAAAAGTTTGTTCCTACGAGGCTGAAAGACCGTTGTCACAACTACCAGAACTTTTGAGTACGGACCGGGTTCGAGACCAGAGTGAGGTAGGTGGTGTTATACTCACTGAAGGGCGGAGGTGGAGGCATGGGCAGCCATGGTGCAGAAGGGAAAGGTGGAGGCATGGAGAAGGGGAATCCAGGCACTGCAGCTCCAGGACCGGTGGCAGTACCATCAGTACTAGGCTGACTTGTGCTACTAGCTCCTGAATCTGCAAAATGATAGAGAAATTGCTGTATTCAGTTACAATTAAACGGGTAAAAGAATACATCTCTTTTTTCTGTCTCGCGCTCAGCAAGAGAACTACATGTTAGTGGTGAGTTTAAGGTAACGTAATTTGTAAAATGCTATATCTTCACCGAAGCCCTGAATGCCTCAGACTGGTCAGATGATAACTACAATTATATAGTTGGAAAGTACAGTTATATTTGTCATGTATGACTGCAACAGTCAGTTCAGGCTAAAGAGGTAAACCCCGCTCCCGCAGCTAACAGAACTCCGAAATAAGCTTAGCCTGACTAAAACATGAGCGCTATACTGAGTATCAAAACACATTTCTGGTTTATCTTTGCTTGTGCAAATTAGCATCAATTAAAAATTAGAAAGCGTAACAATAAAATAAACTGCTAATTAAGCAGTGTTTAACCAGGCTTACTAGTTTCCTCAGTAATCCAGATATGACAACACAGTCTTGGATTGGATTAAACCTTGTAATCAGGAGATAATGCCCACCTGCCCCTTGAGTTTGGGTTGCATCTGCACTGGTCTGTGGCGTGCTGTTGGCAGCTTGAGCTCCTGGCGGACCTGCAGGGTGTGCAGCACCAGGGAAGGGACCCCAAAAAGGGAAAAGACCTGGAGGGAAGTGGGGCATCATGCCAGGTGCAACTGAAAAGAGAAGAAAAAATAAAGTTAGAAGGAAATCTATTCCTGAACAGTGTTATTTCAGTGGTAGTTAGTAGGTGTTTACCATTAGCAGCTTGGGGTGCAGGAGCATTAGCTGGGGCTGCGGGTGCTGCAGGGGCCGCTGGAGCAGCTGGAGTGGGAGTTGGATTGGGCTGTGATGCTCGCAGAACATCCATACGACAGGTTGGACAGGTCTGCTGCCTCTGGAACCAAGAGCGCAGGCAACTGCAACACAGACAAAGGAGTCTCAGATATGTGTAATAGTTAAGTATGCTGAATTCTTCTAAATGACTGGTTTCATTCATACAAGATGTGATCTTGTAACAAGAACAAGAGTTTGGGGACAGCTTGTTAACAAGAGTACAACCCCTCTAAAATCCAGTCCCAAAATTGATTCTGACTGACAATTATTTGTAGAAGCAAAACAAGTCAGCTACCGAAAAGCAATTGACAAAATTGACGTTACAAGAACTGTGATTTGGTTCTCTGCATCTTGTTAGAGAACCAAATCTTGAGTTAATGAAAGCACTTCAAAAGCTCCGTTTTGTACATTGTTACAATAAATAGGGTATCTTCGAAAGCTAAAGTGTAATTTAATAGATTTTTTTTTACCCTTGCAACACTTTCCCCCCCAGACATGCTTTTACGTCCACTGGCTTATGTTTATTAGGGCACTGGTGCCCCCTACTGTGAGGGCTGGTTTAGAAATTTTGTGCTACTGGTTGCAGTTGACTTCATGTGGCCCTGCATGGCCCTGACTTGACGTAATGCATGCTGGTCTGACTTTTGGCAGAGCAGCAGAACATCATTTTGACACATGACTTACTGCGGGAGGCCTTTGTGGCATCAGAATATTAGCCTCACTAGAATCTCCAATGACAAACATGACATGTATGCCAATTTACGTCATCACTAAAGTCATTATTTACTCTCTAGATATCTTGTCACCTTCCTGGCGATATGGTTGCCTTTGAAAACGCTGCAACATCAGCCATTATGAGCTTGCACTAGAAGAAGTAGGAGATGCCTGACTTGCCAGCAGTGTTTTTATACCCCACCTCTGTAATTCACATTGAACATCAAGTCAGCCAAAGTCAGACTAAATTGAAAACAACCACAGCCATTTATTCCCAAACCAAACTACTGTACGTTTCCATCCACACTAAGCCCTAAAGTTCTCATTGGACCAAATGCACTAATATACGTAAGAAATACATATGCTGGAGGTAAGAGAAAAGGGACAGTAACCTTGAGTGAAAGATGTGGTTGCAGGGCAATTTCTTGGCTCCGGTAACCATCTCCTCCCGACAAATGATGCACACGTTGTCAGAGGCTTGCAAGTCCTCAGGTGTGGCATCTGGATAGCTACAAAAGGTAAAGAGCTATGAGTCACCAAGTATGTCAATTACAGAAACAAACAACTATAGCATGTACATAAAAAGCTTTGTGAAGCAGCGTAGATTAAGAGAATCACTCACAGAGTGTTCATGTTGCGAATGGCTCGCCGAGACATTATTGCATCCGTCACAGCTTTCTTAAACTGCCTGGAGGAGGAAGAAAATAGAAGAATTTTCTGAATGAATCAGGAAATATTGCAGCCAAATATCAGCATAACAGTAAACCCTTATTCCCTCACCTCATCGCAAGATACATCGGCCGAATGGCAAACAGGGGGAAAGTGTGCACTTTGATCATTATTGTCATGAACGCCATGTACAGCAGCACTTTGATGAAACCTAAAGTTTGGAAATGAGACCAATGTGTAAGAGAAGTGCTGATTTTCCATCTGACTATGTTCAAGAGGAAATTAAGATTACCTGTGAAGAGCTCCGTGTAGAGCATGTAGACAGCTTTATTTTCCCATGGGTTCTCACTTTGTAGGTCGATTGTATGCAGTGTGTACTTAATGAAGGTGGTGAGAACCATGGTCATAAGAATTGCATACTGTAAAAGAAAGGTGTCAGAGAGCAAGAGAAAGTGAGAAAGAAAACAAGTGCGAAATAATAAATGAATAATAACATTCTTCCATCAAATCTGCAGCATTATAATATGACTGATGTTCTGGCAGCATTCTAAAACATCTTGAATATTCTAGATTGCTGCTGAATTATTGCATGTTGTTCTCTTTTTAAAGATTTCTGAAAGATTTTCAGATGTACTTGATAAGTTTATGAAAGGTTCTCGTAAAGACACAGCCTTTGGCAAACACAAACAATGATCACCTCGAATCCAAAGACCAGCTGCACTGAGGCTCCTCTTGTAATTATACTATGGCAGGCATGATTGACGAATAAGAAATCTAGAATTCCCAGCAAAACCATTAGGGCTGTGTGGAGGGAAACAAAGTAATGTCAGCACAAAAAACATGATGCAATACCAAGTCAAACTTTCCATTTAAGGTCCTAAAACTTTGCCAACAACTGTAAGAGCAGGTGCAGCCTCAAAATTTGCATATGCAGAAGAGGGGGGAAAAAAAAGAAAGAAAGAAAAAAAAAAAAGAAGTGCAACGCCTCTTGGGGCACAGTTCATTGCTGTTTCACGCTGTGTGACTACTGTAGGCACTGTCATTTCAAACAGTTACAATTGCCTCTGATGGATCAATACACCCACCTCTAAACAGACTACTGTCCAAAGTCACAAAAAAATACATCAGCAAGAGCAAACAATGTGATTTTAACTGTTACCAAAACAGTCTATACTCACAGACAACTCTAAAATGGAAGACCCATGAGATATTTGGACTCCTTTCCATCTACACAGGAAAATCAAGGAAATCTCACATCAAGCTATTAGCAACGTTAAATCAATGTTTAAAAAATGCGGCCATGTGGTGTTTACTCACAAAGTCCACCCTGTCTTCAGCCAGCCAATGGAAGCACTTGAGGAAGAGCAGCAAAGTGAAGAGGGCCACAAAACGAGGGGAAAAGTCATCCCTGAACACTGTAAAGGCTAAGCAGGTCTCCGTCACTGCGTACCAGGAACGCTCAATCAGGTGCTGATGTAAGGACATGCAATACAGGAGGAATGAGAAACACAAAGCCAAGAGCACTCCTGTTCAGAACATCCTTAAACCTTCAGACAGAGCCCACTTTATACAGCTGCATACATACCTCCATCTCTGCAGCTCTCAGCTGTCCGAAAAAGACCTTTCGCATGAACTTTCCCAACAGAAAAACCAACACAAACGCCTGGATATATAAAACCTGACAAAAAGAGCAAGTGGTTAATATTACCGAAACATGCACAGCAATGAAGGCAACACAAAATGACTGTCATAACACTTTTTTAACTGCCTTGTCGGCTTTTCTGAGATAAAAAAGGAATGCATAATACAGCCATCAAGAGAAGCACTTTCTCTTTGAGACTGGGCTGTTCTTACAGCGAACCCATACATCCACTTGGTATTTAGGTGTTGCACTGATTCCAATGACTGCTCCTTTAAAGGGAACCCATTATGGCTTTTCAATTTCCCCCCCTTTCCTTTAGTGTGTTATGTAGCTTTACATCCATGTAAACGGTCTACAAAGTTATGAAGCCCAAAGTACACACCAGAGACAGAAACTTTTTTTATCAGCTGCCTGAAATGCCTAGTTGAAATTCCAGCTTTTTTTTTCTATGTTGCAAGGATGACGTCATAACACAATCCTTCCTGCCCACAAGCTTGGCACTCTCTCACCACGAAAAGAAAGCTGAAGAAGTAAAAGCTTACCACTCTGAAATGTCCTGCTTCAGTCTACCTTGCGATGGTGGATCAGCTCTACCAATATGTTGTGTTTTGGGAAAACTGAAGCATGTACACCCATTCTAGTTCTACGCTAGGTCCCAAAAATAAAATGACTGGACTATAATATAAATAAGCATTATAGATTCCCTTTAAAAGCAGGTCCAAAATAAACGCATCACCGCAAGCTATTCTTCAACTTGATCAACTCCGAAGTACTATCCACTAATCGGCCGGGCTAAAAGCAAAAGTAAAATCATACATGCCGGCTGATCAACAAGCTGATCCTTACATGCTTTCAGTTTTGGCGCTGTATCAGTCCCAGTCTGGTAAAGTCCCTACACTATAAAGCATTTCATAAAATAAAGGCTAATGAACAATGAAACGGACTTACTGCCATACTAGGGCTGCTTTTGGTGAGGTATACCACTGTAGGATAGAACTGTTGCTTGAGGAAATAGGCATGGGCAATCACCGCACCAGTCAGTGCAAGGCTGGTAGCCGTTACCAGAGCTGCTCGCACCATTTTGGCACTGTGTTGAAGACAAAATACAAGAGAACAAACAGAACTCAAACATTTAAGTATCATCACAAGGAATCCCTCAAAAAGCGCAGGGTCAAAAAGGTGTATATCTAGGAAATGAGTTGATTTGCTGATCAAGGATTACAGTGGTGTACTTCTCATGAAACATCTCAGTATGAACATGTGACTGAATGGAAAGCTGTGGAGATGTGAACATAGGGTACTGTAAACAGTGTAAACAGTGAATTTTAACACTCTTGATCCAAGAAAGGCTAAAGTGTCAAGCACAAAACACCATTGGTCATTCACTTAACAGCTGTTCGGAGTTTATAGGCCTGCCTGAAGACATTTCCACGCCCACTCTGACTAAGAAAGTGGCCAGTCTGTCATTAAAACCAAGCATAAGGATTGCTATACTTTATGTATTGACCGCAACAACAAACACATACATCGCCTACAATGACAGCCAGCTAGCTAGTTACCAGCTTGTGCCTTACCAAGTTAGCTATAGCTAACAAGCTAAATATTAGCTTCTTATTCGAATTTTGCCGTTCCACAGGTGCAGCAGTTACATTTTGGGGCCTAACTGCTGCACCACTTAAGGTGGAATGCCAAAACTCGAACAAAAAGCTGGCGCATAACAAGCTAAAGCCTCATACGGACTTTCATTTCACACATTTCTAACCTCCAAACTCCACGCAGTGGCATTTTCACTTCAGTCTGAATTAGTCACGCAGCTAGCCAGCTGGTCACCTAACTAAATAAGCCATGCAGCGACATTTCTAGCTGGCTTTAGCTTCTGCAGTGCAGACTCAGATTCAGACTCTAGGCAGCTTACCCGACAGCTTCTGCTCCACAGGGCAGCCAATTTACCGCAGCCGCAAAGCGCTCTGTAACCCAACCGAGCGAAGACCAAGGGCGGACAGCGACCTGCTGCACCCGTAACAATCCAAAATCACACCTGCGTCTCTTCTTCCATCCAAAAAATTATATTTCGACCCCCAAATATGTACAACTGCACGGCTCGTCGTAGATTACTTCTCGATTACGTGTTTATTTTTCGCTTGCTCTACAAAAGGCCACCTCATTTCCGGCGTTGCCACGCCTGCGTGTCGTCAGACAGCAGTTTGACCAATCAGCATCTCCACAGAAGAGACGACGTGGTTTCCTTTTTTTCAAATTAAAAGTCCTTGCAGGCTGAAACTCAAACGGCCCCTTACTCCCTACAAAGGGCACTACAAATTAAAAGTCCCCAAAAATCCACCAGGGGCCTTTTGG
>CM067485.1:9542420-9687009 GCA_034552555.1 Semaprochilodus insignis
TTGGCATTCGACCACGGGCTTATTTAGTTAAACTGAAAGGGAAACTCCACCGATTTATCAAAAAATCGACACAATGGTTGACATGTAAACAAAGTTATTCAGGGTGGTTTGGGGTGAAATACTCTGTTCTACAGAAACTTGCTGAGTCAGAATTGTTCACTGTTGTGGTGACGGGAAAGGATTAATGTCTCTGAAAGCTCATTCACAGAAAGTTATTACACAAAATGCTTAGATGTATGCTGCCTGATGTCTAAGACAATGTTTTATGACAGCTTTGCAGTAAGATTCTGTCTGAAAATGTATCCATTTGTAATCCATTAATTTGAATTTATTCATGGCAGAGGGGCATTGTAAGGAAAAATAGTCCAAAAAGTAAACTTGTTTTTATTTTCATCTTACCATCGTTACATACAAAAGCTCAGAAGCCACATGCAGGTTTGCTGGTGTTTTTGGGTAATAAATAAAATGGCTGTATTTGTGTTGTAGACACTGTGTGCCCTGGTTCTCATCACCACCACTGTAAGACATCAGAGCCTGTAAGTGTCTGTAAAGTTAACCACTTCAGATAAAATCACCCTGAATTACTCTCTCCACATCTCAAGGACCGAATGATTCACAGATTTTAAGGAAATTGGTGGAGGTCCCGTTTAAGAGGGGGAAAAATGTCATGGGGCGGTTTTAGAGAGGGAAGGGTGATTTTCTTGTTGATCTTGTAGCAAATAATACAGAGGCTAAAACCTATACCTCGGAATTCCACTGATTTATCCATGATTAAATTGTTGAGATGTAAATACAGTCTTTCAGAATGGTTTACTCCATTCAAGAGTTTCCCCAGTGGTGGTGATGGGAAGCAGGTGCTGAAGCATTTAATTCCTCTGAAAGCTCCCTCACAGAATGTTATTGCATTATACGGTCATGAATAAGCTGTCTGATGTCTGAAGCCGACATTTTTTTTGTTTCACTGAAGCTTTGAGGTTCAGGAGGAGGTTTTGGCCTAAATCATACATTTTTAAAATACCTTCATGGTGGAAGGATACATGTAGGGCGTAGGTTCGCTAGTCATTTGGACAGTAGGCTGAATAAAACTCCAACTTCTGCATTGTAGGCATCATGACCCCTGGTTCCTATCACCACCACTGTAAAGACATGTAAGCTGACATGTTTCTCCACCATGAATCACATCAAACCACTCTTATTGACTTTGTTGATCTCAATGACAGAAATTTTGATCAGCAGATTTAAGACTTAATCCTGATCTAAGAATTACTGTACTTAGTTTCAGTCACCTCGAACTTATCAAGGCACTTGGCTTTTGTTCTTGTAGGCGTCTGAGCCTGACTGTGCTCTAGGCCTTGGGAGCACCTCACCTGGTGGTCTTGGCTTGGACTCCGCTCCCTCTGAACTGAGTCATGGCTCAGACCAGTAAGCTTGCACAAGACATTGGATACATTTTAACATATGTCAAACATTTATGTGTAATATTGTGACATGCCTGAAGCACCTAATTGTAACTGCTGCACCATTTAAGGTGGACCAGAAAAATTCAACAAGGCGCTGGCAAAGAAGTAGTTCAGGACTTCAGCTTCATCAAGGCATGGAAAGAGACGAGGAGGTTGCTCTGTTTCTGCTGGACAGGTGGGGAACATGAACTTATTTTTGCTGTTTCATAGAACCAACAGGTCGGGATTGTCGTGTCCTGTTTGCTAATGTTTTTGATAGCAGCTGATTAACTAGAAGCAATGGTTTGCCAATGCTTAACCTAGCCAACATTACTTGCTGTGTCATTGTTTGCTCTAACAATGGCCACGAAGATCAAGTTTGCTAGTCCAGTATGGTTCGCCTTGGTAATGTGCGTACATGAGTTTGGGGGCGGGGCTTCAGAAGGATCTCTGAAGGGAGGGGTGTATTTGTTTTGGTGTTGAGTTCAAATATGAACAAATATCATCTTTCTCCAGAACCATAAACTGCATAACTGATACCAGTTATTTACCTGTGTAACACGTAATTCATACAATTTTGGACCGTTTCTATTTGCTCATTCATCATGAAAATTTCAAGTAATGCAAGTAATTGCTATGCATTTTACAATAATTTGTTAATGGTTATGACAGCTGCATGATGTGTTTTTGGAGGATGGTGCTTTTGGACTAATTGCTGTCAAGTTGCTGTAGTTAGCATTAACTAAAAAGAATACTTGCACGCAGAAGGAAGTGTTGGATTGCAATGCTACTGTGAAGGAAGATAGAGGTTACCAGCAACAATAAATGATGATAAATTTAGACTGATATGGGCAATATTTATTGAGCTACACATACAGAAGTTGTGTCTCTCAGTATGAGTTGGGCCGCCAGGTTTAGTAAAGCAACATGCCTGATGTCTCAGCATGGAGTGGAAAAGGTTCCTAATGGTGTCCTATGATAATCCATCCTACGCATCTTAAACATCGCCATGCAGTTCCTGCAGATTTTGCGGTAGGGGTGGACGTTGAGTGACACCAGGCCTTCTGGACGTGTGACAACAAACCGTTCATCCTGGCGCTGACCACGGTGCCTCCACACACGGATTCATTGGTCGTCTTCACCAAGACACAAGTGGGACTTGTCACTGAAATTGACTCCATGACAGTCTGCCACGACACCATTGCAGTCCTTGGCGATGTTGATGTGGTGTTAAGTGCAGTCGTCGTAACTGTCTACATGCTTGTAGTCCTGTGTCGTGTAGCCGTTTGCCAATGGTGCAGTAAGCAAGGACGGGCCTTATCAACAGCAGTTGTGGCTGTTGGGTCAGTCAGGTACATTGATAAGGCCCGTCCTTGCTTACGTCACACGTGTGGTAAAACTTTTAATTCCTGTTGATTGCTTTCTTCTGGGTACAACTATTTGTGTAACTTTTCTTGTATTGATGAGTGTATATACTTATACTGCAGTGAAAAAGTGTGAATCCATTTACTGAAGATGAATATTTAGTCAAAACCCATATCACCCATGTGATTCACACTAAGGAATTCCCCCCTAAACCTAAAAACTGGTTGTGCCACTCTTGACAGTAACAACTCCAGTCAAATGGTTTGTGATAACTTGCGATATGTCTTTTACATCATTGTGAAGAAATTTCTGCCCACTCTTCTTTACAGAAATGGCATAATTCAGCTGCACTGGAGGGCTTTCAAGCACGACTGCCCATTTAAGGTCTGCTCACAGAGCAGAATTCATGGTTCCATCAATTATAACAAGTCGTCCAGATCCTGCAGAAGCAAAGTACCACCAGACAACATCACACTATCACCACCATGTTGACTGTTGGTATGATGTTATGTGGAATGAAATGTTGGCTTTACGCTGAATTTAACAGGACCCACGTCTTCCAGAAAGTTCCACCTTTAACTCATCAGTCCACAGACTCATCACAAAAGTCTTGGGGGTCATCTAGATGTTTCTTGGCAAACGTGTGATGACCCTCCGCGCTCTTTTTAATCAGCAGTGGTTTGTTTGTGCCTTGCAACTCTCCCACGGATACCATTATTATACAGTGTCTTTCTTATTGTGGAATTCTGTACACTGACTTTAACTGAAGCACGTGAGACTGACAGGTGACCACTGTTCCACGATTTTTATTAGTGGATAATAACTGGCACTGGGGTTCACTGTAGTCCCATTGCCTTAGCAATGGCTTTATAAACCTTTCCAGACTGGTGGACTTAAGTGACTTTGTTTCCAATCTGTGAATCTGTGATGTTGAAGTGACGTTTACATTCAGCAGGTCTGGCAGTAACCGCGTCTGGGTCCATCTGTGAAACTGAATCCAACAAAGCATTTTGTGATTGTCTGGTTCTAATGTTAAAAGTAGTGTAATGATGTGAAACATTCAGATATCGTCGCTGTCCAAAGAAAAACAAGTATCTCCAAAATGGTAACTTTAGAGGAGAGAACAAAAACCTCATTTAATAGAAGTCAATGGAACCAGATGTCTTTCCAAGCACTTTTGGGCCATTTCTGTTGGTCTATTTATCATGAGATTTTCACACAGTGTAAACGGCAGCTGCTTAAATTATGCATAAAAGTAAAAATGGACAAAAATGGAGATACATGTTTTTCATTAGACAGCGACGATATGACAAATATGTAAAAAAAAAAAAAAAAATAATGATATGGGGACAAATACTTTTTCACAGCACTACACATACACACACACATATGAATATATATATAGATATATATATATTGATCAAGTTGGTACACGTGATGTGCTTTCAGCTGACACTGATGTGGTGGTGGGGTGTTAGTGTGTGTTGTGATGGTGTGAGTGGATCAGACACAGCAGTGCTGCTGGAGGTTTAAACACTGTGTCCACTCACTGTCCACTCTATCAGACGCTTCTACCAGGTTGGGCCACCTTGTAGAAGTCAGAGATGACAGGTCATCTGCCGCTGTACTGTTAGTGGTGCTCCTACTTGGTATGGGTAAAACAAAAAAATTACAAACCTTTAAGACATTTTCATAATTCATGTTATGCGGGACAACATTTAGTTTTGTCTGAGACTCAGTATGTTAGAACATATAAAATAGAACATGTAATGCGACATATATAAAATAATAAATATTATACAACTAGAATGATTTTTAATGTTTCACAAACTGCACTGCACTTAACTCAGTCACTGATTCACTGTTCTTTAAATACAGATACTCATGATAAGCTAAGAAACCATATGTTGACATAATAACATTGAAACACACTGCCTGGCCAAAAAAAAGGTCACACGCTCTAATATTTCGCTGGACCGCTTGTAGTTTTGATCACGGCATGCATTCGCTGAGGCATCGTTTCCACAAGCTTCTGCAATGTCAGAACATTTATTTCTGTCCAGAGAGGCATTAAGTTTTCCCCAAGATCTAGTATTGATGATGGGAGATTTGGACCACTGCGCAAAGTCTTCTCCAGCACATGGGATTCTCAGATTCTCAATGGGGTCCAGGTCTGGACTCTGTGGTGGTCAATCCATTTGTGAAAATGATGTCTCATGCTCCCTGAACCACTCTTTCACAGTTTGATCCCGATGAATCCTGGCACTGTCATCTTGGAATATGCCCGTGCCATCAGGGAACAAAAAATCCATTGATGGAATAACCAGGTCCTTCAGTATATTGTCTTACCCTGATGCGCCCATCACTCTGGAACAGGGTAAATCTGGACTCATCAGACCACATGACCTTCTTCCATTGCTCCAGAGTGCAATCTTTATGCTCCCTAGCAAATTGAAGCTGTTCTTGCTGGTTAGCCTCACTGACAAGTGGTGTTCTTAAGGCTACACAGCTGTTTAGTCCCAAACTCTTGAGTTCCCTTCGCATTGTGTGTGGAAATGCTCTTACTTTCACTACTAAACATATCCCTGAGTTCTACTGCTGTTTTTCTACCATTTGATTTCACCAAACGTTTAAGTGATGCCGATCACAATCATTCAAGATTTTTCTCCGACCACATTCCTTCCTCCAAGATGTTTCCCCCACTGTCCTTCCACTTTTTAATAATGCGTTGGACAGTTCTTAACCCAATTTTAGGAGTTTCAGCAATCTCCTTGCATGCCAATAATTTGACCCTTCTGAAACAGATTAACATCTTTTCTACAACCACAGGATGTGTCTTTCCACACAGTTAACAAACAAGAAGCTACTCACTGCATCGGTTAGGGTTAAATAACTTGTTGCCAGCTAAAACAATAACAAATGCAGTAATTATCCAATGGGTGGCTCTTACCCATTTGCTTAGTTAATCCAGGCGGTGACCTTTTTTTTTGGCCAGGCAGTGTATTATCATATAGTGCACACACCCTGAACTCACACTGTAGTCCATCATCAGGGGTTCCTATTGGCCAAGCACCACTGAGCTGTTCATAAACTTCAGCAGCAGTGGTGTGAGATCCAGTGCAGTGCTGACAATTATCCACCAAATAATACGTGCCCTGTGGTGGTCCTGACTGTTGGTGAATGGGGTAAAGGGGGATTAACAAATTACAAAGCAAAACTACAGGGTTGGACTACAGTCTGCAGTTGTAGTATTGCACATATACGGTAAACAGACTTGATAAAACGGGTCCTAATGAAGAGGCCAGCGAGGGTAGATGTCAACTTGCATAGCACAACCCTTCAGTTAATCACCAACCTCTCCACTGCTGCTTTTGTCCAGTGGAGGGCACCAAATGACAGACACAAGGGTGTCCACTTTGGTGTGAATCTCCAAGTTTATACTTCAAACAAGCACACAGGAGAATCATGGCTTCATTTTATGGCTGGTTTAATCTGAACTGAACTCAAATCCAATGAATACAATTCTAAGTGAAGTGGAACAAAATAGTACTACTTATCCTCTAGTTAGCCATGAAGGTTACAGTATAAAGTGAAAGGCAAGTTTTTGTTTCTCAACTGTTTAATATAGAAGCTATGAACTCCTCAGCAAAAGAAAGCAACTCAGCTAAAAGAATGCATCTGAATTTTATCAGATAAAGAGACTTTATTTAAAAGCAGTAACTTTGTGTTTTGCCTAAAGGCAATAAAAGCTATAAAAAGGAAACAACTGTAGTGAGCCGAGTCTAATAGTAAACATAAGAGAGACTATGTCTTACTTGAGAATAAATGGGATTAGACAACATAGCAGGTAAAAAGATTCTTAGAGAATCAGAAGATTGCCACTTTGACTGGTGTAAGGTGAATTAAAGATACATGAAATTATTTCAGATTCATTCAACTACAAGATTACCTACAGATAGAGAAAAATCACTCATACAAGCAGAATTTTAAAACCAACATGAAGGCAATTGCTAAAGCAGTAGTTAGTCCATTGTATGCCACCGCCTAGAATTTTCCTCTGCTAAATGTGCTTGTAGCCACAGTTTTTTTTTCCTCATCGTTCTGACTGCTTCAGGGTTCCATGGCCCTTTTGCAGGTAGTGTAAACAGTTCAGCCCTTAAGACCTCCTTTTCTTTCAAAACTGGAGAAAAAAAAGCAAATAAAAAAAAATTCCACATAAAAGATCCTCCCAGCCCACAAAGGGCCCATCATTAGGAAACTGAAGAGATGGGGTTCACAGGAGAGCCCATTTGAGTCAGTACTTTATCCAGCCACTGGAGGGGACCATGCAGATGAACTTCTATCCAGCAGGGGGTGCTGGTCACATCTTGTCGGTGGTACTCAGCTCCCCAACCCTGATGAGAGAATTCCAAAACATAGATCACACAAATTATAAACAGTGGCCATGGAGGAAAAAAATGGAATATTTATGCTTATTAGGTGCTGTGTTATCTGGAAAATTACCTTTACAAAGCTCATGCGAATGGTGCACATCTTGGTTAATTCATAGACAGCCTCAAAGCCATGATTAACGGACTGGGCGAGGAGCTGGGCAAACTCCTGGTTGTTGAAGATCTTGAGGCTACAGCCACTGGGGATCTTGCAGACAGTGGTGGGATGGAAACCATGGTGGTAGTTGCAGTTCCTGCTCTGGACGAAAATGCTGGTATCGCTCAAACACTCTGCATATACCTCTCCTCCAACATAATACAGGTGGACGCCTACGAATTGACAGAGGTACAAAGGAAACAAAACATAGTTTATTCTTTTAAGAAATCAAAAAGGAAATACTTTAATTTGTTAAAAAAGGAACAGTTTAGCTCTCGAATGTACCGACTTAAATCCCTGCACACTTAAATCAACATGAAAAAGCACAGAACCAGCAGACCTTTCAACTCTTCCTGAGCACAGAACATGAAAAGAACACAGAGCCCTTGCTGTGCATACCTTTGCCAATATGGCGGCGGGTGTTTTCAATGGTGGAGTTGCGGTTGACGTTGGAGAGCAGGCCCAGGCAGAAGCGGTTCTTGTTGTTGGATGGATCAGTGAAGCCATCCACCAGCACGCTGGTAGAAGAGGCATGGTAAGCCTCACCCACGCGGTTATTCAGCTCATAGTACACAATGGAGCACCAGTGACTGGGCTCCTCATACTCGACTGGCTGCACATCTGATAGGAGGATAGAAAGAAATGCGGTTTAGCGGCATGTGAAATTCACAATACGGTACAGATTGATGATTTGCAACATGAACTCGCAAAGGAGCAAAGTAGGAGTGGGTCACAGGGCAAAAAAAATAAAAAATCAATTCAATGCTTTTACACACTGCAATGAATCCAGTCATGCTCTCCTTGTAATTCCACAGTATGGTCAAAATAATTTATTGTGATATCCATAACACTAACAATAAATATTGCCATATTCCACTCAGCTCCCAATTCAAATAAATTCATAATGCTTAAATGTTTAAATTCAGTGTTCCTGTTATATTTTGAACAAGATTAATGAGAGTACAGCTGGGATGCAGGAGTGAACGTCACAGAAGTTGATGGTTTACAACCTCTGGTGATTAGCTAACTGTAGATAGAATGACAAAGAGAATACAACTGATGTTGAGAATGCAGCTGTTGAACTCCACAATACACATTGTGATCCATTGTGTGCTGCTGTATTGTTACATCCCTACAGACAAAACTAAAATTTCACTTCATAAAAATCACCAAAATAATCATGTCACACTGTTTTCATAGCCTGCAATCAACTAAGATCCTTATCAAGAGTGGATGCTGTAGCACCGTTACCTCCTCTGGGCATGTTTTGAGGCACCATGCTACTGCCAGTGTCCATGGACTGAGAGCCATCCTGCCCCATCTGCTCTTCCGGAGGCATATAGGCAGGAGGAGGGGTATCAGCTGGAAAAAGGACACCACAAGGAAAGCAGTTAGAAGTGGAGACACTACTGCCAACAAATGGTTCATCTACATCAATACCCTGGAGTGAATGTTTCAACGGATCTTTACCGGAAGCCCTCCCACATATTATGGAAAGCTTTTAGTGTCTGATTTCACAAGTCCCTGACATCAAACGGCCATTCTAAACCAACCCATCACCCATAGCACTTTCCACAAGGAGATCTGATTCCCTCAAGAGTTCATGTAGAGCACAATGACAAAAAAGCAGTTTGATGACTACAGTGCAAAAAAAGCAGGAACATAAAAAGGTACCATGACAAACACATATACATACTGTAGATATACAAGCCACATATGGCCTATAAACGAACAAGCAAGCAAGCAAACAATAAATAAATATCACATATCTCCTCTACTCTGTATTTTCAAAAGTACATGATTCTTGGATCCACTGGACATGATGAGAGGCATTTATGAACACAAACACATGGATGGATGACCTTTATTTTAACGTAACTGCATTTTGTATCATTATACTAAATTACTGCACTGTATAAACACTACAATCAATCCAGTCAAAGAGTCCAAAGTTCTACATAATCTCCCGCCACTTATCCTTGCATTTCTCTTCATAAGGCTCAGGAAACATGCCTTGCACAAGCTATAAGGCAGCAAGGGCAAAGCTGATACAATGATGAACTGAGCAACTGAGATGAATAAAAAGCAGCTTTAGTCTCACTCTCTCCCTCTCCCTTTCACTCCCTCTCCCCCCAACCATTATAAAACATTAGCGTTCCTTACGCCTGACAGCACCCAGCCTGCGGAAGCAGGCATCAGCAAATCCCACAGATCCAGAATGGGGAGCGGACAGGCTTGTGCCCAGCGATGGGCACTCACCAACACCACATTTATCTCATTGGGCTTTGCTGTGCTGCTTAGCTGGCATTTCAGTTGTTCATGATGCACAGGGCCCTGCTTTGTACAGCTGACCATCATAACTCATCAGCTTTTTGTACCACAGAAATCAAAATCAATAAACTTACCCATCCAATCAGTTCTATATGCCAGAGTCATATTTACAAACTATACATACCATTTCTCAAAACAATATTTACAACAGTGCATTTCTATTAAAAGGAACAAGTCCCTGGTACAGATAATAGTTTGTGCTTTATCTGCCATACTGACCTACACTGAGTGCACAGAGAGTTGCAGATGTGAGTACCTGGGAGCTGGAAGGGGCTAGATGGCCCTGAGCTGGCAGGGGAGTTTGGGTATGTGCCGCTACTGGCAGGAGACGGTGGGTATGGTGAATTTGGAGAGATGGGGAAGGAGCCTCCTCCGCTGTGCTGCTGGAAGGACTCTGGGAAGGTGGCATTCAAAGGCATATGTGGCTCGTTGTGGCTCAGGTTGCGGAACTGCACCAAAAGGCTGTGCTGGGGGTTGAATTCGCTGTGTCTGGGTACCAACACAGGTGGAAGTACTGATGGAGGAGAAAATAAAAATAAAGAGAATAACACTGAATATATGAAATCCAAAATGCACTTTCATGACGTTTTCCCCCTCCATGATGCATAGTGCTGGGACAGGGCTTTACACAAAAGAAGTTTTAATATGCTATTTTACGATTATCACCTTTAATAAAAGAAAAGATGTGCCTGTGATGACAAAGTGCATAATGTGTCAGCTGTTCTTTTCAAACCACAGTGTTTTTTACAGGTAATTGTCATTTGTTTACAACTGAGGGCTTATTTTCCCTTTAACTAAATGTAATGTAAGGAGGTGCAAACTTCAACATACAGCAGTGTGTATATTTGTATCAAAACTGATACCCCGCAACGGGCAAGTTCTGGTGTCAAGGTAATAGTGAAAGCAAAACAGCTTAGTTTGTGTTTTCTTTCCCCTATGTGTCATGTGAAACCCGTCCTTGCAAAGCTCAATACAGTACTCTCTATCCACAGCTTTTTCAAAGCAGAGTGCAGCATAGGTTACACCAATCAGGAGGCCTTTCAAAGGCATGAGGAATCTGATAGTCCCACCATTCTACAACAAATGTACGTTTATTCTGCTGGTAAGAGATCTGTTCAGGACATGCTTTAACATTTAACATCAGGACATCTAACATCACATCAAGAAGCACTTAAGTTATCAAGGCTTACCAGGACTTTCCACTCTCTTGTAGTGGTAGGGGTTGATGCATACTTCTTTCTGTTTGGAGCCGAACGGATATTCACACACCTCCAGGGGCTTGAGCTCATGGTGGGACTGCAGATCAGGCCAGCGCCACACACGGCAGTAGATGACGTGGGGGAGGCCCTTCCTGTGGGACACCTGCAAGCGACCGTCCAGAGAGCGTGGGATGGTCACACACTTGCTGGGTTGCCCAGGGCTGCTCAAGGCCTTTTCCAGGTCCTCCATGGCACCCTTCTTCTTCTTCAGCTTCTTTACCAGCGCATCTACAGCCTTCTCAGCCCACTTCTCTTCTTCATCACCCTGTTTCCAGCCCAGCAAGCGTTTCACCGCCGGGCTGGTGAAGGAGAACAGGCTGGACATAGAGGTCATCGTGCCACGGCGCACCAGGAAGGGGGAGCTAACCGCTAGACAGGCTGCGCTAGGCCAGGAGGATGGCTGTGTTTGTGTGTATGTGTTAGGAGGTATTTAGGGAGTGGAGGGGCTTTAGCCTTGCACGGCCAAGGACAGGAAACGGAGGCAGGACGCAGCTGCTGGTGCTCAGGAAGGCCTGTGGTGTAGGGGGCGGGATGGGGGATGGGGGTGTTACCGGGTCACAACCACTCGGGAACTGGTGCAAGGGGCAAAGCAGGGAATTAACTAATGGAACTGCTCTTAACAAGTTGGTTAACTGCAGATTGTGTGAAGAGCAGCAGGCCTAATCCATGCTAAACACAGGATATGTGCAAGGAAAGGGCAAATTTTATGGAACAGCACCTGCAAAACAGCAAAAAGAGGCATTAAAACCACAAATACAATCTTCAGCTCAGACCTTTATAAACACCACAAAATTCCTTGAACGCAACTCTTGAAACACCTGCACAAAATATTGCTCAATATTATTTGCACAACCATCTGCAATTTTCATACTCATGTAAGACACAGGTCTGCCTGAACACAGAATCATGTTACTGCAAGTTGAGAGATACAGAACATTCAGTCAATACCAGATTCACAGTTATCCTTAATGAGATACTGTAGCCAGTCAATTGAGTGTCAATCACATTTTTTGTTTGAATCAAATTTGCCATTTATCTGAGAACTTGCACAAAGGTGGTACTGTGTGCAAACTCTCAGGCCAATGCAACATTTGATTCAACTTATCCCTCTTCAATAATTTTACTATTCTCATCACACTAATCTTGTGGTCCGTTTGCTCATGGTACAGCCACTGACCCAGTACTTCAAGGCTGTCAAGCAAGGGTAAGGAGCTTTGAGACAGGAACAACGCATCATGTACAAAGTAAATTATCCAAAAAGTGCAATAATTGACAAGAAGTTGTGTTGGATGCAGGAGATCTTTGAGCAATTAACTTATTTAACCCATGACAGACTATAAAATCTATGCCATTTCCTGCAATATCTTCACCTAAAAAGACTTGCAGGGTGATCTTCCTTAGGATGCCTGCATGACTGCTCTATTTAGTCCTTTAAAAGGAAAAAAGCACTCATTTTGACAAGTGCTGCCTGGGAAGTACCCATTTACCATGTGTCGTGGTGCGCTATAACAGAGCACTATTGTGTTGCATCTGTAAGCAACAGGCTCTCCGTGCCCCACCCAGGGAACTCTCAGAGCGAGTCAGCAGGACAGACAGAGAACAGCCCAGCAGAGCAGAGCCCAGCTGCTGGAAACACTGTGAGCAAAGCAGGACAAAAAGGATATGAGGCCACAGTGAGCCACTTCCTATAGCCACATCCCTTCCCCTTGACCTCCTCTTCAGCTGCCAAATATCAGCCCCAGCCCCTCAGGAGAAATGGTTACTATTCAGAAGACACCCGTGTCCATGAAGGCATGGTTGTGGTAATTAGCATTTAAGGACAACACTATAATAGCAAGCATTATTAATCATTTGGGTACATTTTTGAGTGATTAGACATTAGGCAGCAGTAGAGGCTGTCAGGGATGATGCAGCTCCTCTCTGTGCGGGCTAAAGTAGGTCATCTCCTCTCACTTCTGCTGCAGCCCCCTTAAAACCCAGGGCTGCCTCTCTGTTGTCCAGCCCCTGCACGGGCACTGGGAATCAAACCACTGCAGGGGTAGCAGAAGCAATCATGGAGGTGAGACATTACAGTAATGCATCAGAGCATTTACACAACTCCCCCTTTACCTTAAACATACTATATTGGACATGTATGGTGGTTTAAGTTTGATTCTTCAGTTTTGCCAATATAATGATCCAATAATGGAATTCTTCATCACCTAATGCTTTTGGTAAATTCAAGGCAGTTCATTTTTAAAGCCCTCTCTACCAGAAGCAAATACTGATCTAGCTGCTAGTTCCAACCACAACGAAGCTTTAATGGTGTGCGCCTGATGACAGCAATACAATAACCTTTACTACAGGAAGCACAGGACACGGCTTCTGGATATACAAACAAATACAAAAGCACTGCACACAAACTGTCCCCAAAGGTCTTAAGCAAACACACTCAATCCAGCCTACAGTAGCCGTCTGCCTCTTACATACTTTACTCTTACATCTTCCAGTTGAAAACCAATCAAAGGCATTTACCTCTATTGATTTTTCCGGTCTTCATGAACAGCCTCCCACTACGCTTAGGCTCATCTACTGGTGTAGGCCTTAATGACGTAGGGACAAAAAAATAAAGCCTTCGGTTGTAAACACTGTAGATTTACCGTCATTATCTAAAAAGAAACCGAACATGACTGACTCAGTGTATGTCATGCATGATCCAGGCAAAATACAAATCAGTCCTGGCACATGGGATCCATCACTGAGCACAAGATCTCAGTCATTTGTGTCCCAAAAATAAAAATAGTGGGGAGATGGCACACCCATGCACAGCTGAGGTGCAGTGGGCTTTACTGGGCTTTGTTTTATTGGTCCTGACACCACACAGCCCCCTGTCCCTGGAGACTTACATCATCTACGCAAACGAGGCAGGCCCTATTTACAGTGATGATTACTGTTCTACTGCTCTTTTGGGGCTGAATGCAGAAAAATATCAGCCAAAAAAGCCAATTGTGAACAATTACCTCATAGGTTTACCCAGAGATGCTCACTGGAGGAAGAACTGTTGATGACATGAGAAAAGCAATAACAAAGCAGTAACCCACCAATGCAGTGGAGGAAAAAAAGGTCACTGTGTTTCATACACATACTGCCTACAAAGACAATATAAGAAAACATTTCTTCAAACAAAAAGTGAGTGAAGTGTCCTGTCCAAACATCACCTAAAACAACATTTCAACAACATTTAAAACAGCAGTAACTAACCACATCTGCTGTAAACACTCGGCCACACGCAACATCCGATCAAAGTAACAGACCAGTACAGTAACAAAAATTAAACGAACAACACAGCGAGTTAAATGGCATACAGATATTTAAGCTGCATTACTGGTATACTGAACTCTCTTTGAGGATCTCAACTTTCCATCTTTTGTGAAAACCGCAATAGATTAAAAAAAACCCTGCAATAGTAACTGCAACAGAGGTTTCTTCCTTGTGCCCTGAACGAGTTTTTCCTTGCCACTGCCGCCTTTGACCAGGATTTTCTGCAAAGCTGTTTTGTGACAAGCTCTGTCGTAAAAGGCGCTACATGAATAAATTTGACTTGACTTTTATAGTTACTGTTTTGCTTTAGACACATATTTTAAGTGTTTTAATGAATTAATAACTGATATTTTTGTTTTGATGAAATCTGATTGGTGGTGGTGGGGGGTGGGATGGAGAGGAGGATGTTCAGATTTTTTGTAAAAATGCTCCATTTTGTTCTGTACCCGTTTGCATAAAAGTGACACTTGCCTCGATCAATACAGAATACAATTAAAGCTCTTTTGACAAATTTAAACACCTAAATTAGCCAAAGTCAAACTACATTTATCCTCAGAATCAAAAACTGTCTATTATTACATTAAGGGCTGGGTAATATGACGACACATAACGTTAATGTGATGAATTACATCGCAATACAATAATATATGTTTTTATGAATATATTGTGGATATCATGAGAACACAGACCGGCTGCCTGTTTCACCATGAAGAGAGCAAAATTCACCAGTGTAGCTGGATTAAGTGCTAAACAGCATGTACAAATACGATTACAAAGTTCTGCCTTAGTGTTTTTTTTTAGCACCATGTGTTCTTCTCTGTTACATCTCATCAGATGTTGTAAAAAATGAATATTATCATCACACAATGATTCACTGAAAACTTTCTGAAGTATTGCAATACTTAAATGATGGTCATATCAGCCACCTCTGATTACACTCCTGATATATGGTATGTTTCAGCAAATATTACTGTCAGGAAATCCCAGTTCTACTCTACACTGTTTAACACTGACATTATTCAGTTTAAGTTACTTCATTATTCAGAGCTAAACTTCATATGGATTGGGATATACATGCATCATTTGTCCATACCGAATGTGTCAGGTTAAAGAATAGGGTCTGCTTATATCAACAACTAAAGGACCACAATGGACCTACTTAAAGCAACGACAGCGCATTAGAAACGAATCTCAAGTCACCCCCCCAAAAATTCCTCACAGTTTGTCTTATCCTAATTAAACCTTAGAACAGCCAACAAATCTGTTTCATGCAACAGTTCAGTATGCTTACATTAATCTTCAGAAATGATATTTCTCCACCCCAACACCTGCTCTGCCGCATTACATACTAGGAAATAATCAAAAACGCACTAAAACGATGTGTGCAGCTGTGTACCAGGAGTAAAGCGACTTTTATTTAATGATGTACATTCTGTGCTCCATTAGTTTCAATTAAACAGGACACATTACAGTCTTGACAATGAAACACCCAGTTGGACAGTGTCCTTAAAAAGTAAATACATTCATGATGATACTATTCAACACACTTTAAAGGGAATCCATTACGACTTTTCTGTTTTTTTCCTCTTTTTTTCAGCTTGTTATGTTGCTTTTTGTGTATGTAAATGGTCTGCAAAGTTATAAAACCCAAAGTACACGCCACAGGAAGAAACTCTCTCCCACAGAAACCACCTGTCCCAGCGGTCTGAAACTGGAATTACGGACCTTTTCTCTGTTACAAAGAGATGCCAATGCTGAGCATAACCGTCACTGACCGCCTACCAGCAAGCTTGGCGCACTCCGGCACTGAATGGTGGTTGATCATTCAGAATAGAGTGGGTGAGCTGACCAATCAGAGCACAGCCTCGGTCAACTGTTTCTAGAACATCAAGGTATGTAAAACTACGTAGGCATCATCAATACACTTATTAACATTGGAAATCAGCATAACAGATCCTCTTAAAAAATAAATAAATAAATAAATAAAAATAACCTGTAATTTAAATGAGCCACAATATTGTTATATATGCTCCCACAACAAGGGGAGAGTGATGTGGCATCAATCTAATATCACTACAAGATTTGATTTTTTGTGAGGTTTGAAAGTTGGAATTGAGCAAAAAGTGACATCAGTGCCACATTTTAACACCACCACGAAGATACACTCTAGGACAAATTACGCTCCCACTGGCTGCTGTTCCAAGTACTGACAACATCCAGAGCATGCTTGTTGCCCGCCACTACCTACAACTGTCTTTATACCCTGCACAGACTGACCATGCCGTGTGACGTGCCGAGGCCTGACTTTGAGTCGCTTTGCAAAACAACCCGTGTATGTCAGAGAAGCCTTGACACACATCAGACAGTATGTAGTAAGCCTAGGCAATATTTAAACTGATGAGCTCCTCCTGAATGTGCACCAGCATAGAGATAAGCTATCTGTCCAGTGGTAAGGTCAGGTTCTAGTGGACCCACACACATTTTATCAGCATCAACCACTGAGGCTACAGATGTGAGCCATTTTTAAACTGGTGATTGTAATTTTCAAGGTAATAAAAGAGAGGCCACTGCCAAATATAGCACAACACTAAACTAACAACACAAAGGCTGAACAAATAAACAAGGAGATTGCAGGCACTAGTTTATTATGGACAACAGAGCACATAATCCTAACACAACCACTTTGTCTGGAAAGGAGGCCTGTGAAACTGTGTGCTGGTCACAAACTGTATTAAATCATACTCATCATCAGTCTGATGTGGCTGCAGCTTGTTTACTGATATAAAAGCATCTTTATGTCTTTGTTGATGGTCAACTACACATACTACACAAACAGAAAGAGATACAGACCTTGCAGCTTAATAAAGTGCTGATGTATGAGTAAGTTCACTGGCTATCAAACAGCAGCAGCCAAGAAGACACGCCACGACATGCATCTGTAGCTTCTGTCCTCCTCAGCCTGCACTGGAGCTGCCGCCTCATAACATCGGCACTGTACTACACACCACAAATACCCGACACCGACAAGGCTAGCTATTAAACCGAGCTCAACTGTTTATCTTTCCCCTCCAAACTCACTCTCTAATACGCTGTGCTGGTACCAACAGCGTCAGGCAGCGTAGCCAAGCCACGAATTAGCTGGCTAGCGAGCTAACAAACTACCTGAGCTCGTTCAATATAAAAGTTTGAGCTAGTTAGTTAGCCGATAGCTAACCTAGCAAGACAGGCTAGCTCCTCAGTTAGTTAACGTTAAAACTTAGCGGACCGTAGTTTACAGACTCACATAAACAACCAGCTAAACTGTGGTAACACATCTACCAATACTGTTCCGTGCGCAAAACAAACTTTCTGAGCCTCATATTCGATTTATTTCACTTCAGCCCACCGTTACATTAGCACAAAAAAGAATTAGCTAGCAGGCTAGCCAGGGAAAACTTTTTCAATCACTTCTCGACACCCCACCCCCTGCGGAAAACAGCCCAGCTCACTATCCCGGCTGGAGTAAAGTGCTTTCAGAGCAATCGAAAACTAGTTTGTCCGCTGGTGGATTTATCAAAAGATTGCATACCTTTGATAATGGCTAAACGCCGTAGTGTTCCTCGACCTTTCCTCTGTTTTACAAACACCAACATGAAGGAGGATTTTTTTTTTCCTTTTTTTCTATCCGTCTTTCCCCCGCTCCTCGTCGCTCCTGCCCTGGCGTCAAAGAGACTGGAGCCGAAGAACCTCAACCCATATCCATCCGCCTATTTGACAGTCTCTCTCTCTCGCTCTCTCTCTCTCTCTCTCTCTCTCTCTCTCTCTGTCTGTGCTGGCTCTCAGCCTTGTTTGAGGGATCAGTCCAGAGGTGAGCTGAAACAGTTGCTCACTTACAGGTACTCAAGTACCAGCTTGATGCGCACTAGCATTGTACTGAAGATCAGGGCGATCTAAGTGCAAGAGCAACTAATCTTCAGTCCTGATGCTGACTGATGGCGGATGCACTTCCACAGCAGTTCTTAAGGTGGATCCTGTTGTGTCCTACAGCTTATAAGCTTATTTTTTTACTTGAGTCGTGTTTTACTAATGTGACACAAGGTATAGGTTTAGGCCACTCTACTCACCTCTGGCAGGGATGGGCGATACCACAAAATGTTGATCCGATATCGGGTGATACCAAAACTGAATACAGTTTTTTTGTATTTATCCAGAAAAACAGAGGACCGTTTACTTCAGTAGAGTAACTCTGCATGTGTTTATTGAGACAGTGGAAGAAAAAGTAGTTCCTATTCTGCACATCTCCATACCAGTTCAGTATGCACAGTCTCATAAAGCTAACTGCGATAACTAACATTCATAAAAATCAGAGTTTTAGTGTTCCTAAAGAAAGCCTTAGTATCAACATTTCCTTGTGAGGATCGATTTCTCAAAACGTCAGGACTGGAAGTATAGATGCTTCAGTATCATTAAGCCTGTTCCTGTCTAGTTGATAGTTGAGCTTCTCAAAATTAAGTATAATTCAGACTTCCAACCCAAATCCGATGTTTGGCATGTCCAGATTGTATTCAGAATGAAACACATGTAATCTGATTTTTGCTAACTGATCCAGACTACATTAGAAGTGGTGGTTTGAAAAACGATTTTTACAGATGCTCAAATCAGATTTCAGAGTGTGTTTTTCATCACTAGCAACACAACAAGCATCAAAGAAGTCAAATGTAACAGATGTGCATCACTACACTAATCCATGCAGACAGGATGGTGATATCTGCACACTCAAATCTGCAGCTGATCACTAGCAAATAAGGGCGTGGACTGTCATCTCAAAAGATCTGATTTCAGAAACTAATCAGTCTTGCCTGCAGTCTGAACCCAACCTTACTGCTCTGCATCTGTTTGTACATCTGGCACTAAAATATTAAAGGTACACTAGTGGTGTGTCCCAGGTGTGCACTTTGAGTATGTAGTACAAGGTAGTACAATTGACTATGTAGTATGTAGTACAGTTACAAAAGTTGAGTGTACTCAAAAATCCACTATGCACACTCAGAACCAGCCGATTTCTGAGTACAGTAATGATGGCTACTATTGTCCCACAATGCAACAGGAAATGGAAAGGTCTGAGCTTCTCACATTTGGAAATTTTGAGGAAAAAAATGGCGGCTGGTGATGCCAGAAATTATGTAAAGGTAAGTTACACCCAAATCTGTCACAACAGCCTGTGAAAATGAATGTATTCTAGTAAATAATGCTCTTATTTATTTGTGTTTTCTGAAAAAAAGAGGCTTTAGCTTGGTATGACATGAGCTTCATCACTTCCTGTTAGTAAGAAACGCTAATGTGTAGTATGCTAATATTTTGTGTCCTAGTGAACTCTTAACTACTAAGATTAGTACAGAGTATTAGTATTAGGATTAGTGTGTAGTACAGAATTGAGACGCAGCCCAGGACAGTGTTTCTGAGCCCCGATAGTGTTGTTTAGTGCTAGTCCTCCCACGTGAACCCAATAAAGTCTTGTTAATGGTATGATTATTTGGATCGGGTGTGACTGGAGCAGGGAAAACACTAAACAGTACAGGGAGGTGAGAAACAGGGCACTGTGACATACAAGAACTGTACAGGTACTGCAGGCCGAGTCTTGCTGGAACACATACGGATGATATAGAAGAACAGCTCGTCAAGCCAATCAGCTTCAGACGACTGAACACAAATCTGATGTGTAATGCAAGAAAGTTGTCTTGTAAATGGTGTGCAAGAATGAATCATGTTTAACATGATCAAGGACACAAAGTAACATGATAGAAAAGGAGTGAACTAGGCTTTCAGACTTGACTTCAATCTAAAACCTATACGCTGAGACCACACATTCTCTCTGACCCAGGTTAGAAATCGTCATTAATACTTGTTGTCCAGTAAAGGAGCACAGCTTCAATCTGCTCTGGCACTGGGCTGCTGGGGTTTGCTGTGCTGCAGGTACAGAGGGATCTATGGTTTAGGTCCAGGGCTCAGGATGGCTGTGTAAACTAATCATTAACCTGTACCTTTTGGTCTTCAAAGCATGAATTACTGAGGGACCTAATTAAAAAGATGATTTGCAATTTTCTTCCATTTAACAAAGATGATTTTTAATCAGTTTAGCTTTAATTTAGTTATTAATATTAATTAGCTATTATAATATTAATTATATAATAATCATGTAAGTGTTAAATGCATTACTAATTTATTTGGATGCTCTGTGGTACTATGATGGTGTGACGCCTGCTAGTAATGCACAGACCAGCATAGGCTGGTCACGAACAAAACCACCATACAGTATGTTGTGTTTTGATGCTGGTATGCTTGTCAACCAGCATGACCCAAGATGAGTGACCAGTTAAACCAGCATAATCCAACACAGACCAACTTAGAACAGCAGGGAATGCGTGCATGCTGGCCTGTGCTGTTTTTTTTTCAGCAAAGATGTCTCTAAATTAAGCATGCACAGAGGCCTGTCTGCGGTGGCATGTTTGATCCGTTGCTGTGCGTATAAATTCATTCGGTCCGTACAGCAGAAAAAGTCTAGTTCTGAGTAGTACTACACGTGCACATCAGCTGTGCGCGTTTATAAACATCCGAGATTAAGTGTATTTGATTGATTCGTGTAACTCCACAGAGCGGAGTTACAGCATTAGTGTAGCGTGTTGGCGGAAGGACACTATTTCAGTCTGCACTTCTTTCCGATGGACTGCTCTGGCTGTTCTGCAGCTGCGTGACGTCACACACTTTGGCTCCACTCTGTCTGGCTTTGAAAACTCCACAAGCCGGGCGACCAATGAGGAGGCGCGAGGCTGCGCAGACGCACGAGGTCATTACTCAGTTATATTGATTTATTTAACCATTTTTAGGTTATTTTACGCGGTTTTCTGTCTGCGTATCTGTTTGCCTGATTAGCGCGGTTATTTCTGAAGTTTTGTTTATTTACAAACAAAAACTATAAACAAAAAAACTTTATAGACACAGAATCTATACGTCATTTAAATTTGGGCCAAAATTACTTTTGGATTTATTTAATTTTGGATTACAATACTGAAAACTGGCGCTGACACAACATACAACATAGACTGACAGCTGATGCAAAATGTCAATAGCGGTGCAAGTTAATCTGCTTGTCTGTCTGTCTGTCTCTATCTGTCTGTCTGTCTATCTGTCTATATGTATGTCTGTCTCTCTCTCTATCTGTCTGTCTGTATGTCTATTTATCTATCTATCTATGTATCTGTCTCTATCTGTCTCTCTCTGTTTGTCTATCTATCTATCTCTCTCTCTGTCTCTCTATCTGTCTATATGTATGTCTGTCCGTTTGTCTGTCTATCTATCTGTCTGACTATCTATCTATCTGTCTGTTTGTCTGTCTGTCTATCTATCTGTCTGTCTATATGTCTGTCTGTCTATAAGTCTGTCTGTCTATCGTCTGTCTGACTATCTGTCTGTCTGTCTATCTATCTGTCTGTCTGTCTGTCTATATGTAATGTATGTAAGATGTAAACGAAGTTGAGTGGTTTGATGTGAAACAATGCACTGTAGAAAAACTTGCCAACTTCAATTTTTACAGTGGAGCTGATGGGAACCAATGTTGTCAATGTCTACAATACACATACAGACATTTATGTACTACCCAAAACCAGCAGTGAACCTAAATCTGTCTCAAAGTCTGTCTTATATGTAATGCAATGTTAATAATGTAAAATAGTAAAATAGTGACAGGACAGACGCCTGGTTCTGCAAGTTTCTCTAGAACAGAGCATTTCACACCATGCCACCCTGAATAACCCTGAATAATAAAAAAGTGATATAGTTCCCATGAGACCTGTTTATTCTATAATTCTATATTAATAGACCAGTTTACAGATAAAACCAGTGTTTGTTGGCATAAATAGTGTATCAAAGTGACCTTTATATCAACAACATACTGACCTGTGTCTTGTTTACATCCACATTCAGATCTGTAAGGTTATACAGTGGAACTGTAGCTGGTGGTTATACAACATGGGCACCCACAGCTTATTTGATATATAATGTAATTTATCAAGTGAAAGAAATATAAAATTGTAGTCTAGAGCTATTTATAACAATGAAACCTCGATATCCATAAAAGCTGATTATCTTGTAAGGTTCAAGAATTGTCCAGCAGGGGGCAGTCTTTGTCTTGAAAAGTCACCGGAACACAGAAATGGGATATATTGTCAGTTCAGAAAACCAGATTTTTGTATTTTATATGTTTTGTATTTTTATATTAATACTGAATCAGAGCAGATACAGCTGTGCCTTCTTCAAGTATTAGAGTCTTACATGCATATCACTGCGACCAGAACAAAACCTTGCATCTCCAAAATGGTAGCTTTACAGGAGAAGGAAAAAACATACTTTATTTTTTTAATGTAAGTCGATGAAACCAGGCTTTTTTCCCAAGTAACTGTGGGTCTTTTGGCCCATGATATAAGATTTTCATGCTATGTATGCACAATGTGAAGGGCAACAGGTATTTTCAAATCATGCCAAAAAGTGTAAAGACAACAAAATTAGAGATACAAGGTTTTGTTCTGACAGCAGCGATATGTAGAAGTGACTATCAGGCAATTACCTTTGTTCTGCTTTCATGGAAGAGTGGTTTGAGCATCAAAAAGCACTGAAGACATCTCCACAGGGAGCAACCCAGCAAGATAGAGATGGGAAAACCTTACATCTGGTCTGCTTCTCAAATTGTTGATATTCATTTGGATAGACTTTCACAAGTACCTCTAGCACTGTTTATCCAATATAAGCATCATCTAAAGATAAAACAAAGAATAAATATAAGACTCAATCAATTATAACATGGTTTCTGGACAGTGATATTATGTCAGCAAACTACAATCAGCCATCCCAGTTTGGTGAAGTTATTTTTCATCAAATAAGCAGAAATTTGAACCTTTTTTCCTGGTAGTCACAGTATAGTTGGTGCACTCAAATGGATAACACTAAAGGGAAGGCATCACTGTGGGACTATTATCACTATCCACTCCAGCCAGCTCTCACTGGGTGTTCGACCTGCAATATAAGGGAGCTATTGTGGGTGAAGCCCACATAGTAAAAGGCCAGGGCAGAGGGCAGCAGCTGTAGCACAGGTCACGTATGCTGGAGAAAATGTCAGACCTTAACCAAAACATCTGTCTCTCCCTGTAACAGGGGTGCCCCTGGATTGTAATCACAGCGGAGAGGCCTATTCTTTGATGCTCGATGGTTATCATCAGTTTATCACCTTTTTTATGTAGGTTTCCTAGCAGGAAAACCAAACACAGCCTGGTGTTGTTATTGTAAACTGCTCCATTCCTCACCAAGGCCATGTCTGGCTAAGAGGAACAGCTCCACAGCATTTCAAAAGGAGAGTTAATAGGAAACCTATGACTTTCATGAAATTGGTATGAAATTCTGCTTCTGATGAGGCATTGGTTGGTTTCAGTTTCAAGCTTTTCGTGGTCTTGGCTCTTACTGCTTTTTATTCAGGCTTGATTTCTAACATTTCTACTGGAACCTCCATTTAACTAGGACTCCTTAACTTATGTTTCACCACATCATTGTGGAGTTTAACATATCTTGAGTGCAACACCACATTATAGCCAGTGTTAATAACTCCACATATGTTTCACATTACAGACAGCTTCACACACTGAGCTAGATTCCATAAGTCATCTCTGTGTCAACAAGGTCCAAGACACTCCCTCCAACTAACACTGTGAGGTAGAAGCACTGTTTTTTGATAGACTTTAAGTACTGTGCAAAAGCCAGAGACCAACTGTTTTGGTAGTGTTCAGTGTGTGCAAAAGGCTGAGACACTTTGCCTTTATTATAACTTTTGTTGCTTGCTTTTCAGTTTTTCAGGGATATTCATCCTGCAGGGATATTTATCCACATGTGCAATGTTTAATCTTAGAAGTGTTTAGCATTTTCCGTTTCTCACAATGCTCGCAAACCAGTGGTGGATGAAGGACACATACCATGTAGTTGAGTTAAAGTAGAGATACCCAAGGTAAAATACTACTCCAGTAAAAGTGGAAATACTTTACGACCCTTTAGACTTCCACTTGAGTAAAAGTACTAAAGTATTTGCCTTCAAATGTACTTAAGTGTGGAGAGTAAAAGTAGCATGGTTTATTATGGCTCTAATGTCCTATTATCATTGTTGTAGGAGGACCTTTGCTTAACCAACTCATTTTATGTGAAGAGACTCTAGTGTCACTCTCAGTCCATCAATCTTTTAATAGAAGGTCATTAATTAGTCTGACACTGATGTCTATTCAAATTATCATCAGCACAAAACACTGAAGGAGAACAGTTTCCATTAGCTAGAACCAAGCTCTGTCCAACAGGTCAAAACAAGCTAAACGCTTCACGCTTCTTTCATTTTGACATGTCACATTTTTATGCACACATGAGCCAAAAGGAAGGACAGATTTGGCCATAATGTAGTGGAGTATAAAGTAAGATATTGGAGTTTGAAATGTAGTGGAGGCAAAGAGTCACCCAGAATGAAAATACTTCAGTACAAGTACACCAAATAAGTATTTAGGTACAGTAACCAATTACATTTACCGAGTTACTGTCCACCACTGTCACAAACACATTCAGTGATGTTAAGGTCTGGACACTGACGTGGCCTATTAATTGTTCCGAGAACACTAGCAGCGTCTTTGTCTGATTTGCAAATGTCCTTCATTTTTTCCTTTTCTTAGTAACAACTTCTTGACAGCTACACATCCATTGAGTTGTCTTCTCACAGTAGGATCAAGGTGCAAAATACATACTGGGGTCCTGTGGGGTCTGGGGCCCCCTAATTAACCTCTTGGACTCACCTCAGTATTTCATAATCAAAATACTGGTAGGGTCTGTGAACATATACTTGTTAAGCCTAAAATGAAAAAGTGGACTTCTGTCTATTCTTATATAACTAAAGATGCAGCAGTGGTTTGCCTCAGGAAGGAGCTCGAGCAAATTGGTTCACCCTGTTGGTCCTTCATTCAAGATTCAAGAGTTTATTGTCATATGCACAGAGAAACAAGCAGTTGTACTGTACAGTGAGCTTCTTCTGCACTACCTCCCGGACTACAAGTACTAACAGTTACATTATAAATACTAATTATTAGGTAAAGAAGCACAAAAAGAAGCTTAGAAAAATAAATATTTATATTATATAGAAGCAGAACATATGTACAGTATGCAGTATTAGTGAAAATGACAGAACTGTACAGTAGCAGCCAATTATAGAATCAAGTATCCTTATTAAGTATGCATACATTAAGTATCATACACACAGTGTACATAATGCAGTATATAATAATACTGGTCTTATATAGAAGTGATATACTGCATCACCAGTGTGTGTCCGAAAAGTGCAGTCTGTGCAGTTAAGCACTCTGTAATGTTTAGCGGTCATCTCGTAGAAGCATGAGGTGGAACGGTAGAGGAAGTGAGGTGTTCAGAGCCCTAATGGCTTGGGGGTAGAAACTGTTCCATAATGTGGTCCTTGATTTCACACTCCTGTATCGTCTGCCAGATGGGAGAAGTGTGAAGAGGTTGTGTTGAGGATGGGTTTTGTTCTTGACGCTCATGTGGGCCCTCCTGAGGACACTGGACTGGTAATTGTCCTTTAGTGGTGAGATTGGGGCCGTTCCTGAGATTGTCTGGGGTATCCTGACCACCCGCTGCAGACCTTTGCGATCCTGGGTGGAGAAGTTTCCAAACCAGATTGTGGTGGAACTGGCGAGAATGCTTTCAAATATAGCCCAGCAACTGTATCTATGCCCAGGAACTTTACAATACAACTTAACAACTTTACAAAACTCAGCCCAATTTCCCAAGAGTTTGGTGTTAAGAGTGAATTGTTACTCATTTCCCAAACCAAAGATCAAAGAGGAGATGTGAAAGATCTCAGGTAATGTGTAGAAGTATGCACTGGCAAACTAGAAAGCTAGCATCAGTGCTGCAATGGCAGGTGAGATAGCAGCTAGCCATCATGGAACCCACTGAATGATATTTCAGGTATGGGGTATTTCACTCACTGGGAAGGACGGAGAGATTTTCTCCTTTCTTTAAAACATGAATAACAGCTTCAATTTCTAAAGCACCTTTCAGAAGGACGCTTTACACTGGGAAGCAAAACAAACAATGCAAAATAAAATGTAAGATTTGGAAGAAGAATAGCGTGGACTAAAGAGAAAGGTTTTGGGTTGAGCTTTAAAGGAAGAGAGGGTAGAGCAGTCACAAAGAGATTGTGGGAGAGGGATCCAAAGTTTAGTAGCAGTGGCTCTGAAAAACCTGACGCCTACTGACGAGAGTCTTGTGTGTGGGACTGCAAGAAGTCCAGTACCAGAGGATCTGTGGGCGAGAGAGTGAGAAGGATGGTAAGGATGAAGGAGACACGAAGGTACGAAGGGGTGAAACCATGAAGGGCTTTGAAAGCAAGCGAAGTTGATATAGGAAGATACTGATAATCAGTGAAACTGGTGAAGGATATGTGCAGGTGATGTGTACGGAGTGCTCGGTATAAGGGAGAACTCCAGTTGCTGTATTTTGAATAAACTGAAATTGTTAACAGGGAGACCATTAAAAAGGAATTTGCAATAATCAGTGCGGGACAAAATAAAGGCGTTCACCAGCATTGTGGCATCAGTGTTCCTGAGTAGAGGCGCGCAATATCATGCAAATGATGAAATACAGTCTCAGTGAATGGTGTAATATGAGGCATTAAAAATGAAGGTTTTAAATGACTTGAACTGATTAATAGGAACAATATTAACATTCATGTGAAATCAGAGAGGTTGGAAACCAGTGCCAACAAGACTTTCTGTCTGCATTTAGTTTCAAGAAACCAATGTTTTAAATCTGCAGTGCAGGTAAGTGAGTGGACTGTTTGGGATGCAAATCTGTAAATCTGACCATGATTTGGAATCAACTGATCTAGCGGGGAATTGTGAAAAGGATGGGTCCAAGGACAGAACCTTGTGGCACTCCCTAAACAACTAGGACAATGGAGGACTCATGTATACCTATAAAGATAAACTGTTGCCTGTTTATAAGATGGGACCAGAACCAATCAACAGGTAAGCCAAACATGCTTAAGAAATATGCCATGGTTCATAGTGTCAAAAGCTGCAGGGAGGTCCAGAAGGAACAGGATATTAAGAAAACCAGCAACGTTAGGATGTAGATAATCAAAAACTCTTATCAGGGTAGACTTGGCATTAAAAGGTTTAAGTGCTGTTTATCTAATGATGACAGTTTTGGTCTGCAAGGTCCCATCTTGGTGACATCTTTTGGTAGTCTGGCAAGTCTTGCATGGTCTCAGCATGCATGATAGCAGAGTACTAACTTTCAATAGCTTTTTAATTAAGTTTCACATTAGCTTATAATGTATATCCACCTGTCTGTTCATCAAAGTGATTGAGATTCAGTTTAATTAGAGTATAGTGGGTTTCAATACCGATATATAAATAACCTTGAAATAGGGCTTTGTCTTTATTCATACTTCCTAAAGTGGAAGCATAGAAACCACATGAAACAAAATATCCTCACACTCCTCTCCACAGTGACCTTTGGTTGCTGTGCAATGTATCCTACACTGTTTAGGCTTTCAGTAAGTGTGTCTGGCAGGCTCTCGGCAGCCTCACAGCTGGCTGTACTAGCCCACTGGTCTCCTACAGCTTAAACAGCCTGCCAGTGTCTGGCCTTGAGAGTAAAATCCTGCTGGAATGTTTCAGTCAGACCTGTGGTGAGGCTGCCAGCTGAGAACGAGCTACCGTGCACATATGTTTTCCTCTCTGTCTTCATTAGACACACCAACCCTTGGGCTAGGACCAAGAGCCAAAATTATGGAGCAAAAACATATTTAAGGGTAGTACAAAACATCACACAGGCTTTATATAGTTTGTTCTGTAATGTTAGGAAGTGTTCATTAGAGTGAGCTTTAGCTCCATTAAAAAAAGACTACTTCAGTACACTTACTACAAAGCCATGGCTGGGACCACCACTCCATTCCTTTAAAGAATGCCTGCTATTAACAATACATTCCAGGCGAGCTGTTTTTTATAAACTTCTGCTCAGCTTGTTGAATTCAAAGAATGTGTTCTGTATTATGTATGTGTTCTGTATTAGCTGATTGTAACCATTGATATTAATAAGCAGTGATATAAACAAGATCTCTGTGGTTAAAAATGGTCATTTTTTATTGTGAAATGTGTAAATATTGTTCTTTGGTTCCACACAAAATGCCTTCAGTACAGTGCTCGGTATCTGCTCTTTAAGTTCAGCGGATGTCTTCTAACCCCTCTGAAAGCCCCCATTCATCCACTCATTAAACAGATCTACTCAGATAACGTAGGAAAAATGAATCATCATAATAATGACGTTTAGCTGAAACCCTCCCTCATGTTGGTAACTCTGAACAAAAGTACCAGTTTTGTATTATAAAGTACAGTGGTTGTATTTTCCACATTGCCTCAAGAAGACTTTACTGACAGAAATGTTTTTCCTTTTTTTTCGTTCAGTGTGACTCAACTTGGCCGAAGTGTCTGCAGGATGGATGAGTAGGAGCTTCCTCGAGGGAAATGGAACTTCAAAGTCAAAGTCCATGTACAAAGGAGCATCAGTACAGTAAGTTACAAATTCGTCTTGTTTTGCCTGTGTTCAGCTTCTACACCATGGGGAAAAAACTTTGAAGACATAAACGTGACCTGCACTGGTAGATGCCCAGATAGCATTTTTGTTCCAGCTTAAACCATGCAAACATGCTACATTTATATCAAACAACAAACCAAACAATAAAGTGGAAAACAAACAGAAACAAGAAACATTCTGCAAAATCTGACCTAGAATACTATTCAGACTTAAACTGAGATAACAAATATTCAAATTAACCGAAAAGTGGAATTAACAAATATTCAAAGCTACATGGCTAATTACCATTTTCAGCTTGCAGCTCTTTAAAATATTGCTTTTTATCCCAGTGAAGGTTTTGGCCATTCAAAAAAATAATGAAATGCCTCTTAATTTCTATACCTCCTCATTGCTTATAAGAAGATGACCGTTTGTGCACTTTAGTCTTCCTAAAGAGGCGGAGTTTGGCATTAAATCAGTTTTTCACCAAACTGCTGAGTTTACTGAACCCGAGACATTGTTCTGCTGGACCGGCTGTTCAAGACCTTCTGGAAGAGATCCTCTGAAACATGATAAGACATCAAGTCATGAATGCCCCTAATTTTGGGTTAGAAATAACATGTATCAAATACAGGTATACAAAATAAGTAATTCATGAATGCTAAAAGTCATATGTTAAAAAAGTATTTACCGTTTTTCACGACTTGTGGGCCAGCCTATGGAAAAAAAACATAGAATGGCATAAAGATAAAATCAATTTTAACAATTCAAGTTTAAAGCTCCTACGGCACATAGAATTCCCAGAATATTGTTAAAAAGTCACCCCAAAAACTCACCCTAACTGCAGAGGTACGCCTTGTTGAAGAGCTGTCTGCCTGGTCACTCACAGTTTTGGGAGCTAAAGAAAAACAGTTGCACATGCTATAACAAACTAGTGAAACAGACTCCGTCATTAAAGATCTTTAAAGAGGAATAAACTTTTAGAAAGGTGTGATCTTACGCAGTGGTTTTATGATTGAACCAACAGCATGCACAACTCCATTAGTAGCCATCATGTCAGCATCAATAACGGGTACCCTATTGACGTACATAGTGGAGTTCCGCTAGAAAGAGAAAACATGTCATTTGCCATGATCTATAAAAATAATTATGCCAACTATCATCAGTTGTAATGTACACATACAAAAATGTATTCACAAAAACATTACTCAAACACAAACATTTGCTGTCATAGGAAATCTACCAGGATAAAATCATTGTACAAAGTTGGGGGCAGCTTAATTACTAGTAAAACAGTGTACATTTACAGGACTGTACAGCATTAAAATCCCAGGAACAATATCAAATATAGTAACATATCCAGAGAGCAAGTGTGATGCTGATCTAATTTGTGAGGACGTTGATAACTGCACTGTACTGATTAACTACAGCATTACCCACAACAAACAAATCTCCTTTATTGTTATTACTTCACTGTCCTATGATGCTTATTGCATGTAAAGACACAGTAAATCATTTTTTTCATGAAATCATGCACATTCAGATTTTCTGGTAATTTAACTGCTGGAGAATGTAGGGCTGTTATTTTGACAGAATCTTAAATAGCAAAAAAAAAAAGAGAATGTTTTCTTTTAACAGCACAAAAATGTCACAGTGCATGCTAAAACAGTCCCCCAGAAGTGTCCTGCAGGGCAAAAAAAGGACAAGGTTAAATGAGAGCTATAACAACATGTAGTGTGATCAATTTTGGAGTCTCACCATGCCTAGCTCCAGTTTATCTCCTGAGAGGGGCTTCACTCTAGTATGTGATGTCACTCCACCGCTAATGAGAAACTCATCACCTATGTGGTACCTCAGAACTTGGGTCAGTTCCCTGGGATCTCCTGAATAAAGCATGGCAAGAGCAGGCATTACAACCAAGTATTGTAGAACAAACTATAACTTATAAAATACTATACAATATATATGTATACATATATGTGTGTGTGTGTGTGTCTGTGTGTGTGTGTGTACTGAAGCTTTGAAGCTTAAGGAAAAGATAGTACTCATAAGTTTGTTGAGGTCAGCTGGGGCCATGGCACGGAATGCGTCATTGGTGGGAGCAAAGATGGTGTAGGCCCCTTTTTTGTTCAACAGCTCAGTCAAGCCTGCTTTCTGAATGTTGTCAACTAATATGCTGTGGGGAAGAAAATTGGTTAAAACTCCAGTACTTGCAGGCCAAGACATCTGCAAACCACAGAGTTCTGCCTCACTAAACACTCCCGATTCGACTCATGAGCTAATTAGCCAGGCTTTCATAAATTGAATTTGGAGCATTAGACGAGAGGAAACATGCCTGCATTACGAAGTGAACATACTGAGGAGTCAGCTAGACTGACAAGCCAGTCTCCACCTATTTCATCACATTGTGTGCAACCCTCAGCTTCATGTTGGAGCTTGTTAGTGATGACTATGGAACAGTGCTAAGAGGACTGACACTGAGGCCTTTGAATGTGGGTGGGAAGGAGAACAGCTGCATATACTCTTTCAGCCTTACTAAGCTGGTAAAACCATTACACCCTTTTCAGGGAATTTCCCCCTGTGGGTTTTATGGAGTTTTGAGGATTCAAAAACAATTACTGAATGCAAAATCTAGCAGCATCTGTGAGGTGATGGAATTTATGTCTGGGGATTATAGCTTTCTTATTCAAATGGTATGTGAGATCCAGTTCATGTGTGACTGTGAGATCATTCATTAGCAATGGATTATCAGATCATCACCTGAAACGGCTATCAGCCTTCAGAACGTCCATGACGGTGCCCATGGGAGGAGCCAGGACCTTATCCACGGTGAACATTGTGGCATACCGTCCGTTTTTGTCGTGGGCAGCGATGCAGGCATTCTCAATGCAAAGGTTCTGCAAAGCACATGGCAGCAGTAAGTTTAGGGTGGTTTGCTATTGCCATCAGGGATGCTGATTCAGGACTGTGTTCTCTTGGAAGATGGATAGTCTGCAAGTGGGCTGTGGAAAACGTTAGGGTGATCCAGAGGAGAGGTTTCCGGTGGTCTGCGATTTCCATTACGCAGTAGAAATGCGAGAGTTCAAAAGCATTAGATACATCACCACTATCATGAACATGAGTGGAAATTAAAGACACCTAACCAGTATGATAATTATAGGTAGTCTGGGGTTTGCTGCTTCTCATCTCATCCTCAGGCCTAGAGTGATATAGGAAAATTCCCTTACGTACTGTAAACCTGCCATTAAAAAAAATAAAAATGATCATAAACTACATGCCTCTACAAAGAAGAAGTCTAGCCACAATACCACAGCCTTTTTTCTAACGCATTCAATAAAATCTCATAATAATTTTTCATTATGAAATACAGTATTGAGAGGACATATATGTAGGAGGGGAAAGGTCTTTTTCGAGTCTTTTCTTTCACTTTCTTTTGGTATACATTATAGGAATCATCCTAAATGGAGATTTCAAATTCCTTCAGTATTTATTTGACTTTTCTCTTCTCTATAATCCATCCACTGTTTCTCCAGGTCTGTGGTAAAAAGTGGTGGTAAGTGGAACTTACGTTTCTGTACACAAACACTCTAAGTTTATTTCCTCCAAGGGTTTCCAGCTCCTGTCCGTGGTACAGACTCTTTGAGGAGAACTTGTTTTTCAGAATGTGGTTTCTCAGTCCTTTTCTCAAAGCAGGAGTCAAAGTCACGCTGCCTGTGTAGAAGTTTCATAATGAGCAAAAAGCCTTTTTGACATGTTATAAGTGTAACTGAGAAAGGACAATTTGGTACTCCCACCTTTGAAAGCATCATTTTGAGGTGCTATAAGTGTCACTGCCTCTGAACCAGTAAGATGAGGGCCAAGACCAGCATCTAGGAAAAGCTTTGTAGCTGTGGATACCTGAGGAGATCCCTCAGCAAGTTCCTTGAGAGTCTTAGCTATAAGAAGAAAAAGAAAAAGATTTCACTAATATAACATGACTGAGAACACAAGAATGAAATTGTATCCTGTAAGTGATGAATCACCTGAGTCAGGGATGAGAAGTTCATTAATGTAATGGATGACTCCATTGGTGCCAAGCTTGTCCTTTTCTGTAACGATGGCTTTGCCATTGAGGGTCATTTCATCTCCATCACAGCCCACTTCCAGCACTGTGCCCTGGAGAGTTTCCAGAGGTGTTCCGGCCACAATGGACTCAGAGCAGTGCAGGTTCTTGAGGATGTGGTAATTCAGCAGATCTATGGATGACAGTTGTAATGATGACCAGGTTTGCAAAGACCACTATCATGCTTGATATGTGGATATGCAAATGCTGCTTTTTTTATTGTCCCTCAATATATCTGGGAGTATTTTTAAAAAATCATACTGAGTTACCTTTAAGAGCTACAGGGTCTCCCAAGATTCTATCCAGCATTTCTTTGGGAATCTTCTTAAAGGCCTCATTGGTTGGAGCAAAGATTGTGTAGGAACCCTCATTCTCCAACATGGCAGTAAGACCAGCAGCTGCAATAGCGGTCTAAAAGATAGACAATGAGAATGAAAGACAAGAAAAAACAAACAGATAAATATGGCACATACTTAATGAATATCTTTCATGTTTGTTCAGAAGTTAAAACTACTTGTTTTAATATATTCAAGTAAATATTTACTAGCTCAGTTAGCTGCTAACCTGAAACCTCAAAGGTTTTTGTCCTACCTGTAGTGATTCCAACTCTTCTTCAGTGTCGAGGAAGGAGTGGACATTATTAGTGATAGCTGTGATAACTCTGTCGACAACGTGCACAATTCCATTAGTGGCATGCTGGTCTGTCTTCACCAGTCTTGCACAGTTCACTGTCACAATCTGCATAAACAAAGTTTCACAACAAGTGTTAGATGAATGCCAGTGATTTTACTTCGGCTGAGGGTTAAACTAAGGCTTAGTCGGTTGACACAGACAGACTCCATAGAACAATGAGAAGTATCCCAGGCTAAACAGAGATGAAATAAACAGCATAGCTGCAGAGACACTAATATAAACATGGCTGCTGGTGCTTTCTGTTGTTAGACATAGCTGTGGGTTGACGTCCTAGGCCAGAAATCACTTACTCCACTGGGGTAATGTTGGATATGAACATCAAAGTCTTGATACATGGAGGGGAATGAGGTACCATGCTTGAGATCTTCTGAAGTCAAACGTTTGTTGACCATGTGGTAGTGCAATGCATTGAGGAGCTCAATGTTGACATTGCTCACCAAGGCATCTAGAATTTCCTATATGAATGACAGGGCATCATATTAAGACATTCATCTTAATTACAGTGAACATTTTAATAGACAAAAAACAAAAACCAAACTGAATGTGCCTTTATTGTACTGCCCGATCACAAACAATATAAAGTGTTTCAGGTGGTTGCAGTGCTCACAGTTGGAAGGGCAGCCCAGGCTTCATTGCTGGGGGCAAAGAATGTGAAACTGCCAGGACCCTCGATCTCCTCCTGCAGATTAGCTCTCTCAGAGTACATCTTAGTGGTAGTGGCTCCAACCACACCAAGAGTGTTGTAGATATTCACTAAAGGTAGAGCTGAAGGAGATCAAGAAAGCAACCTCAGTTAACGTGTTATGGATAAACTTTGACACAAAACATTGATGAATGTGTTATTCATACTTGCAGGACAGCCCTTCTCTCCGACCACCTTTTCATAACCTGGGCAGCATTCGTAGGTGATCACGCTGCAAAGCAAATAAATTTTTAATGTAGGAATATGTAAGTAATCATATAAAAACTGCAATTGTGATTTCTGGATCCTGCAATGAGATCATTGTGTAAGCCATTAAGTGCATCCACAACACAACCGGTGTACTGTTAAATCACAAATTTATAAATTTTATATATTTATATATTTTTATATCCTGATGAATCATACTTTTCACTCGGACAAGGGGAATCACATACCTGCTAGTTAATTAATCAGTTTATTACCATTTAAAACAAACTGGTCAAAGTAATGTAGCCCAGCTACTCACTTTTCACATATAGAATGCTGTTTAATACACATAGCATCACTGTCCAAAGAAAAACATCTCCATTTTTGCTGATTTTTTACTTTTATGCCTCATTAGATCATATGATCTACTATTTACACTGTGTGGATATTTTCTGAAGAATGGACCAACAGAATGGCCCAAAACTGCTTGGATAGACGTCTGGTGCCATTGACTTCCATTCAAATTAAATGAGGTTTTTGCCATTTTGGAGATATCTGTTTTTCTTTGGACAGCAATGATATGCTGAGGGAAATGAATCTATATTCTTTATTAAACAGAGAGTTCTGCATCTTGGCCTGTCACAAGTACCTGACCGTGATTTTTTTAGTTAATTGCATTTGATAAGTAAAAGAAAGTGAACTGTCACTCATTGAGAGAGCGTTGAAAACCGGTAAGCAGCACAGCTGACAGCCCCTTTCCATCTTAATAATTTCATATAGAAGAAGATGTTTATTTACATGTATTAATATTATTATTACTTGTAACACTACTATTATTAATAATACACATGTATACACATATACTGTATATATAAATTGTCAGCTAAGATCTCATGATGGTGACAGGCCTATCTGGAGCCACAGTGCCAGACCAGCTGCAATTCTTTGGACTGTAAACAGCACACCCCAGGGCAAACTGTACCACTCCATTTGTTTCCTTCTAGATACATGCATTTCCATAATAAATCTGCTCTGGGCTTGAGTTGGCCACGGAAGGACATAAAATCTCATTTCCTTAAAAAGAATCCAGAGACACATCACCGGCCAGAGGAAACTCCAGAGAAGGTGCTTAGGGACCCATACTGAAATAACAACTCCTGCCAGTACAAACAAAAGAGACATTCTTAGGAACTGCCAAGCAAAGGTGCAAGCATAGGGCTACTGGATATTGTTATGGAACATTGGGTTAGCTTATTTTTACTGATCAATATCATCATTACCCTGCAACACACTGAGTTTATAAGCCTGATCAATTTTTCATGAACTGAACTTACTGAAATTATTGTAGAAGTGGGCGATACTGCAAAATATAATATCACAATACCTCAAGAAATATGAATTAAAATACACCATATATCACATTATTTATTTATTCAGTTATCTGTTGGAACAGAGAAAAAAGAACCAGTAGCGCTACATCTTAAAAATACTATTAAAAACAATGAACATAATTATGTATTCAATATTTGTACATACATGTGTTGCACTATGTTCAGGTAAACAGGATGAGTTTTGCTCTCTTTACAACAAAACATGCAGCTGGTCATTGTTCTACAAGTACTGACAATATACAGCATATGTTCAGAAAAGTATAGGCCTATGGTATTATGACAAAGTTTATCACGATGACGATACATTGTCATATTGCCCAGCCTACTCAGCAGTTTGATATCTAGAGTCTCTTCAGAGAAACTGTCCAGGTGTTCAACACATTTATCTATTATTAAAACAGTAAGGGAAAATCATGCATAAGGCTTCCATATTCCAATTTATTGATATTTTATTTCTCAGTTTGTAGTGTAAATAATGCCCCTTTAGCCCCTATACTGTCAGACACATTTCCATTTTGTGTTCTGTATTTAATATTTTTATTTTGATTCCACCTCTTAAATTATGCAACATTTTAAAAAGGAAAATGCCAATATTAATGTAAGTAATCTCCAATATAGAAAATGAAGAGAGCCAAGCCAAACAAAGAGGAGAATCCTGATATTCAGGAATGGGATACACTTGTAAAACACAGAGAACTGAAAGCAGACTGAACTGATTATCAAAACAGATGGTAACTCAACTCTTATTTGTTCTAAGCCAGCATAAACAAAGATGGTAGCCATGGATTTCTGACAAAATAAACAGCAAGGCTGCATAATTTAGGCACTGTGTACATTGAAATTCCAAGTGGTGTGGCAAGCTGTTCACCAGAAGTGCAAAATTGCACAAGGCTCCAGAGATGTAGGGTGATGTTGAAATCTTTACTGTATTCAACACACTGTGTCCAGCTCTAGCTAAAAGTATCAGTTCCTATAATGGAATAATTACCATAGTAACTTTTTGCAGAGTTTCAATAGTTCCCTAAACAAGACTAAATAAAGGTCTGTGTTTATTCAACACTTGGTTTAAAAGCATAATAATTAATATTAAGGACTCCCATAGTGAGGAAAACATTGAAAGGCCTCAAAGATTTATGCTACCAGGAAATATACAAAGTGATCCATTAGGTCTGCATGTACAGTCCTTAACATTGCCCTGATGCAGAATAATAGCTATAGTTTACTTATGAACAAAGTCCAAAGCCAACTGCAGAGGGTATTAGGAGGTTCCTGTGTAGAGAAACCTTATGGTCTCTCCCCAAGTGACCTGAAAAACACCCACTCTTACAAAGGCCACGATTGTTCCTGCAAAATGCCCACAACCCCCCAAACTTCTCAACCCCAAAAGGGGTTTCTGTAAATCAACTTGCATTCGAGCTGATAGCCTAGATTCCTGTTTTCACAAGCCGGGTTGTGTCCTTTCACAGCCGGTCTCTACAGACTTCACACAGTCGTGAGACTAGGGGTGGAAAACTCCTCAGTTACTCGTGAATGATTTGTGTGTGTTTGGGGGATATTAGACCCTCGACAGAACTTGCTAAAGCAGTCATTTCCTAAAAACATCCAAGCTCCCACAGCTAGTCTCACTTCCTCTCATGCTTTCATGAGATTCGCTATGAAAGAAACAGTGTTTAGAGAGGACAAGATGAATAAAACAAGTCTTGCTTTGCCATCAAATGGTCATTTAACTCCTAGTTACAAGCAGTAAGAAAGATGCAGTGCTGTTATAAAACTGCTCCGTGCATGTAACACTCTGCACATGTGGCTCCCCTTCTGCCCCGATATACATGTCTATGGAATGTTCAGGCCAGTAACCAATAATACCTTTCCCCCTGTGGGAACATTAAAAAGGAACGTCAATCAAAGAGAGCTTCTGTGAGGACCTAACAACAGTCTTAGCCTGTCTCTAGGCCTGCGGCGCAACAGATACAGAGAGGGCCAATCAGATTTGTCAATGATCTAAGACTGAAAGCCACCATTAGGAGACACATGGAAGCCATTATGAGCATAGGTTAAGCTCAACTCATCATCACAAAGTCTGTCAGCTTCCATTAAAATGGTGACTTTAGGTCATAAAAATAAAAACCTTTAAATGAGAAGAGGCCAGTAACAGAACAATATATGGATTTCACAAATGCAGCTACTATTAGTGCTTTGGAGAAACACAAGTCAGCTTTAGTTTATACTTCTAAGCAAAGAAAAACAAAATCAGAGTTGATTAACATTTTGTAGTTACCTTTAAGGAAGAACTGTGCTGCTGTCAGAACAAAATCAGAACAATTTTTTTTCAGTTTTTGACATAATTTGCATTGTGTATATATGATGAATGGTAATGTAATTTTTTTCCCTTCTCCTGGAATCTTAGCATTTTGGAGAAATTAGGTTTTGGTCCAACAGCAGGCATATGTCAACATTCTGCAGATAATCAAAACTGATTTCTGCTTTGCTCACTGTCAAACTATATTACCATTTGGCAACGATTTGATTTGGCAATGAGCTGGGTTAAAAAGTAAGAAAATAGACTCATGCCTTATTCTTATATCCATCACAGATATTGAAGCTGCGTGCTCAATATTCATTCGACAACTTACCTATGACGGCTTACATTTAGATTTGACTGAAGTTTCATAACAGGGCGTCTCATAAGCTGTCTAATAGGCTAATCAAACTGAGTCAAAAGTATGAAAAAGAACTTTTTGGTGAACTTTCAGTAAGTGTTTCAGTCATGAGAGAACTCCCAAAAGCAGTACAGTGTTCATTAAAAGTAGTGTGCAAAGTGATGGCATTTCAGCCTCAGCTAATTATCAAGCCTTTCATGTGTTGAATCAGGTGTGATATGGCAGCTTAAAAACATGAAAGAACCATGATGGAGTACCATCCGGAATCTTTCCGAGGTGCCCAAAGAAATACTATAGTGAAGCAAAGACTTTGCAAAAACTTATTTACATTTACTTATGATTCTGAAAGAAGTTTCCGTCCTCCAGGAACACATAATGCTCAGACTCAAGCAGTGATAGAAACTTTCTCCTCCTGAGGCTAAGGCTTCCACACAGTTCATCTGCTAACTATTATCACCATTGTTCCTTGGGCGGCAACTAACTGATGCGGGAAATCAACAAAGCATGTGGTGAACTGTTTCAAACTGCGGCAGGGAATTTCAATCAGATGCGAGACATTTTAATATGAAGAGCGATTTCATTGAAATGGTTTGGTTTTAAGAAGTGATATAAAGGGTCTACAACTGCAGAGACTATGCAGGCATGTGTGCCATAAATTTCACAAATAAAATGTACAACATTTGCAAAAGCTCATGAATTAATAGTAGTAGCCAATTAGTCACACATTATCCCAATAAGTGGGCTTTCTTTCAAGAAGTCCAGCTTTAGTCCACTTAGCACCTTTACCATATATTTGTGCTGTTGTGATTCAGGGTAAATACCTAAGCAGTGATGTGTATGGTGCCCCTACATGACCACGGAATGTGTCTCCCATGGGGTAATGATAACTCATTACTAACTCTTTTCATGACCTTTCCTCCTCTGTAGTCGACTAAGCCAGTGATTATGTTGAAGTAAAAAGTCACCTAACAGAAAACAGACCTATTGGTACAGACCACACTGCATCTTTTTGTTACAAAGTCAGTGTTTTTAGGTTAGGACCTACAAAGTGCTTGGTAAAATCTAACGGCCTTCCTAAACTGCATGTCTTGCACTTCAGTCTCACTGCCTTTAACTTTACCGATGATACTTCTTTCCAGGACAGTAAAATGACTGGCAGAAAGACTTTAAGATGCCAAAACCCAAAAAAAATCCATATAGGCAGACAGGAGGCTCTCTTTTATATGGACTACGAAATTCCAGTCAGTGACATAATATCTCTTATATGGGACACATGTCAACCAATAGACTGAATAGCCTGAATACAGTTAGACTTGGAGCATGGAGCATGCAGCCCAAAGCAGAATGAAAAGCCAAACAGGTTTAGCTGTGACTGCTTTACCCATTCAGTTTTAGTATGAAAATACACTGTGAAAGGTGTTTCGTTGGTACAACCTAAAAACATTAATTCGATTTTTTACAAGCAAACGAATTAGGCTTATTCAACCTACAAAAGGACTTTGAACGAACGATCCCTTCAATAAAAGTGATTTTTTGAGTTGAGTAAAACTTTTTTTTTAGGTTGCACTTATTACCATGTAGCCAGATTGGTGAGGTGATCAAATCTAACAGTGGAGGAACATCTAAAAGTGCCAATGTTTGTACTTTTTTACAACCCGATTTGGATTTTCTATTGAATTGGATTGTTCAACATCAGCAATCTTATATAGCCAAAGATACACTGTATAAAGTGCTTTGTTGGTCAAACCTAAAAAAGAACTCTAATTTGTTGCAAGCAAATTAATTAGGTTTATTCCACCTAAAAAAGGACTTCGAACGAACGATCCCTTCAATCAAAGTCATTTTTTGAGTTGAGTAAAACTTGAACTGATCTTTTAGGTTGCACTTTTTACAGTGTAGACAGATTGGTGAGGTGATAAAATCTAACAGTGGAGGAAGATCTAAAAGTGCCAATGTTTGTACTTTTTTACAACCTGATTGGATTTTCTATTGGATTGTTCAACATCAGCAACCTTATATAGCCAAAGATACCCTGTATTCAACCTAAAAAGGACTTTGAACGAACTATCCCTTCAATCAAAGTCATTTTTTTGAGTTGAATAAAACTTATTCAATTGCTTGTAACATAGTAGAGGGTTTTTTTTGCACATTTTACACTTTTTTTTGCACTTTACAATGTATAATTTAAAGATAAATTAAATGACAAAAACTTATTTTTACCATGTGGTTTGATCACTTTCACCTAAAACACCCTTTAGATTTCTGCTCAGGCAAGAACATACTGACCAAATAAAGTTTTACAGCTTCACAGATGGACATTAACGGGTTAACAGTGCAAAATCCAAGTTCCCCTTATTAGCTGTATAGAGTGATGCAGGTCTCTCCAAACGGATACTGACTTTGCACAAAGCAGTATGTGTGTTGACTCACGTTGGTTTGCCGCAGATTTTGCGGTGGTACCACTGCTTGCAGTTAGTGAAGTACTTCTTATCTGTTCCCTGGATCTTCTGCATCGCACACACGTTGGGGCTGTAATCGACAAAGCGTTAGAAGTCGTCAGTACACCGGGTTTACTCTGAACCTGTTCACTCCAGTATAAAAGGGACCCAGCACGGTCCCAGCAGAACCAGACACATGAACTTCTGAATGACCTCAAACATCTGGAAAACGTCTGGTAGCTAAATCTAAAACTCTGATTCAGCGAGCAGATAAATAACCCCGACCAACAAAGAGCCTTACTGTGGTTATCTACTTAGCCAAAATACAGTAAACATAACGGCGTTTCCAGCCTCAGACTGTCTGCTGCGGCGTCCTCACCCATGTTGCCGTCCTCTTATCCTGCTGTGCTGAAGAACTGACTGATACGGGGACTTCGCCGCAATCACGGAGGCGATTAAAGTGACCGCTAACGCCAGTAAAGTCAGAGGCTTCATCTCTCCGCTGGTTCCCTCAGAGCTTCCTCCACTGCTGCTCCGGGAGCTCGCGCTGCTCGAGCCGCGATAAATACCGCTAAAACCCCCGCGAGGGGGGCGGGGCCTGGACCAACGGTCATCTGAGACGTTGAGAGTGTTTCCTGTATATAGAGGGTTTGAACGGGGTTTCTGCTAATTAGAGACGGTTCAGGTGATTTCTGGTCCTAAAATCTGATTGGCTGAGCTAAGTTGTTTAAGACTCCATAGAGTCTTATGTCGCTCTACAATAAATGTAGTAAAATAAACCGCACTGTGAACACATTTAATATACTGCTCTCCTGGACCACCGAGTGTTCTGGTAGATGAAGGTAAGAGCCTGGTTTTGTTTAAACTCAGCAGCTGGCAACGTGTTATGGTTGTTATCCGATTCTTCTTCTTCTTCTTCTTCTTCTTCTTCTTCTACTTGGCCGAGAGATTTTTGTCCACTATCTAGTCCCACTATTTTCGAGATATTGACACCATTCCAACTCTGGAATGTTGGTCTAATCAGAAACTATGTGCTTATATACACCCAGAGAGTATGCAGATGTGGGCCACACCTGGCAAAACTATGGCCCTACTGGCCCACTGGCGGCACCGGCACAATTTGAAGAGACCCAAAGGTGGCTCACATATTTAAAACATTTGTTTGGCCCATTTGTCCCAAAACAGATCTGGTCCACTTCTGGCACAGATCTGGCAGAGTTGCCCACGTTTGGCTAAGGAGTGGCCCTAATGTGGTGCATATGTAGCCCAAATTTTGCAACCAGGAATGGTTCACCTAAGTACCATCAATCCATGTGGCAAGTGGGCCAGATGAAAATAATGAATGTGGGCCAAATTTTGCCATTTGGGAGCTATTTGATGTAACGCATGTTTTTGTGGCAATTTTTTTCCCTTTAAGAATGAATGGGGTAGACAAGTACACGCCCATCCATTGTGCTTCTGCTCGACCGACAGACACCATTTCGCTTACACTATCTCAGGGCAGACCCCCGAGCACAAATTCAATGTTGCTCTGACTTGCACTCATCTGTTTGTCTCTTTGTTCCATCTCTCGTTTCTCCCCTAGAGTCCCATTTGGCCGTAACCAGACTCTATTGTTTCCTTTAACCTACAGGCACCAAACTGGATGTTCTCACTTCCCCCTACTGACCTGCACTCCTTTATGTGTCATTTATTCATCCCCCGTTCCTCCCATAGCAACCACAGCCTAGCAGGAAGTGGGAACCATTTTGGCTGCCCAATCATTTCACATCTCCTTCAGAAAATGCACTTTTCTAGTTTTCTTTATAACTTGGCTAAAAGGTAGTAATCATATATCAGGCTGAACTGCTTCACCATTAACACTCATTACGCACTTATTAATTTGATGTTAATCTGAAATATTTACATGCATTTACACGCGGACAGTAACTTCGGGTCTACATGAGTCAGAAAATAACTGGATTTGTGTTTTGAAAGCAGCCAATAAACTCACAGAATAAAATGTAAACATAATGTAAAACACATGCTGCAGATTTTCAAACAACAAGTTACTTTACCTGAAAATACACTATACGGACACACCTCTTATTCATTGCCACAAGTGCGTAAAAACAAGCATTTGCAGTCTGCCGTTGCAAACATTTATGAAAGAATGGATTGTTCTGAAGAGCTCACTGAATTTGCGTGTGCCGCTGTAATAGGATCCCACATGTCGGTTCGTGAAATTTCTTCCCTCTTTGATATTCCAAGGTCAACTGTGAGTGGTATTATTGAAAGCGGAAACATTTAGAAACCACATCAACTCAGCCACAAGTGGCACATGAAGTTACAGAGTGGGGTCACTGAGTGCGTGAAAGTCGCCAACGCTCTGCTGACTCAATAACTGCAGTTCCAAACTTCCTCTGGCATTAACATCAGCACAAAAGCCGAGCAGCTGCATGCAAGCCTTAAATCGCCAAGCACAATGCCAAGCGTCAGATGGAGTGGTCTAAAACACGTCGCCACTGGACTCTGGAGCAGTGGAAACATGTTCTGTGGGGAGATGAATCACACTTCCTATCTGGCAGCCCAATGTACAAGTCTGGGTTTGGCGAATAACAGGAGTGTGTTACCTGCTTGACTGTATTGTGCTGACTGTAAAGTTTGGTGGAAGAGGGATAATGCTATAGGGTTGTTTGTCAGGAGTTGGCCTAATGCCCCTTAATTCCAGTGAGGAGAAATCTTAATGCTTCAGCATACAAAAGCATATAGGACTATTGTATGCTCCTAATTTTGTGGGAAGGGTTTGTGGAAGGCCCTCTTTTGATCCTGCATGACTGTGCTCCAGTGCACAATGCAAAGTCCGTAAAGGCATAGTTGGGTAGGTTTGGTGTGGAAGAACTTGACTGGCCCACACAGGACCCTCACCTCAAGCCCCATCAAACACCTTTTCAATGAACAAGAATGGAGATTGTGAGCTGGGCCCTCTCATACAACATCAGTGCCTGACTTCACAAACACTCTTCTGGATGAATGGGCAAAAATTCCCATAGACACACTCCATAATCTTGTAGAAAGGCTGCCCAGAAGAGTGCAAGCGGTTATAGCTGAAAAGGGGGGACCTGCTCCATAGGTGTAGGTCTCCCAATACTTATGTCCATTTAGTGTATGAACATATATCATCTAGAAGATTGTTTAATTTCTTCATTTCGTCAATGTAGTTGGTTTCACCATTGGCACCCCACATTTGCTGAGTTACATGCTGCTTTCACACATGCACTGACTGAGAAATCCATAACAAATCAGAATAAAGCTGTGTTCACATGTTTGCATTAAAAAAACATTGAGGCCAACAGGAGCATGAAACCACTCAAACAGTGTACCAATAAAAATGAATGATTAGCTTTACCAGTAGACGGTTTACTTAGAAGTACGCTCTGTACTTTATTATTTTTGTTGTATAATATTGTTATTTTTGTTGTATAATACACGGCTTATCTGGACTTCCAAAAACAAGACGTTTGGCATTGATGGTTCCCAAAGCTACATTAACATCTGGTTTATTTCCCTGCTGCGATCGACAGGATAAGTTGAGAAAACTGAACTCTTGATGGTGGGCTCTACTCACCACTACAATCTGAGTAACATTATCGCTTCCAGCGGCAGAACTTTTCATTGCAGCTCCATTGAAAACAATGGAATTTCCAGTTTGCTGTCATCCATCTACTGCACACATGTGAACGCAGCAGAAAAGTATACATCTCATTATCAGATTTCTTAATCTTATTGTTGGGCCCTAATCCTGTTTAAGAAATCAGATCAAGCTGTTTACATGACCATTTGAATAATTAAACTGCAGAAAATCATTAATAAAAATGAATAAATATATATATAAATAAATACATTTAAAATGTGTAAATTCTGATCTGTCACATAATATTAACAGTGGTGGACAATAATGAAGTAAATTTAATTGGTTACTGTACTACTGTAAGTAGTTTGTTTGTGTATCTATGCTGAAGTGTTTCCATTCTGGGTGACTTTTTACTTTAACTCCACTACATTTCAAACTCTAATATCTTACTGTTTACTCCACTACTTTATTGCCAAATCTGTCCTTCCTTTCTGTTCAAGTGTGCATAAAAATGTGTCAAAACGAAAGAAGCGTGAAGTGAGCCCACCAATCAGGGTACAGCACATCTTGTTTTGAGCTTGTTTTGACCTGTTGGACAGAGCCTGGTTCTACCTGATGGAAACTGTTCTCCTTCAGTGTTTTGTGCTTATGATCATTTGAATACACATCAGTGTCGGATTAATTAATGACCTTCTATTAGAAGACTGGAGGACCGAGAGTGACACAATAGAGTCTCTTCACCTAAAATGAGTTGATAAAGAGTCTTGTTCCAGGAATGATAATAGGACATTAGAACCTTAATAAATCATGCTACTTCTACTCTTCATACTCATTTCAAAGTATTTGCCTTTCAAAGTACATTTGAAGGCAACTACTTTAGTATGTTTACTCAAGTGGAGGTCTAATGGGAGAAATTTCTACTTTTACTGGAGAAATATTTTACCCTGGGTATTTCTACTTTAACTCAAGTAGCCTACGTGGCTTTAGAACTTCGTCCACCACTGAGTATTTAACCCATTGTGGGAAATGGACCTATATGGCACAGTTAGCCTGATACTAACAACAAGGAAATTACATTGAGGTGCTAGCAGACATTAGTAATTTTGTTCAAGTGGTAATTTGACTCATGCTTCCTCATTGTGGAGGGTGCTAGAGCCTATCCCAGAACACGTTAGGCAGAAAGCAGGAAACACCCTTGACAGGCCACCAGTCTGTCACAGGGCAGACACATTCGCACACATCCAAGGGTTCTCTGGGCTGTGGGAAACCCACAAAGACACGAGGAGAACAGATAAACTCCACGTAGAAAGGATAACGACTGCCAGAGCCAGGAATTGAACCCAGGCCCTTCTAACTGTGAGGTGATGGCTCTACCCTACCCACCACCATGCTGCCACACGATTATTAGCAATCTAACAAAAATACCTAAGAACACCACTTATCCATGATGAAATCACAGTAACACACAGCCTCCTGCAAGGCCAGGTTTTATTCCGAATTGTGCATAACACAGTCATTTTCACCGTTTTGTGGTTTTAGCACTGAATTACGTAACTGCAGATGTCTATTGATTTTATTGAAATCCGCTTTAATCCAGTATGAGTAATTGTGGATTTCCATTTACATGATCTTTTGAATAACTGCAGAACAGCCGAAATCAGAAAATGATCTTATAATTACAGTGTATGTAAAGGCACACATATTGTTTCAGAAACACTAATAAGCCACTAATATGATGCAAAGCATCTGCAGTAATTTTGTCCAGATGTGATAAATAACAGCATGCATAACTAATATGGGAATAATTTACTGTTAAGTTCTTATTTGAGTGTAAGTAATGATGAGTTTCTATACTTCATCACTTTCCTTTTCCCTTCTTCTGTGTAATAACACAAGTTACTGAAGCTACAATGGCCAGAATGCTAGATAAAGACGATATTATAAAATGTTTAGTGAATGAGTTAAAATACATACTTAGAATTATGGGGATACATATATATATTGCTATTGCTTTAAAACAAACTGGGTTTTTTTCTTTATAAAAGTCAGGATGAAATTATTTAGTTTGTTATTGTTATATTTCACTCCTGCATCAAACATGTGGCTGATAAATGGCTGGTTGTATGCTGTCATGATGTTAAGCGCATGCTTTCACAGAGGCACACCTGTTGCCCGTTTGTCATGCCTGAAACAGTCTTTTCAGACCTTTAGACAAGAAATGTATAGCTTCTGATTTAAGGTCAGTTCTTGACAGTGTTTATGAAATACGCGTAGTTATGATTGCCAAGGCAGTAGGTCTATTTCAGCAACTCAATCTGCTAAAAAGGGCTGTTATTTCTGTGCAGTACTGATGAATGATTTAGGCTATGAATGATGAAAAAGAGTGAATTGTGTTAAATCCTAATCTTGGCACATCAGTTTACTATTACTGAAAGCTAAACCTTTCAACCTGGCCTCATAGAAGTTCTGACATAGAAGTTAGTGACATTTCTGAAGTCTAAGAGAGTGAGTACGAGAACCTGCTGTGGAATGCTTTTAAAATGAACTTGGCGTTAACGGGCAAATAAGACAAGAATGTAACCTCTTGCTGCAGGTCCTAAAGCCTTTAATGAGAGAAAATAATGGTGAAGAGGCTCAGACAACGTGAGTGACAGGGTCATACGTCAAATGCGGACAGCAATGGTGGAAAACAAGGCGAGTCATATATGCAATCAAAGGTTCAAAGGGGACGAGCTCACTCTTTCAACTGATTCAATCTTCAGCTCATTCAAAACATTCAAAAGTGTTGGGTTTGCAGGAGCCCTGAGACTGCGCAAATGTCCGTGTAGTAAATGTACAGAATACGATGATATGTACAGTTTCACTGGTAACACCATTGCAAACTGCCAGTGATCTTCATACTGTATACTTCTATCCGGAGTGTCCTATAGTCATAATTCTTCCGCTTTGAAGAGAGGAAACAGATGTTGGATTGTGCATTGAAGTCATGAGAGGAGTTACCAAATCTTTCTCAGCTGTTCATTCTCAGCAGAGAAAGTTGTCCATGATCACTGGTAAATGCTGTCACATGCTAAGGTCAGTGTCAAGAGGCAAACGTCATAGTTGCCACAGATGTGTTGCTTCTCTATTACCTACAAGCCCTGTTTGGAGGAAACAGTTGCCTCTGAATAAATCAGAAGTGTACAATGTACAGAAAACTGTCAGAAGTCAGGCCGTTCAACTTTATACTGGCTTTAGTTGTTGTGAGACAAATGCAAAAGGCAGTGTTCTGTGATTGACCTTGGAAAAAGTTTACTCATTTAGACCTCTCATTGTCTCTGAATACCAGAATTCCTTTAGGCACCCTTCTGTGAACATACCTAACACCCCCACCCTCAGTTTCTGTTACAATAGAATAGTTATCTAGTGTCAGGTTTTGTGCCGATATGTGCATACATTTAGACCCAGCTATTTGAGAAACATTTGGTTCCATTTGCAAAGCACAGAATGTCTTTTATTATTCTTTTTTTATGTCACCAGCTGAGATCTTAGATTACTTGAGCAGATCCATAACTTCTGTAACCTCCTCCTCTGTCTTTTCTACAGCGCCAGGATAAAGAACTCTTTGTGAGTTGAAAGTGGAAGCTGAGCCTTTAAATTCCAATCAAATTATGTGCCCAGCCAAAAATCACCATTTACAATGACAACCTACAGTCAATGAATAAAAAAAGAGATCTTCTCGGGATCATGTCATGACAAGATCATTAAGCAACTGTTAGTTGATATATTAATCTGTGCAAGTTCATTCTCAGTTCTCTTTGGTCTAAACATGAAACCCGACCGGGGCTGTCTTTGATTTCATTCCTCCAGGACTGATTCCCAGTTCTTCATAGCAGACATATGCAATTGATGTAAAGCACTGTGCATTTACACTCATCATCAAAAAATAGTTCCAACCCAGAAGGAATCAACCGACAGGAATGAAACTCGGTGGGTAGGTTTGACATTGTGAGACATGCAAATCATTCAGGTTTCACGCTTGACCGTGCATGTGACAGAAGCAAGGATGGGCCTTATCGCTGTACTTGAATGACTGTATAAGGTCGTCCTGTTTCTGACTCATGCAGTTGTGTTGGTAGCATTAATTGAAAGGAAAGAACAATTCAAAAGCAATTCGAGCAGTTGGAAGAGTTGGAAAGGGGTTGCATCGTAGCTGCATTTTCTTATTGAAGTATTGCGCACTACACCAATCTACTACAATAGCACATACTACCATAGCATGCTGTTGGTATCAGTGGACAGAAGAAGGCACGCACCAGCAACGTGAAGGATCTGGGAGACCTGGGAGTCCGAGATGCGCAGAGTGACCCAACAGCCACGATTGTGGAGATTTAGCGAGCAGTAGTGCCCTCCATGAGCTATCCTGTTAGTACCAGCTCCATATCAACACCACGTCAACTTCGCCAAAGACTGCAATGGTGTTGTGCCAGACTGTCATGGAGTGACTAAAAATGGCAGTGGGTCATCTTCAGTGATGAGTCCTGCTTTTGTCTTGGTGGAGATGACCAACGAATCCGTGTGTGGAGGCACTGTGATCAGCACCAAAACGAACAGTTTGTTGTCACGCGTCACATGTCCAGAAGACTTGGTGTTATCAACACTAGGAACTGCAGGAACTGGGTGAGAATATTAAGCTGCATGGGACGGATTAACACAGGACACTATTAGGAACCTCTACAACCCCATGCTGAGACGTCTGGCATGTTGTGTTAGCAAACATGGCGGCCTGACACCATACTGAGACACACGACTTCTGTATGGGTAGCTCAATAAATATTGCCCGTTTCAGTCTAAATTTTTCAGCATTCATTGTTCCTGGTTATCCTTATCCTTCCCAATAGTGTTTTTGATGATGAGTGTATTTAGAATTATTTTTCAGGAGATATTTCTGAGTAAGTGAAAGTAAGTTAAAAAAAGCTTCCAAAACAGGAGTTCAAAAACTGCTGGGGATCTAAAAGAATGTGTAACTGTTAAGAAGCTGTGAGAAAGGGAATAGACAAAAAAAGAAGGCCCTGGACTCTCGACTCTTTTTGGACTTCCATTGCTCTGAGAACAACACTGTCATTAAATGTGTTTCGGAGAAGCAGAAAATACATTGAATGTCCAATACAGAAGTTTGGAGGCGTGGAAAAGTATCACTGCTGGAAAGAAAACTGCTGATGTTTATGTGATAAAATATCCCAACAATTCCTTGTTCATTCAAAATATGCCAAAACTGCAACAGCAAATTTGTGCATGAGCACATATTACTATATATGTAAAACTGTAGGCTACATTAGCTACAGATAACTGTTAAACCTCCTTGATTGTCACCACGAGGAAGGCTTTTTAAGCCTGCCCATTTTCTTGAACTTGATACCTGGCATCTTATCTTTTGTGGTGTAACTGCTGTCCCGTAGGTTGTTATTGGGGGTGTGTGCATGCTGGGGATTGTAGCACAGCAGGTTAATATTATTAGAAAACTAAAATGATTTAGCTGTTTGGATAGGATTTTGCTACTGATAAGGCCCAGCGGGCCATGTGTTTGACACATGAGGTCTACCATTTCATCGCTGAGCTGTTGCTGCTCCTAGATGCTTCCAATTTGTAAAAAAAAAAAACAATTACAGTCGACCCATCAGTTACAGAAGGGCAGGTCATATAGCTTTTAGGGAAAATTGCAAATCTTATAAAGTTTAGCTCCAAAAATAAGCTAAACTTCAATTTCTCTAACATGCGGTCACTTTTTTTGATACCTTACTGGGTGAAAAATCATCACTCCAATCACATTATCATCTCGTCACCCAAAAAACACTGAGATAAAAATTTATTTCTTCTTTAAAATGTCATACTACTGTTTGGGTTGCATTTCCAGTCAGCCTTTCCTTGGAGTGTGTCTCTAGTTTCAAACCCAGTTGGATCGCATTAAAGGAAATCGTTCCTTGATATTTCTTTCAGAAATGGCAGCTTTTAAAATGCCACACAGTATACCGTTAAAGCCTTCAAAATCCACAGGGGGGATTGTACAGTCTAAACACAACCCACAAATCCACTTCTGTAAACCAATACATACACTAAAGAGTCTCGCTGAGGAACTAGAGCTAATAATTAAATTAATGTTGATTCAGTCAACCGCGAAGTATTTGCCTGCAGAGGAGGTACTGCCAAAGCAACCAGAAGACGGTTTGAGAAAAAAGAGGGTTTCAAATTGAACATGAACGGTTGAAACTGTACAGGGTTTTGGTTCTGGGAAGTTTTTTTTTTTCTTTTCAGATGAATTTCCACAGGGCAGTTAGGTTTGGGGGTTAACCCATAAATCTACAACAGCCGTTGCAACAGGCCTCTCTTATTCCCAACTGTACCTTCATAATGGACCATTAGCCATGTGGTATTTTCTAGGGGGCTTCTTTCTCCCTCCATAATAAGTAAGTTCCAGTAGATACCTGTGAAGGGTCTCCTCAATTTCATGTGCCTTCTCATTCCTCTGACTACTAAAACCTAGAACATGGATTCTAAGCTCATTAGATCAGTGGAGAAACAAGAAAAAGTTGCCAAGATCACGCCAAGATACTGCATGATGATGAACTACTCTGATGCACATATCTGCCACATCGGTATCATACCACACATAAAACATCAACTGAGCTCTTGTTTCTAATGATGCATGCCAGTGTATGGCAGGCAGAACGAATGCAATTCGACATATATCTGATTAGATGCAGCTTTACTAGTGCATCTGTATTAACATGTCACGTTAGACAGGAAAAACAAAACATCAGACCAAAGATCCTTAGAACACTTTTAATAACCTTATTTTGTCCAAAACTGGACCATTCTGTAGTAGTGTAAGCATTGTTGTGTAACAATTTAAAGGTGCAACACTTTTTTGGCATGTTCAGTGGATATTTCCTAACAGTCCACTAGCTGTTCATTCTGTGTGTGCCCTGGAAAAAAATCAAAACACTGAAAACCCAGTGTTGGTACACAGCACTGGATCTGACGGGAAGTAAACAGGAAGTAAACGCAACACTATTCCAACCAATTAGCAGCAGGGGGTGTTAGTGCTTTTGCACAGGACAGGGGACAGAACAAGAAGCGAGACAGGTAGACTGAGGCACCAGCATGGAACTGCTGCACCATTTATGGTTACAACACGAAGCTGAGGCACCGGAATGTAACTGCTGCACCATTTAAGGTGGATCTGGAAAATGACACCAAGAAGCTGAGGCTCCAGAATGTAACTGCTGCACCATTTGAGGTGGATCTGGAAAATTACAACACAAAGCTGAGGCACCGAAATGTAACTGCTGCACCATTTAAGGTGGATCTGGAAAATGACAACAAGAAGCTGAGGAGCTAGAATGTAACTGCTGCACCATTTAAGGTAGAACGGAAAAACTCAGAAGCTGGCAAATAAAAAGCTGATTTCAGCCACATGGAGAGTTGAAACGAGTGAAAAGGGATGCGCTGGTTGCTCTGTTGCTGCTTGACAGATGATATTTATTTTTAGGTCAGTATTCTTTTGTTTGCTAATGTTTGTGATAGCAACTGGTTAACATAGCAGCAGGAGCAATTGTAGTGACAGTTGGCTAACCCACGTCCTAGCTAACAATAGTTACATTACCTGCTATGTTGTTGTTCACTCTAACACTATATCATGGTATTTGTCACAACAGATGAAGGGTAGGACAGGGAAGTGTTGTTTGCCTGGGGAATGTGCATCCATTAATTTGGGGGATGGAGCTTCTGGAGGAGCACTGAAGGGAGGGGTATGTTTGTTTTGCTGTTCAAATACCAATAATCGTTCTCCAGTTTGTGCTCCTTTAAGTCTGACGCTCAGTATCAGTTTTCTTACATTATCTCTGCATAAGTAACCCTGAAACCACATAAATAAAAAAAATCTCATTTGTACGCTCCATTTCAGTCTCTGTATTTTGATCAGTGTCAACAGAAGTAATCATTTATTATACCAAGAAATGGAAAAAACACAAAGATGAAACTGACAAATGCTCACTTTTGTATATTTAGTACATGAGACTGAAAATAGATTGACAATCTGATCTACTTGGTCGTTAAGTATTTCTGTATTTGTTATTGCAAGACAGAGATGAAATATGACATGTTACCCTGCTGGAGTCTGTTTCTCCTATTAGTTTTTTATGGCCAGGTCCAACAGGCATTGCCATGGGGCCCTATGTTTAATGTTCGACTCGGCCACGGCCAAGGAAGCCCACATTCCTTCTCACAATATCTCCGAGGGGAGTAGTGGTGGGACCATTTTTCCTTTGAATTCTGATATTGTTCTACCTGTCAATAGTCCTTGGAGTCCTTATAAACAAAAACGAATAGAAGTGAAACTGCTGCATTCCACTGCAAGATATTCAATGTTGTTCTTCACCCCCTCTCTTAATATCAGTCTTCCTTGATTCATTAGGACTTTCGAGTATCGCTCCATTGACCTCATGTCTTAGGACTTAAAAATAGCCCGTGCTTTTTTGAATGAGCTGCAGCATCCACTGTCACGTGCCGACTTTTCCATATCATGCCATATGGGCTGAGGAATGGCTTACCTTAAGGGGAAACAATCAAGTGTGTTTTTCCAACCTCCTTAGGGGCAGAGAAGGTCTCCCTACTGTCTGGCACTATTTCCTGCATACATGTTTACATTAACTGGAGCCAGAGAACAATTTAGGCTACCAAGGTGCAGCGTCCACACTGGAGAAAACAAAGCTCTTTAAGTTTTCAGAGTTCGTGACAGCACACGACAGAAGCAGTAATGGTTAAACCATGTTCACTTAACCAGACTTAGGGTGGCTAGATCTAGAAGCCTGGCGAAGATGAAACAGGTGGCTTTGTGTATAGGACTACATTCGTGTGGTCATCCCATAAGTCTAGCGGAATTCCTCAAATAAACACCGGGAGAGCATCCTTCCCGTCTGGTTCATGAATCTTCGGCAGAAGTTGACGTTAGGTTTGAACTAGACTGTGGTCAATGCACTGAGGTCCTCTTGGAGGCCTTCTTGTTATGTTTCTAGCATTTTTCTCAGAATGGATCACCCCACTTATAGTCTGTGTTTATCTGAGTACCGAGTGCATTTGGCAGTTGAGAAGTATGCCTTTTAATGCCTTTTAATACACTTAATTATGAGCCGTTATGCAATCAGTGACATTTTTCTGGGTGAGTAAAAGACAAATTCCTACAACGCTACAACACATGGTCGTTACCATGACATGATGTTGCTAGGAGGCGTTCACCATTTAGAGAAAAAAAGGGAGAGAGCAGATGATAGTAGCTGTCACTTGGCAGTGATGTTCAAATTGCTGCCGTGTGAATCCCAGGAGCTGAAGCCTGTGGCATGTCTTAATGAAATGGGCCTGAGAACCAGCGTAAAAGGTGCTTTTGCGGCTGACTTAAGATCAGGTTTCTTCTGCAGATACCTTGAGGTGATAAAGGTTAATGAGCAAAAAGAAATGGGCTTGAGGGGGTACTATTTTAGCATTCCAAAAAGCACTTGATTTGCTGAGTTCAGAGAGTCTCAGTGTTTCACCAGACATGAAAAAGCTCCTCTTTACAACATTTCTGATAAATAAAAAAGGCAACAGATTTGCGGTATGACGTTTTTAACGCCCTCATGGTGTGCTTCGTCCTGCAGTGAGTCCTTTTGCAGTTGCACCACATCACAGAATAGGAAAAGAACAGTAAGAAAACCTGTGTGCTCTCATGTTCCCATCACACGGAGGATACTGAGGTTACTGCAAGACATTCCAGTAGGTTGACAGGCCAAAGAAAAGCCACAGAGACCTTCCAAGACTAACGGCTGGCTGCGGTGTAATGTGCATGGTCAGAGGCTGATGCAAGAAGCCTTTGGCTTCCAAAAGAAGTTTGGTTCTCAGAAGGAAATATTTCACTCCAATAAATTGTAACTGAACATATATTAGTACTGTACGGCTTGGCATACACAGACGTGTAGAGCACACCGAAAAAAAAAGCTCAGCAGGTGGAAACACTTTTCCCATGAATCCATATTCATAATTAGCTATAGCATATGAAAATGTCAAAAACACGGCCTTCCGGCTTCCTTCAGATTCGCGAGTAATTTCTTAAGGAAACGGTCCACTGACATGCCTCCAGGCATGGAAGCTAAGTTAATAATTGTGTTGTGCCCAGGTTCAGGATGTTAGACGTACATTGTGAATCAGTTGGAGATCCAGGAATCAGATTAACAGATTAAACAGATTAAAGCAAATCTGAATAACAAGTGCTAGTGTCCGGAATTCTGGAACTCTGGAATTACTTTCATCAAGTGTGATTATTCTTTGGAGTTAACAATAATCCAAACTGCCAAAAAATAAGATTGTAACTAACTCTATAGAGAAGTGACCGCCAACCCTGGTCCTGAGGACCCCATGCCATGTGCATTTTAGAGTTTTCCCTGCTCCCAACAGCCTTGATCCAACTAATCAGCTGGTTAACAAACGATTCTCGAGTTGAAGTGGGTGTGCTTTGGCAGGAAAACACAGAAACGTGAAGGGTGGGGGGACCAGGGCTGGCAACCACTGCTCTAGAGCAGCTGCACATGAGCTTGAGATCATCGTGCCCAATGCCAAGAGTCAGGTAGTGGAGAATTAACCCCCCCGACACCAGGCTGCGGAGCAGTGGAACTGTGTTGTCTGGAGTGATGGAGCTACATCCTATATCTTTGGGATGATCTGGAGTGGCGTTTGTGATCCAAAATCCAGAATCATCCAACATCTGTATCTGACTTCACTAATGCTCTTGTGGCCAAATGCAATCAAATCCACAGAGCAATGTTTCAACATCTGGAAGCCTTCCCAAACAAGCAGAGGCTGTTACTGCAGGAAAAAGGTGGACAAAGCCCCTATTAATACCCCTGATTTCACAGGAATCTATTGGATGAGCAAATGTTGCAACTGGCAGCACAGTGAGATAATCAGTCTGAACATAATCAAATCTGATGCCTGGTTTTGTCATTATCAAATATTCCTATAATTTTTTCATACTAGGGACATGAGTTTTACAGCTGTAGAGACAATGTGTGCTGGTGTCTGTTAAATCTATAAAAATCTTTAATAATGTCCTAAAATGAAAGCATTTTCTACAATCTTTGTACAGTCACGTAAATCTGATTATTATGGTGTTCATAGTGACTCCCTACATGTGTGATTCCAGTACTGAACAGCCCAATCAATCATTTCAACACGGAACCAATGGCATCTAGCCTGAAATGGCAGTTTCCCACATATTCCAATAGAAGTAACCATTACCAGGCATTCCAGATTTTATGAAAGTAATCCTTTGAGGCCAAGTTCAAATAAATAATCTCACATGCTCATTCTATTACCATTTTTCCACATCCAAATGGAATAGATCTCATTCTGTGTGCATCATTTCGGAATAAGCCTTGACTTTTATTTGTTCCGAGAGTAGAATGTCTTGTGGTTGGTGGAGTAGCATTTGCATTAGTGGACAGTCAGTTCTTGTCTTAACTGAAACCAACTTCCAAAATCTGCAGTTTTTTCTGTTATAAAATCATACAATAATTTATAATGCAAGAAAATCTGATAACATGGGAGGGCCAGGATTAGGTCAGACTTGACCTGTGGACCACTGGAAGTACAAAGGGAGGAGCCAGATTTTTAGTAGTGCTGTGCTTAGGGTGTTTGAATGATCTCAAGTAATCCTTCACTGGGTGTGTTTACATGGTCTGCACTGCTTTCCTCCAGGTGCTTCAGTTTCGTCCTATGGTCAAAAATGAAATATGGTTTTCTGAAGTGGCTTTAAGTAGCCAATCAGATTGCGGGAGTCAAGTATCTAATCAGTATGCAGAATTCAGCAAACTAATCATAAGGCAGGGTTCAAGTGTGGGATTTAATATAGCCAGTCAGCTTGCAGGGTTCAAAGAGTCAATCAACCTGGTTCAGATACCTAATTAGAATAGGGTCACGGATCCAATCAAATACAGAAGTCTACCAATCAGGATGTGGGATCAAAGTAACTAATTAGATTACTGAATTCAGTTATGCAAACAGAATGCAATGTTCAAGTAGCCTGTCACAACTGGATTCAGATAGCTAAACAGAATGTATGCTTAAAATAGCCAATTACACTGCAGGGCACAGCTAACCAATCATGATTCAGTATTCTGAACCAGTCACAATGCGAAATTTAGTTAGCCAGTCAGAATGGAGGATTTAACAGTCCAACTAGATTGCAAGGCTCAAGAAGCTCATAAGAACACAAGGCTTAGGTAGCCAATCAGAATCCAGGGTTCAAGTATCAAGAAGCAGATGGGACAGCGACCATGTTCCACTTATGTGGATGTTAATTACCACTAGACCTGTAAAAAAAAGAGATCATTAAGTTTGTTTGTGTTTTAGGTTGTTACAAGTATGTTAACATTAGTGATACTTCATCTGCGGATGAATCCTGAGAATATTCTCAACTTCACATCTGTTGGCCAAGAGCCCTAAGCGATTCCTCGATTTGCACAAAGCTTCAGAACGCATGCCTCCCAGAAATCAGCTGAAGCAGGTTTTCTCTGAAAGCCTGTTTGGCCTACTTGTAAAAACAATTGTGGCTTTAGCGTAGAGTTAACTGTGGGAGACATTGCGCAAATCCTCTTATATTAGAACAGACAGCAAGGGAGAACCAAGCTGCAAGTGGCCAGGACAGCAGGCAGGTTACTTCCAGCCATACAATTCTCCATCATGGTAAACACCAAACCCACACAAAATATCCCACAGTTCAACACGTGATCATCTGACACCAACCACAACGACAATAACAATAACAAATGTCTCTCTCTTACCAGAAGCACAGCGCCTCCCGGGAGCCTCTTCTCATGGCCATGTGCTTCCACAGCAGTGCGACCAGAGGGAGATGTCCCAATATACAGCCATTCAGTAAGTTGTAATAATAAGGTTTCCCATACATATGACTTGCCAGTTATGAGATAGAATCTCATTATAATGGTATACAAAAACATAATTATGAGACTATGAGTCATAATTTCAAAATAAGATCTCAGAATCAGGAAATAGTATCTTATTATTATGACACAGTATTTGAGATTCTGGCGCAAAATTAAGATTAGTATATGATTAGTATATGACTTGCTATCTCATTATTTATTATCTCATAATTATCTAATTATCTAATAATTATCTCATTATTATCTCATTATTGACTTACTATATCATAATTATTACTTTCTATATCATAATAATGAGTTACTATCTCATAATGGCATCCCATTTAATAATAATAATGAGATACTATCTCAGTTAAATCTAAGATTATATTTATGACTTTGGGTCACATGATAATGAGATTCTGTCTCATAATTATGACTTATTATGTCATTACTATGACTTGCTATCTCAAAACTATGACTTGGTATCTTATAATTGACTTACTATATCATAATGTTGACTTGTATCCCATAACTATGACTTAGTATTATGTCTTAGCATCTCATAGTAATGGCCACGTCATAACTATGACTAAGTATCTCATAATTATGACTTAGTATCTCATAACTCTGACTTTGCATCTTATAATTACAACTTTCTCATAATTTTGATTTTGTATCCCATAATTAGGACTTAGTGTCTCATAACAATGAAAAGGTTTAGCATAATTATGTCTAAGTATTTCATAATAGTGACTTAGCATCTCATAATCATGAGAAAAGGTCTCATTACAATGATTTAGTATCTCATAATTAAGTTACTATATTATAATATTGACTTGCTACCTCATAATTATGAGTATCCCATATTTATGAATTTGTATCCTATAATTATGACTTAGTGTCTCATAATAATGAGAAAGTTTAACATAATTATGTCTAAGCATCTCATAATATATGCTTAGACATAATGTATAAGATACAACGTCATCATCATGAGATACTTAACTATAAGAAACATGAGAGTCATAACTGTAGGAAACTCCCCTATCATTTGGCCTTCTTGATCCAAATGGCGGAAAAAGGCTTTTATACTTCTCAGACGGAGGAGGATGTAAAGGTGGTAGAACAGGAACAGAGAGACCACCACGGCGAAACAAGAGAGAGGAGCTGACGTCTTCCACCCCACCCAAGCCAAACAAATCATGCTATTGAATAGACAAACATGACACTTGATCCTGGGATCATCAGTCAGTCTGACTAAATGAGCTCCAGTGGACTGTCCCACCTGAAAAACGGCATGTCGGTAACGTGACGCCGTCCCTTTAAAACGCAGAGCGTTAACCGCGGATGCTACAGCGCACCTGCTCCATGTTAGCCTCTACCTGCCGGGCTCGGAGAGGCTAGTGTGAACTTCAGGCTGTCTGAATACTGGAAAAAGAGAATTCTCCAGCTGAAACCGCGAACTTGTGATAGTCTTCTACTTAAAGGGACTCGCAGCGGTCTGTGTGCTAGCTTGCCCCCACGAAGGCGTCTGAGCTTACGGGTTGATGAGAGAGGACCCTTCTGCTGCTGGTACCGGGGTTTTCTCACGGCTCTCTGAGGCAGCATGCCGGTCCAAATTCCGGACGACACCGACTTCGCCTCTTTCAAGGAGCAGTGCGAAAGCCAGGACGGATGGATAGCACGGTACAACAAAGGAGGAGTGACGGTCTGGTGTAGAGACGAGGACACCAACACGGTACAGAAACTGAAGGTAAGTGAATGGAGGCTTGAGGAGGTTAGCATAGCTGCACTGCGGAGGCTACCGGACACCTAGCTTAGCTGGGCCACAGGGGTTAATGAAGAGAGTGAGGAGGGAGAATATATATATATATATATATATATATATATATATATATATATGTTCATATATATATATATGTTTATGTGTATATTTATTACCTCTCTCTCTCTCTCTCTCTCTCTCTCTCTCTCCAGAGAAAGAGATAGAGATGGAGAGAGAGACTGAATTTGTATTCTCCCACAGCTACAAAATCAGAAGTAAAGCTTTGGTGGGCTGTAAAAGCCTATACTGCACAGTGCATGTAGAGACACTGGACACATCAGTTATTCTGAACTTTTGAAGGTGTTTAATTCAGAGATCAGATTAAAGCTTATCCTACACATTGGTTTTATTTGTATGAAGCAAATAAAGGATGCTGTAATTGTGCTTTAGGCTACTCTGAGTCACTTAATAAATGATTTAATGAAGTCGATTTAAATATTTACAAGCTGGGAGAGAGAGAGAGAGAGGGAGGGAGGAAGATATGGGCACTGCGACAGTACATGAGCATTATCACACTCCTATGTGAAGAGGAAGAACTGTTTGGAGTGCAGTGAGTTCCCCTGGCCCTCCCCCTGCAGTTAACTGCTACCATAACCAGTCCAGCTTGCTGTGCACTTTAAAGCCATTCTGCAAACACCACACTCTAAGGGCAGTGTGCACCAGCATATGCCTCACTTGAAAGTGGACAGTTTCTCGTATTCTTACAAAGAAGACCAGTACGTCTCTTAAAGATCTAGGATTCGTTATATGCTTTGGACCCAGGCCATTGTTAACTACACCTAAGCACTGCATCATCTTTTTTTAGGCCAGCACCTAAATCAGGAGTCAAAGAGCCTAATTCAGCCTTATGTCGATGTGCTGTTGTGGAGGGTGGTTTGCGGCTGTGGAGGTAATTAGAGGAAGAGCTGGGTGCCAGTGGTACGAGAACACGTGATAATTAAGGACTTGACCAAGAGACTTTGGAGAAAAAGTAGAGGGCCCAGTTCTGAGCCTAGTGGTACGCCAGTTGTAAAATATTGAGAAGATGAGCTGGGTGCTGTACAAGAAACTTGATAGGAACAGTTTTGTAGGTAAGAGCGGAACCAATTAAGTGCTTTGCCGCAGATACAAAAGAGATACCAGAGATGGTGAAGTTGATAATTGGCCAAATCTGGACTGTTTGGGGATCGAGAATACTTCTGTTTTTATGTAAGGAGTTAAACAAGTTGCATGATGACTCGCTGTTCGCAGCAAAAATACATTCCGTGGCTGTGTATGTGAGAGCAGCCATTACAATTCAATAATCTAACTGATGCAAGCATGAAAAAACCCTGCTTAGACGTTGCAGGACCTGGACCGTATCCTGTGTCTTGACAGCAGGATGGCATCTTAATGAGGTGGTCAAGGGCAATATCATTGGCCTTTTTGTATGCCCTGTCTTGATACATGTCTATGATTGTGTATTTGAGTCTGAATGTTTCCACAGCAGTCTTCCAGAACGGTTTCCTTTCTGAAAAACCTTCAGCAAACATGAATGCATGTATGGTCCATTAACGAGGGCTCAGTGAAGCTCACTGTGTACATGGAAGCAGGTCATGCCTGACCGCGGTAGCTCGATGTGCCACGCTATCAGAGATGAAAGGCTCGTCTCACAGAGCCAGGCCATACCCATGAGACGCGCTGAAAAATTAAGAGTGGAAAAGCATGGTAACGACAGGCTCAAATGCTCAGATGAGGAAACCTGAGTCCCTCCTGCTGACTTGCCAGAGTCAGACTTTTTTTTTTTTGTGACATACACGACTGCTGACCTCTCTGCTGGTGCCCAAAGGTCAGTGTTGTGAGAATGGTCATGGATGAGAGGCCTTTCATTGGGGCTGCGGTTGAGTGGGACATTTATTTAGACAGTACAGCCAAAAAAAGCCCCCCAAAAAAAATTAAAGATGATAGACCTTTGTTAATAATTCATGCAACTTTCTGGGGCGCTGATGCGCTCCTTGCCATGAATAATTGAGTTTTTGCAGGCTTTGACGACATTCCATTCATAGAGGCCGAATAGAGCTTGCTCTGGAAGCCGGTGGAAATAGGGAAGGCCTGTTCACCCTGGGGTTGGAGAGAGGGTGTTGAATGAATTATTTACCTTACGTTAGGGGTAGAGTCGATTGGGTTACATGGTTGCTTGCCTTCCAGGCCCATACAATATCTGATCACGTTGCACTTGATGTTCTCAAGTATTATGTGACCGACAGACCTACAGAGGCAGGGTTAAGGGATAAGGGTAGGTAAGTTTAGAGTGGAAAAAACACAGGTTTCACTTGGCACAGGTTTGACACGAGAACTTTCAACCCTACTGTGCATTAACGTGTGCAAAGTCTTGTTCCGTGACATGCATAGATCGTACAGTAAAACAAGACCTTAAAACAACAGCAGTGTGTGAGTTGGACCTGGGGTTATAATTCACTCTTTTCGTTTCAGACGGAAGTTATCAATCTCAGAGAAAAATATTTAAAAGATTTTCCTCTTTTATTTCTAGATGAGAATCGTTTGCAAGGATGTCCGAGCCGAAACACTATATGATGTCTTGCACGACACAAGCTACCGGAAGAAATGGGACACCAACATGATTGACACATTCGATATTGGGAGACTGACAGTCAACGCAGATGTTGGGTATTACTCCTGTGAGTCACTGCAGTGTTTGCTGTTCTCTTTGCTCTGCTCCAAATTCTCATTTGTCTCTTAAATAGTCTACAAGTACATGGCTAAATCAGTTTAACGTGGACTAGAGGGAAGGGAATGAAGACGGACCGTGCATTTGGAGCACACAGCACACAGTTTGTAGTCACAAATAATTGTGCAATTCAGTTGCCACGAGGACAATCAATAGACGATTTATTGCCAAAGTCTCCCTCATGCACACACAGCGCTCTCTGTAACTCTGTTGTGCTTAGTCTAATTTATAAAGCTTAAGCCGTAGGCCATCCAGAGCCACTGAGTTGTCTTACAGTTCAAAATAGGCCCATGAAATGAACCTTAAATAGTAATAGTAATGGCCTGTACGTGGCCTGCACTTCAAGTACTCACTCATTTAAAGGTGGAATGCACCATATTTTCAAGAATTCTTTATTATTCAAACACTGAGATGTTAACAAAATAAAAAAAAATACTCTTTTGCCTTACAGTTACCTCTCCATCATGAAAGGCTCTAAAAAAAAAAAAACTAAATCAGGGTAACATTTAGTGTATGTGATTAAGCGCCTCCTATTACCATTGCAGTGACTTGGTAGGTTTAAATTTTGGATTCTGGATCTTTGGAATTACATGTGCATAACTGACATGTTAGTGTCACAGGTGTTGTTAAATATAGTAGTTATTGACTAAGATTGTATTTTAAGTTATTAACTTGTGAATATTTTGTTGTGTAGTGACATTTGTAAGCTACATGCAAAACAGTTTGAAAATGAAAATGTAAAGGAAAAACAAACTTTCAGTTGTACAGCAGTTGGCATACAAGATGTTGTCAAAAAAAAAAGCCATAATGAGAATTAAGATGGAGGTTGTTGTGTGATAAATAGTACAGATCACCAGGTAATTTATTTTGAAGGTGAGGTCTGGAGCCACATAAAACAATGCTTTAATGTGATCTCTCATTATAACTGTAAATCATGTCCTGTGTTTAAAGGGAAATGCCCGAGTCCACTGAAGAACAGAGACTTCGTCACCATGCGCTCATGGCTTCCCCTTGGCAACGACTACTTAATAATCAACTACTCGGTCAAACACCCGGTATGTCTGTGGTCCCTCTGAACAGTGCAGATGTTGTAGTTTTATGAGGCACTTCGGCTGAGCCAGAAATACAGTACTGTGTATTGTGTAAGTTGGCATGTAGGACAGCTGTCTAGGCCTAAAGCAGGCTGAAACTGAAGAAGCATGGGTCAGTGGGAAAAGTCTGACTGAGCTATCGAGTAAATGGCCAGGCGATTTGATCCCTGTGTCGTAATGAATAATTACATGTCTAGTGTCCTGGGAGCGTATTTTTTGTGGTTTTGACATCTGTGGTTTTTGTCAGTGGTCGAAGTTTTGTCACAGTAATGAAATCAGTAATCAGTGTATCACACAAAGCAGAAGCTACATCATCTCTGTTGTTGTAAAACATGCACTGATGTTGTCCAGTGATTCGATATTAGCAGCTGTGTTTTGTTATTTTTAGGTCTTATCTGGTCTTTGCTTTTAGAATGGACATTTATTAAGGATGAAAAATATTTACTGTTGATTCATTTCAGCAATACCCACCGAAGAAAGACTATGTCAGAGCGGTATCTTTACTCACTGGCTACTTGATCCAGTCCAGTGGAGCAAGCTGCTGCACTCTGTACTACTTAACGCAAGTAGATCCAAGAGGTGAGTTTTTTTTATATTTACTTCTTCCCCAAACTGCAGGCTTGTTATACAGTTAATATTAATCTTAAAGGAATATTTCAGGGATATTGAACATGTCTGCATAGTGCTTTGATGTGAAATGCTCCATTCTAGAGGAACTTGCTGAGTCAGAATTTTTTTTCCAGTGGTGGTTATAGGAACCAAACGTCTGAATGGCTCTGCATCAGGGGTGCTTAGTTCTGGTCCTGGAGATCTGTCACCCTGGAGGGTTCGGGTCCAACAAATCCGGCTTATTTATTCAGAAGCCCCTGAAGGCCTTGATTAGTTCCCATGATTAGTTCTGACCCCTTCTGAGCACCCCTTCTCTAAATGCTATCTCTCAGAATGTTGTTACATGAAATGGTTCTGAATATGCTGAACATTGCCCTAGAGACTGATTTTGAGAGGTGTTTTAGGCCTAAAACCACTTTTTTTTTTATTTGTATAATGCATTAGGCAATAGGCATGATAGCTGGTTCCCATTGGTGAGTTGGTGTGTTCCTCTACAGCAAACCATTTTACATCAAACCGCTCTGAATCTCTCAGTCATCTAGACGTTTTGAAAAAATCTGTGGAATTTCTCTAGAAGACTCATCATTCGGCAACTAATGTGTGTTCTTAAATGGTAACTAGTAGATGACTAGGGATGTATCAATATGGGAATAGTGAGCCAAAGTCAATTTTTGGTATTTTCCCTGTACACACTGCCAGTCATAAACATTTGTAAAATGTAGAAATCAGGACTTCATCTGCCTTCATCTGCCCAAATTAGCATTACAGTGAAGTATAACTTCTGTTTGCCTAAACAATAAATAAATTTAAACAGCAGTATTATATTATGCATTCCCTCTATCTACCAATGTGGGTTTATTGTACATCCCTTCTTTTGACATTATGTAGAGTGAGCAATAGCAGCGTGGGGGCATGTACAATTGAATGCAAAAATTTGAACAGCACTGGTCAGATAGCATGTTTTTTTTCCTTTCTAACTGAAAATAATTAAACACATCCTCTACAGAGAACACCCTTAAATGTGTCATATTCTTTTCATTTTAGTGCAGTTTCTCTTGTTTTGCTGGGCAAAATTAAAACATAAAATAAGTATAAGATCAGAATATACAGGGACATAAGTAAAAAAAAGGGCCATAACATTTGCTCAGGCTTTTTTTTATTATTATTATTATTATTATTTTACCAGCAGTTATATTAAGAAGTAACTAAACATTAAATATGCACTAATATGTGCAAAAGTGTGTTCTCTGCAGAGGATGCATTAACTTGTTTTCAATGAGAAAATGAACAAAACATGCAAAGCGAGCAAGGGAGCCTGAACTTTAGCAGAACACTGTACTTTTAAAGTTGTTTAAAGAGATATGATGTCGAAGTTGCAGCAGCATTTAGACGACATTAAAGCACGCCTCATTTAGGTGGAAAAGTGCATAAACGTTTGTTTAAGTTGAGGGAGTGTTCATTTACCTGTTTACACAAGACTCGGAGTGTTAAAGGCTCTAGCCACATAGAAATATTGCGCTATTTACACTACAAAAACATTACATGCCCTGTCAGTTAAAATGTAGTGCCATTTCAGTGCAGTGAGTCCTTTTAAAAATACTTTGTGTGTGTGTGTGTGTGTGTATGTGTACACACACACACACACACACACACACACACATACATATATAATGTATATTAATATGCATATATTGCAGTAGCTTTTCTTGGTAGCCTACAGCCTGGTCACCAATTGACTTCTTTCTTTCCTTTGCATTCCATCCTCCTCCTCTGCTTCGGACAGTGAGTGAACAGACCCCTAATGATAAACTCCAGTTCATTATGAGCCTGCTGATGTCATTCTTTCTGTGCTGCTCCGAGCTATCACTTCGATAATTAATGTCTTCCGCTGCTGCGCCTCGACAGCTGTTTGTAGCCGGTGGGACAGTCACAGCTTAAACAGTTTAAACGCACTTGCACAGTAGGCTCTGGCCTTTTCCAGGATAACAGAGACAAAACTGCAGCTTGCATAATACTCAGAGGGGCTGTTGTGTCAATCGTGTCGGTTGAAACCAGACTTTACCTTTTACTCTTTGAACTTTCTTGCTTCTATGTCGTCCAAGGCCTCTAGCTTAAGTACATAGACATATGTTAATGTCCTATTAGTTGAAATGTCTCTATAGAATTTTGTGTTTGTGAAAACTAGTGATCTTTTCATTCCTCAAACAGGTTCTTTACCCAAATGGGTAGTGAATAGAGTCTCACAGTTTGTGGCACCAAAGGTAAGACTAAACATGTTTGTGTAATAGTGTGCTTAAAGAGGATTATGATATACCACTCATAAAAACTGGGGTGGGTGATATGGTGAAATTATAACATCACAATATATAGTGCTGCTGGGACTTTATAGATTAGAACAAAGAAGTACCAAAAGTGCCACATCTTAAAATGCTATTAAAAACTATGAGCACAATGATTTTTATTCAACGCTGCACTAAATCCAATTACACAGGACTCTCTTTGTAGTAAAGCATGTTTAATGACTGACGATATCAACAATCAAAGCAAAAGCACGATTTTAAGTTATCATGATAATGGTAAATATCATCCTATTGCCCATCCTTACTTTAAAACCAAATGGCAAATAAAGTGATATGTTGTGTGGATTCTGAAACAGTTAGGTCTGTAGATCTGCAGTTCAACTTTTCAAGAATAAGGTGTCAGTTCAGGTTGCAGTGGCCCTCTGCTGCCATCTGGTGGTCAACGATAACAACAACGATCATATAATTCGAATTTGCAGGGCACTTCAGGATCAGTGTTGGAAGCCACCATCTGAACGGATTTGCTTTAATCTCTGAAATTGTAGTCTTATATTTCACTCCTTAATCTCTTATCCAGTAACTACTATGGATTATTTAGTAACCCTTATGACACTAATATGCAGTGTAAAGCTGTCAGGATTCCTCTAATAAACTCCCCAGTATACAGTCCATGCATGGACTGTAGAAAAAAGAAACTGAAAAGAAAACTGGTAAACATAAGTGATAGCATTATCATAACATATGTAGATATGAGAATATGAAAGGGACATGCCAATAAGTCCTTAGGCCTAGTCTAGGGTTAGATTGCAGTGCCAGTAGGGAATCACCACTGCATTCCTTTTTAGCCTTGGTTGGATTTAATCTGGTTTTGGGAATGTGGCCCCAGTACTTATTAACTACTCAAACCACAAAGACATTTTGCTCAAATACAGTTCTGGGGACATTTAAACCAGCCATACCTAAGTTCAAATGTGGGCTAGTTACAACCTGATTGTTCAGTAAGTTCAGATGTATGCATTACTAAATCACCTAACAATGGTAACACACAAACTAGTCTTTAAACTAAGCTTAGTGTTTACTAACTATTTAGGTTGTACTTGTTACTGTTAACGATGCTACTGTTGTGTCTGTTAGACTGTTGTTCAATGCACATTTGGTGGCAGCGAAGGAATATTAAAGACTAAAGAAACAGAGGCTACAGGTACTCCGTTTTATTCAGCTCAACTTGTGGAATTCAAAAAATCATGGCAGTGAGTATATAGGTTAAAGCATGACTTAAATTCTAAACTGCTAATTTTTTCTAAAATTTCTGCATGTTTCAATCTTTAAGATATAAACCCATCCAGAGTAGTTTCAGAAGTGGAATACTCAGTTCTAGAGAAACTTGTGGAGACAGGATTGTTCATGGTAATGGTGATAGAAACCAGGCGTCCACAGTGTTTAATTCCTCTAAAATCTCCCCCACGTAAAGCTAATGCTAATTAGTTTTGAATGATCATTTTTTGAAAGGTTTGAGGCCTAAAAAAGTATATTTTAAAATTGAATGCAGGATGGATGGTACATGCAGCAAAGCATAAGGCAAAGTAATGTCCTAAAGCTTTTTGTGTGGGGGGGATTTAGTATTCTAACCATCATCAACTTTGCATATAAAACAGAAAAGATATGTTTGATTCAATTATAAGATATGATTAACTTGTTTTGAATGAAATAACTGGCTTTGCAAAAAGTTTCAACTCTGAAAGCCAGTCTGAATGACTTACATCCTAGTGCATAATGTAGAAATATTGGAAAATCTGTGGAATAGTGTAAAGAAGAACCAAAACATGCCTGAATTTTTAACTAAGCTAAAAACTTGAAGTGCTATGTGCTGTGGTTGTACTTATGGCTCTAATTATCACCTTGAACAAACATGAAGTTATCCATCTCTCCAATTCAGTGAGAAGCAACAGCTGTTAATGATGCTGTTGTGTCTGTTAGACTGTTGTTTAACATACATTTGGTTGTAGCGAAGAAATATTAAAGAATAAAGAAACAGAGGCTACAGGTCCTACAGGTACTCGGTTTCAATTCAGCTCCACTTGGAATGTAATAGATATTGCATTCCATATATTGCATATATATGTAATGACTATATATGTATTGCTTAGTTCTTACAGTTAAAGGATGATTAAATTTAAAATGATAAAATTTCTGCATATATTACAATCATTAAGATATGAACCCATTCAGAGTAGTTTCAGAAGTGGAATATTCTCCCTCACATTAAGGTAGTGGACTAAATAGTTTCCAATGATATGTGAGACACTGTTTTTTTTAGAAGGTTTGAGGCTGAAAACATATGTTTAAAAATTGAATGCAGGATGGATGGTAGATGGTATGGGATTTACCATTATCAAAGGTAATAAGATAAGATATGATTAACTTGTTTTGAATTAAAAAACTGCCTGCTTTGCAAAACGTTTCAACTCTGAAAGCCGCTCTAAATGACTTTGCGTACATCCCAGCGTTTGAGATCTGCAAAAAAAAATCCCTGTAAGAGTGGTGCTACCAGGTTTTGTGCAACACGGGCTGAAACAAAGGCTTCACACACAAACCTCTGGTCTGATTAAAACAGTAACCACATGTCTTACATGACATGGATCCGCTGTCCTCCACAGGCCATGAGGAAGATCTACAAGGCTTGCCTGAAATACCCAGAGTGGAAGCGGAAACACAACCCTAACCTGAAACCTTGGATGTACCCGGAGCAGAACACTCTCCCCTGCATCAACGTGGCCGACCTCACCGTGCAGAGAGCGGATTCGCTGGAAAACATTGACGAGAGCGGCCTGAGTGAAGAGAAGTCCCAACACAACAGCGACGACGAGGAGACCTAAAGCCGCAGACTCAGTGCATTTACATGAGCGTGTCTGAGTGTGTACGTGTGAATGTGAGTGTGGATCGATATACACAGGTACTTGTGCTGAATGTGACTCAGTTATTAGTTTTCTCTTGCACCTTATGCATTCTTTGCATTCACATTTGCATTACTGATGACCATGACAATGTAATGTTTCAAAGTTTCTGTATATTTTCGACATCAATGATTGTGAAGCCAGATTTAGCAGAGTGCTGGACCTTTAACATTATGCTGCACATATCACAACTAACTTTGATGGTTGAATTCAGCATTTACACGTATGCATTTACACATAACACTTGCGCACATTGTTTAGGTTGTAGTTCTATCTCTGAGTTATCCCTGAAAAGCCTGTCAGTTAAAGTGGTAGTTTAGTGGAGAATTAAATGTACACAGTTTTTTCCGCCTACCTCAGATGTGGTTGCTGGATTTTGGCATTCAGTTTGTAGAGGTGTAATAAGCTTTGGTTGCTTGTTAGCTTTGTAAATCTTGTAGCACTATAACACAAAGGGATCGTTTTTGTGTTGATGAACTGTATTTGATGTTAGGTGGAAATTGTGTAGATTTTATTCTTTCTATTTAAATTTTATTCTTTCTACAGTTTTATTCAAACAGTTGCTTTAAACTGCAGTCACTCTCTGGTGTAGTCCATGTCTCATGCATCAAGTGATCAAGTGATGCTGCTTGACAACTGTCTCAATCAAGTGTCTTTTTTCCGATGTTTACCTATCAGGGTGACCAGCAGTCTTCGTTCCAGGGTACTCTGACATCGAGAAGTGAGAGTTATACGGAACTCTGTGGTTGACTGCAGGGATTTCCGCTTCATTAGCTTAATATTTCCATCAAACTCACAGTTACCAACAAAACCTCAGGAGTTAAAATAGTAAAAATGAGTTCTTTTCACTCTTCTCTAATTTACAGTATGTGTGCTTTCAGCTCTTTGAGACTGGATCACTTTGTGCTGTATTTTTTTCCCCATCACATTAAGAATAAACAGTTTTATCTTGTATTTTTGGGAATGATTTTGTGCATGAACCCTTTTGACTGTATGACCTTGTGATATGAAGGTGGAGCATGTTTTCTACAAAAACCTCAAATCAGGACAAAGAACTCTCTGCAGTGCTCAGTCAAACATGCTTGGGCAAAGTTTGTTCAGTGCATTTCCTTTGCAAGGGGCCGTTCTTTGCATGTAGCGCTGTCATCTATGGTGTAATTGTTTGCTGTTGTACTGATTAGGGCTCATCTGATCTGAACACTTTTAGGCCTCTTGATGAAATGAGCATTTTTAATTTGCATGAAAAACAGATCCTTCTATTGAATAGTTATAGGTAAATGAAATCTTACTATTTTTTACTACTCTTTTTTAATGAGTGCTGAGGGAATTCGCTTTTCCTTTCTCCTCCATTGGGCATAAAGGGAGGCTTATGCCTGCCTACAGTTTTTTTCATCCAAAATCCTACAGCTGGCGGCCACTCCTCAAAATCTCTATTGTCTCAGACACTTCCTGCTTCCCATTTGAAGCAGTTCCTGCCTACATCAGTCAGATTGTTCTGTGGGGAAGGAAACTGCATGAGTTAGCCCCTCTTGATTTCTCACACAACACTCCTACTGCCTCTGCAGCATTCATAATTTTCTCCACCAGTGTTCTGAACTTTAATAAAATCTACTTCATATTGTCTAGAATGTTCATTTCTTCTATATTTGAAATTCTTGCAACACCATATAGTAAAGAATGCTCTTGAATTTGCACGCACAGGATATTGTGCATGTCCGAGTAGTTGCCGTGTTTCTACATGAGCATTACTTTGTCGTAATCACCTACTTATTGAGAACAATCTTACCCTGCATCCAAAACCCCATACCATGAGAGTAACTAGTATGGTTAAAATAGCACACCATCATTAGCAGTGCATTCATTATTATAGAATGTATATAATAGTGGGCAGTATGGCAGAAACATAACATTGCAATGCTTCAGGACATTTATAATACATGATATGCAAAACAATGTTTAGTTTTTGCGAGGTTTAATAAGTTGGCACCAACAAATAAACTGTGTCCAGTTTAAAAGCTCTATGGAAAAGAATGTTTTTTGTTTAGTGTGGTCAGTGATTTTTAAATATTGACATCTACATATACTCATGCTGCAAAGTGATGTAATTGATGTAATCACATTAATGATATTGTCATACTGCCAATTATATAGTATAGAAGAATGTGTTTTTGGATGGAGCCTTAGATATCATAAAGTAAATCTCCATCAATTTTTCAAAGTTTCTGCAGAATTTAATGTATATGATGTTAACATTTGGAGCGGTTTAGTGCGAAATGCTCCACTTAGTCATAATTGTTGACAGTGGTGGTGATAGGAACCAGATGTCAAAAGAGTTTTAATGCTTCTAAAAGCTCCTACATAGAATAATATTTACACAAAATGGTTATGAATGCTGTCTGACGTCTGCTAAAGTGTGTGCTAAAGTTTTGGCCTAAAATGTCTCGTGTCTTTTTAATACATTCATTTAAGTCCATTCATGGGACAGGCGTTCTGAGGCAAAGTAGTCCCCAAAGAATTCCACTATTTTGGTATCATAAACACTAGAGATAAAAACTCATGTGTAGGTTCACTGGTGGTTTGGATAGTAAATGAAATGGCTATATTTGTGCTGTAGACATGGCTAACTTTGGTTGTCACCACCACCACCACTGTAAAAATGTCTGAACCTGTTACTTTCGCTACAACAAAACATTGTACACCAAACCACTCTGGATCGCCATGTCCGAAATAGTCCCCTTATCGCTATATAGAATCCGAATATAGCATCACTACATAGAACACTATCATAGAGAACAGTGATAGTACTGTGTTTTGACACTATATAGGTTTGCTCCTAATTTCTAAACAACGCAATGCATTATGGGTTGCATTATGGGTATCTGTTGACCATTAGGCCTATGGCTGTGTGAGAAACTGAAGGCAGCTCTCTCAATGCCTGCACTCTCTCAAAGGCCAGAGCCTTAGAAGGTCGTTTTCTTCACTGTTTCACTTTTGGTGACACAAAGGATTATGATATATGTAAGGCAGTGAAGGATACATCTATACTCTGAACAGATGATCCTCAGCAGGCAGCATTTTATATAGAATACCGTATGAGTATAGGTGTTTATTAACATTTCAGACACAGCCCAGTTACACTCTTTTTGTGGTGCATCTTCTGCACAATGTTTTTGGGAACCACTACAAAAAGGCTGAACCCCAAAGTAGTGCAAAGTAGTATATAGTAAACAGGGCACAGTTTCAGACACAACTAATGACTGTATTTACATCACAACAACGAAATGGACGCTTTTTAAAAGTGCTGCTTTAACGCGTTTCCGTTTTTTCCGAACTCACTTAAGCTCAATGTAACTACCACAGAAGCGATATCAGAATGTTATATTACAGTGCTCAAATACTCAGGTACAACAGCTGTATTTTCGTTTCTGTACACTGCTGTAATAAATTGTGAAAATAAGAAGTGGATAAAATAACTGATTTAACTCTAAATCAAATGCTGTATGTGTGGAGCTCTGTTTACTGCTGCTGCAGCTACTCGCATCAAGCAGTTCTTTGTACATACCAGCCATTTTCAATAAAAGGAAAGCAGAACTTGTATATGTAGTGTGAATTTGATTGGCTTATATTTAGCTAGCTACGCTGAGCCATCGCTAACAGTAGCTATACAAGGTAGCTTTCGTTAGCTGGTGGCACCAGCCACCTAATGCTGAGCACTCACTGTGACACATTTACAGCATGCCAGTGATTTCAGGAATATTATAAAACAAACCAACATGTTTATATGTAAAGTGATAAACTTTGTATAAGTTCTCTTGTAGCTAATGCTACACTAGTGGGCTACAGGCTACTAGCTAGCTAGCCTCACAATAGTAGTTTGTGAAACACCAGCTTCAGCTGTGTTAGCGATCTGCCACACAGCATTATTCTGTTAGTTTCATTGTAAATTGTGAAACAACTCAGTTCAGATCAAATCCTTTCCACTGTTCATTTGTTCATCAGCAATGTGGTTCTGCTGTGGAATTTTGATTTCCCTTTTCTGACACAGATGTTTGTGGAATAGGTGAGCTGTATTGTGTTTTAAAAACTCTGGGAGGTACACAGGAGAAACACAACAGTACTCAGAATACTTCTTTAGTTATCTTACTGCATTTAGACAATAATTTTGTTGTGGTGAACGTTGCAAACAATACTACCGGAAACGAGGCAGCAGCACTATTTCAAAACGGAAGTGCGTCATAACGTGCAGTGTAAGTAGTTCAGTATGCAAAAGGTTTTGGAAAAAATGGGTGGAATTCTCTTTTAATGGTATAACCTACAATAATGGTTTAGTCAAAAAAATGCCTACACTAATAACTACTCACAGAGAGAAAAATAACCGAAGCTGTCCAGTTTGTTATGGAGTTTCAGTATAGGACTAGCCTGTTGACTGTTAGTGAGTTTGTCGGCAGACTCTCCTACACGCCCTCCCCTTTAAGAGCAGTTTCCAGAGTTGAGCAGCTCTCTCTCTCTCTCTCCCTCTCCCTCCCTCCCCAACTCTCCGTCTCTCAGTGTAATCACTCCTCCGCTTCTACACGGTCGTTTGTTTCGTGAAGCGGTATATACTGAACGGATTTGGTCAGTGTCTTCACAACGGTTAACGCTGAAAATGTAACCGGTCAACAGAATAAGGTAAGAAAAAACTACAAAGACAAAAAAATGACCGCAGATAAAACTCAGATAACGGGAACTTCAGTCTAATAGTGTTGGAGCTGTTTGGTAATGTAAATTAGTCTGTTAGTTTGAGCCTGTGGGCGTCTTCATCTGCACAGTTACAGCCCATATACCTCTGATATTACTGTGTAGAAGTAGTTCAGCTAATGGACGTGATGCTGAAGCTGTTGAACAGACTGCAGTGCACTGTGCTGATTTCCATAATTATAATTCCGGATGAACTTAATAAATCAGCCCGGGTTCAGTGGGAACACAATACAGGGTTAGTGCACTGTGGTCTGTAGGCTAATAAGCATGTTTTGAATTAATGTTAATTTAGTGTTAATATCCATTCGAGTGATTTTCTTTAGAAATGGGTTTATAAGTTATTGGTCAGGTTGTTTAATTAATAAACTTGTCCACTCTGAAATCTCTTCAGTCTCTTGTTGTGTTGATGGCAGTGTGCTTTTTTTGGTTCATGGAAAACTGTGGCTGTGTTGCCCTGCTGAGCGTGGGCTGGATTTCTCCCACAGCTCCTGAATGGGAGCTGAAGGATGAGGAATGTTTTCAGATCTCGCTGAGATATGATCCCTCACAATGGTCACTCCAGTATTTCCCGCATGATAAGGGCCCAGAAGAAATGACCTGACGTTTCTCTCAGAGAAAGGCCTTTGATTAGGAGAATCTCTCCTGTCATGTCGTTGAGCACCTTGTTTTGGACATGTCTCAGCATGACGTTCTGTGTGTGTGTGTTTGTGTGCAACTGTATGTGTGAAACAAACACTTGAATATTACAGCCGAAGAGATTACAGAGTGGAAGAGTTTGGTTGACTTCTAATATGCTTTATGTAAATCTCTTTTATTGTTTTCAACCTGTGGAGCTTTAAGGCATCATACATGATGGTTGCTGAACTGCCACCAAATTTTTGTGCTTGGAAGGTTTATGTGTGGAGAGTTTCGCAATATGACACTTGCAACACCCATGTTGACAGGTCAGATGTGAAAAAGGTTTCAGTGAACTCTTTAGAACTGGGTTTGAGACAGGGGTTTGTGATATATTCCATTGTTTATGCATTCAGGTCTTCTCACACGACAGGTAATCTGTAAGATCTGATAATAAATAATCCCGTGAAGTCTTTACGCTGTCGCGGTTTGTCTTCCTCTAAACCCCGGTGGGACGGCACTCCTTAATTTAGAAAGCATTTTTTAAAATTAATCTCCACAGTTTTTTAGAAACACTATTTTTAGAACACCAAAAGTGTTTCACAACGGCTGTTTACCTTACTAGTTCCTGTTGATACACGGCACTGTTTACATGCAGCTAAATTAGGTTAGATAATTGTAATTGGATGCTACCAGTGGTTTGTAATTGTGTTTCGATTGATGCATCCTACGAACTGCAGTGAAATTGTGTGTGTAGCTGGAGTGTGGATACAGTCGAATAGAAAAGTTTGAACGCTCTCGTAATTTTTTATGTTGATTTTTGTTTTTGAAAATAAGTCAGCGCATCTTCTGCAGGGAACAAACTGAAATATAGCATTTCTATGGCAAATTTAAGTATGCACAGAAAAACTGTGCCATAAGTTTTACACGCATCCCCTTATTATGCTAATGCTTCCCTAATATGTTAAAGGAGCGATATGTAAGATTTGTAGTTTAAAACATTCCAAAATTAACTACAATTATCAACAGGATGTGAAGAACTTACAGTTTGGGTGGTAGGTCAAAGATAACTATGTATTGTGTTGCAGAGATATTGACTAAAGTTAGCATGCTAAGCTAGCTATCTGTAGTGATGGGTCAGTTCAGTCCAACATGAGGGGATGAAGAAGTGGCACTGCTGCCCTGATGGCGTATTATAGTCATGTTGAACATTTCAGTCATGTTGAAGGTGTTGCTCCCAGTTAGATCATTCAAGGACAGGTAGGCAATGAAACGAAAAGTAAACACAATAATGGCTGAAGCTTTTGGCAAGTGACCATTATGATGAACAGCGCTCTCGGCAGAATTTACGACAACAGAAGTTAACATTGATGTTGGTTTGCACCATTGAAGTTTGCTGCTGAACTCACAAAGTTATTTCCAGACTAGTACAGAGTGAAGAGGGAGGAGGAGGGACTGTTCATTTTCTGGGGCTATGTTGCCCCCTGTGGTTTGGAGTATGAATTTGACAGTGTCATCTTACAAATTGCTCCTTTTAATAAAGAGTGATTGTGCATGAAATGGATGGTATGGAGAAGTTAGTTCTCTGTACAGCTTATTTTCACTCAGAAAATCAACAAAGCTTGTCATTTGACCTGGAGGAGTCCAAACTTTTGCTTATGACTGAACCTTATATTAATGGTGTAGGTACAGATATATTCTTGTAGTATGTAGGCCACCTAGGGAATCTTTTGGGACACATATTCCAAATGCGCAGTGCCTTAACATCAGCTGTAGGGTATTGCCTGCAGCAGTATGGACATCATTCTACCTAATCCAACCACCACAGCACCATTTACTACAGTCAGGCATAACACTGTATACACTGTATTCAGACATAACTGAGACATAAAGACATAACCAAGTTCAGATATGACAACTGTACAAAAACAAGAAAAAACACAAAACAGAGCAAAAAGACCTAAACCACCAAGCATCCTAGGCTTCCATGGTGCCATGACAGCAAGCAGGAAAAATGTTGATGGCTCATGTTTGTCTTACTTTTGATGACTTGTTGTATGGAGCAGATCCCAGCTGAAAAAAGCAGTACCGCCCTGCCTGCATTCTGTGCTGGTTTAAGCTGGTACTGTGGTGGCCTGGTGCTGGTTTAGCAACACATGCTGATTCTGCTGGAGACCTTCATATTAACTTCCATTGCTGCTAACCAGCATAACAGCGTCCAAAACACGACATATGCTAGTTTTTGCTGGACTGTGCTGTTATATTTTCTTGTTCTAGCAGGGATGTTGGATTTGACATTTTAACACAGGCCATTTCAGCTTTTGCTGTGAAAGAGCATCATAAGTTCTGAATTCACAAACCACTGATGACAATGACACAGCAACTTATTAACACCACCTGACATGTTTTGTTTAGTTGCTTGATTTGGAATTCATCTAATCTACTCTGGGAATGGGGTCTCACTTTTACAGATCCCCCACCCATGTCTTTTGACCACAACTTGAGCTTCAAAATCAAAATATATCCATATATAACACTGGTGGGCTGCAGTGGTGGATAGTAGGTGTTGTGAAATAGCGGCTGAGGAGGGCTGAGGACATAAGGTGGAGCTTGAGGTTGGTCGATTAGGCCTAATCAGGACTGATGCAGAGATAGGCATAATACAACGACTAGACTGAGTAGGCTTGTGAACAGTCTGCATAGGCCCAGACTTACTCATGGCAAAGCACCTTCCTTATAGTAGGGGTGTAACAATGCATCATTACATTGTGATACTGATGTAATAAAATATCGCGACGATGTGAAGCATGGACATTCTATTATACCATCACGTTATTTGAACCCCATAGTTTCATTAGTAGCCTGCACAACAAGAATACAATCATTAAGTTCTGATTTGTTCATCCAGTGTCCTAAATCACCCATGCTGTATACTTCATTAGAGTGAAAGTGTAAATGAAGCTAAATCAGAGCAGTTTCAGTCCAATCTGAGGAACAGAGTGACAAATATATAGCTGAACGAGAGGCCATATTACCACACAAGTGTGTTCTGTCATCTCAGCAGCGCTGCTCGGCCAGCCCCGAACAATGACATATTGTGTCGCACAATAGTGCTTCACTGTTATTTATACACACCCCCCAGCACCCTGCATCCCAAACGCCTCCTTGATTTCTCCCTTTCACAAATTGCTTTTGACTCTACAGCTTCCACTAATTGTTCACACTGGAAGCCCTGGGATGTTTAAATAGGATATACAAGTGGAAGATGTTTATGGATGTTTTTGTACTTTAGTTCCATCAGCGCTGACAGGGCAGAGCCATCTCCAGGTTAAAGAGCGTACCAGTCAGATGGGTTTGAGTTGCTTGCATATACATTTATGCCATTTAGCTGATGCTCTCATCCGTAGCAACTTAAAAGGTTAATCATATTACAGGTTGGCCAGTATAGTGTTGAGAGCCTTTCCCAAGGACTCTTGTGTATGATGGTGTAGCATGGTGTAGCACAGCACAGTCACCCAGGCCAGGAACCGAACCCCAGTCTCCCACATGGTGTGGTAGCTCATTGGCAGATAGTGGTGTTATTTGTTGCACAACTCCAACCACGGTTGTTGTTGATGCCAGTTATCGAGAAAGAATGTCATCAGGAAGAGAATACCATGATTTATTCCACGCCTGACTGTCAGGGACTACTTTCATATGGCGTGCTGCAGCTTGTCTAGATTGTCATTTTCCAGGTGTTCAGAGCAGGCATCACTCACACTACTGGTCACATTTTGTCACTGTTGGGAAAAACATCCTTCTTAACTTTAAATGGAAGTTAATGTAAAAGTCATTTTGAACCATTTCTGTTCATCTATTTATCATGAATCTTTGAGGCAGTATAAGTGGCAGCTGGCGGTTGAAATTAATGTAAAAAAAAATATGATAAATGATGAGATATAAGGTTTTGCCTCAAGAGCAATCAGAGACAAACAAACAATAAAGAACTAAGAAGTTCTGCAGAGCTGTGCCCAGAGTTCTGGCCCAAGTAGTTTCCACAACTGTAAGCTAAAGTTGGTACAGTTCAGGTGTCTAGACTCAATTAATAAGGCAATAAGGCAAAGATATCAATAACTTAATATCTAAGTCAATAGAAAATGATTAAATTAATTGTAAATTCTCAAATATCGCCACAGTTCAGTTTAATTCAATTTAATTATTTGGTACTGTTCAGAATTATTCTAATAAATGCATTAAGTATAGAGAAGAATATAGATGATAAAACTATAACAATGCTTATTTTGAGGTTATTGTCCAAAGAAAAGAAAATATAGCCAAAATATAAAAAATTTAAATGAGTTTTTTTTAAGTAGCATTGTAATTAATTATAACTGGTTTTAACATTCCATCACCTTCAGATCACTGCATCACTGCAATGATCCATTTTTACGTCTCTGTTTAGTACTGCATCATATTTGATAAAAGTCATGTACAAAAGAAGGCAAATATCTGCAGAGACAGAATTACATTAGACTACAGGTTTCCACTTAAGCATGTTATTAAAAGCAGCAGGGGTTTGCTGATGTTGTTGTCATAAGCCAAAGATTTTCTTACCATTGTGTGGTGTTTGGATGAGGCTCTATTTACAAACAAATATGGCAAAAGAAAAGGAACAGGATCTTCATGTGTAGATCCAGGCCTTTTATTATAGTTGAACCCTAGTGTGAGTGTTAATGTCCTGTGTCAGTGAAAAACCTTTATTGTGTTTGGTATAACTGCTTTGATTGTAGTTATTAGGTACTTGTTTGAGAAAGGAATCCAAAATAGTTTTTTTTCTGTGGCTGAATTTACTTTTTGAGATGTGTTGAGATAAGTGATAACCATATGTGTTTATAAATTAGTTTTTCCATAAAGTTGGATTATTGATTTTTAGGAATAATCTGCAGGTTATGGTGCAGCCTAACTAGTTCAGTGTTGGTGCATGGTTGTAAACTGATCACAAACCACAGATATTGTGTCTCCTGAAGTTGGCTAGATCATGAACGTAATATAGGCTACATTAGGTGACACTCTATATAATTGATATGATTTTTACTATTTGAAATGGTTACTCTCATTTTGAAACTCAAGTAAGTATGTAAAATAATTGTGTGGTGTACCTTGCATAGTTTAACAGAAACGTTAAGCTGTCTTAATAATTAGCCTAAGATGTATAAGCATCCTTAAATCAAAAGGTCAGATCAGCCAGGTAAGATGAGCTGCGCAGCGCTTTAAATCTGAGTTAATTTCGTTATTACATCTACTAGTTTCTCTCAGCAGTTCAGTTCCTGCTTGCAGGCTCTACTTTTAGGCTGGAGTTGGATGAATTCAGGTTGGATTGAACTCAGCCTTTTCCATATGACTGTACCAGTCCTGGCACTCTTCTGTGTTTTTATAGATATTTTTGTGCATTAAATTGTTCATTAGAAAGTGTGTAATCTCAGAAGAAGCCTTATTCACAGCAGTACAGTCATCTCATTTGCAACATAAACACCATAAAGTACCAAGTCTGCAAGATAAGGATTGTGGCTGTGGTTCAGTTGTGTCTGTAAGGTAGGCTAACTAACCTAGAGGAACAGTGTAGATATCTATGAGTCAGGCAGAAACTCTAGACTGTCTTAGTAATTCATACAATTATTCTGACTGTTGAGGTAGACAACTTGAGAGAGACGTTTTGCGAGTGTTACCTTAATGTTAGTCCACGGTATATAGGAACACTGCTTCTTTTAATCTCGGTATGCCGTTTCTGGCCAAAACCAAAACTTGAATAAAAACCAAGTCTTACATATTCACACACACACACACACACACACACACACACACACACACACATATATATAAATGGTATACTATACATATAAATGGTATACTATAAAAGAATATGGTATACTATTAATGGTATGTTGTTATCATTGTATCTTCATGCATTTGAGACCTAGACATTGAGCTGGACCTTCTTTTTCACTCTGTGCCTGTGATGTTATAACATAAAGATGGTCCGAAAAACATCTGCAAAGTTTGACAGCAAATGTTTTGAACCAATATTTCAGGTTTTACAGGGCAACTTCCAGCAACACATGAGAAACAATTTTTAGTGGGCTTTTTAGCTTGTGACTCAGTAATACTGCTTATTTCTATTGTAACAAACAAATCCTACATTACAGTGCAACTTTAAAGTTCAAAACATTATATTGCACATACTTGCTTTACTTTAAGCAGTTTATTATACTTGTTTTACAGTGCATTTAAACGGTTTTATTAACCTCTGATCTGAATGGCATGCCGTGATAGAGTTGTACTTTAAAGTTAGCAGTAAAAAGTCTGTAACAGATTGACAATTAAACTCAAGGTTACTGACAAAGAAGCGTCTGTGTGTGCTTCAGCTGTATTCCATGTTTTGGTTTCAGTGCAAGGTTCTCTTTTCTATCATTTGCTAGCGATTTCTCAGTTTCCTACTACAGTGTGCAGTAACACTTTTAGGGTGTTCTGACCTGCATTTAACTTTATAACGAGGCTGTGTAGATGTCTAGTTTATCTGCACATCAGGGGCATTATCTCTTTTCCTCTGTAGTGGGGGAGAGAAGGGGAGTGGGTCTGTGTTTGAGGGACAGCTGTATCCTGTGTTTTCTGTAATGCTGAGAAAATCCAGATTGGTCATCAAGATAAATATGCGCTGGACAAGAGGAGGGCGCTACATCAGGGCCCGTCTTGAACGTTGAAATGAAAACATGAAATGGTTTTGGTTTGAGGATGAAAAGCTGATGTGAGAATGTAAAGCTGATGGCATGTGAGGATTTAAAAAGCTGTTGTTGTTCTGATGCCCTGCAAGTCTGATCTCAGCCACCATCTTTGCTTTCACCACAGTCGGCCTGTGAAGGCCTTTTTTTCTCAGCGTTCTTATCTTCAGACGCCCCTCCCTGCTTCATCACCACAGCCGTCTGTGGAGGGAATGCAGTCACCAGACAAACGTTGTCCCATTTCAACTGCTGTCTTTCCTTAACTGCTGCCATCGCTAGATCATAGAGATGGATGCTTCTGACAATGTTTGGCGAACTACCATTGTTACAATGAAATGCTGTTACAGATATTTTTGTCTGTTAGTGCATTTAAATGGTTCATCCAGTTTTTGCATGGCATTTGTCAGTTTATAGACACTACAGACAAATGTGATTCCAAATTTACTTTAAACCTCTGCAAAGGAAATCCTGTTTATTCCGTCTTACACCTAAAATATTGAGCATTTCCCGACATATAGCCTGTACACGGGCGCACCCTTCAAAGTATACAGACAGCCACTCAAGTATATTTTGTCCTGTTAACAATGCCCAGTTTCCATTTTATCTCATTTAAACAAATTCCAATTAAAAAAAAAAAAAAAAAAAAAAAATATATATATATATATATATATATATATATATATGTATGAATAAACAAGGGCACATAGTGTCTCTGATAACATCCATCACTCTTTTTCCTTAATTTTCATTTTTACTTTGGTCAAGTTCACATCAAAAATGATCAGAAAAACAAGGTTTCGCATTCACTCATTTTTTGCCTTACCTAAATAAGTGTGGTGATGAGTTCACATATCCATTTATTCAAATAACCGAATGGTCTTTTGTGTTCAAATTCACATGGTCAACCTGTGTTGAGCTTAGATATTTAAAAAAACGTGGGTGAGTTATATATGGCTTACAGGTGGTGCAGCTGCCCATCTGCCTTACTATCAGGAGATTGTGAGTATACTTGGTATAAATTCTCTATAGCCTTCCATTAAAAAAGTTAAGAATGCTTTTTTCCTTCTCTTGTAAAATGACCTTTCCTTCTCTTGTAAAATTTTGTCCTGATAAGTGTTGTTGTTGACATTAAGCATTTTGATTTTTTTGCCATATGGCCCATCTCTATGTAGAATAGACTTTGGCTTGTGGCAGCCCCCGTAATTCCAAAGGTGCCTTATTTACCAAAGTGTCAAAGTTGTACTTTGATATTAAAGTCATCTACACTGCATTTACAAACATCATATTCACACAGAGCTCTAGATCAGTTCCAAGTTCGTTCTAGTATATTTCATTAACATACTTAACACAACCTCAGCTATGTGTAATAGCTGCCTACTGCACATCCAGTGTGACTTCCAACTGTAATGTTTCCCCCCCCCCATCATTAAGTACATGACTGAAACCAAGCGTTTACTACTGTAATGTTTTGTCTATGCAGAAGTTGTGGTTTTTGGCATTCATTGGTATAAGTCTGCTTCTCCTTGTTGAACAGTGGCGGTCTGCACACATTTTCCTGTGTGTTTGTGTCCAGCGTGTCAGAGGGCATGCAGATCTGATAAGGCTTCGTTCGTAAGGAGCTGTCTTTGTTTTTTGTTTTTTTTCCCATGTAGTTCTAACAGACCTGGGCACTGATTCAAACACATGATGTGGTTAAGGTTTGATGAACTGACACACAAAACCCTGTGACTGTCTGGTTTATGGTGGGCTGAATGTCATCAGACTTTTATAGGAACTAAAGTTCCTGAGACCAAACCACTTTTGATTCAGCTGATCTGGACGCAGAGACTCGTTTTAGTGGTTCTTTACCAAATAGTATGAGTATCAACCTCGTTTTCACTTCGGTATTCTCACCTTTCTCAGTGTCCGTTGCACATTACGCAAATCCCAGCATTCAAAGAGCAGAACATGGATGACTGATTTAGCCCTGTGATGACAGCCTTGCTGGTGAAGAGAGATTTGTGCATTGCTAGTAAGACAGAAAAAGACAACACCCGACCAGTGGCTTTCCCCAGGTCAGACTTTATCTGCCTGCTTCATGAGCTTCCTGCCTCCCTGCTCTGCGTAGAATCCGGTGTATCAGTGCCCGGGAGCCAAAGGTTAGCGTCCAGAGTGCAGACAAAGGAAATCTAGGATATGACTCATGGCCCTTTTCAACAGCCTCCTGGGGTCTGCTTTCTCGCTCACCCTCAGCACTGGGCGATGGCACTGACGTTGACTGTAAACCCATGCAGTGACTATCATACAAATACATGGTATGAAATTTGTGCTGGGTCTTTACCTTTTTGTCCTGAGATGACCACGTTAAAGAAAAACACAAGAGTGATATCATGTTTCTTACATAGGGCCAAAAGAGGAGTCTGGTACTCCTGATCTTAATGTTTATGGATGTGTAAGAGTGAAACTCCCCTGCTTGCTTGTTCCAGCTTATTGAAGTGAAACCGCTCATTTGGGATGCATACCGAGCCTTGTAAATCTTTTGTCTGTAGTATGACACATCTGAGGAGAGGCCTCCACCCTTTGATTAGAGAGAGTCTTGAGTGCTGTTGGAGACTCCACCTCTTGGCTGGAAAGGAATATAGTTGCTCTCTGTTCCTCCCCTTGGTCGAACTTGGCAGCGGGCCACCCGTACAGCCTTGAGATTCTCCTTAGGGCTGTGTTCTCAAGCAACATCAACCTTTGGGACACAGAAGTCAGGAAAGTATCTCTCCTATGGCCAAGCACATTCCGAACGTTTTGCAGGAAGTGTCTGCACAGGGGGCTCGCAGAGTCATGCCCTCCCCGCCAAGTAGCCTTTTCCCGCCCATGCAAAGCCTCTTCCTGGATAGCCCCCAGTAATAGTTAATGTTTCTCTCAAACGCCCCAGTGCCTCATGATTTTCCTTAAATGATTTTCCAATGTCCCTGTTTCTATAAAGGGACTTTCCTAAAAATAGATGAGGTGCTGTGATGTCATTTCATATGCTAACGCAGTCTATCTGTGATTCAGTACTTTGATAGGTTTGTATTTGTGTTATGCTCCCACATGTTCCCTTTGGAATGGCTGTTAAAACGGAACAAAGATGTGCCTTTGTTTGATCAATGACATCAGTCTTTGTTCTAAAGCAGTGGTTTTAAGAAGTTGGAAGAAGGGTCAGGGCCTCATCTGGAAATGCCAGAGTGATGCACATCTCAGTCTGCTGAAAAAAAGCCCTCAGTCATGAAAGGCCATTAACTCTCAGCCATGCTTGTCTGCCATTATTTGTTAAGAATGAACCACATATGTTATTATGCTACAAATAAGTGAAAGAGTATTAGTGTCCTTGTTATATTAGGAAGCTCAATTTTCCATCATGTTGCTCCAAAAATAATGCTAGGCAATGGGAAAGGCATACAAGCACTGATGCATTGTCTTTGCTTCCTTTCTTAGATGAGGGACTGGCCACCTCCTCCACTCTTGGCCAGTGTTACTGCTGCTTTGCATGCAGGCTAATCCCATAGCCCATGTACACTATGGCAACAATTGATCCGGGCTCAGATGCAGAGGACCTGTTGGCTTCCATTCACCTCGAGAGGTATCTGGACGACTTTAGACAAGCAGGCTTTCTGCTGGCCCGGGACTTCTGTCATGTTGACAATACGGCTCTGAACAGGCTTGGAGTGACCGCCACCGGCCACAGGAAGCGGATCCTCAAACTGGTCGAGCACATTCAGCTGATCTGCCAGCATCAAAGGAAGGACTCCCAGTTGGACCGTTGTAACTCTGAGTCAGCCATTCACGAGGTGACGCCTGACGAGCTAGTGCCTCTTTCTCCTCGAGGCAATGTAGACACAACCTTTGAAGTCTTGCAAAACAGCTCCACTTCGAATCTGTCTGCCCTTGTGAAGCGTTCACACTCGGAACGTAACCCTGCCATCGTGAAGCCGGTCCCTAAACCTAGAACTGTCTTCAACAAACAAAGGGTGCAGCTGCCTTCTCCGCCCACACAGCAGGCACCACAGATCTGCAGGAGCTCCTCTCAGGATTCTCCGTGTTCTGTAGTTCTGGAGGTTTCTCCTCCTGAGAAACCCAGCCCTGGGTCTACAGGCCCAAGACTGGACTTTTGTGAAGACAAGTTGAGTAGCAATATCTCAGCTCCTGATACTAGTGGACCACTACCTCCAGTACCCCCAAGGTTCAACCGAGGGGTTCCCCCGTCTATTTTTAGAAGAATGTCTGACCAGGATCAGCTACGCACCCCTCCCCGGTCCTCCCCTCCAATTTCCCCTTCCAGTTATCAGTGTTCTCCCTTTACCAGTACCCCAGGATCTCCTCCTAGCCCTCCATGCTCAAGCCTGGAAATGGTCTCCAATGAAATCTACTGTGGCACTTCACCTGGCACTCCACCTACTCTTTGGAGACGCTCTGTACCCATCCCACCTCCACGGCAGGAGCTCAGCACATCTAATGAAAGCAATAGGTAAGCTTGAACACACAATTAACATTACTGTCATTGATTTGATGTTAACCCAATGCAGTTGTCTTCAGGGTTCGACTGCTAACCTTCAGATTTATATGTCTACAGCACTTTAAACCACCTCTCACCCGAACCAGCTAAACGAACATTTGGTAGGTTCCTTAGATTTACACTAGTTAATGTTTCATAAATGCTTTTCTGTTTCTCTCTCTGTGTTTAATGTTCAATGTTCATGAATTTACACCACTTTTGCCTAATGTAGCACCTGCGGATGAGCAAGATGAACTTATCAGTCCATACTGTGAAACTGTTTTCCAAAGCAAGCGACAATATCAACATCCTGAGGTGGGTGTAGGTGACAAGTCGATGATAAATGAAAGGAAATGGTATTGTTGAAAACCATTTGAAGAGGATGATTTACTTTCTTTGTTTTATTTTGCTAAGGTTGAAAGGCCCAAGGGTGGAACTAAAGAGGATAAGCCAGGAGAGGATCATGGGTAATTACTGTTTTGAAGGCAGCATGAAAAATAAATGTATCAAGCCACAGCGGCTAGGAAGGCTAAAATAAACACTCTTTTGTCGTATGCCTCCTGAAGCATAGACAGATCGTTCATGTGATGTAGTAAAGTGTTCCCAGGTGACCTATAAATGCTGCACCCACAAATGTGTTCTTTCACAGCATGTGTTACATGAACAAGCTTTACAGAATGCTGTAATGGTAAAATGGTGTAATAGAGATTCTAGGGTTAAATATCTGACAACTTCATTGGTTTCAGCTGAGTGGTTTTGCCAGCTAGCTATCAGCTCCACTAGTTTGGTAGAGAGATCTCCAAAACAGGTAGAGGTTGCATTCTTTAGCTATTCAGATGTAGAGTGTAGTTGTATAGTACCTGTCCACATGTCTAGCTCATAGTATTTTAGTCTTTCAGTTATGGACTATATGAGTAAAGCAAGCTACTCAGAAAGACAAATATAGGATTATCTAGCTAATATTTTTGGAAATTTGAAATCATTGTTTTCAACAATACAAAACTTATTTTGTTGCAGATACATGTATAAGATTATTTTGTAATGCTGCTTCTGCAACTTTTTAGCGTCAGCTAATTTGTAGGTAGATGCTAACATGTTTTAGAAAGCTGTACAACACCGGGAAAGTTCTAAAAAATGGAAGATCCGGAATGTATTCTTTTGTAAAACCTAAGGTATCCTAAGGTATGTAACAAATCACAGAATTTCTATGAATATGTAATTCTGATAATCAAGATAGCATCCTGAGTTTCCCAAAAAGTAAGTGAATGAATAAAATGCTGTAGCCTTTCTCTGGACGCCCCCAGTGACCAGCAGAATGAAAAACTGGATTTCAACTTAAGTATTTTCAAACAATATAGGCCACTATATTTTTTGCACTGTAACTCCATATCCAGATTAACTAACACTGTTGGCTCTCTGTGTGTGGAGTTGTGTGTGAGTGGCTAAGCTGCTAGTGAGCAATGTGGAGCAAAAGGGGAGCTGTGAAAACAATTCAATCTCCCTACAAAAAAAAAGACAATTTGACAACACAACTGAAGCTTTATTCATATGAACAATCCTGCAACAGTATAATATATCTGCAAAAGTCCAGTTCGATCCTGGCTTTGCAAATCATACACATTTCCATCAAAATAAATACCAGAAATGAGCACTGCATAGTTAAAGTGAGGAACCTCAGATGGAAACAGGTGGAAAATGCATTTTATAGTAGTGGTAGTTTAGATACCTTATGATGTCTAGTTTACAGTATTTCTGTCTGCAGATGAATTATTACAGAATTAACTTCAGGCTCCTGCAGATGGTGTTGCACGAAGATGATGGGGCTATAAATACCTATAGGGTGTGTGACGGGGTTCATAGATTGAGAAGAGTTGGTACAGTGCAGTGAATGTCTTGTTTAATGTTTGGAAAATGGGTTGCAAAGTAGATGTTAATGATTGGCTTAAAGGAGTGATTGCACTTTAAGCTATTAGTTAGGTCAGGTTTTAATGTTAGAGAATGAGTTCTGGATTGCAAATATCACTCTGACTCATCCCAGAGGTATAAGATAGAGCCTCAGCACTCCAGAGCACGCATTTCCACTGTACCACAGCTTAGTGCTGGTGAGGCTTTATATTCCTCCAGCTGATGCCTGGCTTTGGCATAATATGTGTTTGCTTCTATTGGTGAGGGCCTTTCTATGGAGACTGTATAAGCTGTTTGTGCATAATTAATCACATGTGTCAGCAGTATGTGCCCTTTGAAATGGATAATTCAATAATTAGGACTGTCTATTTACAGATGCAACAGTAGCTACAAAAGAACACATTTGTTGGGGAAGCATGTGCAGGTCAGTTGCACTGAATGCTGAGCTACGATCACCCTGTAATGTCGAATCTGTCTGCCTGTTGTTGCTGCCTCTCCAGGTCCAGTCTCAAGCGCTATTCCCACACTTCTTCTGGTGACTCTCCAGGCTACTGCACTGTGGGTGATTCCTCGCCTGCCTCACGCTCCTTCTCTCTGCCTCCTCACACCCTGCTCCCCAGCGAACTGGACGAGGATCAAACAATTTCCCCTTATGCCAGCTACACCTCACTGTCCGAGCGGGCTGCGCCCATCATCAGCGGCTGGCTGGACAAGCTCTCACCTCAAGGGTATGGCCTAACAGGCCTACTGCTCTCCTCCTGTCTCTGCATTTCCTCCCTTCTTAAGGCCTGTCTCTGCCTCCTGTCCGTCCTTTCCTGCCGGTGTGTCCCCATCTCCTTACCTTTTCTCTTTACCTTAAACAAATGCCTTCTTTTCCACTTCCTATTTGCATTATCTTTTTCTTTTTCGGTTTTGCTACTTACAAGTTTCACATGGTAATGAAAAATATGTGTAGTTTTTGCACACTTCACATAAACAAATGTGTTATCACATGTCACATTTGACCTTGGTGAACTGAATTTTTCTCAATAAGAATGGGTTAAAGTAGGCTGTTGTATTAGTGGATTTCTCTTTGCTGGGCCACAACTGACATACTTGTTTATCTGTTTTAGGAATTATGTGTTCCAGAAGCGCTATGTAAAGTTCGATGGAAAAAACCTGATGTACTACGGCAGTGAAAAGGTATGATGAGATAACTGCAGCCATGATTTCGTTACACTGTGAAACAGGCTATTGAGCCTATTTTTATTACACTGTAAATGAGGACTGTCTTTTGAAATTTTTGTAGTCTAGGATTAGTGTTAACCTGTGGCCGGAAAACATCGCTAAACAGATTTGAACTGCTATGTGTCACTTTGTCCTCAAAAGCCAAACTGGAGAGTGATTAACACAGCATTCTGCTTTTAGGAGGTTGTAATGTTCTCATTCCTCACACAAATGGCCTCCCTCCTTCTCTCCCTTTCCCAGGACATGTACCCAAAAGGTGTGATTCCTCTGGCTGCTATACAGATGGCTCGTGTAACTAAAGACAACAAGTTTGAAATTGTGACAAGCCATAGGACATTTGTCTTTCGCGCTGATAATGAAGGTAAACACATCCATCTCAAGGCTAGACTCTAGTTTTTCAATGACGGGTAGTGCTGATCTCAGTATATACCTGGGACATCTACATCTGGTTCAGTTCTGAGGTTTAGTAGGTGTGATTGAGCAGAGAAATGACCAAAATGTACTTGAACTCTGCACCTCAATAGCTGGAACTGGTTCTTTATGTCGCTGCTGTCAGAACAAAATGTCATATCTCCATTTTTGTTGTTTTCATCGTAAATTGAAACTAGCTGTTGGCCTGTACATTGTGAATTTTATGATAAATGGAGTAAAATAAATAGCCCACATTTACTTGGAAAAGGTCAGGTTACAATGACTTTCCATCTCCTGGAACATTATCATTTAGAGATACAAGGTTTTGTTCTGACAGCAGTATACTATATACGTTAGAATACAATACAATATATATTTGTTAGACATGAATGTGTTTGATATATTATTTCAGAGATGAAAAGCAGAACATGCAACCAACTTCTAAGACCGGAAAAATATCCCTGCAGATTTCTTTGAAAACCTAAAAGCAAGTCCTTTGAAATGAATGGAAGCTGTAACAAAGGCAAATGTCTGCACCACTAAATGATTATATTTAGTTGTTGAGGCCTCTATGTAATTTTCTGATAAATGTGTTACTTTTTTCTTACAGCTAAAAAAAATTATATTACAAATAAACTGCCAATTCCGACTGGAAAGGGTGGTCTCAAACATTTGCGCAAGACAATACTGATTTATTTGTGTGGAAATGAAGTACATTTAAATCATCATATTTTTTTCAGTCCAGAAAATCTGGATTTAAATCTTCTTTCCTTTTTTCTGTTTGGTTGACTTAACCCTTTAAACTTGTCATTTCCCACCACAGTGCAGAGGAGCAAATGGTGCAGTGTGCTGCAGGAGCGGGTGAAGGAGCAGATGGTGTTCGGCCGGCCACGCTTCGGCCCAGGAAGCCATTGCCAAAAGAGCGGCTTCCTAGAGCTCAAAGGGACCAAGTCAAAGATCTACACCGCCATTATAACGGAGCAGATTTGGCTGTACAAGAGCGAGCAGGTGATTTACTGTTTACCACACATGCAGTACAGTGGTGAGGCTTTCTCAAGAGTCCAGGAAATGCACCGAGCACAGCATTCTCTTCTGTTGTTGTATACACTCTTCCTTCCTCATTGCATTGCAAAATGAACTTCTGTCCAAAGGTCTTGGCCGTCATGGTAGATCTTGGTAGTAATTTCTCAATGATGTGGTGGGTGAATGATTATGATGATGATGTGTTTTCTCACACTATGTGGTATTGTTTTAGTGCTTTAAGACTGGAATTGGAATCAGTGTTATTGAGGCCAGAGGTGCAACAATCCGTGATGGCAAAGGCAGAAGCTTTGACCTCATAACCCCTTACAAGACATTCAGGTAAATTCTTACTGTTACATTATGGTTGCCGTCATGCTCACTTTTATATTTCTGAACTGTAAATTATTTTTGCATGTACAGATATTATGAAGTCTAGAAAATCCTATTTCACATCGAAAATCACAAGAGGTCAAACATGACATTAATTAGTTAATATGATTGAATAATAAAAGGTCTTTAAATCCACACCTTGAATCCAGATTAGAACCCTGGATTTTGTAGGCACTGCCAGTTAACTGACCTGGGGCACATTCAATCTCAAAATGTTGGCACTGTTATGCTACAGTTTCTGGGTTGAATGATATATTCTGTTGAAATGGTGTGACGCTGTGTGCAACAGGCTTTGAGGTACATTTTCTCTGGTTTGATGCGTGTGTCAGAGGTGTTACCCAATTGGGAACAACTGTGTATATAAACCCCAGCATATTAATAAGGCAGTGCACTCAATGGATTCTAATGAAGTCCTCTGCAAATGCAGTCTCTTAGGCTTGGTGTGCACAACAACTGAAGACGTTAGAAGACATGCTTGTCGTAAGTACTTTAGTATAAAGTGTTTTAATCAAGCTCTGAAGTTCTGCGAAAAGGACACCAAAAATGACCTTCTCAGCTGCAATAGTTGCAGTGCTTGCGCAACACAACAGAGGGTTATAATGCACCAAGTTTCCATTTATATAAACGTTTTGTTGGGGCTGATTGCAGCCCTGTGGATGTAACTGACCTAACAGTGATGATAGAGTCCAAGACTGGACACTGGATTCAGGGTCTGGTTTAGACCTCTGCACTAGACAATGTAGTTTGTTAACAGTAGACTATGGAACTGTCAGAGGTTGTTGCATCAGTTGCAGCACTTTTATACCACATTTGACTGATGTTTGTATTCAAATATGTGTATATACACAGAATTTAACAATGGCCCAGAACAGTAGTCACCAACCCTGGTCTTGGAGATCTATTCTCCTGCAGAGTTCAATTCCAGCCTGCATCTGACGTGATGCCCTGTCTTTCACCTGATTCCAATGCATCAAAGCATTGACCAGGAGCAGGTGTGGCAGATTGTTGTTGGAACTAGACTCTGCAGGAAGGTAGTCGGCAGTCCCAGTGTTGGTGACCACTGGCTAAATCAGATTAGTGAAGTGGTGTTTCAGCCTGGACTGCTTTTTGAATGAGACACAATACATGACAGCCAATCAGAACAGATATAATTTACATATACCTCTCTTAAAGATACAGTATCCAAACAGCTTGGTTAAGAAATAAAGAAAGGTTGTAAATGCAAATGAAAAGTAACTATGGTTTGGATTCAAAAAGGCACACAAGTGGACCTCAGGAATAATTATAATAGCAGGTAGAAGCCTTATAGTATAGTACTGGTCATTATTCTCCATTACATAGCCCATACACTTAACTTATGAAAACTCTGCTGTAAACATTCTGATTTACTCTCTCTGTTATTTCACTGACTTACAAGGCAGAGAAGAAAACTGTGTTTCAGCTAAATACCTCCTGCTCGAAGAACATCAGTATCTATTGCAGAATCTGAGTAGCTGACCTTCTCTCTCTCCAGCTTCACAGCTGAGTCGGACCGAGAAAAGCGTGAGTGGATGGAGGCTTTGCAGGAGTCCATTGCAGAGACGCTCTCTGATTATGAGGTGGCCGAGAAGATCTGGTCTAACCGCTCCAACAAGGTCTGCGCTGACTGCAAAGCCATCAATCCTGACTGGGCCTCCATCAATCTCTGCGTGGTTATCTGCAAGAACTGCGCAGGTATGGGGGTAGCTGGTGGGATACCTCTGTACTTACTTACTAACAGATAATGGTGATACAAATTATAACCTTTGGGTTTAGGCTTCAAAAAGTTAAAAACAAAATTGTGAATCCTGTTGAACAGCTGCAGTACTGTTATCTAATAAGATAATTACATATTTAATTATAGTTTCAGGCCAGTTTAAAGAACCAAGCATTGAAAAGTTATTTAGCAAAAGAACTGTGCTATATCTATGGCATCACTCCAGAGAACCCAAAGCTTTATTTTCAGTTTGAGTTTAGGTTTAATTTTCGTGTGAAAAACTGGCCCATTGTTGTATCAGATGCTAAACATAGTTTTAAATTTAGTGGGGAACTGTAGGGTTATATGCAAGTGGAAAATTCTTTGAGACATTTTGCATCATGCTCCGCAGTGGTGCTTTTCCAGTGCAGTGAAAATGAGGTGGTAGGTGAGAGAGTTCTGAACTCTTGCCCGAGAGACTCCTCCGTGCTCAACAGTTAAGATAAGAAGTGGCTCGGAGGCAGCATCTTGGGAAGCCATTCCAGGCCAAACAGAGTGAATGGAGCGTGGTGAGTGGTGTGATGGCTCTTTTGTTCTGTCTGCCTGCAGGCCAGCACAGAAGCCTGGGCACAATGGTGTCCAAAGTGCAGAGTCTGAAACTGGACACCAGCGTTTGGAGCAACGAGATTGTTCAGGTGGGGGTTGTGGTCGGCTGAGACGGGTCATGACACAGACGTTTGCCTTTGAAGCTCTTTGCGTTCTCCCTGTGTAGGAATTTTCCGTGACTTTCTGAATGTTTTTATTTTTTTAATGACACAGACTTCTAACAAAACACATGCTCACTGTTAGTAATACTAGAAGACGATATACATATACTAATTTTAATTCATTCAATCATTGTTAATTAACTGTAACTAACATTTGTTTATTACCTCATAGAAACATAGATTTATGATGGTTGTATTTTTGTCAAAACCAGTGTGGGAAAGTATAGCAAATACAGTACAAAAACATTTAATGTGCTACCTCATTAACTTTAAAGCAACAGTTAATTCACTTATTTATTTACATATATATTGTTTGGTTGTAAATATATGCTAATTCCTAATTTGATGCCTGAAACACTGCAATGACAATGTGTCTAGAATGTATATATGAAACATTATGGTTAAAAATCACATTTCAGAATTAAAATGGTTAAAAATCACATTTCAGAATTTTAGTTCATTATGATTGAACATCAATGATTGAACAGTCCATTTTGCCAATAACAAAACGTTATCACCAACAATCGCCAACACTATCAGAACTTTAATAAAGCTTTATCAAATGTTTCGACTATGTAACGAAAATTTAAGCGCATTTTGTGCATAACTCAGAAATCCCAGCCACGACCGGCAGTCACAGCTTTGACCAGTTGTGACACATAAAATCATCATATGTATGATTAAAACACAAACAAGTTTACTCCACTGAAGAAAATATGTGGTTCAGTAGTGACACTTCTTAACGTTACAGCCTGATTTACTAAATTTAGGACCCATTTACATCAAAACAATGGGATTTTATTGCTCACCATGTGACTATGAGGGACAGTGATACAGTCTCACTTCCTGCTCTAAAATGCAGGGGTGTGGCTAAAATAAGGGTCTGTCTACAGACTGAAAACACTTTGTATTTTGGTGTTGACATGAAACCACGGGACAGCATTTTTAAAGTTACGTTTGTTTATTTTAAATTAAATTCATTAAATAAAGTAGTATTTGCAGAAGTTGAAATTTAGAGGTTAGGGTTTGGGACAGCCAACTCCCTCATAAATATTTTTTCACACATTTAGCATATTGCTATGGGCAAAGAATGCCTTAGATCATGCCGTAAATCTTGTAAATACACTCATCAGAAAAATAGTTGCACCCAAGAGGAAGTGTCTGATTGCAATGCTATTCAGAAGGAGTTTAGACTGATATGGGCAATATTTATTGAGTTGGTAATGCAACATGCCAGACGTCTCGGCATGGAGTTGTAGAGGTTCCTAATGGTGTCCTGTGATAATCCAGCCCATGCAGCTTGAACATTCTCACACACTGACAACAAACCGGTCATCTTGGTGCTGACCACGGTGCCTCCACACACGGATTCATTGATCATCTCCACCAGCACAAAAGTGGGACTCGTCACTGAAGATGACCTGCTGCCATTCTGAGTCACTCCATGACAGTCTGGCATGACACCATTGCAGTCTTTGACGACATTGACGTGGTGTTATGAGCAGTTGTCGTAATGGTCTGCGAGCATGTAGCCCTGCATCATGCAGCCATCTGCCAATGGTGCTGGCACTAACAGGATGACTCATGGAGGACATCACTGCTCGCTGAATGTCCTCAATCGTGGCTGTTGGGTCAGTCAGGCACAGTGATAAGGCCCGTCCTTGCTTACATCACAAACCTACCCACCAAGTTTCATTCATGTGGGTTAACCCCTTCTGGGTGCAACTATTTTTTTTATTATGAGTGTAATTAAGGTCAGAATGTTTTGTATTTTGTTTTATTTATTTATTTATTTATTTACTGATGTTTAAAATGGTCAGTGTATCTGTTAGTCTTAAAAGTGCCTTCACAGATGTGCAAGTAACACAAATGTGGTCTCAGTCAAAGGTTTTATAGTTCACATTTGACAGAATTTCTCTACTCGTTTTAAAGAGGTTTGGGTAAAACTATAGTACAATGTGGTAGATATACTCCAGGGGCCTGCAGTGATGTTTGTGTGCCTATGTTCCAGCTCTTCATAATGCTGGGTAATGACAGAGCCAATGAGTTCTGGGCAGCTAGGCTGCCAGTAACTGAGGAGCTGGACTGTGATGCCTCCCCAGAACAGCGAAGAGAGTTTATTAGCCAGAAGTACAGAGAAGGACGCTATCGCTACCCTCACCCCAGCTTCAGCTCACAGGAAGAGTTACTTAAGGTAAGTTATGTACACAGAACAAAAGATTCTACAAATGTTCCATTTGTACAAGAGCTGTGTACTTGAAGCTCCACAACTTGTGAAGCAAAAAAAAAAAAGTTCAAATAAGGTTAAGCGTATCTTTAAGATCTGTCCTTAGTCATTGTGTTGCTTCAGAGTGCATGTTCCTCTTTGTCATGTCTTTAGCACAAACGAAAAACCTTAGCCCACGCTGGGAGCACTCCTTCTTAAAATAGCATGGCCAATTAAGTACAATGCCAGTGGTAATGCCTTGACTGACATGTATTATGTTGTTTCAGTGTTGTACCATAGCTGTTACAATAGCACACAGTCTGACACGTGTCTTTCCAGCATACGAGAGCGGATGTGCTCGGAGTTGTGAAGTAATGCCGCTAATAATAGGACAGTAATGAATAGAAGAATTTTTGGAGGACTGGGCTTTGGATGTCCTGCGGCTGAAAAAGCTTTTAGTGATGCATTTGATTTTGAGTGTGTGTAATCCTGCAGGCGTTGTGCACGGCGGTGACCGAACAGAACCTCCTGAAGACGGTCACTCAGATTTTCGCTGAGGCAGAAGCAGCTCGACTCTCTGACTCTAATGGCCATGAGAAGCACCTGTCCCTGCATTACTCCTACATGCAGGCTTCAGGTGCTCAGAGCTTATGCACTTCACAATGCACCATCCACTCAACCACTTCCACTCCTCGCAGTCCAGTTACTGACACACTACACCACAATTGTTGTCATTCACCACATTACATATGTACATTGTGTAGATTACACCATAAAATGAAGTTTTAAATGACCATTTTATGACCTAATAGCAGAGAGCTTGTGAACTGTCTGTAGAAGAGTACAGAAGCAAAAACTTCCATGTGACTGGCCTTCTGGCACACTATGCTTAAAAACACACTTTAAAAGCATAGAAAAGTCTTAATAAGTAGAAAAATACCACAATGCTGGTATTTCAGGCCAAAAAATAGTGGTCACAAATGTCACAATCAGATATTGAGATATTGTTTCCAAATAGTTTGGCCCTAGTTGGCAGTTAATATGGTATTTTGTAGATCCTAAAATAAAATATCAGTTGATCTGTATTTAGAAATGGCATATCTGTATCAAACTATATCTGTATTGGGCCAATGTCAGTCGAAAATGCTATTAAGTACTATTAAAAAGTATTAGAGTTTAATTTTTGACCATTATAAAATTCAATCCATCAGCATTTATAGTTACCTGAATTTTTAGCTCTTTGAATTTGGTATTGATACAGTACTCAAATTGATATGTCAATTTGGAACTTAAATACATTATAAAAAGAGTTGTTAGTTGTTAGTACAGTATATGTGTTGTTTATTTACATGCACTTAAATTGAAATGTAAAAAATAGATATTTGACCATTGAGATTTGCAGTGGTTTGACAGTGAATATATATTCTTACAGTGTATTTGGTGCTGGTAAAATCTCTTACTTCATTCTGTTTTGTTTTGTTGCAGATTCCAGCGTGTATGATGAGATCATGCAGCCGGTTCTGTATTCAGGCTACCTCTACAAGTCAGGCTCCCTGAACAAAGGCACTTTATCCCGACGAACCAGAGAAGGTAGGCGGCAATGTGGCAAACACAGCCCTTGGCGGGAGCTTAGGAGCAGAATGTACTTCAGAGGGCAGCAGAATAAAGGTCCATTCAAGACCCACTTCACTGATATGTACAGTAACAGTCAAACGTGTAAACACACCTAGTCGTAACTAGTCACCTAGATTAAACAGAAAGTTCCTTTACTGTTACTACTTTTCATTCTGTAGAATAATAGTGAAAACATCACAACTGTGGGCTTATTACAATCTGAAATATTATTTTTTTAGCTGAAAAAGGGTAATAAGGCTCCCCCCATTTAATTATTTAGTTATTTGCTGCTTAGATACGCATGTTAAACAAAGCACAAACTTGTTATGTCCTTTAAGTTTATGAAACACCTATATTCAATCAAGTGTGTCTGGAGTGTATGAAATCAGGCCATTCTTTTGAGCAATAAATCGAGCTACTGCTGGTAGCTGAATTCATGCTATGATAACATGCTATGATTTTAGCCCTATTACATTCTGCTTTCATATCTGCTCTGTGTCATTTTTTTTCCTTTAGATTTTCAGAAATACTGGTGCTCTGTGGAGAAGTCCCTTCTGTTTTATGAATCTGACAGGTGCCATGAACCCAACATGAAGATTGATGTCAAAGATATTATCTGTTTAGGAGTTAGCAGGCCAGACTCATGCAACAACAATGGCTTTATTGACAGGTATACCACTTTACACCACATGTCTACTGTTCATTCTGAGAAATGTTGTATTATATCTATTGTAAATATATTTTAACATGTTTTTTTTTTCTTTTCTTTTTTTTTATGTTCTCAGGTTTCGATACACTTTTGAACTCTACCTAACATCTGAAAAGCTTGTCCAGTTTGGCCTAGAGACTCCAGATGCACTGCACAGTTGGGCAAAAGCTATTGGAAAGGTACACAGTTTTCCCCTCATCATCTCAGATCTACAGCCATATATAGTCTATATCAGTTATTTCAGCTATAACTTGTTTGAAGTCTGGAACTAAGAGGCCAATGTTACTAGACAGTAGAATAAAATGCAACTATGTAAAAGAAACTTACAGAAATCATTTATCAGTGTACAAACTGTATGTCTAAATCATCACACATTTACCTCAAACTGTATAGAATTTCACATTCATAATCACATTCTTACAGTATACATATTGTATACTGTATTTTACATTGTGTTAATATCGGCATCATTAATATGATGAATCAAGGAATAAAAATAGTCTAAAATCACTTTTACAAACAACTTCTTACATTAACTTCCATTTATAATTAAAAATATTGTATGTAAATATACATATAAGGACATATATTTGTCAGTTTCGATAAAACAAATTTAAAGGTTTAGTGCCCTAGTCAAACGACATGTTGTTGTTATTCAAAGTGACAATAGGCTAGCACATCCTCTCCAGTAAATATACTTCTGCACATTTAAATCCATAATTACTGTTTTTTACTAACTTATTTGGAAACAATAATAAAGCTTAAAATAAAAGCCTGTGCTAAAGTTGTGTGACATTTTGTATTTGATGTTTATTTTTTTCCTCAAAAATGTTTAACTCATTAAACAAATAAAAATTGTACACTTAAATTAGCAGAAAAGCCATACTGACCAGGGGTGTTTTTACTACAACCATGTGTCATACAGTCTCAAAAGTAGAAGCAAGTATATTGGATATCAATGCAAGTGTGATGATATAGGCATGCAGATGTATAATGCTAGTTGGTGGTTATAAGCTGTTATTTATTGTTAGCTACATTAGCCCTGTAATCCAGTACAAAAGTCATACTAACATCAAACTTGTTTTGGTCAATCAACTGCATTTATGGTGTACGTTTTTCTTGTCACTGTTGTTTTGTCCCGAGCATGTTTGAAGAGCTGGTTACTGTGCTTCTATCCCTCAGGCCACAACTCCTCTGAGCTGCCACTGCTTGTTGGCACGAGAGTTTGAGCGGGTGGGTATGCTACGCTATAAGGCCATGCTGGACCCGCAGCAGTGGAAAGAAGGCTTCTTTGTCCTTCAGAAGTCCAACCTCTTCATCTGCCCCGGAAATGATGGAGCCGCTGAGGACATCATCAATCTCAAACGCCTGCAGGAGCTGAGTAAGTCTTAAAAGCCCTCTGCACTCTAGCTATGAGGTTTTGTCAAATTGCTACAGTTTGCTGAAATTTGCCTTTCAGGTTCTATTTTGCATGCAGGCTGACTTTCTCCATTTCATATGTTAAAGGTATAGCATCTGAGACAGAAAACCATGAGAAGAGGGACATTTTGGTTCTAGTTGAGAAAGGAAGGTGAGTTCCTATGTGTGGATACAGAACATGAATGTGTAAACACACACTGTTTGAAAAAGAAAAAAAAAATTTTTTTTTTACACCACTGTGAAATATTAGAAAACAATTCACAGCTGAATGTAATTTCAGTGTTTCAGTTTTTTATGGCTTAATGAATAGCAGCATTGAAAACTATCAAACCAAAAAAACTGTGTGTTTGTTTGTATGCCTAGGACTCTGCACCTGCAGGGCATGGGGCGGATGGATTTTTCTCTTTGGTACGCAGACATCCAGAAGGCAGCAGGTGGGAAGGCCAACACACTGAAAGATCAGCAGCTGAGTAGGAATGACATCCCCATCATTGTGGACAGCTGCATCGCCTTTATTACCCAGTATGGTAAGAGCACTAAGAAGGTCTACACCAAACATATCTTGGCTGATCAAGTAGAATATTCAGAAGCAATAATTCTAATATAATTCAATCAGGTAAAGCGATAGTTCAGTGGAAAATCAAAGTTATTTCATTTTTAACCCTCCCCATAAAATGTACTTTTTTGTAATTTTCAGGATAGCTATATGACGTGATTCTTCCATTGTACTTTTTATGGTATAGTCAGTCAACCAAGATGTGTTTAGCATGCAAATATTTTACCTTAGTTTGCCCTAGAGCTAAAGGGTAAGTGTAGAAGTTCACACGACTATAAAAACTGTCACACTGTTATATATAAATATAAATCTCCATATCACTGTTTTGTTTTTTGTTTTTTTTGCTGGTAAAAGTTGATTCACCATCATTAATCATGCTTGGCATCAGTTTACTGCTTTATTGAGGTGAAGAAGACTAGGCTGAAACTGACCTGAGCTCAGAGTCGCCGACCATTGGTGTCTTACTGCTCCAGACTGAGTTTAAAGTGTTCTTGTTATACTGATTGTTCTGGCTAAAAGGCGTTCAGTCTGCTGAGAACTGCACCAACAGTCAACATCTTTAGTTAATTACATTAAACTAAACTAAAACTGTGAGGCTCTGTTTTTTGGCTTTGGCTCTTGTAGTGCTGTTTGCTGTGAGGAGAAAGTGAGGATTAACCATAGAATGTAATCTGTAGTGATCTTAATGCCTGTGCACCGGGGTCCATATCCTCATCAAAAACAATAGTTTGGAATGTTTGGATGTTGCTGGACTTGGAACACAGTGGAGTATTTTATGCACTGTAAATGGTGCAAGGGTGCAGACTCTGACACTGTTTGCTCAACTTTGAACACATGCCTTTAATGTTTAACTTCAGTTCCTGTATACCACTACGTGTTAGTAGTTTTCTTTATATAGTAAGAACTCGGCCATTCGCTCACACACCTGTACAGCTGAAAAAACCCAACTGTTTCATGTTCTCAGGCCTAGGCCATGAGGGGATCTACAGAAAAAATGGAGCCAAGTCCAGAATCAAGCTGCTTATGGATGAGTTCAGGAAGGATGCCCGCAATGTGAAACTGCGTATCGGGGACAACTTCATCGAGGACGTGACCGATGTGCTGAAGAGATTCTTCCGTGAGATCGATGATCCCATATTCATGGCGGACCTGCACCCCTACTGGAAAGAGGCTGCCAGTAAGTGTAGCTTGTATAATATGGCTTTGCCTGAAGCCTAAGATGAAAGAATATCAGATTTCAGTGTACACTGAGCTTCCTTACTGACTCCACTTCACACTCCGCAGAGGTATCTAACAAGATGCAGAGGTTGGATAGATATAAGGAGCTCATCCGTGGTTTGCCGCGAGTCAACCGGACCACTTTAGCAGCTCTCATCAGTCACCTGTACAGGTATTCTAAATTATGAAATATGCAATTATGATTTCAAAAAAAGAGCTGTGCTGTTTCTAAAGCTCAGTGATTTGTTAACATCTCTCTCTCTTTCTTTCTTTCTTTCTTTGGCTCTGTCAGGGTGCAGAAGTGTGCTGACCTTAACCAGATGTGCACTAAGAACTTGTCCCTGCTATTCGCCCCCAGCCTCTTTCAGACAGATGGGAAAGGGGAGCATGAAGTGAAAATCGTAGAGGATCTCATTGACAATTACCTCTACGTGTTTGATGTAAGTAGAGGATCTCAGTCCACTGCATCATCATCATCAACGCTCGTCATACTGTTATATAAATAACGTTTTAAAGACTACCTGGCTAAAGGACACATTTTGCTGAAGTGAAAACATGTTGACAAATGCTATGCAGGACACTTGTGTAACATAATGTTGCCTTTATAAATGGCTTTAAAAACCACGATATTAGCTTAAAAGTACTATCACAAACAATGTGACTTATGGTGTTGTATGTAGTTATCCATTAAAACACTTGTACGTAGTATTATTATTATTAAAGGTGCCATAGGATGCATTAATTCAGCATTTTAAATGAATGCATTCAGAATTTAAATTGTTCTCTTATGTCTACATACAAGGTATGTGACTTTGTGACTTTGCCCAGAGATGTTTTACACACCCATAACCCTATCATTTGGCCCCAGAAAGAAACAAGCTGATTTAACTTGTTTGGAATAATTTTATGAGCTCTGCTCTGATTTGCTGGTTTACTGTAAGACATCACAGTGATCATTCAGAAGCAGCATGCTTAAAGGCACACGTTTCAGGAAAATATAGTGAACCTGTAAAGTGTAAATAAGCTGTCAGACATGTTTTTTCCATTGTACGTTTTATGCGATAGTCAGTCAGCCAGTCAGTTTGCCCTGGAGCTAAAAAAAGTGTAGAAGTTCACATGACTATAAAGACTGGAAAAAGTTTATGGCTGCTACTTAAAGATTGCTGTTGGGGTTGTAATACTAAGAAAGGTGGAGCTGCTCCTCTCTTCAGTCTCTCCAGTGTCAAACTCTGAGTGAAGCTGCTCGATATTGTGCAAGGTTTGAGAAACTGTCTGGAGTGAAACGTGCTGAGCAAACTTAACAACTTTTAACAACTAATTAACTGTCCGGGATCCTCTTAAATGACTGGATAGCCTGCTTCCTACTCAGCAGCTTGTTTTGTGAATTTTCTGTTCCACATGAAATGACTTTGCATTTACACTCTAGTGCCTGCACAAGCTGTGGCATTTTCAGTGGAACTGAACATTCGATTTAGAAACAGGCAAATAAGAAGCCAACTTCAGCCTTGTGTAAGATGAACATCAACAAGCTCACTGACAGTTAATGAGTCAAGACATAGCTGTCTAGGATTTTGGAATCAGATTGTTTTACCACTACCATTTATTGTAAGTGCAGGATTTGTGTTTGAAGGAGTAGCCAACAGTGTTTGAGGTTTACAGTATGTCAGTTCTACATAACCAACTCTCCTTATTCAACATCGTTAATGTGAATACAAGTTCATTCTATGTCATCTTTAATTGTTTTCTGTACTGTTGCTGTCATAACAAACCGTGTCTTGGTCCAAGTTAGAAACTTTACAGGAACAGGAAAAACATGTTCTTAACTGTATAATTTAATAGTAAATTTGGATAACTTATTTTGGTCCATGCAGTAAAAAATGTTCACACAATGTAAAATAAATATTTCATATAGCTGCAATACTATGCTTATTTACTTTGAAGATTGACGAGGAGCACCAAACTCAGATTGAACTGGAGATTAGTCTCATTACCACCTGGAAGGACACACAGGTACAGTAACAATACCTACACGCACTTAAGAGTGGATAGCATAAGTGGGCTTGGCCTTACACAAGTGCTTCTTTGCTGTGTCTAGCTCTCCCAGGCAGGAGATCTGATTATTGAGGTGTATCTGGAGGAAAAAACACCAGACTGCTGCATCACTCTGAAAGTAAGTGCAGATTTATCCAGTGTTTTTCACTCAAATATTCCTCTATTCCATTGTTATCATCATAATGGTGTGTTTAAAAATAGCTTTTGTGGTTTTAGCTATTGGTGGATGAAACATGCAGTTTCATTTTACAGCCACATGGTGGCACATGTATGCTTTTGTACAGTGACCAACTTCAATTCAATTCAATTCAATTCAACTTTATTGTTTAGTAATTATTGTACCAATTCAACTTGAGACTGCTCTGACAGTACATTAATCAGGTTTGTGTAAAATCTGCCTCCCTGCAGGTTTCTCCCACTATGTGCGCTGAGGAACTGACTAACCAGGTGCTGTATCTGAGAAACGTCCCTGCTGGCGAGAATGTGTGGATGACCTTTGAAGTCATTGAGGATGGAGAACTTGGTAAATAGATCTGTACCTACCAGCTGAAGCAAAGGATGCTTTCACATCAAACAATACCAGCTGTACTGAACCGAATGAAGAAATGAAGATAATGTAGATCAAATATATTATATCAAAATAATATATGATATAAAATGGCTTTTTTCATGCATTTTATTTTTTCCCTGAGATCCACTATATGCACAAAACTGAGTCGGAATTCATAAAAGATGTGAATTATTGATATGTAAATTAACTCATTACATTCAAAATATCAGTCCAGATGGAAACATGGATCAATAGTTCAGTGTGAATGGGTGGAGTTAAATTGCTATAGGCTAAAGTGGTGTATCACATCACAAAAACAATGAAATCTATCTGGGTTTTTGCAACATTGTTTCCATATATGGATAATTCTACTGAACTCGTTCAAAGACACTGTTGAAAATACATTGAAGAGGTTTTACTTCCTTGGACTTGAAACTAAAATCCTTTGACCCTATACCTTATTTTTGTTTGATTTACTAACCATTTCAATTTGTCACCACCAACACAATCTTACCACTATGGTACCAAATGTTTTGGTAGTGGAAATTGTATCTTAACACAAGCTTTAAACTGTTATGCACATCATGTTATGAACATCATACTTTTCATTAAAGCACGAAAAAGTTTACTTTTTGCATTTAAAAAATTGCAGCGATTCAGCCTCACTTCCTTTAGGGGTGAGGCTAAAATTAGTCTATGAACTAAAACTCTTGTATGTTTCAGCAGCTACATGAAAATGTTTCGATAGTGATGTGAAAACATCAGGATTTTATTAGCAATTCAATAAACAAAAACACTTTATTGATCAACTTTAAAAATGTTGTCCTGCATTTTCAACCTTCATCATAAAAACCGTGAAAAAAATGAACTATTGGTTTCCTAAATTAACATTTAGTGGTTAGGGTTTAGGACAGACACCTCCCAATAGAAAGTATCCTATAAATTTCTAAAAAATCTCAGTTAATGCCCTGGGTTCAAATAACTCATAACTCCATCATTGTAGATATTCAATTTATATATTCAAGTCTGAATAACTAATTGGTTTATTAAATAGTTTTTTATTGTGGGACCACAACTTAATACTAATTTGGAAGAACTATCCATAATGACTTTATGGATTGAGTGTTCTTTGAAATGGACCCATTAAATTAATGTTGTAGTATAGTACCTTGTATGTTTTATATATATATATATATGTTATTTAGTTGTATTGCATTTTTTTGGAACTACTATAAACAAAAATGTGATGTTTTATTCACAGAGCGGCCTCTTCACCCAAAAGAGAAAGTTCTGGAGCAAGCCCTCCAGTGGTGTAAGATGGCTGATCCCAGTTCAGCATACCTGTTAGTAAAGAAGGTGCCCAGAGGAGAGGCCATAGACATCTTTACAGGTGATTGCATGGGATTACATATAGAGTTATACATAGAGTACTGTTAACACTCTGTTTGTTCAGAGTTTAGAAAGTCAGTTTATTCTTTGTTTTGATGTTGTGCCCGACAGCCTACAAGAGTGAGATTGTGAAGTCAGGAGTTCTGAAGTGCCGAGAGGAGCTGCCCAAACTCCTTCAAGGGACCAAATTCCAGGAACGTGCCTTCCAAATCCGAGACCACAAATTACTGCTAATGAAGGACAAGAAAGTGCGTCCCCTGCTCATCAACAGCTTCTCCACATTCCGACAGATTAGGCCTCAGATGAGAATGTACTGAGCTGTTTTCTTTATGTGTGTTTTCCTTTCATTATTACAGAGCAACAAACCAGAAAAGGAGTGGCAACTGAAAACCATGAAGATTTACATCGGCATAAGGAAGAAGTTAAAAGCGCCCACAAAGTAGGACTTTTCTTTATTCCTTTTATGTGTTAGACAGTCTATAATACTTTTGTTAATTAACCGCATGCATTATTGCAGATGGGGGTTCACCGTGATGATAGACAAACATCAGATGTGAGTGCCTTCTTTTGACAGTGTTTTCTTTATAGCAGATTCATTACTGATTAAGTTCGTATGCCTGCGTAATGGGTAGTGATCACTTTCCTCACCTTGGCAGGTACCTCAGTTGCTCCAGTGAAACAGAGCTTTGGGATTGGATGACCAGTCTACTAAAAGCGCAGGCATGCGACATCATCCTTTGCTTGGATATCATTTTCAATATCAAATGTTCATTGGTAATCTGAAGCCCTCTTTACTGAGCTCTGATTGTTTGCTTGGTTTCTCAGAATGATGACTTGCGGCCACCTGTGTTGAGACGCCACTCCTCCTCTGATATCTCCAAGCAGAAATTTGGCACCATGCCCTTAGTGCCCATCAGAGGAGAGGAAAGCAACACCAACTCCACTATGCTCTCTGCTAACAAGACTCTGGTAATGCAAACCGATTTGTTTACTGAGGTTTGGCGCCCTCTAGTGGCTCCATATGTGCAGCACACATAGAGTCCTGTCTTGAAGATTTGAGGCTCCTAAGTGGTTTTGTTGTCTGTGTTTGCAGAGGAAGCTTCATGATAGGAGGACACTTTCAATGTACTTTGTAAGTATGCTTATGATTCTGATCTGTTGGTTGCGTGCACTTTTAACAGCTCTTGAATGCTAACGCTCATTCCATTCTTAAAATTAATGATGCCATAGGATTCTGTGGAGCGCTGCCAAAGGATGATCACTTTTGGTTCCATAAAGAACATTTTATGTGGCAAAAAAAGTATATTTTGGCAAGAGAAAATTTTCTTAAATCTAGTCAGAATATAGAATATTTCTCATTATGAGGTTGTTGTAAGAATATTGTGAGAGTATTCAACAGTCTTTTTCTAGGTGTAAGTAATTATATTGTTAATGTACTGAATGATAATAAACAACAGTTCATTAAAGTGTCATACATAAATACACCATATCGCCGCGTTCTAATAAAAACAAACCTGTATCTCCATTTTTGATGATTTTTACTTTTATGCATCATTTGAACACAGCAGCTGCTGTTTACACTCTGTGAGAATCTCATAATGATTTGACCAACAGAAATGACCCAAAACTACTTGGGAAGATGTCTGGTTCCATTGACTTACTTTAAAATTGAATGAGGTTTTTGCCCTCTCCTGTAAAGTTGCCATTTTGGAGATACTTGTTTTTCTTTGGACAGCGACGATATGCAAAAATACAGAATAAATGCAAACAAAATGCATGGTCAAGAAAAATAAACTGTAAAGAATTTATTCTCATTTAAGAATTTATTTTTTTTTTCTATAATCATATGTTCTAAATAAGAGCTAATGTATACTTCTCTGTTTTAATCAACCTAGTAGCATGTAGATCATGTTATATACTGTGAATTTATGCAGCATATACTTCTGAAGTTAGTTCACTCAAAATCAAGCATGGTGAGTTGTTATTGAGGGACATCTTTGCGAACAGTTTCCCTTTAATTGAGGAATTCCATCTGATTTCCTCAACCCTCCCGTTCCTGTTGCGAGCTGAGGTTTCCTGATACGACACCATCAGGATGTTGAGTTGAATGTCTGAAGTGAAGACAACAGGATGCGCAGGGTGGAAGAATTGTTCCACTGCATTGTTCTGTGGCCATAGCCTTGAGGGCAGGCTGGGGCCTCTGCTCAGCGCTTGTGTTTTGGTGGGGAAAATGGTATAGCCTCTGGTGGGTCCCGAGCCTAAAGCATTTGCAAGCAAATTGTTTGCTGGCTTTTTTCTTTTGTCCCCAGTGTATTCGGCAATTATCTCGAGGTTGTCACTGTGATCGTCACTGTGATACTGAAACAATGGATTCAACTCGGAGAAGGAAGTCACTTGAAAGCCGATGAAGGGTGAATTTCTTCTGTCAAATGTCCAAATAACCACAAATAAAATCCCATAATTGTAGATTATCTCTTAGATATCCAATTGATATTGAAATTCACCTGAAGGATTTGCTATTAAAGCAGGCGGGGTCCCCATTGGATCGTTAACACCTTAAACTGCAACGGCTCAGTTGCTCACTCTCATAACTGTATAATTTAGATGTTAGTTTTGAAGTTAATTACGATTATTTACATCAATTTCTGAATAGTGAGTCTTATTAATATTAATAACTGAGTAATGAGGATTATTTAAACTGTGCTGTCTGCAGTGAAGTAAATGTTACTGTTAGTTACGGTACTCAAGTAGTGTTTTGGTGCGCTTTAAGTATTTCCATTTTAGGTGAGTTTTTATTTTAACCCTAATATGTTTCAAAGTTAAATGTCTTACTTTTTACACCACTACATTAAGATAGATCTGTATTTCTTTATGGTTTATGTGTGCATAAAAACATAACATGTCTAAATAAAAAAGCCCAACAACCAATAAAAAAGACCTGTTGGACTTGAGCCTGGTCAGTGGAAACGGTCCTCCATCAGTGCTTTGTTCTTATGATGATTTGAATAGACATCAGTGTCAGACTAATTAATGACCTTCTATTAAAAGACTGGTGGACCGAGAGTGACACTAGAGTCTCTTCACCTACAGTGAGTTGATGAGTCCTGTTCCAGGAATGATAATAGGACATTAGAGCCAAAATAAATCATGTTACTTTTACTCGCCATACTTTTTACATTTTAAGGTAAATACTTTAGTACTTTCAGTGAAGTGGAGGTCAAAAGGGAGCAACCTCTACTATTACTGGAGGAATATTTTACCCCGGGTATCTCTACTTTAGCTCAGGTACATGATTTGTGTACTTCATCCACCAGTGTCAGCCAGGGAGGGATATGTTCACTTCTTTAAGTTGTGGTTTCTCTCTGTGTTTCTTAGCAATTTTCCTCGTCACTGCCACCCTTAGAGGGTTTATAACGGCACTGAAGGTCTACCCTCAGACACCTCTTCCTATATATATACTTCCTATATATAAGATTTACGTTAAAGTAACACTAGATTGCACATGATTATATTGGAGTAGCGCTGCCAAAGCTGCCAAAATAGAAATAACAAGCTTGTTAACATTAAAAAACACATATTATTATTATTATTATTATTATTATTATTATTATATTAAAATAAAAACAAAGAACATTAAAACAATAAGCAGTCATTTTCCTAAACCATTTGGGGACATCCAGGAGAAATCTGGAACCATATTTTGTTCTTCACAAGATGTAGTTTTTTCAAACTAAGAAATTCTTGCTACCTGTTACTTTTGTATATTTATATGATTTAAACTTACCCATGTGTCTGATTTCCTCAAGAGGTTATGATTAGTATGATGAGTAGTGTACATCCTCTTATAGTGCTGTGAAAAAGTATTTGCCCTTCAATCGATTTCTCCTATTTTTGCTTATTTGTCACATTGCAATGTATCAGACGATCGAGTTCATTTTAATATAAGATAAAGACAACATGAGTAAACACAAAATGCATTCCATTCCATTTATTGAAGATTTACTAAAAACTCATATCACCTGTGTAAGAGGTTATGCGATGAGTCTTTGACATCGCTATGGAGGAATTTTGGCCCACTCTTTTTTGCAGAATTGTTTTAATTTAGCTATACTGGAGGTTTTTTGAGCATGACTGCGTGTTTAAAGTCTTGCCACAGCATCTCAACTGGATTTAAGTCAGGACTTTGACTTTTAAAACCTTAGTTTTCTTTTTTTAGCCATTCAGAGGTAGACTTTGTCCTGCTGCATAAACTAACTGCACCTGAGCTTTAGGTCACAAACTGACAATCAGAAATTCTCCCTCAGGATTTTTTGATAGAGAGAGCAGAACTCATGTTTCCATCAATTATAACAAGTCTTCCAGATCCTGCAGAAGCAAAACAGCACCGGACCATCACACTACCACCACCATGTTTCACTGTTGGTATGATGTTCTTATGGTGTAATGTTGTGTTCAGCTTTACAATGTAACAGGACTCACCTCTTCTAGAAAGTTCCACCTTTGGCTTGTCAGTCCACGGAATATTATCCCAGAGTCTTGGGGGTCATCTAGATGTTTTTTGGCAAATGTGAGAGGAGCCTTTGTGTTCTTTTTGGTCAGCAGTGGTTTGCACCTTGCAACTCTCCCATGGATGCCATTTTTGCCCCCTGTCTTTCCTATCATAGAAGCGTGTACTCTGACTTTAACTAAAGCAAGTGAGGCCTGGTCTTTAGATGCTCGACTGGGTTCTTTTGTGACCTCCTGGATGAGTCGTTAATGCACTTTTAGTGAATTGAAGGCCAGCCACTGAGAATGTTTTGTTAGAAAGATTAAACCTGGATTTTTTTTACATAGCTGTTTTTCTGCTGAGTTTGAACTGTAACAATGGTGGGAGTCCTGTGTACTTGGCTCTGCTATTTCACTGTGCCGCCAAGATATATTTTATAAGCATGTCTCATGAAAGTCTCTTGAAGTATTGTGATATTGTTTTTAAGCCAAATTGCTCACCCCTATATCCACATTAACCTCCTGACTGTGCTGTCTGTGTTCAGCCCATGAAGGTGCAGCAGGACTCAGTAGAGGAGCGTGACGAAAGCCCTGAGCCACTGTACGAAGAGGTGGGTGATTTCAGCCTGCAGGTGCTGAAGTCTCTGGAGACCAGTTTCCGGACCAGCGCCCATGCTGAAACCCTGGAGGTTCCATCCCGGCCCATAAGCCTTGGGCAGAGAAAGACTGGCTCGCTGGATCGCATGATCGGCCCGAATCCGGTGCGCTCTCTTGGTGGAGAGGGTTTGCTGAACCCCGGGGGCTCCCTGGACACACTAGTACAGGAGGAGTCCACCATCCAGGGCAGATCTCACAGCCCCTCCCGAGAGCTGCTTCTGCAGGAACTCTCTACAGTGTTCAAAAAAACACTGGCCGGAGAACAGCATAGTACTGAGAGCCTGAACTGACCAGCAAGTCTTGAGTCAGATCGGGCTATTGTATTGATTTATCTGAATGTACAGTCGAATTCCAGAGCAGTCTTTTCTGCTAGTGAGTTGAGCACAACTGTTATAGAATGAAGTGATAGAAGTGATTGAAACTAACCAGTATTATAAACACCAGAAGACGTACTTAAAAGAATTTGTAAACTTGTACCAAAGCACTAACACTCTTATATAACTGAAATAGACTACTGTACTGTAAATATTTTGCTCTTGCTAACAAAACCAGACTCAGTTTTAAGGAACAGTTCCTGTTAAAAGAGTTACAGTTGTATAAATGGGAGATCAGTTTTACAAGACCTTTTTGGACCAAACGGAAAGTCAATGTCATCTCACTTAAAGTTAGTTAAAGGGGAATTCCACTAGCTGGTCAAAAATTCTGCATAATCCAAACTTTGAAATGCACAGTCATTCAGAGAGCGTCGTTGGGAGAGGGTTGAAATGGCGCATAGTACAGAAGTATACCAGCTTTAATTTCTTTACAGTGGTGGTGGTGGTAGGAGCCAGATATTGCAAGCGATTTCTACAACTTATATAAGCCATTTTATCAACTAACTAAAAAAAATGCATAAGGGAACAGTGAACACATCCTTTGAGTTTTTATGTAATGTTGGTAATGATGAAAGAGTGATAAAGATGTAAAATAAGTTTTATTTTGGGATTATTTTGACCTAAAACACCCTGCATGTTCAGATAATGGATCTTAAAAATGCTGTGTATTTGCAGCCTTTGTATGTAATAACTCTTTTTGATGGTGCTTATAGAGGTGTTAAATGTTTAAGACGTCTGGTTTCTGTCACCACCACTGTGAACAATTCTGACTTGGTAAGTTTCTCTGGAATGGCGCATTTCACATCCAACATACATCCAAAAAAAAAAAAAAAAAACAGGTTGGCAAATGGTAACTCGATGTTGTTGTAGCAAATTGATGAATATACAGTGTATAATGTACTTCTTTACAAGGAAAATGTATTTTCTGCATGTACAATTTTTTTGTATTTATTAATTTATTTATATATTCGCCAGCATTCCTCAGCATTCAGACACACTGTGAATTGGCTGAAGTGGACCATATGCAAGCAGCTTGGAATTTCTTTCAGTTTGACTTTGACCAGTAGAGGGCAGTGTAGATCCAGCACATAATGGCTTGACAATCTTGAAACTGCAACGTTGTATTCCATTTAACCCCTTTTCTACAGACCCTGTACTTTGAACATTACTATTGCCTATTAATTAGATATATGTATGCTCCTGTATAGTATCATTTTTGCATTTTACCAATGCATAATTCTTGTCTGACGTTATTTTTGTATTTTAAGTCACTGTACGTGCCACCCCCTGCAGATGTTTTTGTTTTACTGTTATATTTTTTATCTTTTTGCTATGCGGCAGATCAGTGTTGTGATTAGTGTTGTATATGCCAGCATTCATTTGATGTTTTAAAGCTTGCGATAGGAATAAGTGCATTGTACACTGTAAAGGTTGAGCATTCCATAGTACTAATTGCAAAATGTTTTTTGCCAAAAGTGTTTGTGAAACTGAAAGAATATATTGAAATATAAGAATACTTTTCAAGATCGACTCCATGGTGCTGGATATGATAGAAGTGAACATATTAACTGATTTTTCTTTAGCCCAATGGTCACTATGGCCAAAAGTATGTGGACACCTCACCATCACACCAATATGAGCTTAATGGACATCCCATTCCAAAACCATGGGTGTTTATATGGATCCATTGCAGCTAAAACAGCGAGTCACTGTTCTGGGAGACCTTTTGCCAAGATTTTTGGAGCGTATCTGTAGGAAATCAGGCACTAACAGCTCACAATCAATGTTGTAGTTCACCTCAAAGGGTGTTCTTGGGGGTAGAGGTCAGCGCTCTGTGCAGTTCCTCTGGAGTTCCTCCACACCAAACTCATCAAACATTGTCTTTATGGGCCTCGCTTGAAGTCAAATAATTGCATTAGTCTTGTTCCACCAAACATACTTTTGACAACATTCATTCCATTAGGTAGATTGTCCTAGCATACACCAAATCTAGCTACGTTCATCAGACTGCTAGATAGCGAAACATAATTCATCACTCTAGAGAACACGTTTCCGCTGCTCCAGAGTTCAGTGTCGACAAGCTTCCAGCCAATACTTGGCATTACATGTAGTGATCGTAGGTTTTTGTGCAGCTGCTCAGCCACGGAAACCAAAGCCTTCCAGAAGCAGTTTGAAACTCTGTAGTAAGTCATGCTATGAAAGTGATTTGTATGTGCACATACATGCTTCAGCGCTCGGCAGCCCAGTGTGTTTATCACTCATGATTCAGCTGTTGTTGCTCCGAGAAGCTTCCATTTCACAAACATAGCACTTACATCCCTATGACAGTGCCACATCTGTCTGTCTATGAAGAATACATGGCTATGTGTTTGACTGTATATAATCCTATCGGCCATATGATGTCTCCTGAGGAACGAGGATTGTAACATGGGATAAGAACAGTTATTTATGAAAAATCAAAGGCATCAGTCAATCTAAAACATCGTCTGGCAAGATTCAACTTAATCTTAGTTTTTAGCTGGACACCTTCAAAGTAGCCTCACACTAAACCGTTTCCTGTCCTGAGTGAAGCTCTGCCTTTGGGTAATGTTTTTGGTTTTAGTTAGCAAGTTTATTGAAAGATAGAACATGGTCTTCTTTTTAAACAAATACTTTATGCTCAAAAGTACACCAGCATGACAGTTAAAGGGGTCCAGCACTTTTCCTATGGGGCTTTTTCACATGAAGTTTTTCACCTGCACATTTCTTTCAAGCTTTTCAACCATCCAAATAATCAAATCATCAAGCAGCAATATGTAGCAATTGGCAACAACTGGTAAAATCTTTATTAATCAGAAGTATAATCAAAAGTATAGTACAAATTGAACAGACTTACTACTAATTGCGAGTAGATGTTTCTTATGATAGATTTTTAATCAATGATCCAGTACATATCATTGCTTTGACATTTTTGTTGGTTTTAATGTTTTGACATAATTTGAAATGGCCAGCTGCCCTTTACACTCTGTCAAAATTTCTTCATGAACGGACCCCTAGAAATAGTGCAAAGTTCCTTGTAATGAATAATTTCTCAAGTAAAATTTAAGAATATTTTTTCTGTGTGGAGATACAAAGTTTTGTTTCGATAAAAAGCAGAAAAGCAGAAAAGCAGTAGTTTTAGCTATGTTTAGTTATATGGCTCTGTATTTCTTTATTTGTGAGTAAGAACTACAAGTTCAGCCCTGCAGATGAGTACACCTCACTGATTCCACAGCTTCAGTTTATTGTTATCTGACCATGACTGTTGCTTATCTTTACTGATTTAGTCCAATATAACCAACATTACTTAAAAGAAACTCCAAGCTCCTTTCCCAGGTGCCCTGAATGTGCATGAGGAGCCTTTTTTTCTGGGAGGTTGCAGCAGATTCAAACTGGGGGCTCTTGTTCGAGTCGCTTTGTGAGGTTGGGGTCTTTTCTAGGGGGGGAAGGAGGGAGAGCAAAGACAAGCCCCAACAAGAGCTTAGGGGATTAAGTTCATTCTCACTGCCACTTCATCACCTTCTTGCTGCCCTCTGCCAGGGCTCTCAATGTGCTCCAGTGTTTTGTGATGGCTGATTCACGCCAGTGAACAATTATAAGAACCATCAGCCCCTCCAAAGGCAGCAGGAAAAATATCCTCAGGGTGGTACTTGCTCACTGAGAACAAGAGCGAAAAAGCCCTAAATCATGAGCCAGCGTGCAAGTTGCTTGGCTGCTGATGAACACAGGATCCAACAAAACTAAAGTGACCACTTGTCTCCTGCAAGTCTGAAACTTTAGTTTGTGCTGAACTTTTAAACTCCCAGTGTCCTTTAGGAGGCACTTCTGTAAGAGCTAATTGTATGGCACGTCAACACGTTGATGCATGTATATTATGGCTGTTTTGATACTATGAAACAGGCATGTCTTACCAGAATGGTTGACTAAAAAAATCGCAATCTTGTTAAACCATCGTCCTTAAACCAAACTTAGTTGATATGCCAAAATACATTTGGTGTTTGCTTCTGTAGTTTATCTGGAGCTGCAATGCTAATTGGAAAAAACCTCTTGCATGACTTAAATGCAGTGGCAAACCATGACTCTTAAACACAGGCTTTCAGTTCTGGCAATAAAGGTCAAAACTCAGTCGAAAATGAGGACAATAAACATTTCTATGATGAAGCTCTTTTCTACTAGCATTCTAGTAGTATGAACTATTTCATGTGAACAGCAATTCACATGACAACTATTTTTGGCCATGCTAGAATAAACATCAACATTTCAAGCTTGCAAAAGGCATTTGATATTTTATCAGAAGTGTTTGTATAATATATATATATATATATATATATATATATATATATATATATGTATATACAGTTCCTGCAAGACTATGGTATGGGTGGGGTGGAGTGACACCAGGCCTTCTGTATGTGTAACTTGTCACTGCAGAGGACCTTGAAGAGGTTCCATTGATTGTGAGTCAGTCTATGACAGTCTGGCATGACACCATTGCAGTCTTTGGTGACGTTGGCATGGTGTTAAGGGCAGTTGTTGTAGCGGTCTGCGTGCATGTAGTCCTGCGTCTTGCAGCCGTCTGCCAATGGTGCTGGCACTAACAGGATGACTCATGGAGGGCATCACTGCTGAATGTGTGCTATTGTGGCTGTTGGGTCAGTCATGTACAGTGAAAAGGCTCATTCTTGCTTATGTCACATGCGTGGCCGAGCATGAAACTTGAATGAAACTCATTTGCACGTCTCACAATGTCAATCCTACCCACCCAATTTAATTCCTGACGGTTCCTGTCGGCTCAGCTATTTGTGCAACATATGTATATATACCAATCAGCAGCCATGTGTATATAAACTCAGGCATAGTTAAAAGGCAGTGCACACAATGACTTCTAATAAAGTCCTTCACCTTGCTGCTGCTGCACTTTGGTGTATATGGTAACTGAAGTTGTTAAAAGACGTGATGTATTTTTATAGTTAAGTCTTTTAAAACTTCAAAAATTCTTCAAAAAGTTTGCCAAGAATGGCCTTCTTAGCTGCCATAGTTGCAATGCTTGCGTAACACAACCGAGTATTCAATGCACAACCGTTTCCATTTAAATAAATGTTTTGCTACATTTAGACCTTAAATCTAGTTCCTGAAGGACTAACCAAAGAGAAAGCTAGCTTGGCTGTGTCTAGATAGATACCAAGGAGAAGAAAAATGATTGGTTCATTTTCCATTGGGCCTTTAGTTTCCAACCAAGACTTAACAATTAAATTAAAGACTGACTAAATACACTCAAACACAGAGTTTAGATATAACAAACACAATGCTTATAGTAAAAAAATATGAACTAAAGTTTACAGACATGCACTCTTCATCTTTAGGCCTTTCCTGAAGGCCCAGAAGGACCTTAGGGTTCCCCACTGCTTGTATTCTATTAGCCTTGAAGCTCTTGCAAAACTAAAGCAGCAAACTTTGGACACTAAGTCAGTGACCTGTACTATGGGAAAAAATGTGTAAATGTGCCAAAAAACATTTTTGGTTGCTTAAGGAACCTTTTTAATTGATGGCTCTTTAGTTAACCATATGTGTCAACAAGAAGTCTAAAGAACCTCCACATAAGATACATGTTATATAACAATGAAAGTTTTTCCTTAGAACTGTACATCCAAGCCAAGAACCATTTAGAAACCTTTGTTTTGAAGAGTGCAAAGGGCCCACATGTCTACAACCGAGGTTAAAGAAGACAAAAAAGTCAAAAGCATTTGTATTTTGAGTCTCAATTTTGCCAAGTGTTTTTGGGTCCTGTCTTTGATTCCCTTCAGAATCACTTCACAAAGACCCATGTTGAGATGATGGACAGTTGTCAAGTGATGACACACAAGGCCCAGCATTCTCATACTAGGCACCCTCTTGTGAGCAAACACTTGTTAGATCTGCCTGTGTATGAGTAGCCCTGCTCTGAAAGGCTTCATTGAGTCCATGGATGAGTAAGCTCGGCACTCTCTGAACTGCCTGCACGCCCTTCAAAAGGATCCGCTGGTGTCTCTTTGAAAGCAGACCCCTTCAGTGGGAATTGGAAGAGGACTCCACACCCATTTGACTGTATTTCGGCAGCAAGCCTCACACTTGGGGTGCCTTATCCAATGGGGAGATAGGAGCGACAAAAAAAGGTGATGAAACCACAGGATTAGCACCAAACAGGATCTCGTTTCAATCTCGAGGAGGCACTGCCTCTTTCCAAGCCCCATGACAATTGGGAGTAATTGGGACTTTTGTCTGAGTAGCATTTCTTCAAAGACAAGGGAGCCTCTCAGATAACCTCCATTATAGCTGTCCATTGGCTTGGCAATTAGAAGCCGAATTGGATGGCCAGAGACCAAACCCTCTTAATCTGACTGTGGAGTTTGATTGGTTTTAGGACAAATGTCCATGTGGTTGTACAAAGGCGTGATGTTTTAATGTCTTCTCTAACCTTGTTTCTCCTGAAAGACATTGTAGTTGTAACTCTTTCAAAAATTCAAGACCAACTATGGTAGCAAAATAGGCTTAAGTGACATGAACCTACATAAATGTTTATAAAGCTTATTGGAATAGTGTTATAATGTCATTTTTCAGGAAAGGTTTTATCTAAGTGTTGCGTAGCCTTATGAATGCTCCCTTAGAAGTGTTACTGCATGCACTGTATTTACCACACACTCATTCACGCAAACATAATGTAATAGTTGAAAAGCCCATATTTATGCATGAGCTTTGCCTAAACCTGGTACATTTTTAGTTACATCAACAAGCACTATTCTGCCCTATGCACGTGTTAATGAGAGTATGATTTGTCTCTAGTTGGTTGCCCACTTAGACAACAATTGCATCCTGTTAGCTGGCCCAATTATTTAAAACAACTTGGCTCTGTTTAGATGAGATTGAGTTATGCAAATCTGCAATGGACCTGCATTGTTGCACACATATCCCAAGAGAGCAGGGCCTGTAAATACCATGGAGGCATTCTTCTCCTGTCCCAAATATCCCCCCCAGCACCCAGTCCATAAATAAAAGCTATGTTAAAGGGGTCTAATCCCAACGATGACCTCGCTTTGTCACGTCACCTCACCGGAGCTGAGGGGGGACGGGCAGAACTGAGGACAAAACCCCCCAAAAAAGAGGGGAGAAACACTCCACATTAAATCCACAACAGTGAGCGTCTAAGCCGTCACCTCCGTAAATGACCTCGGGGTGTGAGCAGGGAAGATGGGGGAAAAGGACACACTTTATAACTCAGACTTCGCTCCTGGCGTGGGGTTCTGAAAGGCCCCTCCTTGTATTTTGGCTGCGCGGTGTGTGTTGTTGCTGGCTTCTTCGTACATTAATCTTCAACCCCCCCAGCCACCGTGCCCCCATCTCCTCCTGGCTGGCTCGCTCTATTGTAGCCAGCCTCATTGTAATGTGAGCCTGACTCCATCTCTATGCACCGGCAGGCAGGACTGTCTTTTCCTCTGTCCTGCGCTTCTCTCCCCTGAACGTCCACCCCCCCACCCACCCATTCCCCTGCCTTAATTGCCTCAGACCACCAGTATGTTGCTGCTGCAGATGTCTCGCTCCTTAATTTGCGTAGAGAGCACAATCAGCCCCATCTGCTGCAGTTTTTACTTTCCACCACCACCCCCTCCACCCAAAAAAGAAAAAAAATTACCTCAGCACTCCCTTAAATCTCTGTGGTAAGCCCCCCGCCCCAACACCAAAAAAAGCCACAACTCCTACTCCTCCCAAAGAAAACCTTGTCAGTGGGGCCGGGATTGAAAGCCTATCAAAAAGCTATAGAAGAGTGCTTTGGTTTGGAAGGGCACAATCGAGGATTGGTGCAAAATGAAGGCCCCCTACCAGTTTACTCTTTTCGCCGCTACTCCCTGTCAGGACTCTGAAAGAGGCTCAGGCCGCAGAATCGAGGGACAGATGGGAGGACTTTAGGGAGGAATAATCAGGACGCAGCACGACCGATAAAGGTAGCGCGTAGTGCCGTTGTTTATACAAAACAAAATAAAATACACAAACATGAATCTCCTCAATGGGCCGGGTGACACTTGGCCAAAGGCGGCCTCCCCTCCTGCCGGGCCTGTCTGTTCACACTTTGTAAAAAGAACATATTAAACTATCCGACTGCATTACATGCAGCTGAGGCTGCTCGCAGACTCCCAGGCCTACACATTAAACAATTCAAGAAACAGGATAAAAACGATCAGCTTGAACAGGTCGCACCGTCTGCACCTAAATATCACGTACAATAACTTTCAGTGACACGGTCCCCAAAAAAATGACTGATGCAGCAATTACTCTTAAAGTGACAGATGAACAGGGTGGGCATTTTGAGTGATGCCTCGAGCTTTTAAATACCTTTAGATTGCTGTGGGCTGGTGACTGGAGACTGTGGAATGATTGATGGTGCATTGGAAGAGGAGGAACTCCTTCTTTTGGCTCATTTTCATAATTTTGCGGGGCAACTTTTGTTCTTTCATTCACAGTTCTTTCTATTTTTAAGCCTTTGTATCCCGGTCCAAAATAAGGCACTGAGATGAGTAAGGCCACTGACACCCGCTCCAGCCTGCATTGTGGAGGATTCAATGAGCATTCATGCCAATTCATGTGTGTACTTATCCACAACTTTCTCCCTTCTTGGTCTTTTCAGTCCTACAATGTTGTCCAAGTACCTTGTGAAGCTGGATATGTTGATAAATGGTCACTGACGAATTCGGAAACCTCGCTTATTGAAATAACTTTATGATATGCAAAGAAGCATTATAAAGCTATCATTGCCATCGGAACAAAAATCTTGCATTTCCATTTTAGACATTATATTAACAATTTTGTGCACGATTTTTAAATGCCTGCTGCTGTTTACGTTGTGTCAACATTTCGGGGTGGACCAACAAAAGTGATCCGAAATGATGAGATACAAGTTTTTTCGAACCGCAACACTGAAAAAGGTATACAAAGTGGTACAATAGGCTGGAGTAGCAGAAAAGTAAGATAATCTACACATTCAGAACACAAGCCACAACTGCACATCTCCCAAAGTCAAGTTTACTCCTCCAGAGTCTGAACTGGCTTGGCGAAACAGATTTCACATACCTCTGCAAAATCACATGCTACAAAAACAGTCCTCAGACATAAAAAACAGCCTTAAATTTGCCTCCCTGTCTGCCTCAAACTTAACAGTCCATTGAGTATGAACTGTGTGCGCTAAACGCAGTGAAAGGGTATTGTGGAAGACTGTTTCGCATGTTATCTGTGGCAGCCTCTCATGTCAGTCAGCGGCCCTGAAGAGCGCAGAGGCTCAGAGAGTCAGGGGCCCAGAGCGCGGCGGCCCGCCTCGTTACCCGGCCCCCCTGCAGCACCCACAGGAACTGGAGGGCAGCCCACCGCGGCCCATCGTCATGCTCCCTTCTAATTCAATGACAGTTTGTTCTCAATTAGATTGCTTTGTAAAAAGGTGAATGCCTTTTTTGCGAAATTCTTCGCTGCCATCTGGGGAGGGCTTTCATGGGTATAAAGGATGGCATCCGCACCATAATACCGATGTTTCGCCTCTTTTCCCCTTGCCTGTCTTTTTTAAGGTCCCCATTTTGGCTTGGCTAAACCTATGAGTATACTGAAATTTCCTTGGGGAGCAAGGATAGAGAGGTCTGCTGGACCATTGTTCAGTCACTTGGTTAAAGGAATAGTTTGGCAAAACGTCCAAGTTACACAATTCGCCCCCTCATCCAGAACATAGTTGATCAGCCAGCACCAGTAGTTTGGTGCTAAAGCTTGTGTTTTTAGTTTTGCGCTGTAGCTTTAGAGTTACCATCACTCATTTGCCTTTAACTATGCTGAACTGTCCAGTAATCTCAAGTAGATGTGCTTATGTGGTTTCTGAAGTTGTATGATATTGTTACCTGTTAAACAGGGGACATACTTTTGTCCATTTTATGGATACCAGCATGTCATACTGGCAGTTTAATTGAGATTAATTAACAGTTGGATGCAATTTAAGGCAAGTGTGCAGTGATGTAGGCCTGTGGAATACACAGTGCTAACTGGTGCAATATGACCTTTCATTATTTGTTCTCTGCATTCCCGGCTAGCAGGAAACATTCCCAGAACTTTGGCTAACGTTGCCTACAAGGTCTACTAAAGTTTTAAGAAAAATGTTTTAATCTAATGTTCAATGAATGTTATAAAGATGTTTACCATTTTAAATACTTTTTCCTATAAGGTTACATGTTAACCAAGACATAACGTTTTAACTGCAATGTTTAGAGGATGTTTTGAGGATGTTGTCAGGACCACCGATTATGTTACATGATAACCAAAGAAGAACACTCTCAGCGCAACATCTGGAAAATGTTTTATGGATGTTACTGAGACCTAAGACGATATAATGTTTTTAGAGAACATTCCTAGCTTTAGAAAGAACATTCTGGGATCCAAAATAAAACTTGAACCATTGAATATTCTCAGAACATTTTAGAACAAATCATTTCTAGCTGCGTCAGCCTTGTAGCTTTAGTAGTGGAAAACATAAAAAAGGCTAATTTTGGACTCCAAGCCTGAATTGACTGGGGAAATGTGTAAATTGTGTGCTTTTTTCACCAATAGTCTTTTGATTCAGGACAGCTATTGTTGTATTTATCATAATTAAAGATTCTGTATTCATACATGAGAATCCATAAATCTACGGCATTTTTGAAACTTGTTATTGCTTTTACTGTGACTTGATATTATAATATAATGTATCTGTTCTGATGGCTACAATGACATCCAGTAAAAGGTTTAGTACTGGCACACTGATTAATACCTTTAATTAATTAATGCTTCCCCATTAGATAACACACTGTAAGGAATAGCACCACAGTAATCGTTTCAGTTTTCACTCAAGTGGTAACATTTCCCTTCTGTTGACGTTCATGATGATCATTGTGACTATACTCATATTAAATCATTACGACTTAGCGTTTCTTTCATAAAGCAATGCGTGCAAGAACAAGCAGTATTCCCTTTGCAACTTACTGGTCCAGACGATGGTGTTGGATTCCCATTACACATATAATGTAATTATATAAAGTAGTAGTTGTCCTATAATGTCATTATAGTAAAAAATGTCAGTTGAGTGAAAAAATCTTTTAATAATAAATTACTTAAAAAGCATTATGGAGAAATGCAGTATTTGATTTGCTTTATATGGCATATTCAATGGTACAATGCATTATCTCTGTAGAAATTGTGATATTATAACATAATTGTGTTGTGTAGAGTTGTGCCTCATGCTTTGTCAAGTTAATCTTATCTATGAACATCATTAGCTTGATTTCTTTGCCTGGATCTGGTTTATTATATCATTACTGTATTACATTTTAATATTATTTTATATTAGTATTTTATTTTCGTATTATACAAAAAGGCAGCTACAACCTTGTAACATGAATAATTTCAACTGCAACTATCCAAAATTGTCTGAAACAACATGACAGTGCTGATGCATCTAACCACATTTCTACCATTTTAAAGGAGCAGTTTATCAGTTCGTGTTCCTCGGGGAATTGTTATCATGTGATCAGAGTGCTAATTGTGCCAAGCCCACTGCTGGAGCCCCTCTGAGCTTGCAGCAGTCTGGCAGGTGATTTGAAGGGACGTACACACTCTGCATAGGTGAGACACTGGCACAAAAAAATTGTCGTGGGGGTCTGAGAGCCTGGCCTGGTCTCAGGATGTGAACCCCCCACGGAGCCCGCTTTGCTGTGAAGCACCGCCTTTTGTTTGCCATTTGTTTACCTTGCTTGCCCAAGCCATAGTGGTGAGCACAATGAGGTCTAGATCAACAGCTCCTTGAATAGGCCGCGGCTTCTTTATCCCCAGCCTCAGAACACTGGTTACCTCGGAGAGGCAGTGATTAAGAGCCCGACAGGCTATCTCCAGTTCAAAAGCACAAAGGCACTCCACTTATCCAATAAAAAGAGCCCACCACTCTGCACCCGATGCTGCTTGCCCCCAGAAAGAGCGGCTTGTGAGTAGTACTGGCTGGAGTTTTGTTTTGGGGATTTTAGTTACTTTGCGTTCTTACGGGTTACTTTGCCTAATAATGTGTTTACATGACTGCATCTTTAGCATTTGGACTACAAGCAGTTATCACAGTTACTAGCAGACTACTGGTTCATCTACATTTAAACATTTTAGCCTAGAGACTACAACTGACTGCAGCTTCAGAATACTAGTACACCTCTTGCTGATTGATACATGACTACATTTTGACAGGAAGACCACATGTTAGCATCTTAGCATATAGAGTACATGCAGAACTGCAGTTAGCAGACTACTTCTATGCTACTAATAGCTAGCAAATACGTGGCTAAATATTAGCATTTTAATATATAGACTCATTACACATTGCTTATTCCTAGTTAATACATGGCTACATTTTAGCATATGGACTATATTCTATACTTTATGCTATACTCCAAGTACTAGACAATTACTATACTGCTCATCACTACTATACTGCTTATTACTAGTTAATACATGGCTATATTTTGGCATATAGACCATATGGTATTATTCCAATTATCAGACTATTACTGCACTGCTTATTACTAGTTAATACATGGCTAAATATTAGCATATACTAGTTAATACATGGCTAAATACTAGACTATATACAATTACTGCAGTTATGAGATGATTACTACACTGCTCATTGCTAGTAAATGGCTACATTTAACATTTTAATAGACGATATGCAGTTACCACATGTAGGAGATTACTACAACGCTGCTAATTACTAATAAATGGCTACATTTGAGCATTTTAGCATATAAACTATGTGGACTTGTTGCAGTTACAAGAAGGTGTGATAATGGAATACGTGTAATGGCATTATGTAATATAGATTTCATTAAGGTCACATACAATCTATATATATATATATATATATATATATATATATATATATATATATATATATATTTTTTTTTTTTTTTTTTTTTTTTTTTTTTGCTTTTTTGTGTTTGAATCATGCATTTGATTTTGCACATGGCCTGAATCTACCACTGCAACATGTTCAATATTCAGTGCTTGTTCCTCCATACAATTCTATGAATGACTGGATAGAACTAAAAATCTTGTGACTGTTAACCTCCTAATGTTCATGCTGAACTGAATTAATATTAACTTCTGTGAAAAGAGAAATGTGAAAAGAGAGTGTCTTGTATCTTGTGAGTGGTAGAGTTAGTTGGGTTTTATTTCCGTTTGGGATCTTGGAAGTAAAATGCTGATATGTGTAAATAAGCCTTATTTCTAACTAAGACAATCAGCCCATCTTAGTATTCACGCAAAATCATGTGTTTTTAAACTCGTAGGACACGTTTGTGTGGCTGCTGAAACTGCAGAAAGTTAAACAGAGCAGAGAGTTACATCGCAAACAAGATCAAGTTAAGTTAAAGCACAGCTCGCTAATATGAAGCCATATGAGCAGTACACCCTCTTAGCAGACACTAGTGATGCCCATTCAGAATCTCTGTTTATAAGTACTGTTAATGAACTTGACACCATTTTCACTATTTATGAGTAACTCAAACTCAAATAGTTCATGCTGTACAAATGTATCATCTTTATATTAGAAACACTTCCATATATTGCTCCACGTAGATTTGGCAATTTCACTAAATGTGAGATCAGTGATTGTTGGTTTGAGCCACAATGTGGGCTGCTCTACACTTTTTAGAAGTAAAAATAGCACATTTAAGTATTGAAAGAGCCTTCCTGAAATGCTTTTTCTTTTGTCTTTGTTTAATTATATGCCTTTAAAAAGACAAGTAATCAAAAAGTAACTGAAAGTAATTGATTATGTTACTTTAATACAGTAATTCTTTGGATTGGGTTATGATTACATTATTTTGGTAAGTAATCAGTAATCTGTAACAGAATACGTTTTAAAGTAAACTTACCAACCCTAAATATGAGACTACTACAACACTAAATACTAGTAAGTACATGGCTAAATCTGAGCAGTTACTGGACCTAGGAGACTGTTTCTACACTGCCAATTACTAGTAAACAGATGGCTACATTTTAGCATTTTAGCATATAGACTACATACATTTACTACAATTACTAGTTAACTACTAGCACAGTTTCATAAAAACAAGTTCCTAAATGGCTCTTGGCTTGGATGCATGGTTGTAGAAAAAACAACAGTATAAAAGTATAACAAACAGGCGTAAAAATCTTTTCAATAAAACTTCAATGGGACATTCACTTTAAAAGGTTTTTGAAAGAAGGAAATGGGATTCTTCTATGATAAAACTTTATTTTTAATAATGTACATGCCTGCGTTTATATTTAAAAGAGTAGCATACAAGCTACATGATTGCATTATGTTAGACTACATAGCTACATAGCTGTGTGCATAAATCATTTTCGGGACAAATAAAATATTGTCTGTGCGTGTGTTTAGAATTATCCTCAACCCCAAACATGTTAACTTCAAGAAAGGTGTCGTGAGTTGTGCACTCGTTGAATTTGGGGGTTGGTGTGGCCGCATGGGGTGGAGGCGAGGTTTGGGAACGAGCGGCCTAAACCAGCTGCATGGCAAAAACACCGCCCATTCCCTGCTCCACAACAAAAGATGAAAGCGTGTCCTGCTGGGTGGCATAGACTCCAGGTGACTAGAGCAACCTGACGGGTGAAGCCCATGGCTCCCTAGTACAGAAAAAAAGCAAGATCCAGTTGTATGGCAGCTATTGATGCATTCTAGAAAAAGAGAGGGGGGCTTTTTTAAACGCCAACACATAATCCTTTCCTTCGCCAAACAGACAATGGAGTGGTTGGAAGGTGGCACCTCTGTGGCCCTCTCCTAACAAGGCTGAGCATTCTGGACCAATGCACACAGATCAGGTTTCACAGGAGAAATCAGCTTTTCTAATGGCTGGCCTGTCCGCTAGGGTTGTCCTTCCATTCCTGATCACTTGTTTTGTCGTTTTACAAACCCACATCCAAAAACGTTGGGACAGTCGTAAAATGCAAGGATAAACAGTGATTTGCAAACGTTTTTGAGCTGTATTCAAAAGAAGATGCTTATTCTAAATTCTAAATTTGATGCTTGCAGCATTTTCAGAAAATGTTGAGACAGGTGCATGTTTACCACTGTATTACATCACCTTTCCTTTAAACAGTTCAGTAATCGTTCGGGAACTGAACTCACTGGGAGGTGTAGTCGTGAAAGTGGATTTGAGTTTTTCCCATTTTTCTTGATACACTTTACTTGTTCAACAGTCTGGGTTCCCTTATTGTATATATATATTGCTCATCATGATGTGTATATTGTGTATGGATATTCCTCTTCATGATGTGCCATGCGTTTTCAATGGGATATAGGCTGATTATTTAAGAACACATGTTCAGCAAAATAGTAAAATAAATATTTGTGGCAATATTTGTGACAGCAATCCTGTAGGAATAATGCCACAGTTCTGGCATTACAATTTAATGTATTATTTGTCATGTTATTTATTGTATTCTATAAGACAACAATATATCCCTCAGCCTTATTATTTTTTATGCGTTTTTACTTATCATTGTTCTCTCACTAAAATACCCAACATGGGGCATGCAACATGGACTACTCTCTCTGAAGATATGGGGAACTTCATTTTTAAGCTACTTTTGTAGAGTCTAATAAATTAATATGTGATATTTGGCTTCCTAGTAGTAACTCCCTTTGTCAAAATGTGATCAAATAGATTGTAATGAAAACACCAACTGCCCTTTACATTGTGAGAATATTTCATAATAAATTAATTAATTGAAATGGTCCAAAATTACTTGCCTTACACAGAATGAAAAAGGGATACTTCCACCATTTTTTCAATATTTCTGCATAATTAAAAGGTTAAGATGTAAAGAACGTCATTCGGAGTTGGCAACTGGGCACATAGTTTTCAAAAACAACTAAATTGATAGTTACAACATTTGATATATTGTCTTTTGATTAAATATGGATTTTAAATAATTTTAAATAATTCTGTTTCTATTTACGATTTGCACAGCATCCCAACTTTGGGAACTGGATTGTACTCAAAATTCAGGAGATGCTTCTCTTTTTTATTTTTCTCCTGCCGATCATTTCATTCCCATACATTGTATCATTGTTTTTAATTTAACGTCCAATCAAGTTCATAATTCTGTAATTGTATTTTTTGGTGTTTGCTCATCATTGTTCTCTCACTACGATACCCAGCATGCATTGCACAGATGGGTCATGCAAAATTGAAAACTCCCTCTGGATATATGGAGAAATCCATTGTTAAGCCACGTTTGTAGAGTCTAATAAATTAAGAGGTGATATTTGGCTTCCTAGTAGTAACTTCCCCAGCTAAAAGAAGTATGTATCCACCACAAAGTGCTACATTTTTTATGTTTCTCCCATTTAAAAAATATAAAGGGGATTTTCTTTGCCTGTAAACAGGAACTTTTCAGAGATTGAGGGCACAATTGTAGGAATTGAATAACTATAAATTACAGATCTGTTTTTCCTGTAGTGCCCCTTTAATGTGATGTCAGTACTCATCAGCCCTCAAACCTTTTCACAGAATTAAAAACCAGGTTTGCATTATAACTTTGCACATGATTTAAGGCCACTGGATCTTCAGCATATGTACTGAACTGTTGCCTTTCAGGCCAAAGGAAGAAATTCCTTTTGTTCTGACATTATATAACCGAACTGACTGTCTCCATGGAATCAGAATTGCATGTAGTTTGTGTTTACACAGTGGTCAAAATAATGGGTTCAGAAGTTCATGCAGTAAACGCTGCCTGCGTCGAGAGTTCACGATTGTTTCACTGAGAGAAAAGGGGCTCGTTAGTCTGACTCTGTGTCTTTGTTCTCCGTGCTCTGTTGTGCCCCCTTGAATAAATGTTTATGGCATGTTCTTCAACTAAGGGGATGCATTTGATATCTTGAAAAAGGGGATGTATAATTTGTTGTTTTATAGATGAATTCAAGTTAATGGACTTTGTTACTTAATATTAAAAGAATAAAAATAATTGCTCAGCAGAATTATTTGCGGAGATATTATTAAATACACGCATTCTACACCTGGTTTGCTTGTTTAATTTGGAGCATAGCCCATCTGCTGGAGCATATTTCAGAGCATAAGCACAAAAAATATTAGATTAATTAGATTAGATTAATTAAGTGGAGCAGCCTTTAATACTGTGGATTAATGCTTAATCAAAAATTCTTGTGGAGTACCACAGGGGTCAGTTTTAGGGCCTTTGCATTTCTCTTTGTACCTGTCACCTCTGGGTGATGTCATTAGAAAACATGTTGTCAACTTTCATAGCTATGCTGATGACACGCAATTATACATCTCTATTTCTTTGGATAATCTAGACTCGGTAGAAAGATTTAGAAGCTGTGTGTCACATATTTCTCCATGGATGTCACAGAAACTAAAATAGACTTTAAATTTCTGCTACTGGTCTATAAAGCTCTGAATAATTTAGCACCTGCTTACATCACAGAACGTCTCTCTGTTTAAGCTTGTGATCTTAGACCTACACATGCTGGCCTTCAGCAAATACCCTCTGTAAAATACAGTAAACATGTCTCTCAGTAATAACTCTTTCAGTTATTATGCTTCTTAACTGTGGAACTAAATTCCAGCTTCTATTAGACAGTCAAGCTCAATGCTTTCTTATTATTAATAATTACATCACATTATTCCAGATCATGTGAAAGATCAGCCTTTGATACTGCAAGATATGTATAGAGGCAAGCAAGATTATTAGTAAATGTACAGGAGAAATGCAAAATGTGATCAATTAGATTGTAATGAATTTAAATTATAGACATGATACAATAAAACAACAGAAGGCTATGCTAATGAAACGTCTATATTGCTGCTGCCATATCAAAACTAGTTTTATGCTCTTTAAAAACCCCAGCTGCCCTTTACATTGTGAGAACATGTCATAACAAACAGATCAGTTGAAATGGTCCAAAATGACTTAAATGATTTTTAATTTAACATCCAATCAAATTCATAATTCTGTAAAATGATACCTGCCCACAGCTGTAGTATGTACTTTTTATCTATGTGCAAGGACCAATGTCATCCATTACATGCTGCACCACTCTCCTGGGCTTCCCTCTGAGGAGGATGAGCAGGAGTGCAGTGCGTTGCTACAGAGGGGAGACTGAATGAAGGAGAAAGCTGTGCAGTTCTCAATGATTATGGCAATATCACTCTATGCATTGTGTATGCATGCGATGTTTATGCTAGTTTTTAAGCTATTTCAGTTTTTAATATAGAATACCATTACCCGAATTTAGTTGTATCTGTTAAACAATTCCTTTAACACCTGAGCATGTTTGAAAGTATGTTTAAAAGTGGATACTTTAAGCATCATTTTGGCTCTATATTTTTAACTGAGTAAGATTTTGTCATAGTACTCATAATACTCATACTTTCATTTCACCCTGTAAAGTCACATTGGACCATCCATGGCACATGGGACCATACTTGCAAAAGTGACCTGAGGTTGGGGAGCCTTAGGCTTATCTAGACTGAGCTGCAGTTGCTCCTAGATTCCGTTTCATGATAACAGCACTTACAGTTGACATGGACAGACAGGGCAATTGACCTTGGCAAAGATGACATCTTATGATAGTGCTGTCACTGAGCTCTTCAGTAGGATGTATTCTACTGTTAATATTTCTATATGGAGATTGCATCATTATGGTCTTGATGTTATATACCTGTTTGCAGTGGGTGTGGCTAAAGCATCATAATGTAATAAATAGGAAGGTGTCCACATACTTTTGGCATATATGTCATTTTAAAGTCATGAATTTTACAATGAGTTTTACAATACACATAGATTATTTTAAATGTAATTTATCATTAAAATTCTAAAAAATATAATTAATTCTAATTACCGTTTGTATTGTATTCACAAATATGCCAACTTGTTTTACTGCCATGTTAGACAGTTACATTGTATTAACCTTAACCATAATGTTTGTGATTCTCCCTAAGAGAACCCTACATCAGTTCAAAATCACAGAGACAGCTTGCAGCTTGCAGTGGTGCACATTAGCCTGTGAAAGAGAAGTGGTGGGCCTAGTTAGGTTGGGGGGCTTCAGTCAGTGTGTTAATGATTCTCTTGACAGAGTCATGCCAAGAGCCAATCTAAAAGCACTCACTGACATCTCCTCAGGACCAATGATGGACGCTCGTCTCACTCCAAACCTCCAAGAGAGTGATCAACGATCTCCTCTGGACCAACAATAATGAGCACAGGAAGTCCAATCTGCAACAGAAGCGCTACGTGGAGAGTGAAGTGGGCTCCTCAGCCATGAATAAGAATGAGAGAGGCAAGGACTGATCGACAGATTTATTGATCACCGTTCCCACTGCTTCACCACACCGGAGGGGCAGCTGAGGCGCTTCACACACGTCACTCCCCAGGTACACGCCACTCTCTGCATTATTCCCCTGACAGCAGCATTAAAGACCCTCATTATCATGCAGAGGCTAATACAACATCAGCAAGTGCTGCTGTATCACCAAGAGCCAAACTTTATCCGATGCTTCATGAGCTGACACATTAAAGTGATAGTTTGATGAAAAAGTGAATTGATACAATTTTTTATTATTTGTTCTTTAATAGTAACAAATGCTATTTATCACCAGTTAGCATTGCAATACCTTAATCATCACATGGCTATCTCAGAGTATGGGGTTTAATGCTGTTTGATTTAGGTTTGCAGTTTGTATGATGGTAACTGATTGGCAAGAAGTTTGCATTGCTTGTGAGTTAGCACTGTACATTAGCATTGTACCTCCACTGCTAAACTAATTTAAAATACATTTTGGACACTAAACATGTTTGTGCTGATCGACTACATTTAACTTGCCAAACTATTGATTTAAATCCATCAAAAACTGAATTTATCTTGTTTTAAAATCAAAGATTTTACACAAGTAGTGTGTAAATATTGTTAAAGTTTCAAAATGTACCATTCACTCCACAGTCCATACAGTCCATATGTGGAAACTAAGCTATAAAAAAAAGTCCATATTGTATAACATTTTTGTGGCGTCACAAAACAGTGCACATACACCTCCTCAGACTGCAGCAGTTTCATTTATTGATGTTCCCGGGCCCGTTTCTTTCCAGGTGCAGTACAGACGGAGGTGATATTTGAACTGGATATCCTGTATGTTATGTGTAAATAACCCATTCCAAAATCTGAATACATTTCAATAATAGCTGCTCTTTGTGACTGCAGTGGTACTTTTTAGGAGGCATATCCCACATTGTAGTAATGACAAACTGCATGAAGAGAGAGGATTCATCTCTTACATATAACCAAATAGAATCAAATAAAGTTACCCAAGAGCAGCAGAGAAACACAAAAAAAGATTACCACTACACTCTCAGAGCTAACTTCGATTATGATTTCAGTCATAATGCTACATAATTTGCCTCAACTAATGCGCATACAGGGGCCGTCATTTCTGTCCTTTGCCTAGAGCCCCACAATCACTAAATCTGCCTCTGAATACAGGCCAGCCAATCAGAACCAAGATCATTTTACATATATCAGTCTCCCAAGCACAGTAACAAAATCAGTGAGGTTGTAAAATGGGCATGTAACTATGACTGCTGTTGGTTCATAAAGCCGAAGAATGTTGTGTTCCTCAGTTCAAAAAAAAAAGAAAAGAAAAAGAAAAAAAATATGATATGGGTCCTTTAGTTTCAAAATGCGCCATTCACAGTTTCCAATCAACCAGTCAGAACAGAGGTTTACATATGCCCTCCAGGGCCAAAAATCGGCCAAGCCAATTTTTACTGGTTGTTTTTTTTTTCAGATTTAAACCCTACAGAGAGTCATTTATCTCACATTAAGCACAAACTAACTTGCCAATGTTTTTCAACTGTTTGAAGCTTTAGTTGCTGAGTGGAACAAGACTGACTCTTCTTTCTGTAACAGATTGTCTGCAAAACCTACAATTTAAAGACATTACATGGAAAGGTTTCCTATACTAAGTCACTATATCTGTGTGTTTCATGATTTGTTATTTGTTATTTTATAATAACAAAAATCAGGCTCTCTAAGTTTTAGTACATAAACCCTGTGCCGTAAGTGGACCTCATGGACAAAGAAATGGTAGCAAAATGTAAGATATGCATCCTGTAGAATGGGATAGCTGTGGATGGTTAATTTCTTAATGTAATTTTAATTTAATTTAACATTAAGATGTTGTCTGTTCATCTGGCTGTTACTATTAATTCAAGTCATACAGAGCTCAAATAACAATTCACTTTCCACTAAGGCCACAAGTGAATGGCTAACAGTGTTTGCTAAGTTTGACTGCAGTAAAAGAATTCTCTCAGCGTTCTGTGCTTAAAATTGAGATCACTCACTCAAAAGTCCAGCATATCACGTCCTCTGCACTGGACAAAGAAAACCCCTCAGCACAGTTGTATGCAGTCCCAATTCATTTTCCTCTTTTGCAACTGCAGAGAACAGAGGTGCCTTTCCAATTTGAGCATATGCCATTTGCCCTCTTTTTCGTGTGGCCTTTTGCCCCGGTTCCCCTGCCCTGCTCTCTGCTCCGCCGGCATCACAGGGCTTGCAATTATTTCAGATTTCCAGCTTTCCCCTGGAACTAATGTGATAAAATTGAAGAAAAAGGCAAGGTGGACAAAGAGAGAGATGTAGCCCTGGGCAGGATGGTCGGCAGAGGTCTAAGCCAAGGCAACAAGTGCCTTTGGGAGCTAATGGGATTTTCAGGGGCTTGCATTGATCTCCTGCATGCCCATTCAGTAAGGTCCTTTTGCAGCCGAGCGGCACACTTCGGCCCCCCAGCTTCCCTGGATACACACAGAGAGCCTTCCACACACACAGGGCGGCTTTCTGAAGTCACCGCTACAGGTGACATTTACAGACAAGAGGAGTGTCATTAAAATTGTGGTTTGAACGGTTAAGGGAAGTCAGCGATAGGAATCGTGCTGCAAAATTGACCATAGATACCACCTTGAGCACTAGCTTTGTTCCAGCCTTCATCCATGAAAAATGATCATGGAGTATTTTCCTGCGCGCCTATGTTGTTCAGTTTCTGCTGTCGCTGAATTAATGGGTCATTTCTAAGATGTGCACTGTTAACAATATAATGGAAAGTTTGTGAAGTGTGATATTTCTATGAAGACTGGATTGAAAATGGTCTGTAAAGCGTCATGGCCACATCAAAACTATCAAAGCTTGATTCACCAGTAATGTGTCCTAAAAGCAAAGTTAGGGTCTAACTTTAGGGTCCAAAGGGTCTCTGTGACAGCAGGTTTTCATTCCAGTCAAGCAGGAGAATACATCATATAGCCAAACCAATCTATTTCTCTGAGATTGAGACTGAATGATTAAGCAAGTGGAATCAGGTGATTCTGCTCAACTGGAATCAAAATCTTCAGCCACACCTGCCATCTGTGGAGCTACGTCTAGTGACCCCTGTGTTAAAGCTATATATTGTGTATAATGTCACTACAAACCTTGTATCTGAGTTTTTGAGTTTTTGTTGTTTTTAACTTTTTTGCATAATTTGAAAAACTACATTGTGAAAAACTATAACTGCATATTGCATGATGAATAGACCAAAAGAAATGGTTCAAAATTACCTGCCAACTCCATGACAAGTTAAGAATGTTGTTTTTTTTTTAGAAAAGGTTTGTTCCAAAAGCAACAGTACAGACTAATGTATATAATGCTGTGCAAAAAACAAAGACTGACAATTATTTAAGAGAATAAAACTTTGTAGATAAACTAAAAATTAAAATCCATTCTTACTTCAGATCTGAAAATTCCACATGTGTTTCTCTCCATCCTTCCACTGTGAGAATGAGAGTACTGTGGGTCTGAAAGGATGTGCAGCCACTAAGAAGCTTTTCCAGACGAAGGAAATGGATAAAAAAGAAAAGTTGCACTAGAACACTGAAACTGGAAATTTTATATATGGAGGAAGGTTTTGTAGACTCATGAGTTAAAGTTTGTAATGGAGATTTCCAACCAATGTCCAAGACTGAACTTTAGAGGTGTGGTAAAAATATTCCTGCAGATTTCTTTAAGAGCCTAAAAGCAAGTCTCCTGAATAAAAAGGAAACGGTAATAAAAACTAGAAACACTAAGATGACATATTGAAACATTTGACATGTTTAGTTTAGCTGTTGTGTAATGTAACTGTTATGTTAACTGTTTTTTTAATGAAACTAAAATTGAATAACTTAACGGCTGTTTTGACTGGAAATTCAAAAATTAAAAGTGAGTTCTCTGAATAAAACTGCTGTCATTTAGATTCTGAATGATTAGTGAATAAATTTAGCTAGCATAATTAAAACTGGTGGTGGCAGTTGAACAACATATTTGTCAAACATTTAAGAAAGAATTGTTAGAATTGCTTATAATACTTTAAAATAATAAATTGTCCAAAATGATGTTTTCAACAATAAAAATATTTGTATAAATACTCTTATATAAAAATCTTTTTACTGTTAATAATTTACTGTCTAAATATTTTCTCCAGTAACGTCCAGTGTATGCTTCAAAAACAACCCTGGGTTAAATCAAAATGATCAAATTGAAGCGGGGGTCTGAGATTTGCCCTCCTAATGGTCAGCTTTGTTAGTTATTCCTCCTTACTGTGTCAGGAGTGGACACTTGTTCTCTCGTCTTTGCTGCCATCTCTTTCACAATGCGTACTGTACACTGACAAATGAGTGCATGCTATGCAGTGAGGGGCTTCTTTGTGTTCCCAAACAGCTACAACAGTGAGAGAGAAAGAGAGAGAGAGCTTCAGGGCTTGATTTGAGGGTGGGCAAATCTGACAGCACACTTTGAGTCTTTGCGCTTGGGGGGGAGGTAGTGCTCTGTCAGGCAATCTTCAAGTGGCAAAGCTTTTCAAAGCTTTGTTATCCACTTTGGGTTGCCCCTTCTGACCTCAGAGTGGACGCGCTTAGCCCTTCAAGGAAATGGAGAGGGGTCTCAGGCGTGCTGTATTGTCGTGCAGGGGAAGCAAGGTTCAAACGCACATGACCAGCATTCCCCAAGGAGCGGTAAGGGTGAAGACCCAGCACAAAGGTGAACCAGAGGATTCGTCATTGGACACACGAGAGAAGCAGAGATGTGGAGAGATTTAATGTCCACAGACGACCTCCTTGTTTTGCAAGGCTGTAATACACAGTGCCTATTCTCCCTCTGTGTCTTTGTCCTGTTTTTCCTCTAGGGCTGAATCTTGCCTTCCATCGTATTCGGTCCAAACAGCAACAAAGCTGTGGAGCATTGCACCTGCAATTCTGCACTGAGCAGATATTTGGAGGGAATAGGTTTTTTGTGAGCTCTCATGTGCATAATTGGCAGGAGAGAAAGTTTTGACTAGCGCTAGGCAAGAATATTAGATAAGCAACATGCCAAAATGGGGTCTTTGGTTTCAATAGACCTTTGAATGGATGACTACTTAAGGAACAATGTGTGGGCAGTGAGTGAGCAGAAATATGAAGGTTCTACACCAATTACAGGTTATTCCCTATAAACGTTCACTACCAATCAACACTGTATCACAGTGTTATATTTTTGCCATATTGCCACCTCTAATATATAGTTTGTTGCACAAAAAAAACTTTTATCTCTTTTTCGGCACAGTTTAAAGTCTCTAGTTACACTTTCAATTTAGTGAATATTGATGACGGACAGACCAATAGAAATGGTCCAAAATTGCCTTCAATTTTTAAGGTGGACTGTATAATTCCATGAGTACCATTTCATAGTTTGTTGTCTTCACTTTTATACTGAAGTAAAGAAAGAAGTTAAAAATAAGGAAACATTCTAGTTGTGTCTAAACTTTTGACTGGTGCTGTACATTCAAGAACCATTTCGGAACCTATTTGTGAGAGCATAATTTCAAATAATTCTGTAGTAATTCATTGGTTGTATATAGAATCATGAATACTCAAAGAACCATCTTAATGCATAAATGCATACTTTTCTTGGATGAAAGATCTGTTGCTCATGGTTTAAGCACCTAGTTCTACCTAGCACCTAAAAGGGTTCTGCTATTGGTACTAGAATGTTTTTTGGTCCGAAAACACTTTTTACTGAGAATGTGGTATTGGCAGCTTTACATACCTGGCCATATGGCTAGATTTATCAAAGTAAGCTCAGTCAGGTCATGGCTGCTCTGTTCTATAGCTTACATGATGCTTACTTCTTCATGCTTTTTTTGTTTTTTATTATTTACTTACTCCACCATGCAAAGTTCAAAACTCCATAATCTACAAATATCAAAAATGACCTCTCACTTAACGGTGCAATATTATAAACTGTTCTGATGTTTACATATGAGGTTTGTGACTTTGCGGTTTAACATGCCCATTTGCACCGCTATGATTTGCCCCAAGAATGAAACAAGCTGTTTTTGGTGAGGTCATGACTAATGTGATGAGCTCTACACTGATCTAGAAGTTTACAGTGATGATCACACTACGATGATCACACTAATAACGATACCACGATGATCACACTAAAGCAACACGTTGAAATACACAAAGACAGGAAATAAAAGATCTTCTGTATAAGGTATAAAGGTAGTTCATCTTACTACTCGTTGAGCTATCCTATTGTTAGTTAGTGCGGCTTGCCGGTAGCTAATGCTACCCAGACTGGCTACTTGCTTTCGGTCTCAACATCAACACAAAGTAAATGAAGCTGTTACTCACTATGAAACTTTCTGTTTAGAATGATCTGCTTTAACTGCTCTGCCAAAAAGTAGATGAAATCATACAGCACAGCTGCTACTTACAAGCTGCTGTTGGGTTGTGACGCTGATAAAGGTGAACCTGCTCCTCTCTCCAGTCTCTTCAGTGCTAAACACTGAGTGAAGCTGCTCCATATTGTTCATGGTTAGAGAAACTGTCCAGAGTGAAATGTACAGAGCAACCTAACAACTCTGAATTAAAGTTGTCCAAGATCTTAATTAAATGATGTATGTACTGAAGTTAGCTTCTTATTCACCAGCTTATATTATGAATTTTCAATTCCACCTTTAATGATGCCACAGTTCAATTCTGCTGCCTATACAAGCTGTAGCATTTAAGGTGGAACAGGGCATTTGATCAAGAAGCTGGTGAATAGCAAGCCGACTTCAGCCTTGTTTAGAGGTGAACTTCGTCCATGAGGTGAACTGACACATTTCTCGCAGATTTCCACACATTTGTAGCTGTTGCTCTGTTGTTGTTGTATGTAGATTTTGGGGGCATGAATATTAGACTAAACATTAAATATTAGATATTAGATATTATAAAGACTGTTACCCAATGGTTTAATATTTTGTAATCAGCTCACTTTACTGCCCACTTTTGTAAATGCAGGATGTATTTGAAGGAGGAGACAACAGTATTTCAGTTCTATGTACCAAACTACTTATATGCATGACAATAGAACCTGAGTTTTCTATTCTGTGGCACCTTTAATCACATCAAAAGCTGTACTAGAACATGGGTGCAATTTATACAGTTAATGTATAAACAATTTCTATTTGTTTGCTGAAGCTGAAAAAAAAACACATTATATATAAAAATGATTAAATGTCCCATAGCTCTTCCAATGGCTGCTTTTTCTGTTTTCTTTTTTAATGTTAAATTCCGGAAATAAATAATAATTGTGCATTAAACTCTGCTGAAGTGTGCTCTCTGTTAGTATATTTTCACTTAGAAAATCATCAAAACATGTCATTTGATCAAGGGTACCCAAACGTTTGCAGATGACAGTTTATCTTGCATTAAACGTCCCAGTGGTGGATTATTTTCCAGGGGTTGGTGTAGCATACTGGGTAACACTATTCCTCTCCACAGGCCAAGACCTCAAATCTACTACAATAGGAGTTCTTGGGCAAGATGCCCAACTCAACATTCTCCTATCTACTATCTAATCTGAGCATCAAAAACAGACGTCACTCGAAATAAGAATGTCTGCTAAATGCCATACTTGTAATGCAGATGTAAAAGAAGGAAAGCTGATAGCTTTTCCGTGCAACCAAACAATTCTTTTAGTCAGTGTTCAAAATTCCCCCTGCTATTCCAGAAGTCCCATGTTGGCTTGCTAATCCAGTGTTGGCTGGGTGCTCCTATTTTATAGCTTCAGTGGCAAGAAAATGTTTGGTTAAACAACTCTTCTTCCGGAAATGCTCTTTTCTAGTGGTAAGAAGCTCTTCCACACAATAACTGAGATCTTACTCATTATCTCCTCTTTAGTCCTCAGTTTGAGAAATGAATAACTGTTCACTCCTTACACAGATTTCTTGGGAAACTCGGGCAGGTTTTCAGATTTACAAATGTGTTATGGCATAGTGTAAAGTTTTTACGAGGTATCCTGGGCATAGTTACTGTTGCTAGGTGAACCAATTTGCTACAGCGCCACCCTGAAGCAGACAAGAGTTGAAGCTCTAGTTAGTCAATAAATACAGAAGCTTGCAGACTGTAGGTGAAGCAGGCTACACAATGACAGCGTAACCTCATAAGCTTATTTTCAGAGAGCCCTCTGGAATTTAGGTTTTGACGCATTCAGGGTGTCCAAGAAGTTAATTAGAGGGTCCCAGATGCCACAGGAAGCCCTGTACTCACACTTTGCATCAGCTCACACTGAATCAGTCAGTCAGGAAGTGTGAAAGTACAGAAACTCAGAAAATGAGAAAAAGCTAGTAGAAATTGTTACTAAGACATTATTTGTTTGATTGTTTGTTTGTTTTCACAAGCCCACATTTTCATAGTAAAAAATAAGTGACAAATATGTCCAGACTACTTTCCACAGGCATTTCTCATTTCCCTCAATAATTTTACATCAATACAAAATAAGATGCTGCTGTTTTCCAGCTGGGGTCAGTTTGGTTACCTATGAACAATCGACACCAGGCGAGATTAATAGCTTTACTAATTAATGTGGAGATCAGCGCATACACTGAAAAGCAGAAATGATTCCAGGTTTAGATGTTCAATCAAATAGTGCAACATTCTGGAAGATATCTTCTAGTTAGGCTTATGCTAATCCCGCTCTATTTAAAACGTATCAGGACCATGGTTGGCTGTTTTTAAGAGGGGTGGTGGAAGCAGGTGCTACACACTTCCCATTATGCACCCATGCAAATTACCTCTCAATCTCAGACCCCGCTGAGACACAAAGTTGCGAGTGTGCAACAGAAGGAAAGTTCTTAATCTGAATGCTGGATCTAAATCCGAATGCTCCTGAGCTCATTCACGAGCGAGGTGACGAGGAAAAAAGGGTTGCGTTCCGTCTCCTCTTGGCTTTGATTTAACCTTTGCTTTCACATGCTGGCCAGTGCGTGGTTCATCTCTGGCACAGCCACAGCTGAATACAAAATGCAATTAAAAGAGGCTGCTTTCTCTTACGCTGTCCCAGACACTTTCACTTGGGGGCTTAATCCGGACCCTCGGCTCTAAGACCCTTATGTGATCTGGGGCACACGGCTTCCATTCACACTGCTTCATCCCGCTCCTTTGTGTTCCTAATCGTTCCTCGGTATTAAGCAGCCTTGGCAGCCCAATTCCCTTACTAACACTCCGGCATGACGCTTTGTTAGGGGCCAGGCCAGCATCCCTCTATCAGGCCCCCCAACACTGGCGCTGCACACTGCCCCTCTGTTGTCTTTCTCTTGTGCAAAGAGGCCCTTCTTCAGCCTGCACGGCTCAGGCCATGTCACTTCACGTGCCAGTCGTGTACCAGCACGCACGCAGAAGGGGACCTGACATTGGACCAAATCTGCTGAACTGTGCCGGTGTGGAGGTGCTCTCAGAATAAGCATGTGTCAATGGGAAGAACACAACCAGTCAAAAGTTTAGACACACTCAACTAAATGGATGTTGTTAGTTATCTTAAAGACTCTGCAGGCTTACACTTAACAGCTCCAACTGATGAGATGTCTGAAACAGTACCTATCCTGATATATCACATATACTCTTGATGTGTCACAGTATTATATATGTGCCACATCACCACCTCTAATATACACTCATCATCAAAAAACAGCTGCACCCAGAAGGAAGTGTTGGATTGCAGTGCTATTGGGAGGGAAGATAAAGGTTACCTGGAACAATAAATGATGATAAATTTAGATTGATATGGGTAATATTTGTTGAGTTACACATACAGAAGTAGTGTCTCTCAGTATGGCGTCAGACGGACATGTTTACTAACACAACATGCCAGACGTCTCTGCACGGAGTTGTAGAGGTTCCTAATGGGGTCCTGTGATAATCCATCCCATGCAGCTTGAATATTCTCACACAGTTCCTGTAGATTTTGCGGTAGGAGTGGAGGTGGAGTGACTCCAGGCCTTCTGAACAAGTGACACGTTGACATGTGTCGGTTGATTCATTCTTGGTGCAACTATTTGTGCAACTGTTTTTTTTATGATGAGCATATATTTTGTTGCACAAAAACAACACTTTTTTGCATAATTTAAAAGCTGTATATACTTTTTTTAATTTAGTGAATATTCATGATGGATAGACCCATAGAATTGGTCAAAAATTGCTTAGACAAAAAACTTGTTATATTAAGCATCAAAGTGCTTCAGAGTTCATATTTATATTTTAATTTGCCCTGAACATGTGAATTTTTTGCTGTAAATGCTTCGATAGATTCAGATTCAATAGAGATGGTACTAATTTGATGCCAGGTATCAGTATTGGGATGTTATCTGTAGAAAATGCTGGTTTTGAAAGATAAATAAATGAATGAATTCCAGTCCTGGAACAAATCTAGCCTGAAATATGTTAAATGTTAAGTTTATATGAAGGCCTGTGGTGTAGCAGAGTAGTTTGAACACTTAACCTCTTTTCACAGAGCCAAAAAGAAGCTCCCGTCTGTTTTGAAGGTCCATCAAGTTGAACTATCATTAAAAAAATAGTTGACATTGTGAGACATGCGAATGATTTTAGGTTCATGCTCGGCCGCGCATGTGACGTAAGCAAGGACAAGCCTTATCACTGTACCTGACATTCAGTGAGCAGTGATGCCCTCCATGAGTCATCCTCTTAGTCCCAGCATCACTGGCATCATCTCACCCTCCGCCTTCACCACCATTGCTCGCCAGCAGCTCAACACAGAGTCACAACGTTCCACACAGAGTCCAAATTAATGTGATGTCAGAGGTAAAATTTTGCTTCATTACATTAATCCAAAACATTCAGTGGTCACTAGAGGCCCTGCAGAAAGAGGTTAAAGCCGTTCCCAGCATATCTGCATGTTTAGGCCGCTGTCATTTAAAGATGCAGATTTATGTACACTACTATAAAAACATGAAGATGTACTTTTAAAATAGTTATACAATGATTTAAGGGATCTGCTGATTTAATATAGCAGGATTTAAGGTGGCAGTGAATTTAAGGTAGCAGTTAACCTAAGGTGGCAGAAAAATTAAGGGGGAAGTCAATTTAAGATAACAGTGGATTTAAAGTTGCATGAGATTTAAGGTATTAGTGGATTTAAAGTGATAGTGACTTTAAGGTGGCAGTGAATTCAAAGCATCATTGTATGTAAAGTGACAGTGGATTTAAAGTACCCTTGGATTTAAGGTGGCAATGAACTTATGATCGCATTGGCTGTAAAGTAACAGTGGAATGCATGCACACACACACACACACACGCAGCTCTTTCAAGCACTATGTATTTCTTTCAGGAAATAGTGTGTCTAGGGTGTCTAGCATTTTAATTTACTGTATATGAGCCATTACCGAATAGCAATTATTAATATGACATGAGACCCCAAACCTTTGCGTGGTAGTGTAAAACTGCTAAAATCAATTAATTAAAAACAGCAGAGTGAACTATATGTTTATGTAAAACTTTGTCGGTATTGGAAAAGACAATGTGGTATCATTCCATCTCTACGTTTAAGCACTTTTAATAAAATAAAATAAAAGAGTTTAAAGTTTTATATAAACATTGTTTTATACAAACATTGTGAAAGTTTTAAAACACACCATTTACTCTACAAAAACAGTCAATTTTGAATTAATTGTTTATTTGTTTGTGTCCATTTAAATATACGTGCAAATATATTATAATATATATTTTCCTGCTTAATGTTATTTTCAGCACATTGACAGTAATTGTGCAATAAAATGTACATAAGAGAGCTCTGTGTAGAGGATGTGTACTTATTTTCAGCAAAACGTTCATTCTCATTTGAACAGGGTGCCTAACCTTTTACATATGACTGTATACGGAAGTGTAAACTGTTGAATGATTGAGTGTAAATGCATGAAATGATAAATGGGTCTTAGACTGGGTTGACGGGTTTTCTCCATGATAGAAATCATGCATGTTTCTTTAACCTTTTCAAAAATGATTCTGTGTAGCACCTAAGAGGGTTTCACTTTTGCTGCAAGTCATAGATCTTATTTGGAACTATACAGAGCCATTATTTTCTAAGAGAGTACACTACAGTATCACATGTGCCACAGAATTACATAGGCCACCAAAAAGTGAGAATTAAAAAATAGAATGATTAAAATGGCATATTCTGCAAGAAAAAATAAGTTGCATTTTTCTATACTCGATAATGAATTTTCTATATAAAGGCCTCAGACAATCATGTTCTTCTTTATCAATTGTTTATATACCAACACAGTAATCAGCTGGATATATGCTCTACACGTTCCTATATCTGTCTAAAACCCATGTCTGAAACCCAGTTTTTCATTTCTTTCAAAGCATTCACGTTTTCTGGAGAGCTGTTAACTTTACAGAGTAAAGAAAAACAGAGGCGAACATTGTAAAAGCCATTAAAAGAATATTTTCCCCCTCTCTTTGTTTTTATTTCTCTCTGTCTGAGTGCTTCTCAACACTGCCCCAGCCCTGCCACACAAACAAATGCAAATCACTCTGAAAACTTTACATAATGTAACTCGGACCCCCATTTTAGGACGGGCCTGAATGGCTCTTAAAGGGGGCCTAATTAATCTAAGTATAGAGGCAATGGGCCCACTTGGAATTTTTTCACTTCTTTCTGTGGGCGAAAAGAAAGAAAAGGATCAAGCCTCCCCTTTTTGTCTGGAGAAAGATCCGCCTCAGTCCACTATTTATGTTAACATTACTCGGCGTTATACCCCACGGCTGAAGGGAATCAATCACGTTACTTCAGGCTGCAGCCTCTTTTAACTCTTGCAAAAACGTGAGATTGCGCGAAGGCGTAAAAAGATATATAGCAATATTCTCCGTTGTTTTGGGCCTGCACTTTTTAAGCAGCTCCCAAAGCCTGGTGCTAGAGTTGTCAGGTGCTGGGCTAACCGGGCAGAACAATGGGGAGAGGAGAAGCAGAAGGCTCGAGATGAATGCTTTTGGTAAATCAGTAATGGAGCTAAAGGGCATACGCCTGTGGGGAATTTGCTGGCTTATAAAAGAGCTTTAAGAGGCCCTCATTCATATGGACCCAAAGAGATTTGAATTGCCCCCTTCACAATCACTTGAAAGGCTGAGCTCAGGGTGTTCCGAAACAAAGTGGAAATCACGCTGCCTTTCAATGGCTCTAATAAGCTTTTAACTATTTTACATTATGGCGTTACCCTCTTCTTCTCCTCTCCACGAGGCATTGTTTGGCCGTGCAGCAGGCCAACCTAAATGTCTGATTTATACTTTTCTTCATGGTGAATTTAGACAAAAAAACTTTCAAAAACTTAAAGAGAAATGAATGGGGGGCATTCAGTGGCATTAGATAAAGCAGAAAGCAGCATTCATCATTGTGCTGATAGCTGATCGCCAGGCTCAGGCTGGAAAAACAGATCAAGAAAGATGTAGAGTTAAATGTGTGAAATGAAAACTTATTTACTGCCTTCACATATGCACACAATTAAATGCCTGGAATTGTGTTTGTCTAGTAAATGATCTGTCTGCATATTAATCCAAAGACTCGTATGCAAACTTTGTGGGCTGAAGCTTTTCTTCTTCTTCTTCACAGATCAGCTGCCATTGATTCAAAATGTGCATCAAGCTATGAAATAGTCTTTAACAGATTATGTTCACCGGTTTGTCAGAAATAAGATTTGAACTTCTTGAGGTTTAAAAGCTTGAAGGGCTGCACAGCTAGAGCCACAGGCAGCATCTCTGTTGCCATGGTGTTTTTTACTGCCCTGGAAATTGCTCCTGAGCGCTGTAGTCTGCAGGGGTCAGGGGTTCAGCCACAGCCTGACTGCATGCACCCTCCGCTCCGGACTGAACGTAGTGGGTGGAGGCGTGGGGGGGTGAGTGAGAGATGGAGAGAAAGAGGCGCACAGCCGGAGCCGGCGCCCTCTGGATGACACCCCGAAATTCGGGGATCCTTCGGCTGTGTGGACATTTAGAATTTCATGGTAATTGTTGAAGACAAGGAGGAGGGCTTGACCTCCACTGCCCTGATTAAGTTCTCATAAAAAAGCCATGGCCTGGCCCCAGTGATGACCCAGACAGTAAAAGAGAGATGGCTCCTCTGAGGATGGTCAGGAGGCAGGCACAGGTTGTAGTAGACCCTCTTTACTTAGAGCAGAAGAGACATTCTATAGCACATGCTAACAAAGAAGGGCCTCAAATACTTTCTAACAAATTCAAATGACACAGTTTTCGGCTTACCCCAGATGTAGTCTGTCAGCCGGGAAATATTTGGTGTACGTTTTTGCTTCTTCAGTTACTGGTGTTATGCAAAACACTGTAAGTCAATAGTCACCAAAATCTTCTCTGCAAATATATGCCAAGAATGTTGTCTTCAGAATCAAAATCAGAATCAGGATCAGGATTTCTTTATTTGGCATGTACGATACACATACAAGGAATTTGCTTTGGTCATCACAGATATATGACATGCAATATACTGAACAGACCAGACAAGCACATAGACTGTCAACAAGCAAAAAAAAAAAAAGTTTAACAAAACACAATAACTAGAATAAAGAATAGAATTAAGATTGGAATAGTAAAGAGCTGCAAAGAAGCTAAGAGATGCATGAATATCTGTACATATATATATATATATATATATATATATATATATATATATATATATATATATATATATATATATGGATATTCCATACATATGTAA
>CM067485.1:9687339-9704408 GCA_034552555.1 Semaprochilodus insignis
ATATATATGGATATTCCATACATATGTAAGCATGAGTATAGATATATATTGTAAAAACTATTATTTACAGAATATTAACACTTATATTAACACTTATATATATATAAATAAATAATTGAACATCTGCACAGCTGTGTTTTAATAAGAATTATGTTACAGAGGAGTTACTGTGATGCAGTGAGATTCTGTACAAGTATAATGTTTAAGTTTAAAGAGCAAGGTGGCCACTGTGCTTAGCTAGTGCTACAGCTCTGGGGAAAAAGCTGTTAGCATGTCGTATTGTGCTGGTTTTGATGATCCTGAGTCTTCTACCAGAGAGAAGTGTCTGAAAGAGGTGGTCTTCAGGATGAGAGGGGTCAGCTGTAATTTTACCAGCACGTTCCTCACCCTGCTTTTGTAGATGTCCTGAAACAGTGGCAGATTACACCCAGTCATCCTCTCTGCTGTCCTGATTATGCCCTGCAGTTTGGCTTATTCATGTGAGGTGGAAGAACCAAACCAGATGGCTATGGATTTTTATGGCAGGTTTAATTTCTTAAGATGTCTTCTAATTAACAGCATTAATAACCTTAGCAGTGTTAGCCTCGTCGCTCCAGCTTAACTTGGACACCAAACATGCCAAACAAGCTTTCAGTTAGATAGTAAAAATACTGTGTTCTAAACAACACTGACAAGTCTGCTTGGCCCTGAAGAAACTATTTGTAAGATGAGGTAATCTGTCAAATTCATACTCCAAATAAATATAGGGCAACATATCAGCGGATAGTCGTGCTGTTCAATCAAAAATAAAGCACATCTCTTCCTCCTTAATGTTTATTGATGTTTACTTAGAAGTGTCTAGACTGTCTAGAAGAAACAAGTTCAGTATCAAACTGCATTCCTTTACTTGTGAAGAGCGTCTCCAGTGGTGGAAAGTAACTCCAATGTTAACTCTTGTTTTGCTTCGATTTAAATCATCATTCTTTTGTTTTCTGCCAAACGTGGTTTCTTGCCAAGAATGAGTGCTGGAGGTGATAATGGTCACTTGGCAAGATCCTCAGCCATTGTTGTGTTTACTTTTCCTTTCTTTGGCTACCTGTATTTAAATGACCGGGAGTAGCACCTTCAACACGTTTGGCAAAAGGTTGGAATACACCTTCGGAGCAGTGCTACTTCTTCATCTGTCAAATGTTGGACTGATGGCAGACTTGACACTACAATTTCTTAGTATAACCTCTTGAGATACTAAGTGGTATTATGAGATAAAACAGGCCGGGGCTAGCTGGTTAGCATGCTAATAATTCAGTAGATATCTCTGTAAGGAAACACATAAATGTCTTTGACATTCCTTTAAAACTTCATTTGATCATTTTAGTTACTTTGGGAAGGTTTTTAATTACAAATCCTACAAACTGTAAGATGTAAAGAAGGATGCAGACTGAGTGATTTCAGAGATAGATTATTTTCAGAGATCAGAGATATGGAAAAGTTTGGGGTGACCATTGATGGTTTCTGGTGTTTGTTAGCATCTTTAGCCAATGTTAAACCAAAGAGGCTAAATTTGGACACCAACCATATCATGGCTTATCAACTACATTTGGGGTTAGTGGAAAATGGCATTAATTGTGCTTTTCTAATTTCCATTACTTTAAAAAAGCGTAATGTGAACCGATATCACTTAATATTTTTAATATATGGTATATGCAAATCTTACTTTCTTAGTTCATATGTTCATCAAATGCATTTAGTTACAGCAAAAGCTGCATTGTTCCTACCTAAATGACTACCAACACATCTTGTCTCACAGCATGTCAGCACAGTTTTCAGGTTGTTTACTTTAAAATACCATCAGAGATGCTAATAGATTTAATTAGCATTAATCAGTTTGGTACATCTTTAAAATGGCAGGACAAATGTTTGATGCTTTCTTTCTAACCTACTCCGCAGGAGTAGATAAGTGATCTGATTGAAAAAAAAAGCTTTTCTTTTTCAGGCCATGGAATCAATCAAGTGGATATTTATCTGCCTGTAATTATAGGTCACCAGAGAGCGTTGCAGAGGAAAGCAGTGCCATCAGTCTTGTTGCCAGCGGTGTCACTACAGGTGCAGAGTCACTAGGATATGGGAAGAGAGGGGGAAAAGGTTATCTTGGATGGCATAGAGAGGAGAAAAATCACATCTGTTTATCCGAAGCCCCTGGCTTGGATAGAATTTCCCTGATTTTTATCAGCGGTCTCTGAGGAGCTGCCTCCAGAGTGGGGAGTGGGGTCATCTATTTAGCAGAGAAATCAAAGTCTGCATAGCGTGCTTACGGGCAGCTGCATGGCTACCCTTTTGATTGACGCTTTCCTGCCACTGCGATCGCTGGGGCATCTGCTTGTTCCTCTTGGCCCTGGAGAAAGGTAAGAGGGCTTTTTGGGGGTAGCCCAATGGGTGGAGGCGACAGTGCGTAGCGTTTCAGGTAGAGGCTGCTCCACCTCTGTCAGCCACACTGCTCTTCCAGCCACTCAGGCCTAATGAGACGCCACTTAACATGCTCCACAGCACTTGCTAGCCACTTTAAAGCCACTTTCGAGGAGCATCCATTTCAAGGATGTTGCACACAGAACACTGGCAAGAGGGAACATTTACAATAAGATTAACTCGAGCAATTAAAGCAATCGATAGCTGTGCTGCAGTCAAGTTTCCACACACGCTGCTCTAGTTATATAAACCTGGGGCTAATTATTTGGCTAGTTATCTGACTTATTACTCAGTGACAACTTAATTATTTGGTAATTTGGTGCACTCTTAAAGGTACCTGAAGGAGTTCTTCGGAATATTGCCATAGAAAATTCCCATAGAAGACATGTAATGCTCAGTTTTTCAGCCCCCTAAACTGTAGATTTTTTATTTGCTTATTAATATTATAATATATTGTTCAGTACATTTTGTAAGTGAGCTGGTAGCCATTGGCAAAAGGGTTCTTTGCAGTGAAGAACAATTGGAGAACAATTTAGTGGATGATTCTTTAAGGAACCATTTTTGTAAATTAGATGCAATAGAGTTTCTCATACTTTAAGCTTATAATTTCATAATTAAATAAAAATAAAAAATATTTGTGACAAGTGTCTGTTTTGACAGTGGCCTCGCTCAGATTGACAAAACTGCATGAAAGAATAATGATCTCAGGCATGCTGCATGCTAGAGACTAACTTTTATTTTGCCTGGAATGTTGTTCCATCACCAAGTCAGGAACACAGCCTCCGATTGGTTGACAAGTCAGGAACACAGCCTCTGATTGGTTGACAGATTCAACTCAAAGTGTCAATGGATATCCATGCCAACAGCAACTCCTTTCAAAACTGAGAAATAGATCAATAATCACAGAAGGCATTTATCATCATGGATTGGCAGTGCAGTTCAAGGCTTGATTACAAAGCTTCTGAAAGGAATACAACATCTCATTGAAATGGTACAATGCTAGCCTAGGTAAATCTCTAGCAAGCAGTGTTCTGATTTTTTAATTTTTTATTATTATTTTTAATGTTTTATATTAGTGATGAACGCTTGGATGATAAACAATTAGACTTTTGAAATGCCATTGAAATTTCTATGTCCATTCACAAACAAAACAATATGTCCAGTCCAATGTTTATTAAGAGGTTCCCATGATACTATTGTTATTGTAATTAACTCATATAACATAATTAAATCCTTTAGCCGTTCACATTGGTTTGGTGAGCAATGCTCAATTCCAGAGAAACTTGCAGAAGTCAGAGTTTTTCACGGTTGTGGTGATAGAAAGGCTCTAAAAGATTCCTCACAGGAAGTCATCATATGAAATTGTTTACGGGCATGTTACCTGATGTCTGAGACATTGTGTTTCTGACAGGTTTGTCCTGCTGTTTTGACTTAAAATGTATTTAAATCCATTCATTTTTTAAATCCTTTTATAGTGGATGGTTACACACTGGGGGTTGTAAGGCAAAATAGTTTCCAAAGAAACTTATATCAACATATCAGTCTTTCTCCTGATCCACCCACTCGAAGGATTTTTGTAGACATGAATAGGAAATACAGAGAGGATGGTCAGCCATACAAAGAAATGGTTGAACAATTGACATGTGTTGGTGTGTGGGTGTGTGTGTGTGTGTGTTAGGAGGCGGAGGCTGGCTGTAGGTGTGTGTCGGTGGCTTTCCATTACAAATGAAGACAAGGTATCTTTACATACTGCGGGCAGCCACTTGGAACAGGCAGCCCTGGGGCAAGTGCCCTCTGTGTCTTTGTCTCCCTCTCGCTCTAAAGTGGACTTTTTAAGCCTCAAACCGGAGGGCCGGCCTCTTCCTCAGGTTATGGGCGACATATGCCTGCCTAATCTGCCACACAGGAACATCTGCACTCACTGTCTCTCTTTCAGTACAGGTGTAGGTGCTTCTCGAATGACCGAACCGGCGATGCGGCCAGCGGAGCAATGCGTTATGGCGTCTACAAAGCTCCAGAGACACATAATCGAATCACTGTGCTCAGTGAAGTGCTGCATAAGGGACTTTAAAGCTTTTTCAGCTTTGTGTGTACTTTTAAAAATGAAGGGTCTTCAATTATAATATCACTGCCATTAATATATCACTGCTGTCAGAACCAAACTTTATACCTCCAAAATGATAACTTTACAGGAGAAGGAAAAAACATGCTTTACTTTTAATGTGAGTCAGTGTAACTACAGTTTACAGTAATTTTGGTCAATTTCATTTGGTCCATTCATCTTGAAATGCCTAACAGACATTCTCAAATTATCATGCAAAATTGAAAAACACAAAAAATCAAAATACAAATTTTGTTCAGCCAGCCACACTATATATTTATGTATGTATGCTGTCTTGTGTATTCATGTTCTGTATATTTATTGCCTGTGTACTTATTGCATGTTTTGCACTCTTTGTGGTCCTGTGTTGCACCACTATGGCCTAGAGAACAATTCTGTCCCAATGTATACAGGTTATATTGAGGGATGCCAATAAAAAACCCTTGACTTTACAAGCCTTTAACTGGTATTTATAATCTTTACATTAATTTGAAGTTTTTTAAATTTGGAAAAGTTCTCCACATTTGCACAGTTCATTAAAGAAGGGTCTTTAGGGACCTAAAAGTAGTTCTTCTATGGCACCAGTCCAAAGAACCCTTTTTGGCTCAAAAGATAGAATAGATCAACAGATAGTGTAGTCCATCCTTCCACTGTAAATCAGCTCAATGCTATGGGTCTGAAAGGATGTGCAGCTATGAAGAAGTTGTTACTGAGGAAAGAGACAAAAACTGAGAATGTTGGCACTAAAGCTGGACTCCTGAGATGTGGAGCAAAGTGATGTGGATTCATGAGTAAAGTTTGGCTTATTTGGATTATAAGAAGTAGAAAATGCAACCGATTTCTAAAGACTGAACTTAGGAGATGAGAACAACACCCCTGTAGATTTCTATCAAAAACTAAAAGCTAAACAGAAAATATTTAAAATGGAAGCTGAAAGAAAGGTAAAGAACAAACACACTAAATACTATATTATTATATTAGATATTTCTATATAAAAATGATTTCATTCTGTGTATTGTTTTCCCGATGCTGAAAAAATTAATGTACTAAACATGTACTAAAATGGTCATTTTAAACGGACAGGTAAAAAAAAGGAAAGATGGTATCTGACCGCTCCATGTAATTCATAAGCTTAGAAATATATAATGTAAATATACAAATAAGTACTTTCATATAATTTTTTACCTTAAAAGGAAATATGTATAGATTTACTGATATATGAAACAAACAAAGAAACAAACAAAGAAACAAACAAATAAATAAATAAAACACACTTTTTCAGATGAAAACTACTATGAAAAGTTAGCTTCTTATATAGCATTTGCTTCTTTGTTCATCTGCAAATCGTTACTGATGACATGCTTATATTAGCATACCAAACACTTGCATTGAATTGGAGAGAAGGTGGTGTGCTTTAGGCCAAACTCACAGTTGTGGTATATCCATGAGAAAACACCTACAGCTCCGAGCAAGGTGTAAAACACTAATTGACTCATTTCCACCTTCATACATGCAGCCAGAGAAAACAAAGGACGCTCGACTGGCCCATGCTGAAGAAAGCCAATTGGTAGAGGCTCATGGCACGAGTCAGGTTGTAGAGTAGGAAGCCCTTGACAGCACACTGAAGAGGGTCGAAGAGGGTCTTTTCTCCTGACATTCCTGGCACACTGTGATTCCAGTGCATGGACAAGAGAGCACACAAAAAAGCTTGCTGTATCGTAAAGCTGACTGTAGGAGGGTTGTGCAGGAGGGGCTCGAGATGAGGAGGGCTTTAGTTCCATCAGACAAAGAATTTAAAGTGGGTTTACAAATTGAGAACAATGTTAAGGAATTTACAATGAGATCAGTACCGTTCCATTGTGGCCCCTGAAAGCACAGATTAAACCCCCCCTGTAATGTTACAGTTTGTAGCTCAAGTGTTACAGAAGACTTCTGGAAATACTCAGTGCCATCACAACTCGACCTACTGATAGAAGATTCATTTTCATAGTCAGAAACCAATGAAATGACCATGCAATAAAAATGACTGGCAACAGTAAAATGATGATGTGTATTTAGTGTGTTTAGCAATGTTGGTCCTGCTCTAGCCTTGATGCCATCTCATATCCCTTTGTCATACATTAAAATATTTTTAAAGCACTACGGGAATTGTGTCCATGCATTTTTCACTGCAGTTCACAGCAGGCGGATTATTGTTCTCCATACCATTTTCTTTTATCCATAGGACTCCTCCCAGCATGCTATGTTAACCCAACCTCTAACAATGATCAGTAAACTGATCACCATATTCCACACACCAATGGAATACTATCCCTGTCGCAAGAAAAACAAGCATCTCAAAGATGGTAACTTTACAGAAAGGGGCAAAAACATTGTTTACTTTCAATGTAAAGGTTTTAGTAGAAGCAATTTTAGAGCATTTCTGTTGGTCGAAACTTCATGAAATTTCCATACAATGTAAAGGGGATCTGCTGAGCTCAAATGATGCTGAAAGTAACCAAAATTAAGATACTATTTTTAAACTGTGAAAATATTTGAGTTAATGCTATCTTGTGCCTACAATTGATTTCACTTCCAGTCAAAACATGCTTTAAGTAAAGGCTACTCACTGTTCAGCAACAGGAAAAACACAGAAAACCTATATCTAATACTAACATACATACACAACTCAACAGCTAAATATAATACCAAGATTTTCAGTATTTAGTATGTCCACTTTTGTCTTTATTTTCTTTGTTTGGGAAAGACTTGCTAGCAGGCGTAGTTGAAGAAATCTGCAGGAAGATATTTCCACACCTCCAAAGTTCAGCCCTTGAAGTTGAGTTGTGTTTTCAGAATCTCATGATTCAAATAATTACAAACAAATTCAGTGATATTGAGGTCTGGACTCTGGGGTGACCAACATCATCTTTGTTTGATATTTTCATTTTCTCAATAAAGGCTTATTGGCAGCAATTATTGGCAGTACTACCTTCTTTCAGATCTCATTGTGTTGAGTTTTGAGCTCAGTTTCCTCCTCTGTCACTCAAAGAATCTATCTATCTTAAATGATCTTCTTGCCTGATTAACCTTATAAACATGTGGTTTAACTTTAATGTGGTTTAAATTTAACTTTAATGTAAGTCAGTGGAACCAGACTTTTTCCATGCAATTTTGGGGCGTTTCTGTTGGTCCATTCATCATGAATTTCATGCAGTCTAAACAGCAGCTGTTAAAATGATGCATAAAGTTTAAATTCTACAAAAATGGAGTTACGTGTTTTTCATTTGACAGCACCGATATTTGCAGAAACACTACAAAACAAGCAATATTTAAAGCCCCCTTAGTGCTTAATTGCTGGGGCAGTGCTAGATAGTTTGTGTTACCTCTATACCCAATTACATTCGAAATAAGCCTCTATTTCCCCAACAGGTCATTAGTCACCTTAATCACCCTACACGGCTGTCAGAGGCTCTTTCAGGTCTCTTCAGGAGTCAAGGTGTGAAGCCTTCTGTTTGGGTGCTAAGGGGAAGGATTGCACTGATCTGAAGGTGGGATTTTGCGGAGAGCAGAGCCAGGCAGTTGTCAGCACTCATCTGCTAATCCCTTTTTGGGATAAGGCCAGAGAATTAGGCTCACAACTCCAGGGCTCAGGGAAGACGCCTACAGCCCAAAAGGAGCAATGATGGCAGTCCGCTGTCGCTGCTTTCATTTGAAGCTGAGAAACATCTGTCCACATCAGACAAGTTCATATAACAGTATAAAACAAAGTATGCATTCTTGCAAAAGTGAATATGTACTGAACCTGGGATACCAAATATATCCTTGTATTATATGTTTCACTGTTGTGAATTAAATCAATCAAATATCTGTCCTGTTTAGTAGACCAGTCATAATATTTGGTTTATGCTTTATCTAATACTCCTATGTTCCACCCACTGCATAATTCAGCTTTCATTTATTGACATTGTTTCAAAAACAACAGCCTTAATAGAGTCTAAATATGAAACAATATAATTTATCCAAAATTATGTCGCATAAATTCTTACTACATTGCCTAAGTACAAAGCTTTGTTACAACAATAGTAATACACTACAGTATTGACAATTTTGAGAGTAACTGTTGAATTTTCCCTGCTTATGCAAGTGCATACTTACAATAGATGGATTCAATAGGTTCAATGGGTAACACTTTACTTTAGGTGTTGACTAACTAACATGAAGTAATACATTAACAATGGCTACAATGCTTAACTAATGTTAAGTAAACATGTAACAACTATATGTTTACAGTTGTTTACTTAACATTAGTTAAGCATTGTTTATGTATTACTTCATGTTGACGAATGTATTACTTCATGTTAGTTAGTCAACACAAGATAAGGTGTTACCAATAGATGCTACTTGGTCCATACGCTCTTGTGTAGGAACTTCTTGGCCTCCACTTGCTCACTGACTTCTCATCACTTACTCCCCCTACCATCCCACCTTCTGTTGGTCATTAACTTGCAGTTATTGTTTAATTGCTCTCTGTATTGAGCTCTTGGAGTTTCCTTGTGGCTCTCTGGGTGTCTTGACTGAGAAAGCTCGTTCATCTTCTGTCCATTCTCTTTCCTCTCCCTGCAAGCTGAGACTCTTTCCTCTCCCAGAGTGCCATTCTCTCTATCTCAAGCACCAGAATGAATGGATGGCATGCATGCTGCTGTCCAGGACTTCTTGGGCCCATTCATATTTAATGTCTGTTCCAAAATAATCACTTACACGTCCGAATATCAATAAATGTATTCCCCTTCCTTTATCTCCCGCTGAGCTTCGCCCAAATGACTGAAAGACCTGTGTCAAGCATCTAAATATCAGTAGTCTAGGCTTCTTAGTTCCATTCACATGGGTGTTTTTCATGATGAGAAATGACACAATAAATGAGTGATATAAAATCTAAAAAATAGTTTTCAGTGATCTGCAAAATGACTGAATATTGAAAACTCAGTTTTTAAAGTGTACATGGTTAAACATTTTGGCATTCACTGCGCTTAATTTAATTTCAGTGCATGCATCTTTTAAATGCTCTGATCCAGAACAGAACCTATAAATAATGTTTTGTCAGTTTGTAAAAGTCTTCAAATTCCAGGTAGCACTGGAGCTACAAGTCTAACGTTGCTAACTAACACAAGAAATCAATAGTCACCCAAATCTGTAAGTATATCGCTAAGTACATCTGTAAATACATCATAGACTACAGCATTAGTGTTTGTTAGCAACATTAGCCTTGTTGCTCTATTGCTAACTTAATGAAGCAAAATATGTACACTAAAAAGTTACAGTTGGCATAAGAGGAAATTTGTGTAAAATAGATTTTTGCCAGTTCTTTTATATCTACCAACATTGGTTAGTACACTTTCAACTTTAAATGTTTTAGCAGAGCTTATTCTCTCCTATATGCTGCCAAGCTTTATCCAACTACCTCAAGCACCTGCTTCCCACATCTACATGCTGCTACTCTAAAGATATTGGTTCCATTTATAATCAATGACTGCTTTGGAATAGCTGTATATGAAAGTTATTTGCTTCACAGGTAAAATGGGTGTGTCCATTTTAAGTAGTTTTTGAGTATGTAGTATGTAATACAGTTACAATATCAAAGTTGAGTATACTCAAAAACCCACAATGCACACTTAGAACCAGTCGATTTTTGAGTGTGGTAATGATGTGCACTATTGTCCCCTATGCAATGGGGGAAAGGAGGAGCTTCTAATATGTGGGAATTTCTAGAAATGGTATAAATATGAGTTCAACCCAAATCTGTCACAATGGCCTGTAAGAAATAAACATACACTAGTAAATAATGTGTTTGTTTTTTTGCATTTTCTAAAAAGTAAAAAATATTTTAAAACAATGAACCAAAGCAGCCTTTATAGTCCAACTTGGTATGATGTAAGCTTCATCACTTGCTATCAGTAAGAAATTGTATAATAGCCTCTTAAACTCATACTATCAAGATTGGTACATGTGTGGTATTAGTGTGTAGTACACAGCTGAGACGCAGCCACTGTTTTACTGAAGCATCCCATTCATGTTTACTGCCTGCTTCCAGCTAGCTTAAATGTACTCATATCAGTCAATGTACAGTAAATATACCCCCCACCATTTATCATAAATAAACTGCTTTGCCAAAGCTTCTTCTCCCTGTCATTTTGACCACCCTTGCCCTAAAGACTCAAAGACCCCCTTCAAACATTTACAGTCCTGCGATCAATGAGGTTATTTACTGAACGCTGGTGATACTTCCAACAGAAGGAGGTCAAGTCTATGTGGATCCTTTGGCCTAATGCCCACCCAGAGTCACATCTATGAGGGAGTGGGAGGCGTAGCTGTGTGCTCATGGCTGTACAAACATGAAGGGTGTTTTGATGTTTTTATGCCCGTTGACATGGAAGGCCATCTCCTTGGGAGGTGAGGGGTCTCCTGCCCCTGAGTGACCTCTGACCTGAGTGAGTCCTGCTGCACTGATACTGGCTTTCAGCCCTGAGGGGACGGGGGGCAGGGACATGGTTGGGAGCCTTGGTTGCAGGCATTGCATTACTCTGTGAGTGAACTGAAATTATAAACGGAGAATTAAAAGGAAGCCCTTTAGCTGACGGCTTATTATTCAGCTGTTAATCTTAAAACAAACTGCTCAGTGCTGGGAATGATTTGAAAGCTACTGTTAATGTGTTGCATATTGTGTGCAGTTAGGAATGAGCAACTGAACTGTAGGACCTCATATGAACTCACGCTGTTTAGACTGCATCTAAAAGTCTTTAGATGCAGTCTTTAGATAGGTAACCACTTCTGCCTCAGTTTAACATGGTACTCATCTGTATTGTGCTTCTGCACCTGTAAGTTCAAATCTTCAAAGGCTGTAGAGAGTGATACTGTAGTAATGGTGACCAAAAAGGTCCAGTGTGAACTTGACTTATAGATAACAGAAATAAGAAAAGTTTACTTTAGTTTTATTTGGCCAAATATTCTCCATTTATTTACCCAATTATAAGATCTTTGGGCTATATAGACCTATAGTGAGGATTAGCATATTAGCATGTCAGTATAAACATTTAGTTAATGTATAACTTTTGGTTGCACTAAATTTTTAGCTTTATTTGGCCAAATATTCACCATTTATGTAGACTTATACTGTGGATTAGCATATCAGCAAATCATAATAAACATTTGGTTATTGGTTACACTCAATCTTTTAAAAATATTCAGCTGCAATATTTTGTGGAATTTTGTGAAAAAAGTAAATACATAAATACATTTTATATGTAAATCTATCATGTATTAATTTATTATTTAATTTAGATCAACTTGTCTACCATATGAACCAAGTTATCTACCAAATGAGGCTAATTCCCAATTCTATTCTATTCTATTCTATTCTATTAACATAAACGTACTAATGATCTTTTATAGGTATTGTTTTGCTATTTTATTTGGAATATCAAATAACAATGTTATTATATGATATTACATAAATAATACACTGTAATTATCTTTTGAAATTAGTTTTGTCACGTTATCTACTTTGAGATTTGATCTTCACTTATGTAAAAATGTGATGAATTCTTGATATTATTATCTCATTAAAACTTCTTGATGATATGTCACTTTCATCGTCTCCGATATAAATAACCCATATTCAGTTATTATTTTAATCAGCTTCATTCAGTGTGTTGGCTTCATGAGGGTCAGTGTTGACCATCAGGGCTGTGTGGCGGTCTCCTAATGAGCAGAGAGGCTACTGAACTGGCAGTAATGTGATTGCAGGTGCAGTGGACTCGGCTTGTGCTGCCAACAACTGCTCATGGCGCTGTGCTCGAGAACAAAGACACGCGGAGCTATTCATGAAGAGCGCATAGCTGTATCAGCGCAGAGCACATCATTCTTTAAACCCGGAATAAAACCCTCAACAACAGGTGGCGCGACTGCAGCGCTGCGGTGTCCTACTTTCAATCCAGCAAGCTGTGTGCAGGTTCAGGGCTCCTCTGCTCCTCTCCTCGAACTGCCCTGGGCTGCTGCCCGAGGCTCTGAGCGCGTGCTGCTGAACCGGGCCGTCCCAGACACGTGCACTTACACGAGCCCTGGCTGGAGCTCATATAGAGGACTTAACCCGGAGACCCTCACACGACAACACAAACCTCCTCACCCAGAGAGGAAACACTCACTCTCTGACCTGCTCTACAGCTACTCTTAGGAACGACTCTCTTCATCATCATCATCATCATTAGAACAGTAATAGAAACCACCGGTTTAATCTGAATTAAACGGAACGTTCCTCAGTATGTGCTGTAAACTCTGACAGTCCTTATTGAAATAAGGAGCTGTGGTCATTATTCTGATTCTGAATGAAGAACAAAAAAACTTCAAATGTATTTTATTTGATTTATCATTTCACTAATAAAACCCTAAGCAATGAGCTATATGAGCAATATTATAAATTATTACATTATACGATATAAGAATAAAATACAATATTCTTTTTGGAATATCTTGGATATCATCACACTTGACCAACTAACCAGCTGCACGCATGTTTCATTATAAAGAGAGCTAAATTAGTCCAGTTTTACTCGGTTTAGTGCGACACAGTATGTACAAATACCGAATAGAAATCATTTTGATTTATCATTTTTGATTTAATTAAATCATTTTACTGTTTTAAATGTTGCACTACTGGCTCCTTTTTTGTAATGTAAAAAATAAATCTAAATATCTAAATAAATATCGTGACATACTGTGTATTGTGCAAAAATATATATGGAATATATATATTCCATTACAAAATCAACCAAACATGTTGATACAACATTTACACATTTGGCAAGTGTTTAAACCTCCATCAGACTGTATTTACCTATATATCCTATTTGCTTTTATACTTTAATTATAGACTTTCACGTGTATGTTTATTCAATTTATTAGTACTCCATTAATGTGTTAATGGTATAGTGTAATAACTGTTGGAATATTCCATTAAAGATTTCACATTTCACATCTTTTCACATTTTCACATTCGTCTTTATTATAAAATTTTTCCTTTACTGTTTGGCTGTTTCTCTTTTACCATCTTTCTTCAATAGAGTCTCTAAACTCTCTGTTGTACTCCCCTAGTTGAGATGGTTCTGTCTGATGGATGGAGGGACGCTCCAGCTCCGGGATAAACGCATTAAGCCATTATTATGATTTGTTTGAATAATTATCTGAGGCCCATTATAAACCCATTCAATCTGTATCCAGACACCCCCCATCCCTCCCGCTATCTGTGAAATGAGGTGCTCGTTCGGTTTGATGGATTGATGAGCGTAAGCCAGCTCAGATCGTCACCTGCTGCAGCCGAGCTCATGTTCAGCCAGCACGTCACAACACCACACGAACACGCGCTTCTCTCTTTCTTTAAAAACATTATATTTATTCGTACAAAAGGGTTTAACAAATGACTTATACTTTGAGGTAAATACATAATAGAATAAATCTCTTTATATACAATAAAAATACATTATCATATAAAAGCCACAAGCGGAATAAATAAAAGGAAAAGAAAAACAGAATAATGCAGACTAAGAGTAGTAACGGTCCCCTCGGACGCACGGGGCTCGTGGTGGGCCACTTTTGGGGTCCTGCTCCTCTTGTAGCTCCTCTTTTGCTCCTCGCTCCCTCTTTTCTATTGTCTCCGCGATGAAACGGCATTTTCACGCTCGCTTTTCTGCTCTGGCGCGCTGCTAATTGTAAAATTGACTTTTCACCCCGTGCACGGCTGAAGAGGGTCTGACTCCTCCCGTGCGTCAGAGTCGCTTTTTCAGGGGAGAAAAAAAGTGAGAGGTCGGCAAAAGTCTGTCTCACTGCAGGACAGGAAACAAACGGAAACAAAAAGAAAAAGTGCAAAAAAGTTTCGCGTGGGAACGTAAAAGACAAGAAGGAGTCTCTCGCGTGAGTAGTAAGGCAAACAGTGAATCTCTACGCCGTGTCTTCGCGCCGCTGCGCTAGTACGAGTCGTACGGGAGGAAGTTGTGGTGGTAGCTGTAAACGACGTCCGCCTGAACGAAGCCGTAGTCCTCCGGGGCCTCAGGGCTGCCGGGCTCCGAGGCGCTGTAGGGCGGCGAAGATGAGGACGAGCACGCGCTGGACGCCCAGGAGCGCGCATCGCTGCCCGGACTGGGCGGCGTGACGGCGCGCGCCCTGTCGTGGATGCGGATGGTCTCGGACAGCGCCCAGATGTAGTTGTGCGCGAAGCGCAGAGTCTCGATCTTGGTGAGCTTGGTGTCGTCGGGCATCGCGGGCAGCACGCTCCGCAGCGCGTCCAGCGCGCCGTTTAGATTGTGCATGCGGTTGCGCTCGCGGTCGTTCGCCTTCAGGCGCCGGTTCTTCTTGGCCACGTGCACGGTGGCGTCGGGGCGCGCACGGGGGCCGCGACGCTTCTTCTTCTGGGGCTGCTCGTGCTCCTGTGGCTCCTGCTGCTGCAGGAGCGCATGCTCGTGCGCCGGGGAGGTGGCGCGAGAGTCCTCGTCGTCAGTGCCGGTGAATGAGTAGTCACAGCTCGAGCAGTCGACGTCAGAGAACACGTTGTCCATCGCGGTGCACATGGCTGCAGACCTGAGGGGCACAAAGATGAAAGAAAAGGTAAGCGATGGAAGAAAAGCAGGCAGTGGTGGAGGATAGCGGGGTAGGAGGCGTCGAGTACGTGCAGCAGCAGTGTGAGCGTACCTGGTAAACGTTGTGGAAGGAATCAGAGAAGAGGAATCAGTCGCTAGGAGCTTAAGTCCAGCAGAGTTGGCTTTGCGTTTGAAAGTTGTTGGCACGCGCCCGTCTCGCTTGCGTTCCTCAATCAGCTCGCGTGAGCCGGTGAGCTTGGCACACGACTGGCCTCACTTACCTTATATACCCCGATAAGACAATGCACGCGCCCCCCCGCACGCCCCCCGCTCCTGTGGCATTTTCCTGGAGGATGAATGAATGGGCCGCAGCAGGTCTGCCCCGTGCCGCGCGACTATCTCATTAGCATAATTTATGCCCGTTGTTTGCTCGCGCTCCGGAGCGTGCCTCTAATCACCGCCAGCCAATCGGAGCGCTCGAGCGTTCGCGGAGCCACGCGCACCGCGTACAGGGCTTTGAGTTAAAAAAAAAAAGTAAAGAAAAAAGAAAGAGAAAGAAAGAAAGAAAGAAAGAAAGAAAGAAAGAAAAACTGCGAGGGAGAAAGAAAAGAAGAGCATAGCGCCCCAGGCCAGGCACACTCTGCATCAAATCTCTTTCTCTCTCTCTTTCTCTGTGTCTGTACCTCTCACTTCTTTTCTGTTCTGAAGCCTGGACATAAAATTTTAAAATATCAGCACAACTACTGTACACACACACACACACACACACACACACACACACACACACACACACACACACACACACGTAACATGTACAAATGGAACTGGGCGTATATACATGTATACACACACACACATATATATATATATATATATATATATATATATATATATACACACACAACACACACACACACACATATATATTTGTATACATATGTTATATATACATTGTTATATATATTGTTATATACACATATATATGAGATGAGAGAGAGATGCATCACAGCCCACATATCTATCTATCTATCTATCTATCTATCTATCTATCTATCTATCTATCTAGAGAGTTTATGTTTATACACTATGTATAATATAGTATATTTGCTGGACTATGGACTGCTTCTGGCTTTTAACATGTTGGTCTGTTTTGTGGTCACGAAATACATGAAGGCGAAACATTTAGCCACTTTGTATTACAGAGGAGTTAAACGTATTGAACTGTGATCATTCTGGCTGCAGCACAGTTTACCACAGCGAACACCCACGTGTTGATCAAACACCAGCGGTGAATTAACACCGGTTTCTGGACAGAAGTCCAGAAGAGCTGTGTAACTGTGATATATCCCACTATCGCTGATCTGCTCACTGGTTCGTATTTGAGCGGTGATGAAACAGAAGACAAGGCGCTCACTCCATCATGACTTCACGTTAAACTCGCCCAACTGTTGCTCCGGCCTCATTTCTCATCTCCGGCCGGAGCAGATGAAGGGCTCCGTTAAATCACGCTGCTGCGCCTCTTCAGGTTTATTTAAAGACATCTTTATGAGACAGCCGTACAATTGACCATTAATTATTCCATTTATTCCATCGCCAGCATCTCGCAGCCCTTTGGAGAGCGTTGGAAAGGGGGCAGTGGCGAGGGCCAGTTTGAGGAGAGACCTGCAGGGCTTTTCTCCTCGCGCCATTATGAGGATAGGGAGACAGTCATTTATAAATAATTACACAATGTTTAGAGTCTTCAGGCATGTATAATATATCAAAGCGATTAGGAGGTGAATTGTTCCATTGTGCGCTTCTCCCCTCTCTCCCTTTCAGCTCTCCATCGCCTTGTCCCCCGTCCAAATTCTGCGCCTCTGCGCCTTTTGTCACTCATTTTTTTCTCTCTCTCTCCCTCTCTCTCTCTCTCTCTCTCTCTCTCT
>CM067485.1:9704803-9743562 GCA_034552555.1 Semaprochilodus insignis
CTCTCTCTCTCTCTCTCTCTCTCTCTCTCTCTCTCTCTCTCTCTCTCCTTTCTCGGCCCGCAACACTCCAATAGCATTATTCTCATTCAAATAGTCGCAGCGTGAACAAAAGCGCACGTTTGTGGCCTCAAGTGAACCACGTCCAAAGCTAAAACATGAAGATGTGGCACGGCCGCAGCCTGAATGAATGATTGACAACGATTTTTTAAAACATTTCTACTTTCATCTGACCAGTTCCCCCCTCCTCTTCCTCCCCAACCTCCTCCTCCCTCTGTATTTTCTAAGGAATGAATAGCTTTCTCTTTCTTCCAGGCTGCGCTTCGGGCTATGCTGCGCTACCAGTGCGCTCTTCTGCTTTTAGTGCGCCAGAGATGGATTTTATTATCACAGCTCCAACCTGTCAGCAATAACTTCAAAGCGGAGAAACAGCTTGAATGCCCATTTGGGTGTTCAGTCCGGGCGTTAGGGAGCGCGACACAGACCTTATTGCTCGTATAAAGTGATAAAAGTAACGCTTTTACAATATGACTTATTTCCATGGAAATGATGGATGGAATAAGTGATTCGGTGGAGAGAAGGGGGCGGGTGGGGGTTGGAGGGGTGGGTGCAGGGGGTGTTTTTTTTTTTTGCCCCACAGTTGAGAGGGGTTGCCAAGGAGATTTTGACAGGATTAGGCCCAAGTGCACGGGATCTTATTGCATTTCAATAGCAGGAACACGTGAGAAAATGAAACAAGCGCATTAGCGAGAGGCTCTGAGCTGCTTCCCCAAGAGCAAACTTACACCAAGCTCAGGATGAGGACGAGTAACAGCAGCAGCAGCAGCAGCAGCAGCAGAAAAACAGGACTCGCGCCTCATCAATAACGCACACGTATGAAGGAATCGCGGTTTGGCTTTCCGCGCACAGCAGGTGTTTTAGACCCCGGTGCTGAACCATCTCCTCCTCCTCGGTGGAGAAGGTATATATACACCGCTCCTGGCCCATTCTGTCGCCCCTATTGAAGCCTGTCGCCGGGGCGTGTGCGTGCGTGGGACGCGCTCTTTCTTCTCGCTGAGAATGCTGCTCAATTTATTTCATATCGACCAATGCTACCCCGAATTAAAATGCAATTTCGCGTTTCTGGCCCGCCATTAATCCGCGGGTATTAACGCGATTACCTCGCGCAAAAGATCTTTGAGTCAGAAAGTCTGATAGAAGTTTTCACATGGTAATCCCCGGAATAATCCCTTCCCCTGGCAGCTCCGGGGCCAGCAGGCCTTTTCTCCCCGTGCAGGACGCAGGCAGGCAGAATGGGGGCCATTACTTTTCAATGATAATTAATTCCTTACTCCAGTGCCTCAATTGTGGAGGGATGGCACTCCCCACATCAGAAAAGAACCCCCCCCCGCCTCAACACCATACACCCCCCTACACACACACACACACACACACACACACCGTGTTCGTAAATGTATTAAAACGAGAGAACAAAAACAAAAAGCTTTTGGCAACAGCAGGGAACAGAGGACAACTGCTCAGTCGCCAAGTTAATGTTATTAAAGTTTGTTATACAGTAATTAAACATCTATTAAACGTTTATTAAACAATTGAAACGATCCATAAACTTGTAGAATACATACATAAATGTATACATACATACAATATTCTACAAGTTTATGAGCATACATATGTGTGTGTTTGTAGATATCACCGTTGTCCGAAAATCTCCACAATTTTGTCAGTTTTTACTTTTATACATCATTTGAACACAGCAGCTGCTGCTTACATTTTGTAAACATTTCATGATGAATGGACCAACAGAAATGGCCCAAAATTGCCTGGAAAAAAGTCTAGTTCCCTTGATTTACATCAAAGTTAAAACTGGTTTTTGCCCTCTCCTGTAAAGTTGCAATTTTGGAGACACTTGTTCCTTCTTATGCCTTACTTGCTTCTTATGCTTACTTGCTTAATGATATTTTTTTTTGTTTTTTTATTCTTTCTTTCATTATTTGCTCACATGCTTTTGAATAAAGGTGCCACAACCGGCTGCTTGAATGTTGCCACAGAAGAAACACTTTCGATTTCCTACAGAATAGTCTGACACATAAGGTTCTTTACCAATTTGAGGGTTCTTCCCTCTGGTTACATTATCTGGTGGTTCTTCAAACTTCACAATGTTCTTCAAATTCACATGTCATTTACAAAACCTGTTCTCCAAAGAAACATCCACGAAAAGTGTTTTTCTGTGGCATCATGAAAAGATAACACTTTATTGATCCTGAAGGAAATTGCAGTGTTACAGTGCTATACATATTGTACAGAAGAAGACATACATTATTAGAATAAATAGACTATAAGAACCCCTGTCGCCATCTTTATTTAAGAAAGTGTAATAAATACAACAAAAAAAGAGTCAATTATATACCATGGTTCTATAAAACTGAGAAAAACGATACTTCAAGGGGATAAAAGCTGTGTTTTTCTTATAACCCCCTCATTTTAACTTCTACAGTTTTGGAAACTGCATTAAATTTACTGTTTCTCAGCCATGCACCCACACGTCCCCTGCACTTCATATTTCAGTGTTTCTCCTACTACAACACATATGACCAATGTCAATGGATAATGAACAAACGAGGTGCAAATACACGGTTAAGAGCAAATAATTAAATACTTCGTTCATCATTTCCAGTTTAAAATACCATAGAGCTGCACAGTCTGTCTTTCAGTGTACAACGGTAACAGTTGTGCTGATATTCTATTCTATGAATGTGAAAATGATGTACATGTCAAATGAGGTGCAAGTCTATTTTCTGCATGCAGGACTGTGCATCACTCAGAGACCACCTTCCATTTATTTAATTTCCACTCAAACTGGCCATTATAGAAGACTAAACATAGTATGATAATCCACTTGGGTGAGGAAGGAAAGTCAAAGAAAATAAACTGTAAAATCCACAGGTGTTTCTGTCCTTCATTCCGGGAAGGCAACTCAACAGTGTTGGGGTCTGAAAGGATGTGTAGCTGTCAAGAAGATGGTATTGAGAAAAGGAAATAGACAAGAAAGATAAATAAATCAAACAAAGAAGCTGGTGTTCTCAGAGTCCAGACCTCAACACCACTGAATGTGTTTGGTAATTATGTGTGTAATTATTTGGTTGGTAAGAAATTGAAAATGCAGCTTCTAAGACTGAACTGCGGAGGTGGAAAAACTGAAAGTCTGGGTAAAGTGTAGACACAGTATGTACTGAATACTGTGATATTATACTTAGTTGTTGAGGCTCCTGTGTCATTGTCTGTTATTAATTAATTAATTAATTAATTAATTAATTAATGTATTTATTTATTTATTTATTTTGGTGAAAAAGGAATAATTACCACTTTGAAAGGAAATTAAATACATGAGTGCTCCCTTCACGTGGCACTGTGTGAGATGTTGAGGAATAAAGAATTTCATTGTATCATATTAATATTTTAAACCCTTTTTTCTGCATTTACAGGATTTCTGAACAGGTGCTATTATTACAATGTTTTGGAATCTCATTACAGGCTATCTAAATGCAAATTTCAAGACTGTATTGTGAAGCGCACACAAAATGTACCAGTTCGTGAACCTTGCACTATCAATCAGGTGCCAAAGTTTAAATACGAGCCCTACAGCCAGGCATTCACTTGTCTGTGTGTATTTGTGCAAGTGCATAATTTACCTCTAGTTTACCCTACATTAGTGCTCACAATGAGACCTGTGTCTCTAAAGACTTTATCATTCAGAGTATCCAGGGCAACTACTTGGCAAAATGCGAAGAAGCTTTGCCTACGCTATACCATCGTTAAAAGAGGACACATGTGCAGCGGCGCCCCTGATTAATGACAGCTACACACACCTGACCTGGCAGGAGGAGCACATGCATTACAGTTTCCTTTCAGAGGCTTTGTGGACTGTAGATGTGGATCCAGTGGCACGTTCTTTACTTCCTGTTTTCTCTCTCTTTTATTCTCCTCTTTGCTGTGCGCACTGGACTGTTTGCATGCTTATCCTATTATTCCATACCACCATTGTTTCTGTTTAAGGTCTGCTCTGGGAGTTCAGAAAACAAAGACACAGAAGTTTCTATTTATATTCAGTTAGGTGAACTGGGTTCATTCAAAAAGCTCTGGATGATAACAGCAAACTCTACAGTTTAAGTTAGCATACTTTCTGAACCGAAGCTTTGCTCAAATAATTTAGGTTCTCAGAAAAACAAATGTTGCTAAAGCTCACTGACTGTGCAGGTTTAGAAGTATTAAAAGGGTTATATACACTCATCATCAAAAGAATACTTGCACCCAGAAGGAAGTGTTGGATTGCAGTGCTATTGGGAAGGAAGATAAACGTTACCAGGAACAATAAATGATACTAAATTTAGACTGATATGGACAATATTAACTGAGTTACACATACAGAAGTAGGGTCTCTCAGTATGACATTGGGCCGCCATGTTTGCTAATGCAACATGCCAGACGTCTCGGCATGGAGTTGTAGAGGTTCCTAATGGTGTCCTGTGATAATCCATCCCATGCAGTTTGAATATTCTCACACAGTTCCTATAGATTTTGCAGTAGGAGTGGAGGTGGAGTGACACCAGGCCTTCTGGATGTGGGACAGCAAGCCATTCATCTCGGTGCTGACCATTATGCCTCCACACACAGATTTGTTGGTCGTCTCCACCAAGACCAAAGCGGGACCCATTGCTGAAGATGACCCGCTGCCATTCTGAGTCACTCCATTACAGTCTGGCACAACACCATTGCAGTCTTTGATGACGTTGACGTGGTGTTAAGGGCAGTTGATTTAACTTCATCATGCAGCTATCTGCCAATGGTGCTGGCACTAACTGGATGACTCATGGAGGACATCACTGCTCGCTGAATGTCTGCAATCCTGGCTGTTGGGTCAGTCAGATACAGCAATAAGGTCCGTCCTTGCTTACGTCACATGCGTGGCTGAGCATGAAACGTGAATCATTCGTATGTCTCACAATGTCAAACCTATCCACCATGTTTCATTCCTGTTGGTTGATTCCTTCTGGGTGCAACTATTTGTGCAGGTATTTTTTGATGATGAGTGTATAAAGGAAAACTGATTCTAGTTTGTTCTTGTTCATGTTTCAAAACATGCCAGTCTGTACAGTCCACATATGGAAACCAAGCTGCAAAAATGGTCCATTTCAAATTCATTGTTTATGTGATGTCACAAAAGGAAATACATTTACATATACCCACCTATACAGCCTATACAGCAGGTTTAAGTAATGTTTAAATCTCCTACATTTTCCTAAAAATAGTTTCAAATAAAGGGTGCACCTTTAACATTAGTGTGGTTTGATTTAGCCAAAACAGTCATGATTTGTTTTACTTATTTTTCCACACAGGCTGTTGTTGTTACTGCGCCTTTAAGACTGATATATGCAAATGACCTCTGCTCTGATTGGTTACACCATAACATGCTTCATTGAAAATGCATTCTGAGCAGAAACTTTTGTTGTTGTGAATGGGTGGGCCTAAACTATGTAAATATGATGTGTTTTGTGATATCACAGAAACAAAGATTTCAAAATATCACTATTTTTGCAGCATAACATCTGTGTATGGACAGCATACTAGCATACTACATCAAACTGTTTAACTTTTAAAAAGTTAGGAAAGTGTGAAAAGTTTGGAGAAGTTGTTTTGGAGACACTTTATTTTTGACACCATATGGACCTTTTAAGCAAGTATTGCTTATTGAATGAGGCACACAGTCAGAATAGAGCTCATTTACATATACTAGTCTTAAAAGCACAGTAACAAATAAGGAAAGGGTTTTAAAAATCAGATTTTTATGATGTTAAGCCACAGACATTGTAAGTGCGAAAATAAAACACAAGGAAGGCAAGCCCTTTAGCTTTTCTTCCTGACGTCCAGATTTTAGGCACTACATTATTGAAATGAATTTATGTAACTTCAGATTAAAATTCTTTTCTAAGCAGTTGCAGTTACACTTTATGTTGCAGTTCTTACACTGTCTGCAGTAGAAGCAGAAAATGCTCATTTATTGACTTTTGCTGTTTTAAAAAAATATGTTTTTTTGATTCAAATCAGTTCCAGTGATCATTCCAATACTTCCAGTAATTAAAAAAAAACATTGGACATTTTTGAGCCATTGGAATGATTATCATGTGCAATGATCATCATTATATCAGTCATAGATGTTTGTCCATAAGAAGACAAAAACATTTCCAATACAATTATATAGTATTTCTTAATCAGAATACGTTGCATACACTATGAGTGTATTAGTGTTAGTTGGCATTAGACACACTTAGAGAATAACAGCTGCAACAATTCAAAGGTAATTGGATCTAACACCAAGTACTGAACTTTTGTTTTTTGTATGCTTTCTATTTTTTTCTGCGTTCTTATTGAAGTCTGTGTTGCACCATAAGAAATTCCTTGTATGGTTTGATCTTTATTTTGAGACAGTTTCAGTGCCCACTTGGGGAACCATACCCGAGTGGTGGTGGCATCACTTGTAGGTGCTCAAACAAGCCATATGGTTTGGAGTGCGATAACTTGAAGCTGGAGCCAACAATGGAGTAATTGAGAAGGGGAAGAGGTCCGAGCTTGACTCGGCAAAGCTGCAAAAACTCCCTCTTTCACTCTAATGAAGCTGTTGTCTGGAGATTCTGTGTGGGGTTGGGAGGATGGTGGTGGACGTGATTTGTCATACAATCTGAATCTTTAGGAGGGCCGGAGAAAGACCTCCTCTCCATATGTCTGCTTATTTTGCATCTGAAAGCTACGGGTGGAGATGTGGGGTGAGGGGGGGAGAGAAGGGGAAGGAAAGGAGTGAATTGAGGCACTGGACCAGGATTTCTCTTTCTGTCTGTGTTCAGGCTAAACAAACCAACATCAGACAGGTTTTACCCTGAAAGGCAAGAAATTTAGAGAGATACATTTAGTAACTTTACATGTACCGTGCAGGTTTACAGCATGTTTTAGGTATTTTGGGCACATTGTGGTGTTTTTAAATGGATTCTTATAATTAGTATAATGGTGAACATTATATTATACAAGAATGATACAATAGTTACAATAGTGTAGTACGTGTGTAAGGAGTGTTTTTTATTCCATATTAAAAACTGACCATTGAAAAAATAGTTAGTTAGCAGTTAGTTATAGTTGCTAGTTGTCCACAAATGACCTACTTGAAATAAGTTTTGCAGTGCAATATAGTGCAATATTTAAAAAAAAAAAAAGATGAAAGAAATATGTACATTCTGTGGAATAGACACATATACTTTAAAGTGGTTCATATTGTTGATGCTGCTGTTCTAAACTGTTTTTGTGAAACAACAAAAAAGCCCTTGCTGGCCTCCTTACCAGATCAAAACATGCTTTATTCTGTAAAGAATAACAACATACACATGCTAGACCAAACCAATCCTTGAGCGAAACAAGAACCACTTGAAAGAATGCGGCCGGACAATGAGGAGCTTGGAAACAATGGCAGCACTTCTGCATTAGGTGTCGCTACTAGAGAACTTAGACCACCATGCAATGAAAGAGCACAAACTATACAAGTGCAATTATGCAAGGACAATAGCTGTAGTGCTTCCCCCTAGTCAGTGGGCACACTACCGTGCACTGGAATGGTAATAGTCACCCAGCATAATACAAAGTCTTTCAGAACAGGTGTGAAAGATAGGAGTGGAGAGGTTACGCTCACTTCTGCTGCATGAGGTGGATGGTCTTGGACAAATGCTTCAAATGTCTGGTATAAAGAGCAAATGGTTTAACATATTTATTTAGTAGTGCTTTTTTTTTAAACACAGTGTAGTAATAAAGTGATAGAAATAAACACTGAAACAACAAAGGTAGCATATCGGCGCTGTTCAAAGAAAAGCAAGTGTCTTCAAAATGGCAACTTTACAGGAGCTGGGCAAAAACCTAATTTAACTTTGATGTAAGTCAATGGAACCAGGCTTTTTTACAAGCAATGTTCTTGAAAATTCCTATTTCTGTTGGTCCATTCATCAAGAAATGTTCACACAACGTAAACAACAGCTGCTGTGTTCAAATGATGCACAAAAGTAAAAATCAACAAAAATGGAGATACATGTTTTCCATCTGAGAGCCATGATATGTTCCTTATTTTCAAAAATGATTCAGATGTTATGAGCTAGGTTTGGTCCTACGTGTTGGAGGATATGAAACACAAATAACAACGGGCTAAGGAGAGGTTTGGAAATGGTTAAAATTATGCATATATTTATCCATATTTCATCTAAAATTACTGTTTTTGAACTAAGCAAATAAATGCTTACTGCTAAATTAATCAACATTTAAATATATCTTTTTTTTGGATTCCATAGAAATTAACAATTCTTCTTAGCATTTAAAGTTGTTCTCTGAGGTCTGCATAGAAGGTATGTGACCTTGGTTGGAGTTTTGCACAACCATTTACTCCCTTATGATTTGACCATAAAATGAAACGAGCTGTTTTCCTATATTTGGTTAGTTCATTAATAATTTGAGGAGCTCTGCTCTGATTGGTTGCTTTACAGGGAGACACTGCGATGATCACACAGAAGCATCATGTCAGAATAAACACAGTCAGCAAAATAAAATGAACCTCTGTGTAAATAGACTCTGTGCTGATACTATTTAGTTAGCAATGCTTATGTTAGTAACTTGAAGCTCGCTAGTAGCTAACGTTACCCATATACTAGCCACTTGCTTTCAGTCTCAACATTACGACAAAGTAAATTAAAGTTGTTGTTCACTACGAATCTTTCAGTTTAAGATGATCTTATGACGATCACTGATAGAAACAAGTCACACAGCATGGCTGTTACTTACAGGTTGATGTTAGGGTTGTGATGCTAATAAAGGTGGAACTGCTCCTTTCTTTAGTCTCTTCAGGGTCAAACGCTGAGTGAAGCTGCTGGATATTGCCCAAGATTTGAGAGACTGTCTATAGTGAAATGTGCAGAACAAACTAACAAATTTGGATTTAAGCTGTTGAGGACCTTGTTATAGAAGTGGGCACTGAAGTTGGCTTCCCATTCATCCGCTTGTTTCTGTTCCACCTTAAAAGGTGCTGCTATTTTTTTTCATTCTGGCGTCTGTAGAATCTGTAGCATTTAAGGTGGAATGGGGTATTTAATTAAGAAGCTGGCAAATAGGGGCTGACCGAGTCTCGTTTAAAGATAAACATTAAGCTTGCCCTTGGGAGCCAACATCCCTTCACAGCCTGGAACAGTAGAATTTTCCACATTCCACATTTTCCACAGTCTGCCATTTTTATTGCTACTGCTCCGTTGTAGGTAAATTTTGGGGGTGTGAATATTAATGAGCCAAGACTGTTACATGACAGTTTAGGATTTTGGAATCAGGCTGTTTTTATGTATTTGAAGGAGGAGATAACAGTGGTTTAGCTTCATGGTATGCTGGTTCTATGCATGATACGCTTATCCTTCTTGATTGTGCTGAGTCCTGAAGCCTATCCCAGCGGTGAAAACAAACCTTACTGAAGAGCTACTCTGAGAAATTGGTACTTACTTGAAAGAAGTTGGTAGTGGACTCACATACACGCCTAGAGGGCAATTTAGCATCTCCAGTTAGCCTGACTATATATATCTTTGGACTGTGGAAGGAAACCCACACAGACACTGGAAAAACATACAAACTCCACACAGAAAGGACCATAGAAGCCCCAGCTGGGAATCAAACCCAGGGCCCTTTTGGTGTGAGGCAACACCACTACCCACTGCTCCACCGTGATGCCTCTTTATTCAGTTAGGACAATAAACGCAAAATTCTATTCTATCTTTACATATATGCTAAACATGCCCTTGTTAGACCAGTGAGTTGTGTGCAGGATCTTACAATTATGATAACCCATGCATTACATTACTTTACACAGTAAAACATATAAATGATAAAAGTCAGCACAGGAGGACTGATGATATCAACTGCATATTGTGGGCCCTTCAATGTGAATAACATCTCAAACTTGAAACAAACACTACATTTTAATGATTAGTTTTATTTTGATTCCTCATACATAGTAAATGCTACAAAAGACTAGTACACATTCTACTAAGGCTATAAAACAAAACAAGCAGCAAAGTCAGCTGTGAGACCAAAATCGAGGGGTTTATATCCAGGGTCTGGACTGGGTTAAATGCGGTGGTTAAATGAGGTGGCGTCTGCAGTAAGGGCCATGAACTTGTGGCTGTGAAGACATCTGCATGCATTCTCTGGCCCTGCCTCTTCTGATATCAAGGTTAATGATATGAACGCCAGTAGCTCTGCAAGAATGCACGGCAGAGAAATGAGGAAGTCCCCAAGGACCTTCATCGGTTTGGGTAACTCTTTTTGATGCAAACACCATGCGCTGCGCTCGGATATTTGTGGACATCTGCCCAGGCTCATCAGCATGCATGGCCTCAGTTCGGGGGTATCTGACCTGCCCGTGCAACAATGGCCAAGCAGTCTGATCTATGGCACACCGCTGCTTCTGCCTTTATACCCCCGTCAAAGAAGAGCTTTTAAAACAAGTCTTTAAAGCTACAGAAACTGCTACGGAGCAACTAAGAGTGGCTACAGCAACTAAACACATTTCCTCTTCTTTCTTGGACCCTTTTCTTGCATTGCCACATGTCATTTTTCTTTGTCATTGGCTTTTAGCATAGAAGAGTGTCTGTGCTGAAGGGCAGAGCAGGCAGCGGAGAGGCCCTGCTTAAACATTTACAACATGAGTTTGGCAAGTTGATGGTTATGGTCAGTGAAACTACATGGGCTTAAAAGTAGAAATTGTTGAAGCAGGCAGTTTCTTTGCACACAGAACTGACCTGCAAGTTGTAGCAATTCCTGGTTTGGCCTTTAAAGAGATCCACCTCTTAGTAGATCTGGAGCAGATCTGGTCCACACTTGCTAAAAAGATATTAAACTGCCTGTACTCTGCTCTTAACATTTATTATAAGCAACTGGAGTTATGCTTGTATATACAAAAGAATTAAAATTTTAGTACATTTTTTCAAGGATCATCTTAACCACTTACAACATCAAGTATAAATAACACGCATCATAAGAACACTGAAGGAAACATTGTATCAAGTAAAATGTTTTTGGTGTTTCAGGCTTAATAATATAAGAGCTATTTGGTTATGAAACAGTTCATAAAGTAAATGAAGTAAACAAGTAAAATATTTTCTTTATATTACAAGATAATTATGTGATTATCACAACATTAATTAATATCAACAACTTTAATTGAATATCAAGATGACAAAATTACTTTAATCCGTATACAATTCCATACTTGCTTTGCATTTTTACATGCCTACAGCTAAGCTCTTTAATAAAGAACATGTAGAACCACAAATACTCAAAGAACCACTTGCATGCCTAAATGGTTCTTTGCATGGTGAAATGGCCCTTTAGATAGATGGCGTTGTATATGGTTCTATATAGCACCAAAAAAGCTTCTGTTATTGTTACAATGTCAAGCTGGTAACGATAGAAGAACCCTTTTGGTGCTACATTGAATCATATAAAACCATATACAACACATTCTCCATTAACCCAAAGAACCATTTCACCATGCAAAGAATCACTTAAGCATGAAACTGGTTCTTTAAGTGTTCATGGTCCTATATAGAACCATCGTCTTTACTAAAGAACCCTCAAAGAACCATCTTTTTAAGAGTTTTTTTACTATCCTATCCTCGTCTTCTTTCTACACCGCCCCCTACTGGTCTAAGAGGGAACCTGTTTTATAATGAGCTTCGGTGGGTTAAAACAGCAACAAGCTGCTGCTGGTCATGTTCCTGACTTATATCATAACAATAATCCCAAAGTTCTAATAAAACAGAACAAGGTACTGAGCTAAGTATTTAATTATGAAAATGTTATATGATGGTGTAACATTGTGAAAAGGCAATTTAAAAAAGAGAAAAAGTAAGAACAAAGAGAAGCCTTAAACCTAAAACATTAAACATTAAATAATAATAATAATAATAATAATAATAATAATAATAATAAGAATAAGAAGAAGAAGAAGAAGAAGGAGAAGAAGAAGAAGAAAATGATAATAAATAAGAAGAAGAAAAATAACTTGATTCATTCATAGAAACATACTGACCCCTGGTGGTTAGTTTAAGTTACTAAAATGAAAGTTTTTAAAAAAAAAAAAAAAAAAAAAAGAACAAATCCACAAACTGCATATGGAGCTCAGGGGGAAAAATCCAGAAATGTCATTTGAGGCAGAAAGGGCAAAATTAACATGCATTATTATGTAGTTATTAAATACGAAATTGTGCGTTATTGCATTGTGGCAGGTATAATAAATTGCATGCTTCAGGCAAGGAAGAAAAATACTTAAATTGAAACTGAAATTGTAAGGAAAACACTTTATGTGAGGGTTTTGTATCGATTAGCTCTGTCGTTTGAAATGATGCGAGGATTAATTTGCATTAACCGTTTAGAAACTCTTATTTTGAAATCGCATTTACCCGGATGTACGTCAGAATTCAGCTTTGTTCGGCGCTAACGCTTTGGGCTCTGGTAGTAGTTCACTTATTTAATAATTTAAATCCATCTGAAATCTTCACCTGGAGAGATGTTTTATCATGTAAGTTGACTGTTGTTTCATTGACACTTGAATACATTTTACGTGATTAAGTAAGTTAACGTAACGTAAGCGTTAAACTGCTGGCTAGGTTAGCTTAGCTCAGCTCTGCGCTCATCCATTCATTAACGTGGTGCTATTCGCTTGAAGCTAACAGTGTGAGGAATACAGGGTATTTTGTAGTGTTCGAGGTCTGGTTGCCCAATGTAATTAAAATACCGTTATATAAACTCATATTCGAATTTGCCATAGTTGTGTACGGCTATCATACCGTTTTTGAATAGCTTACGTTAGTAAGAAGACTAGTTAAGTGTCTAGTTAGCATAGCAAACTTAGTTAGCATAGCAAACTTACTGTCCGGCAGATTTGAACTCTTACCTGGCCATGGTGGACAGGAAACCACTGCAATGATATACGGTGAATTATGATACATTTTCCAGTCGTAATATATAATGCGTGTAATTTGATATTTATTGCTTTTAGGAATTTGTGACTGAATTGTATGCGACACTTTCAGTTGGACTGTGAATAAACCTGTGCCATGTAATACATATAAACACTAATTTCAGATCTCTCTGGAACATGAGATTCTTCTCCATCCTCGCTACTTTGGCCCGAACCTTTTGAACACAGTCAAACAGAAGCTGTTTACAGAGGTGGAAGGCACATGTACAGGAAAGTAAGTCCAGCTGAAGCCAGCACTGCAACAACTTTAACAACAAATGTTGTCCGCTAAGGTCTGCATATCACTGACCTGTGGCCTACTTTCATTTCTTTGCAGATATGGCTTTGTCATTGCAGTGACCACAATCGACAATATAGGAGCCGGTGTTATACAGCCTGGCAGGGGCTTTGTGCTGTACCCTGTGAAATACAAGGCCATTGTATTCCGGCCTTTCAAAGGGGAGGTAGTGGACGCCGTTGTCACTCAGGTTAACAAGGTATGAATGAAGTTTGTCCTTCTATTTTGTTAATTGGGTGTTTTGTTCTTCAGTTCTTGCTAGATGTGTGTTAAGTTGTATTGTTTTGTTCTTTCTTTTGGCATTTTGATTTTTGTTACTGTCTTTATTTTATTTATTGATTCTTTTTTCTTTTTACTATTTTGCCTAAAACATGTTTGTTTGTTTTGTTTATTACAGGTTGGATTATTTACAGAAATTGGGCCAATGTCATGCTTCATTTCACGTCACGTAAGTTGACAAATATCCCATGAAAAGGTCATAGTATGTCCTATGAAAGTTTATATTACTGTCTAAATTAACACATCACTTATTTACTTCTATGAACAAAGTAATCACAGACTATATAAGAGACATGTCAAACATGATGGATATTACCATAGCGTATGCTGCTTTCAAGTTCTCAGAAGTTATTTTTGTCATGGCTTGAAGACAGTGTTAAACCATATATGACAATCATATTGATTGTTTAGAAGAGGTGTAGATGACTGGTGCCATACAACTGACAACAAAGAACAGTCTAAACAGTCTTATCCACAAATGGTCGCAGTGTGGCTGTAGGTTTTTATTTCAACAGAGTAGAAGCACCCCTGGGAGAATCGCATATTGTCCCACTCATTTGAAATGACAAGCTGTAGCCACGATGGCTCTTTGTGGACAGCTACAGACCGGTGGCACTGATTTCATTGACTTTTGAAGACGCTGGAGAGGCTGGTTCTTACCCATCTTCGCCCTCTGGTGAGCCCATCTATGGACCCTCTTCAGTTTGCCTGACAGCCTGGTGTCGGGGTGGATGATGCCGTGATCTATCTTCTACACAGAGCTCATTCTCACCTGGAGAAACCTGGAGCACTGTGAGAATCACCTTCTTTGACTTCTCCAGTGCTTTTAACACCATACAGCCAGGACTTCTGAAGGACAAACTGGAACATGTTGGAGTGGACAGTCATCTGTCAAATTGGATTCTGGAGTACCTCACCAAACGGTCTTGGCACTGTTTCTCTTCACCCTGTACACGGCTGACTTCATGTACAGCTCACTGAACTGCCACCTCCAGCAGTTCTCTGATGACTCAGCGATCGTCAGACTCTTAACTAATGACGAGGACAATGAGTACAGAGAACTGATTAAGGACTTTGTGGACTGGTGTCTGCGGAACCACCTCCAGATAAATGCAGGGAAGACCGAAGAACTGGTGGTGGATTTCCGCAGGTGCAGACACCCCCTGCCACCAGTGAACATCCAAGGAATGGACACTGAGAGGGTGGACTCTTATAAGTACCTGGGAGTTCACCTAAACAACAAACTGGACTGGTCAGCTAACACTATTGCACTACTGTGTAAAAAAGGTCAAAGCAGACTGTACCTCCTCAGGAGACTGTCGTCATTTGGAGTGCGGGGGGCGCTCCTGAGGACATTCTTCGATACAGTGGTGGCATCAGCCATCTTTTATGGAGTGGTACGCTGGGGCAGCAGCATCTCTACAGCAGACAGGAAGAGACTAGACAAACTCATAAAGAGGGCCGGCTCTGTCCTGGAATGCCCCTTAGACCCAGTGCAGGTGGTGGGAGAAAGGAGGATGTTAGTCATGCTGGAGAATGACTCCCACCCCATGCATGAGACTCTGGCAGCAATGGGTAGCTCCTTCAGCGACAGGCTGCTTCACCCTAAATGCGTGAAGGAGTGGTATCGCAGGTCCTTTCTTCCTGCTGCTGTTAGATTATACAACCAGCACTGCTCCCGGCAAACTTACAACACTGTCTCACTTTCCCATGTGCAATTATTTGTAAATAAGATTTTTGAGATTTTCAGAGTTTTTGACTTTATTATTTATTGTTTACATTGTACTGTCTATTTGTCTATTTTTTTTTTTTTTGTACCTTTTGTGCCTTGCTGTCCCTTGCTGCTGTAACAAAGATTATCTTATCTTTTCTTATCTTAAGATCGGACACCCCTGATCTAAATAGTTGAACACACAGAACACACACATTTATTGGTGTAGATCCTTTTTGGATCCACATTTGGTGGAGGTTTTAAATGTTAGAACTATTCTTCATACTCACACATCTCATTTTATAAAATGTTTTTATTGAAATGTTTTTAAGAAAACCAAAAGTTCATTGTTTTTATAGCATCACTCCAAGGAAAACGTTTTGACTTCATATGACATTTATTTTGAAGCGTGTTTTTGAAGGCCAAGTCTCTTGTCTGTTTGTAAATTAAGGATTTACTACCAGCCACTTTCTCAGGTCAGCTATTCTGTTACACTACATGCCAGACATGACTAGCTTTAACCTACTTTGCAATGCTACTGGTGAGTCTCCATTTGTTTTTGTTTTGGTTTTGGTTTTGGTTTTGGTTTAGGCTTAATCTGGAAACTGACCCTGCAAATGTTATCTTTCCCATTGATGATTGTTTTACACATTTTCCTTTTTTCCTTCCTGTTTAGTCTATACCCTCAGAAATGGAATTTGACCCAAACTCCAATCCGCCCTGCTACAAGACAGTGGATGAGGTAAGATTATGTAGTGAACATACAAGGTTTTAGAGTATTTATCTGTTTTTGTTACTTTGGGATATATGATTTATACTGCAAGTACAGTTTATTTATTTCCTTTCTTCTCCTGTACAGGACATTGTTATCCAACAAGATGATGAAATTCGATTGAAGATTGTGGGTACTCGTGTAGACAAAAATGACATTGTAAGTCTGTGGATAAATATGATTCTTTTATTAGTATTCAGTGCAACTACATTAAAGTAATTAATAAAAGTGCTCTGCTTTCATATAGCCACTATTTTATTTTTCATTTGTGTTATCTTTTCTAGTTTGCTATTGGATCTCTCATGGATGACTACCTGGGTAAGTATTTTTGACAGTGGTTTTGACAGTACTCTCTGTTTTTCAGTACTTTATTGGAAGTATTGTAAAACCTAAAATAGTTTAATGGATTAAATTGTGTTACTACTACTACTAAATTAAATAATATTACTACTCGCTTAAATCCAGTTACATAGTGGAAGAGAACATATCTTGGTCTTCTCCTGATCCACTGAAAAAATGGCTTTGTGCCATAAGCTTACTGAAATAGCTGCTTTGCTTCAAAACTTAAGATTTGCCAAATGTACACGTGTTTGTGTAGGTATATGTGTATATAGATTTTTGATAAGTGCACCCAAAAGCAACAGTTTTGTTTTTGTCTTTTCAGGTCTTGTTAGCTGAAAGCCAGAGGATTTGTGGTCATCTGTAGATGCTTTTGTATATAGTATTTTCTTCCCACTACACTTTTACAGCAGTGTAGACCAGAATATTTCTTCTATTTTCTTTCTACTTTGTTATATATTGTGCCCACAGACTTCTTTATTATAATTTGTGTTGTGCTGTAACTCCAAGCAAACTTTGGACTAAATATAAGAAATGTCTTGGAATGGCCTGCTTATGAGAGCAGCACGATCATACATTCTTAATGTGTTTACACAATTTGGAGGCTCAGTGTAACTGATCAATATGAAGACACATGTAATTGAATCAAACGTTAGAAAGACTGTTATCAAACTGTTTTTCAGATTGTCTGTTGGCTTATTTAGGAACGTTGAGTGTATTGACTTCAGAATTTTCACAAATAAACGGTATGCGTAATTCAGTCATTGAGGTTTAAACAAAGTCATGCAGTATGCTTTAATGTGAGATGATTTATTGTGGAGAACGTTTAGACATCTTCAGTGTGTGGTGATGGCAACCAGGGGTCATGATGTCTACAGAGGTATCAGGATATACATTCATAACCATTTCATGTAGTAACTTTTAATGATGTACCTTTTAGGTGCATTAATAGCTTCGGATGCTTGGTTCCTATCACAAATGCTAAAGCGTTTCTAGAATTATGCTTGTTTACATATTAATGACTAAATTATTTAACGATTCTGAAAAATGGATGAAATACCCCTTTGAGTTTCAGAAAGGGACCCACATGATAGCTTATTGCTCAGTGGTGTTTTTCAGCATGTCTACGCTTCTGGAAAAAAAACTGCCTCTTTTATTTCTGTCTAGAAGCAAAACAAAATTGCAAAAAAAGACATTTTTGTATATACTTGTGTTTTTGTTTTGTTTTTTTAAAATAAATAAATATTGTGAAAAAGTGAAAGATTCAGTTTGTGCAGTAGTATAAATTATGCAAACAAACAAAATGCATTGTAATTGGCTATTAAATGTGGTGGAAAAGGATTTCACCTCTGAGAATAGAGTGCAAGTGCTGCTGATGGCAGGTGTATGTGTCCCACTGCAAAAAGAAGAACTTGATGGTGACCAGCTAACCCCCACCCCCAGGGGTGTGACATTATGGGTTGGAACTTGATTCCGCAGAATGATACGTGTCCAGGGGTGTATTTCACAAAGCAATATCAAGACCAAGGAAATAAACATTAATTTTACTCAAATTCAGGAACATTCCAGTGTTCTTCATTCCTTTGCAATGGCTGGTTAGGTGCAGGGATCATCCATTTATTTCTAACCCTGCTGAGGAAAAACCAAACAGCCCAGACCAGCATTTATCACATGCTGGTTTAAGCTGCTCTGTGCTGGTACAGTGATGCTCTGGTGCTGGTTTGGTGCTGACTGACCAGTACACCAGTATCAAAATACAACATATGCTGGTTTTACTGGTAACCAGCCATGCTGTTCTGCACTGTTTTTTCAGGGAATAAGTCTTCCCATCAACCAAATAGATTATGGCAGAAACAACCGGTTACTTATACAAGTGGGTGTGTAATGATACACTATTTTGAACAAAACTCTAATTTTTTGGAATAGTTTGTAATGCGTTATAAATATCAAGACATTGACACTATTACAAGATTCTACATGCCTGCTATTAAACAATAGCAAAACCAGCATGTGCTGTGTATTGGATGCTGGTGCACTGGTCAGCAGCAATGAAACTTGATGAGCTGATCACCACCAAAACCAGCATATGTTGTGTTTTGATGCTGTTATAGTCAACCAGCATGGTCAAAAAACACCATTTGAGGTTGTGGGGCTGTTGTTTTTTATTTGTCAAAAGCCCTGGACAATTTATCTGGATATATGGAGTCGCAGACATAAAATCAAAACCTGACTGTGTGAACCAGAAAGCATATATTGGGCTATGGTTGTATTGTCCAGTATGACAGTTAGGGGTAGGCGATATGACAATACCTCAAAATTAACACAAAAATAGTTTACTGACCACATATTCAATATAATATTATATATTCACTAATGATAAAACAGTAATCTAGACTGCTATCCTAAATGGACAGTATCTCGCATGTACCGAATTTTATTATCCAAGAAAGTCCTGAACACACCCTCCGGCCGGGCTGCGTGGCGCGGTATTTCTGCGTCAGGCCTCCTCTATACGACAGCAGCGCGCGCCTCCGTTCCTTCTTTCTCTCGTCCTGAAGATGGCGGCAGGGGTGAGTAAGATGGAAGAAGACCAGATTTCTCACCCTAGTTTCACATCTGCGCTCACAATCCGCCTTGTATCATGTCCATCCTTGCTGTTGTTGTATTTATTCTTGTACGGTGCGGTTTTGTGAGCTGTTTTCCAGCCACCGCGCTGTTTATTTGGTTGTTAAATAAACCTACACTCCTTATTTTGAATGAGCAGCTGGGAGAAAGGGGGAGCAGCGCTGAACCTCCCGGCTGTGCCACGTTTTACATTCCGGTGTAACGGGAGTTTCATGTCTGTTCTGATAAGCACTCCATGTGTATTTTCGGGTTTTTTTCGGTGTTCTGAAACCCGCTATGTCAGTCACATGTAGAGTCGAATTGCAATGCCCAAGTTTGATTTAAAGGTAGCTGCTTGCTAGCAAGCTATTGGCTTGATGTGGTCAGCTCGCTAGCCTGGAGCCACCGTCAACTTTCTCAGCTAGCTCCTTCTTTTGTACACCTCCACCGATGAATTCTGAACAAATGATATCAGAAACGCTTTCACATCCCCGTCTGGAAGCTCTTCATGTCGCTGTCTAGTTGATATAGTTGTTTTAGGTCAGTTTCAATGTAAGTTACTAAGCAGCTAGGTAGCTACCTACCTAGTTTCTTATGTACCTGGTAGGTTTTATAAAGCTAGGGGAATGAGCAGTTTATTTCCTGCTTAATAAATTTACTAGTCCTTTTTGGACATAAGCTTGTGATAGATTTCAGTTGATGGGAAAATTGGGTATCTATTTCATAGAAAATGCTGCATCATGATCTGTAAAAGAACCATGATGGATCTTGGCAGTTTCTGCAGCTGGAGGTGGCACAGCCCTTTTTCTTTTCTGATATTGATATTGAACCCTGGAGAGTCAGTCAATATAGTGACTTGTTACAGGGCTTGATTAGACCCCTGTTTGATTTAGTACCAATACCCAACCTGTGCTGTTAAGCGCTCTCTAGTTTCTGTGTAACTAGGGGGTCTTGTTAAATAATGCAGCTATGGAATTGCGGTTAGCGTTGCAGCAAGTTCCACTAGTGTATCTTGTAGTGTTTTATAGTGTTTGAGTTAATCTCACACGCTTGTTTTCTGCAGACTCTCTACACATACGCAGAGAACTGGAGGGCCTACAAGGCTCAGATTGCAGCCCAGTACAGTGGGGCTCGTCTGAAGGTGGCGAGCACCGCCCCTGCCTTCACCTTTGGGCAGACGAACCGATCCCCTGCTTTCCTGAGCAACTTTCCCTTGGGCAAGGTTGGTAGCTCGTTTCTTCATTTTTGTTCATTCCTTTTATTTTGGAATGGTCTGCTCTGTGCGTGTTTTGTTCACTGCTGGCATCTCTTCTCTTTAGGTTCCAGCTTACCAGGGTGATGATGGCTTCTGTCTGTTCGAGAGCAATGCCATTGCTCACTACCGTAAGAGTCACCTTTGTTCTTGGAAGGAGAGACTCCTGCAGATTACTTAGTGATCCGTTTAACAACTATTGCTAGTGTGGGTTTGCTTTATGTAGTATGTTCATATTCTTTTTTTTTTTTGTTAATTTGTTTCCTCTACTAGTGAGCAATGATGCCCTCCGTGGCAGCACACCTGAAGTCAGCGCCCAGGTCCTGCAGTGGGTCAGCTTTGCTGATTCTGAGATCATCCCTCCAGCCAGTGCCTGGGTCTTCCCAACTTTAGGCATTATGCAGTTCAACAAACAGGTCAGTAGGTTAGCCACAGTCTCTTGATGTCTAGATCAGAACTGCTTCGCGAGCTTGTGCTTATTTTATTATTGTGATGGTAATTTTTTCTGTCTGCTGTCTTTTCAGGCTACAGAGCAGGCCAAAGAGGAGGTGAAGCGTGTGCTTGCTGTTCTGAATCAGCACTTAAACACTCGTACTTTCTTGGTTGGTGAGAGAGTCAGTTTGGCCGACATCACAGTGGCATGCTCACTGCTCTGGCTCTACAAGCAGGTGAGTTTCATACGTGTCCTTTATTAAAATGCTTACAGTAGAGCCCATTTCTGGAGTTTCCTGTAAGCATGGATATGTTTGTTGAGCACAGGTGGTATCTGCGCTGTAGGTGCTCTTTCTACAAATGCCCTGTGTGCACCTATACACTAACTTTTTAAGCTATGTGCAACTGTACATGGTGGGACAAAATAAAAAATCTTGGCAGTTGCGTGACATTTCACATGCAAATAAAATAAAAGCCAACATGGGCAGTTAATTTATATATTTACATATTTTGACTGAGTCCTGGGTTCGTTTGGGTGAATCTGGTTTGTAAAGATCCCTTAATTGGGTTTTTAAAAAGTGTGTGTGTGTGTGGGTGTGTATGTATGTGCGTGCGTACATACATACATACATGCGCATGCATGCATGCATGCATACATTTGTGTGTGCAAAATGAACTGAGGTTTGACAGCAGAAATTGCTTACTGGTGTACTGTAGTGTTTCATGATTTGGTGATAAGGCTGTACCATTGAGATTTACCTTTTAGTGTTGGTACTAAAATCCTGTATGCTGAATAGGTGGATATACAACCACTGGCCACTTCATTAGGTACATTCATTGTCCATTTTATCAACTTCATGACACTGATGTGGTAATGTTAGTGTGCTGTGCTGGTGTGAGTGGATCAGACACAGCAGTGCTGCTGGAGTTTTTAAACACCTCAGTGTCACTGCTTGACTGGAGGACAGTCCACCAACCAAAACTATCCAGACATCATCCTGTGTCCACATGCGTCCTGTGACACATTGATGAAGGACTAGAGGATGACCAACACAAACTTTCTGTGGACTTTGTCCACAATGAGGACCAAAAATGTAAGTGTGGACAGTGAGTGAAAGCAATGTTCAAAAACTCCAGCAACAGTGGTGTATCTGATCCACATGTACCAATCTGAAAACTACAGTCTGTAAATGTAGAACTACATATTGTATTTATGATAAGTGTTGCTTATGAGAAATTGGACAGTGAGGTGTAGATACAAGGTGGTGTACCTAATGAAGTGGCTGCCGGGTGTATGTAAAAGAGTTGGTTCCTGTGACACAAAAGTAACAATGAATTTGAAGCAGGCTGTTTTTGCCTTTTGTTAGTTTCCATATATGAACTGGGTAGTGAATGGTCTGTTTACCAATGTTTACATATTACTTTCTTTATTTCAAAAAAGGGGAGGGATATTCGGTTTTCCATAATATTAGGCCCTTCAACACATTCTTGTGGTAATGTTTTTGGTAGTGATTTGAAATAAGGAGGTGCATATAAAATCTGCCCTTGATGTGAAATTTTGTTCCGTGTTTTTATTTATTCCTCCTATTAGTTGGAGAAGATGTGTTTTTTTTGTAACTTTAGAATGGTAATGAAGTGACTATAGAACTTGGTTACATGCTGTTGTGGTACACTTTAATTACACACCTGTCTTGCATTTCTGTTCGCTTGAGCCATAAACTGTTGTGTAACTGAGCGTACTGAAAGTGAAGATAAATTAGGTTAGATTTTATCCATGACATTTTTTTGGGTTTTATGGACAACAAACGGAGCAGTTCCAAATATCCTTATGCGAGGAATGCTGCTAGTCATCCACTTCAGCCCTTTTAAACATTTTAGTCACTGCCTGCATTGTCTGACGAGATCGGGAGAGTATGAAACTCTGTTGCTTAACCCGTCGCTGCTTGCTCAAAAAGTTTTGAGCAATTCTGCAAAGGTTCACAAACGTGGAATTTAAAGGAGCAGTGTATGAGATGGTATACCAGCATGTTTTCATTAGTGTATGATTGCATTTAACAAATACACTTTCATTAGCTTGGAATGAGCACTTCATATCTACTTGGGAGCGGGTTTTCCAGCAGAGGCTGTCATGTAGAGTGACGGTGTTGCTACTGTAGCTCAAAACCGACAAACCACGCGCTAGCTGTAGAGAGGGCCGACATTCAGCTTCTTTGAAGTTTCCTGTTCCACCTTTAAATGGCGGTTGCTGTGCTAACATTCTGGTGCCCAAGGTGTTATAGGTGATGCATGATTTAGGGTGAAATGAGAAACTTGGAACAAGAAGCAGATCGAAAAATGTTATCAGCACTAAAAGAAAATTTAGAATGTTTTAATGGCAGAAGTAATAAGCTGAATCTGTACTGAATTAACATTACAACATTTAAAACACGAGTGCTACGCTGTGCTAATGAGGAGTTTGCTAGGTAGGACTGCTCGATGGGTAGAATAAATTACACACTGCTCCTTAAAGTCAATTGGAATTAAGAATGTTTTGTTAAAAGCTTAAAGTAATGTAGAGTGACTGTACAAAGTCATAAGAGAGTGAAGATTTTATGGATGGTTTCCAGAGCTATGGTGTTATTTAAGGATTGACACAGCAAAACTTAGTATACAGAGACGTTTTATAGTTAAGCCTAACAACTTTTGAAGAGATATGGCAGTTGTATATGAGGGCTGGTCACGAACACACCTTTTTCCTGTGATCACAGTTCATCCATAGTTTAGCTGTTCTCCAGTACCACTTTTGCAAGATTGCTTTCATCACCTTTGGGGTCTGACTGAAAAAATGTTCTTGTCAATCTTAGGTTCTTGAGCCTGCTTTCCGTCAACCCTACCCCAATGTCAACCGCTGGTTTGTGACCTGCATCAACCAACCTCAGTTTAAGGCTGTTCTTGGGGAGGTTAAGCTCTGTGAGAAGATGGCTCAGTTTGATGGTAAGATGGCATATACTTCAGTATTATTGTACCGCCTTGTCTGAATAAATCTAGGCAGGCAGCAGTTTTTGTAAGGAATCTTGTTTGAGATTAGCAGTTACTTCAGCAGTTCTTATCCTTGCACACGCTACTCTTTGCCAATGGAATTGTTACAGTGTATCAGCATAGCACACTAGCTGAGCTTTAGTTAACTAGCTGGCCATTTTAAACAATAGTTTAGTAGGATTACCAGCCCAGCATGCTAAAGTATGGATACTCTTGATTTACCAAAAAAGGTGGAATTACCTTTAACAAAATCATAAAACATTTCTGCCGTTAACAGACCAGCACCTTGTGTTGGAGTGATCTTGATGTGTTGCCTCCAGTGTATATACAATTTGAGTCTTGACAAGAAGCATATTCATGTAGGAGTTGAGACGTTTATTTGGTTCAAAATGCTGCCCAAAATCCTTCACCAAATATTTACACAGCCATACTGTAGTCTTGCTTTCATACTTTTGTTACTTGCACGTCTGTGTAAACTGTTATGTTACTGTGATTGCAATGCTGAGTTAAAGCAGTTAGCTACTGTGCTTTTGCGCTGTCCTTTGTCAATACACCATTTAATATTTTGGAGGTCGTCTTGACTACTGAAAAGGCCTTTTGTTGTTGATCTTTAGATATTAAAATCTAATAGACTTGGAACAGATGAATGTGAACGTTTGACTGTTGCTGGGCTGCTTTTGTGAACCTATACAAATGTTAATTGGTGCATATTGATTCAGGTTCTTATAGTTTAGCTTGTTTGGATTTGTTTGTTTACTTGAGCAAGCTTATGTACAATTCTGGACAAAAAAGGGGCAGGCCCAAAGTATCCTATGGTAATGTTTTTTTACAGAATGTTTTGGCTGGTTAGAGTCCGGGGTGTGTTCTACAAAGCAGGACTTCTCATGCCAGATAAGTGAACTCAAAGATGAGGCCTATCCAATAGGAAAGCCCCTAAGCTCTTGACTTTGGGCTTAAGTTATCTGGCTAACTGAAAAATCCTGCTTTGTGGAATACCCCCCAGGTTTAAACCGAATAGAGAATATTATTAAACGCAACCTAAATTGGCAATGTTTTTAATATTGAGTTTTCTTTCTGTAAAAGATTGCAAGACAACTCCCCCCCCCCCCCCCCCTTTTTTTTTTGCCACAAGAGTGTACATATGCAGGGATAATCCAGAGTTTGGCCCAGTTTCTGATCTTGTTTTGAAATTGTTGGCTCCTTTGTTCTTCTAGCCAAGAAGTTTGCCGAGATCCAGCCTAAGAAGGAGACACCTTCCAAGAAGGAGAAAGGTGGCAAGGAACAGCAGGAGAAGAAGCCACAGCAACAGCAGGAGAAGAAGGAGAAGAAAAAGGAGGAGAAGAAGGCTGCTCCTCCTGCTGAGGAGATGGATGAGTGTGAAGCTGCCCTGGCCTCTGAACCCAAAACCAAGGATCCATTTGCTCACCTTCCAAAGAGGTATGTCCGCATTGACTTATTATTTCTTATGTTATACGTGTTCAGATAAATTTCCTTCAAATAGTACATTTATTGTTAATAAATGGTCAGCGTTATGGAAACATGAAGCATACGAATCCTGTGTTATGCTGATTCTTCCAACCCTAAGTGACTGGAAATAGTTTTCTTGTTTCGCTAACTGGCCCTTTATGCTGTGACAATGTTCTTATGATCACATCTCTAATGCCCTATGCCTGTTTCTGCCACCAGTGCATTTGTTTTGGATGAGTTCAAAAGAAAGTACTCTAATGAGGACACGCTGACTGTGGCGATCCCTCACTTCTGGGAAAACTTTGATCGTGAGGGCTACTCTATTTGGTATGGCGAGTACCGCTTTCCAGAGGAGCTGGCCATGACCTTCATGAGCTGCAATCTGATCACAGGTAAGAGCAGCCTGTGCTGACGACAGTTTTGTTTGCAGCTCATCTTAAAATTTTAGCCTTTACCAAATTAGCAACACTTCCTGATTAGCGTTAGGGATGCACAGTGATATGGGGGGAGTCATTAATATTGGCAGAGAATAGCTTAAAATATTGGCAAATGTTTAGATGTGACAGGTTTTGAACTGATATTTGATGACTCGTGCATAATACCCATGTTTAGGTGATGCTGACTACTGTTGCTAAAAAGTTTTACTCCATAATCTGGATTTGGTCCCAGTCGCTACATGTTTATAAATAGCCCAGCATCGGCAGGTCTGCATACTCAAAATATCAGCATCAGCTCAACATTCCCAGCTCTCTGCATCCCTGGTTGGCATCACAAGTGAAGTCCTGCTAATTGATACTTGATAACTTTGCTTAATTGTCAGTCATGCTGTAATTTACTTCACATTTGTTTAATTTTCTCTTCACAGATGATTAAACGTATTGAGGATTTATATTACCGTGATGTGGTTGTGCCCTCACTAATTTTGTGTTTTCATTTCAGGAATGTTCCAGCGACTTGACAAACTGCGCAAGAATGCTTTTGCTAGCGTCATCCTCTTCGGCACAAACAATGACAGTTCCATCTCTGGCATCTGGGTCTTCAGGGGCCAGGATCTAGCTTTCACTGTAAGGGTGTTGTGGTGTTAAATGTTTACTTTCTGTATTCTTGGTTTGCTTTTTGGGGTTATTTATCATTTGGTAGTTGTTGGTAGTTTATAAAAGACTTCTGTGTTAGATAAAACGGTTAATATAGGGTAATATAGGTTTCTTTGTCTTCATAAATGAGGACTGTTTGTGAAATATGGTCACAATTCTTTGCTCTTGTTTTCAGCTGTCCGACGACTGGCAGATTGACTACGAGTCCTACAACTGGCGCAAACTGGATGTGGACAGCGAGGAATGCAAGACCATGGTGAAGGAGTACTTTGCATGGGAGGGTGAATTCAAGCATGTAGGCAAAGCTTTCAACCAGGGCAAGATCTTCAAGTGAGCAGTGGCACTTACCAACTGTCACCATCTAAATCTAAGGACATGCAACCACTTTGTGTGAAAAAGGAACTTGAATCCAAAAGTTGGAGAAGGTTGCGTGCCAAGATGCTATAAAGTGGTTTTGAGTTGAGAGTAAATAAAATGGTTTTTCACAGTCCCACTTGGGTTTTTGTTTCTTCGCCCCCTCAACCGCCAGCTCTTCAGTTGTGGTATTTGCTCATGTTTTAAGTTGTGAAGTTTTGTGCCTTCCCCACCCCCTGCCTAAGTTAGGTTCTAAACAAAATTAAATGATCTCAACAATCTTGAAAATTAATAAAAGTTGAACAAATGAGTTTGAGGCATGCCTGTGATGTCCTGTAGAAAGAAAAGGCTTCTTTATGGTCCCTTTAGTACCATTTGGTAACATCTGCTGACTTATTGCGCAAGGTTATAAAAATTAATGCAGTGGCCTTGTACAAAGTTCTGTTCCATGAAACAATCCTTGGAGGGCCACAAATTGCTTATTCCTCTATGACTTAAGACTGCCGTTGGCCAATACAGACAAATGACCCTGATCGGTTTCCCTCAATCTGGAGGTGGTTGCTTTGGGACAAAATGGTTGCTCAGCTATTTAATTTAGGGCTTTTTTATGTAATTTGACTTGTGGAGTTATGTAAAGTGGAAGTCTTGCTGATATCCACCAGAGGGCAGTCAAAGCTACCAAAGGTGTCAGTTCAGCACTGCTCCTAAAATGGAGACTAGCTCCTAAAAAGTAAAGCAACTGAGGAAGTGATGTTCATGAAATGGATTGCATGCAGTGCTGTCCAAAAAAAATAAAAGGGTGCTACAGTCTGCCATGTAGTCCCTCAAAAGCTGTAGAGCTATATCATTTCTAGGCAGATTTATGAGGAATTGGAGTAGTATACTTCTCAAACTGTGTTTATAGTAAAAGAAACTGTTGCCTGTCTTAGTAATATTTTATGAAAGAACTGTCACATTTCTCTCTCCCTTAGTGAAGTTGTTAGAGGTTTAGTTTGGTAATAGGGGTTTTAGTTAGTGTTGCATGTATAAAATAAGCTTCCTAAAATAAGCCATCATAATGGATAATATGGAGGTATGAAACTTAACCTCTGAAAGTAGTGCTCGTTGGGCTTCAGTATAGTGATAGTAGAGGAGGAGAGGGATGATAAAAATGGACAGTCTAATGCAAAATCTATTAATGAAGAAGAAATTATGTATAAAGTCTGCTTCTCTTACGTTTTGGCCTATTATCAATGCATAGGTCTAAGCTGTGTGTGGTTCAAAGTATGTTCCGAATTTGCCAAAATTAGGCAAACTCCCAGGGTCAGCTGACAGGTGTTGACTCAAATTGTATGTCCACAGCAAATGCCTTTAATGTTTTCCCTTTGGCACGTGCTACGTTAGTGGACCTACTTTATTTTTAACTTCTTGTCCTTGTTCAAAGATTCTGGTTAGTTAACGCCTACATTTAAGATCACTGTGCTGAACTGGGGAACACATCTCATGTTCTAAAAAGGAATGTAAGTTCTCCTGGATCAGGATGGTACAAAGACTGTCAAATAAAACAACGTACAGGACACACTGAGTAAACAAAAAAGGATTAGCGACACATGGAAGCACCCTGCATGGAAAGGTTGAGGCCATACGTTGGAATACAGTATAAATACAGTAAAACATAAACACAATGTATGTCCACTTGTTTATACCCAAGCATGGGAAGTAGTTCGCCTAAAGCTATTCCAACATGGCAATTCACACATCCTGCACCCTGGAGAAACCACAGGTGAGGCTCTCCGGGCATCATAAACAAAGTAAGAAGTTTATATTCTGAGCCACACCTTCAGCAAGACTGTAAATGTGGGTGAGGAGAGATTGTTTAGTGTGCGTTTCCCAGAGTGATGGAAAACAATATTGTAAAACTAACAGAATAAAAAGTTGATCTGTCATGTTCTCTGCATATGTCTGTTAGATATGTAAAAACATAGGTAGAAGGTAGTGAGACAACTGTGTGGCTTTGCATGCAGTCGAGCCTGTGTGTTGTGCTGATGAGCAAATATAAATGTTTGTATATAAATATTTACTGAAAGGAAATTATCAGCAAACATCCCAGATAGCGAGAATATATTGGTCTGCTGGCTTGATAAGGTTAGGACCCCAGTGACTGTTCACCACTGCTGGTCCATCCTCAGACTACCCAGACTAATGGCCTGCATACAACGTTTATTACATTCTAAATGCACATTATATATATTAAATATATATTTATTATATGAATATTACGAACTACTTAGAGAAAATAAAATAATGACTTGGCCTGATATAAAATGACTTAGTTGAAAATGTTGCTGAAACTCGTTCATAAAGAAGAAAGAAAGAAAGATAAATTAAGGAAAATACGTGAATTGGACTGTAATTGGGGAAAAAAAAGCAATAAAAAAACGACATGTTGTCTAATATTACCACTGGTGGGCTGCCTAGAAAATGCTGAGCAAAATACCAGTGGACGAACAGCGGGCCTCTATCCATTGGCTATCAGATATAATATTTCTTTGAGTACTTGTGTAGATAGTTTCACCAAACTCAGATTGTAGTGGAAAGTATGAGTATTCCAACTAGATACTATTTAACGATATTTGCAGTTTCATCATTTTCTTGTTTTCACTCATCAGTGTTTAATCCAACATGTATTCTGCAAATACATCACCATTAGGAATCTCTGCTAGCCGAGCCACTAGTGTTAGTGGATAGCTAGCAGTGTATCTTTGGTCTTGTCCTTTGGATAAAATGGCAAGGGACACAGTGATTCTATCTTCATTTGGCACAAAAATGGATCCTGGAAACAAGTTTTTACCATCTCAGCCAGAGAACAGTAGCTAAGCTGAGGCATGGTCATTAGTCAGCTGGTTTGCTAACTTTAGCTTTTAACTTGTGATCCTCTACTTGTGATGATTCATTTCTGACATGGAGTAATCCATTCTCTCCATTGTAATGTTGATTTGAAAGCTTGTTCTAGATGGCTGAATTATTCAGCTTCCAGTGACATTAGCTTTCAGTCTTCCTCCTGCATTAGCCAATAAGGTGACCAGATTTCCCTAATAAAAAACTAGGGACATTTTCAGTTCGGTGGTCAATGTATCATTAAAATACCCATGTCTTTCATCTATGAAATGAAAAGGCGGGGACAGTTCCAGACTGCTCCAGTTTCAGTCAGCCATCAGTCATCAGTCATGGGCTGGGGGTTAGGGAATCAGCCTAAAGTCACCAGTTTGACTTCCTGAACTGACCGGAAATGACTGAAGTGCCCTTGACCAAGGCACCTAACCCCCAACTGCTCCTCGGGTGCCATGGATAGGGCTGCCCACTGCCCCCTACTGTGTGTGCATGTGGGTGTTTCACAGTATGAATGGGTTAAATGTGGAGGTGAAATACCTCTGTGTTAAAGCTCTAATGGTCATTGGTTCTAAATTCTAAAATGAATGTGTTTTGACAATAGTAGCTGCTGTACTGTAATAAACTACAGTGAAGGCCAATTGACAAAACTGGTTACTTACTAATTAACCTCCTAAACTGTGTCAGGAAATCACATAGTAGCCTACCATGGTGACTGAAGCTATGGTAAACTATGAAACACCCAATACCCTAATGGTCACACTAGAGTAGTTCAATATAGTAATAATTTACAACAAAAGAATTAGTGATTGGATGAGCCCATGATTCATATGCATATCAAATATTTTGCCAGTACAAGAAGACCCATGTCTACAGCCCAACAGCCAGACCATAAACACACCCCTGGGCTAGCTCCAGATCTGGACAGACAGAGATGGTTGCTATCAGCACATGAAATACGTCATATATGGGTGGCTGAAAAAGTGATACACTAGAAAAGATGCACTATATGGATGGCAGCTTATATTCAAGTAGATTGCAGATGGCAGTACATCATTCCCATAACGCTACGCCTGCTTTTAAACTCAGGGTTAGGGTTAGGGTTAGCTTGTGTCTTGAAAAGACATTTGATGTTTGGCAAAACAAGTACAACACAAGATGTCTGCCTGCCTGCTCTGCTGCCAGGTCTTTCGTAGGACTTTTTCGGAGTGTTTTTAATTCACTGTCAAAAACAGTTGCAGCTGGGGACAGGCCACCAAAAATGGGGGCGTTTGGTCACTTTACATTAGCCTGATGCCATAAACCAGCTTCAAAATAAACAAATAAATAAATAAATAACAACAGCCCCAATAAATAAATAAAACAGCCCATCCCAATACTCCAAAGAGCTTATCCTCCCAGCTTCAAGATACATCATCAGAAAGGGGAATTCCTCTAGTCTTTAAACTCTAGAGACTACAGTACCACCATAGGATGTGGGTGTATTTAAAACAGATGTAGCGATGGGAAAGCTTTTTAATTTAGCTGGAAAGACAAAAAATGGGGTTCTTCAAACATCTTCAAGAGTTCCTGAGTAATGGCGATGGTTATATAAAACATTATTATTATTATTATTATTATTATTATTATTAAGTGTGCCATTCTATTTAGGCTATAGTTTCCACTAACAGGTTATGATGGACACTTATTATGCAACCATTTACTGCAATTAGTGTGTTCAATAAAAGAAAACCAAATTTTGTTTTAAGACAAACGTATTAAAAGATCGTAATGTGCCAGTTCAGTTCTACTTGACGTTATTCAAGTAGATGTGTCCAGACAGAACAGAAGAGCTGTACAGTATATGTATACGGCATGCAAAAAGTTTGGTTAGCCCTGGTCAGAATTTCTGTTAGTGAGTATAAGATGACATGATTTCCAAATGTCATAAAGTAAAAGATCAAAAAATAAATAACAAAATAACAAACTAAGGAAAAGGGCATGAAGCCAAGGTTTGGGCATCCTGCAGGGTCAGTACTTAGTAACACCCCCTTTGGCAAGTATCACAGCTTGTAAGCACTTTTTGTAGCTAGCGTTCAGTTCTTGTTTGGGTGTTTTTTGCTCATTACTCCTCGCAAAAGGCTTCTAGTTCTGTGAGATTCTTGGGCGGTCTTGGGCGTGCTCTTTTTGTGAGCTCTTTGCTATGATGTTTAGGTAAGGGGACTGTGAGGACCCCTTCAGCTTGTGCCCCAGAACCTTCAGCTTGTGCCTCTCGAGGTAGTCCAGTGTGGATTTTGAGGTGTGTTTAGGATAATCATCCTGTTGTAGAAGCCGTCCTCCTCTTTTCATCTTCAGCTTTTTCACAAACGGTGTTATGTTACTTCCAGAATTTGCTGGTATTTAATTGAATCCTTTCTTCCCCTCTACCAGTGAAATGTTTCCTGTGCCAAAATGCATCTGGCTTGTTTGGATCTTCCTTTGCATATTTCAGATGCCAAATATTGTGGTGAGGACAAAGAAAGGTTTTCTTCTGATGACTCTAATATGAAGGTCATAGTTGTGCAGGTGTCGAGGCATAGTACAACAGTATGCTACCACTCCAGAGTCTGCTAAATCTTCCTGCAGTCAGGATCATGGGTGCTTTGGTTTTCCTTTCTAGCAATCCTATTAGCAGTTCTCTCAGAAAGTTCTCTTGGTCTTCCAGACCTCAACTTCACCTCCAGCATTCCTGTTAACTGTCATTTCTTAACTGCAAGAAGTTAAAATCAAAGTTTGAGACCAACACCTTGCCAAAACAAATGTAAATACATAATTGCATTATATTATCTATCATTTATTTATTTATTTATATATTGGAATTACTGAAAAAGCATTGAAAACTATGTTTTTGGTATCTATATATTATATTTAAATCTATAGATTTCAAGTTTTTATTGTGTATTAAATGACAATGGTTGTAAATGTGTATATTCTCTATTCAGTCAATCTATCTATCTATCTATCTATTATTATTATTATTATTATTATTAATACTACCTATTTACATGTATTCTTATTATTGGTAGCAGTAGTATTATGCCTATTTGTAGTTTCTTAGGGACCGTTTGTATTTTGTTTAGCACTTTTAGGCTTGTGTAGTGTTCCAGCAGTAGAAAAGTAGGGATTCCGATATGTTTTAATCATAAACCTTCAGTGTATTTCCATTAAAAGTGTTTTTACATGCACAATGTAAAGATTGAATTTCTGATATCAAAGTAGATTCTTTGAGAACAGCTGCTACTGAGCAAACATTGTAGCAATTCATTTGGAAGAGCTTTATGAAGCTCTCATACTGCACCTGTAATCACAAAAGGATCACTGTTCTGGCTCTGTGTTGATATAGTTCCCATGACTGGTGCATTACGCAACATGCTGAGAGCCGGGAGGAGCCCAGGTTTCATCAGCCGTGGCAAAATCTCTGAATGGCAGCTACCACTGACCTTACTGTCCCTCACCACATATTATTTTCATGGTTAGCAGGGCTGGAAGAATTCATGACACACTGTGATCACCTTTCTATTTGTGCAGTCAAAGTAGAGCACTGGTATTCCAGCTTAAAACCTGGTTTGTTCCTGTTTGAAAGCCAGGGGTCTGTAGCTGGATTCTTGATTATTCCAAAGGTGCAAAGGATAAAGACTGGACTTGCAGTACTATGCAAAAGTCAGAGACCACTCTTTCATTTATTTAATTTCCAGCCAAAAGTACAAGTTTCTTCATTTAGAAGTGTGTTGGGATTTGTACTATTTTCTTGTTTCCTATTAGTTCTATTTTTATCCTGGCTATCAGTTGGCTTTCATTCACCCCGTGACAAGAGTTTGCCTTCCCAGAGCAGAACACGCATTTTACGACACTGGGGTATTCACAACAGGATCTCTACAGACAGTTTCTTGGTGGTATAAAGGTACATGGCTGTGTCATTGTTTCAGACTTGCACTGGACAAGTACTTGGAAATAAACCAACATTCTGAATCCAGTGTGGTCTCCTCTCTTCAGTTGACATCAGCCAAAAAATACAAGTGGCAGGAAATGAGCTAAAAACATGTACTCATTAGAAAATGACACAGAAGTCTCAACAACTAAATAACAATATTATTTACAAGTATTTAGTGTGTCCACCCTTTGACCTTATTACAACTTCCACTTTTCTGGAGACTGGCTTTTTAATTTTCAAAGAAATCTGCAGGGACGTTTTCCCACACCTCCCAAGTTCAGTCTTAGAAGTTGGCTGCATTTTCAGGCCTTCTCACAAAGCAGGTAATCCCAAACACATTCAGTGATTCAGTTGAAGTCTGGACTCCGGGGTGGGCAGTCTGTTGTTCTGAGAACACCAGCAGCTTCTTTGTGAATGTTCTTTATTATCTATTGTCTATTCTCAGTAACAGCTTCTTGACACATCCTTTCAGACGCATAGTGTTGAGTTGTCTTCTCAAAAGGATGTACAGAACCTGTGGATGTTTTTTTTTAGGTCTAAAGCAAGCATGGAGCTTGATTATCTCATCTCTCTAAAAGATAAAAGTCTAAGTACTGTTTATCTGATGGTGACAGTTTGGGTGGTCTGCCACTGTGTTTCTCCACCTTTTCTTCCTCAAGGTTACATCTATTTATTCTTGGAAAGCACAAAAGGCCCACAGGATAAAAAATGTCACAAAACACAGTCAGGCTCCTTCTACAGTGCAGTTATATGTATACCTACACTATATATATATATATATATATAAAGACAAATAGACAAATAAACAATATGTGCGTAAACAGTAACAGCACTTCAATATGTGACACAAATAACTGAACATAAAATATCAACAGATTAGGCTTATAACAACAGATATATATATATATATATATATATATATATATATATAGTATATGGTTTCCCCTTTCTTATGCAAGTTAATAATCAAATATTGGATCTCCTGAAAATGTATAGTTGTTTTGACTGCAACTAAATAAAGGTTGGTCTCTGACTTTTGCACAGTACTGTATAATATCAGTTGGAAGGGTATGACAAATTGGTTTTGAATCATTTCAAGACATTATTGTATTATATATTACATCGGTTATGTTATAACTTCAGAAGCCTCTTTCCTAGGTTTGTAAGACGAATTAGATGGAAATATAATAAATAAAGCCTTTTGTCATTAGAATAGGCAGGGGTGTTTTCATTTTAGAAGATAAGGCCATATCTTGTTGGAAAACCATGCCTGATTGTTGTTATACTCGGAGTTTACATAGAGTCTTGGGGGAGGGTGGAAACCTGTTAGGAGTGAGGAAAGACAAAGGGAAGTGAGAGTGTTGGAGTATTTGCCAAAAACCGAGAGCTTAGCAAGGCCAGGTCTTTTCTACTCATTCTTCGTACTTGTTCAGTAACTCGTGAGTTAAACGGGTCAAATCAAACCTGCTTTGAGAACAATACCCTACGATATGCCAACAGCAACGCTGCTGTATCCGAAATCCCTCACGTCCACCCCATCCAAACACACGCACGCACATGCAAGCCCCGCCAGCACCACCTCGCTTACGCTTTCTTGGCTTCGTGCGGTCGTCTCCGCCCCATGTACATATCTTCTCTGCGTTGTGTTCTGCTGGTTTTGTAGCAGGCTGGTGTAGTGATTAATCACACTGGCTGTGAGGAACCAAAAGTTTCATACATCCACTTTTTAGTATGTCCCAACTGAAGGTACAAGTATGGTATGCATGTGTTAAGCATCTGTTCCACATATCTGAAAGGAGCGAGGGCCTCCAGAGCGCTGTGGAAGAGAGAACGGCTCTCTTTTGAGTATCTGGCAAACTTCCACATATATGCACTGTGGTCTGCTCCAAGTCTTACATGGCAAAGAGAGAGAGAGTACATTATTGTTTATTTCATTTGGTCGGCTCTTCATTCAGATGGCTTGAAAAACGCTCAAATGAAGAAAAATGCAAGGGTTGCTCTTGTCGTTTGTTTGTAGGCAAGACAGGGGAAAAAAGGACTGGTTCGCGTGTATCGTCTCTGGAAGTAGTTTGCGCTGTGTTGTGCTGATATTGGGATTTTCCCCTGGAGTCAGTCACCATGCTGTTCTGCCAGGAAAGAATAACAAGTCTAGCTTGGAAGCAGCTCAACAAAGCTCTGCGTCGAAAACCTTTTCCCTGCTATCCTAGCCTGTTTACAACGAGCTACGGCAATCAACCACCTGACTACGTACTGTACGGGCTTCAAATGTAATTAGGGGGCAACTCCTCTGCTCTTTAATGTGAGCCGCGTGGGCACGTCCGCTGGTGCAGCCTTTTTTTTCTTTCTTTCCTAAGTGCAGGGAAGAATTTCTGCATTCCAGTACGGGGGTTGGAGGTCAGGGAGTAGAAGGGGAGAATGTGGATGGTGGTGTCAAACTGAATAGTCCTTAAACAGCTACCAGTCAGACAGCTTGAAAACACGTCTGCTTTCCTTGCAATATTTTAAGCACGGCTCTGCCAAGTTTTCTTTAGCGCTTGCCCATAAAAAGAAAGTGGTTGATTTTTTTTTTTTTTTTAGGGTAGGCATCAGAGGGATCGGAGAGGGAAAACAGACAGCCCCTGCACTTTTGAGTTAGAGACCCTATACATAACTCTGCAGGCTCAGATTACCAATGGGGGGGAGGTGGAGCACAGGAATGGATGGTCTCATCCAGAACACTACTACAATGCTTAGAAATGTCACGCAAAGTAGGCGTATTTTATAAGACTTTGGAGAACCACAGGCTGCTGCAGCTGAAACTTTTACTTTCTTGTTTAGCTAATGTTCAGCTGATTTAGTCAGTAGTTTACTTGCCTTGTCATTAAGACCAGTACAACAGTGTAATTCAATATCCACCCCTCATCTGAGAGCATTTTATTGCCTACTTGTGTGCACATAGTCTCTGAAGTACTGTATTACGATTATGCAACCATGTAAGTTTGGAATACGGTTTAGACCACATTAGAAATGTCCCACCAGAAATAGTATGCAGTGAACTTGTAAACAATGACACAGATGCCCTCATGCTACCGCTATTGTAAAAACTGAAATCCTAGAGGATTGTGTTACATCCCTCTGCATTATGCACACCTCCTTGACCTTATCATTCTCACAAAAGCTCAACAATGGCGCCAACAAATCCATAAGATTTTAACCCCAAGTATCTGCCAAACACATTGTCTGCAATGAAAGCATAGCATGGCAGCAGTGGCATTCCACAGGTTAATCAGCACAGGCCTTAAAGGGATTGGTGTCACGGTGTCAATGCACTTTTGTTCATTATGGTCTGCTCATATCACAAGTTACTTCTATGCAGGTTTCACTAGACTCATTCAGTCATGATGAAGCTAAAAGTATACAACTATATCTCTTAGCTGATCAACAATTTGATAGATCTATAGATCTGATATTTACTCAGTAAAAAAGCATTCTTCATATCAATAAAATGCCTATTTTTAATGGATACCCAGGCAATAGAGCAGTTTGGGCCGGTTCTGGCTTTCTTACGCAAGTGCTGGTTAGGCAGATGTTAGGCATGCAGACCAGAGTAGTTGTCCAGATCCTGAACAACTTTACTTTTTGTGTCTATATTTGTGGACCAGTTCTGGCATGAATGCTCCAACAATGTAGTTGGGCCAGATTTGGGCCATTTCCTTTAGTTTTACTTACTTTCTGGGGTGAAGATCAGAATGGGGTCTAGCAAATGGGTTAGACAAATTTGCTAACTGGGTATGAAGTATTCATTTGATAAATGTAGTTCTAATGCAGAAATACTATACTTTACATTTATGATATTTTTACATTTATGATTCACTACGACACACACTTTAAGAATAAAGTTGGCAAATGAAGGGTTCTTTGGAGATATAGGGGTTCTGTTTTACATAAAAAAACATTAAACTGACGCAAAATACAAATAAAGTATAGTATAGTTCTATGATATGTGAACAAAGTGAGCAAAATGCATAAAAATAAATTCCTAGAAACAAACATGATGAGAGAAAAGGGGCTGTGTTAAAATTTCACCTTCACCTTTATTTTAGACCTTAAAGTAGAAGAGTAAATATCAGCACAATTAAATATATTTTATCATCATGGTACTCATAACATGTTTTTGATGAATCTGTGAAGTGTTTTGAATTTATATGGGTAGGTACATACTGTACTTCTCTCAATGCTTACTTATAATGCTTTAAAACTAACTCCACCATGAAGAGGTCTGCAAGTTGTTTACGTCCTACACAATGGAGCTTCTTTACAGTCACCAAGAATTAGTTTATAATAATAGTTGTGTGAATTCTGTGACTTAACACACAACCATTTAATGGAAAAAACACTTAAGGGCCAGTCACACTTGGATTTGTCATCAAAATTACTTTCATTTCAATTGATTTGCAGTAATAATTGTCTTCCATGTGCAAACTTTTGATCAATGAAAGTGATTTTACTATTTGTTTTAGAAAAGTTAGCCAGCTCACTAACTGCGATGTTAGTTCTATGGTTAACTGCAGCAGCACGCAACTCACCCCACTGCCACCAACTATGCCAGTCATGCACAGTTACTTTCACGAGTTTAGAATCATCTGACATACACTCATCATAAAAAAATAGTTGCACCCAGCAGGATGTGTTGCAATGCTTTTAGGAAGGAAGATAAAGGTTACCAGGAACAATAAATGATGATAAATTTAGAGTGATGGGCAATATTTATTGAGCTACACATACAGAAGTAGTGTCTCTCAGTATAGCGTCAGGTCAGCATGTTTGCGGGACTCGTCACTGAAGATGACCGGCTGCCATTCTGATTCACTCCATGACAGTCTGGCATGATAACATTGCAGGCTTTGGCGATGTTGACATAGTGTTAAGGGCAGCCATCTTAAGGGTTTGTGTGCATATAGTCCTGCGTCGTGCTGCCGTCTGCCAACTAACAGGATGACTCATGGAGGGCATCACTGCTCACTGAATCATTGCTTGAATCATTCACATGTCTCAACAAAAAACCCACCCATCAAGTTTCATTCCTGTGGGTTGACTCCTTCTGGGTGCAACTATTTGTGCAACTGTTCTTTTGGTGATGAGTGTAATTATGTCCTTGTTTGTGTAATTACTGTTCATGATTAGCCAGTTACTTAACTTTGCTATGATAAAACCTATATATATATATATATATATATATATATATATATATATATATATATATAT
>CM067485.1:9743927-9777863 GCA_034552555.1 Semaprochilodus insignis
ATATATATATATATATATATATATATATATATATATATATATATGGCATGAAAAACTCTGGGTGAATCTAAGGAAATGACCATTGTCAGAATTTGCACATGATATCTCTAAGGGAATATCAGAACATGACCAAAAGAAGCACATTCTTCTTGAACCAGTTTAACTACATCAAATATTCATGTGACATTTAACCCTGCATGAGCTTGTGCTCCGCTGTCCTGTATGTACTTAACACTCAAATAGGTTAGAGAGCATAGTGTTTCCAGCAATGGCACAAGCTACACTCCACGCTCAAAAGAAGTGTTTTATTTGCAGGCATTCCCCTTGAATTCCTTTGGAAGAAGTGTGACTCTCAGAGTTTCCTCTTTACTTTTGGGTGTGGACTGTATGCAGATATGATCTGAGTAGAATGAATGGGGAGATGCGTGCAGGCCTGATTCAGATGGATCAGATTAATGTGATCTGAAAGCCCAACTTCTGCTTTTTCGGTTTTGTGCCATCTGGTTTCAGGAGAACATTCTGTGTTTTTTCTCTCCTGCTTGCCCCTCTAAAAGAACCCTTTTTGGCATCAGATAGACCACTTATAATGATTCAGTAGACTCTATGTGTTTAGTAAAGTTCTTCAAGGAATCATCACCAAGTGATTTTGTGTATCATTAGAAGATTCTCTAAACTTACTCAACACTAGTGATTCATGTCCTCTTCACTGCAAAGCTTTTAAGTGCACAACAACAAAATTCAGGGAACTTATTTCTGCAGAAGGTGTGTAGTAAACATGAGAGTTATGGGTGGAACTCTTTACCTCTGAGTCACTTAGCTCTCATAACAACACTGGGAATTCTTTAAATATCAGTGCTTTGTTGTCCTGCTTCTTCAGAATGAGCAGAACTTAAAGTAACAATGTAACATTTATACCTATCAATAACAACTTCAAAATGATTTTGATGATACACTGACTTAAAATAGGGAGAACAGAGTCTCTGTCATTGCCATTCCGGGCCTGAAATACCTGCTACAGCACTGTGTAATTTAGGAGTAGCGGACACAAGACTTCTCGCGAGAACTGTGTAATGCTTTATGGCACCACGTGACGCAGCTATGAGCCAGCTATAAGAAGCTAGCTCAGTATTCCCAACATATGCATCATGGCAGAGGCTGCAAAGAGACCTGAGGATGACATTGTCAGAGGAAACGAGGAAGAGGAAAAAGAGAGAATGACTGAGAAAGAAACCGGACAAGAGTAAATCTTGGACTGGGTTTTACTCATTGGCTAGAGCTCAAACAGATAAAATGATGCTAATGGGAAAAGAACAGAAATCTGACAGCAGAGTGTTCATCACTGCCAACGTTGTTTATCTAGATTGTGATGTAGGCTGTAACCTTATCTATGTCGTCCGTGACCCACAGAGTTCTGTAGTTTTTCCTTACTAAGGTCTAACCTTAGTCCCATTTCGGTCACGTGAAATATACCCATCGTCAAAAGAATAGCGGCACCCAGAAGGAAGTGTGGGATTGCAATGCTATTGGGAAGGAGAATAAAGGTTACCAGGAACAATAAATGATGATACATTTAGACTGATATGGACAATATATATTGAGCTACACATATAGAAGTTGTGTCTCTCAGTATGGCGTTGGGCCGCCATGTTTGTTTAAGCATCAGTGCTTGCTGAATGTTCGCAATGGTGGCTGTTCGCTCAGTCAGGTACAGCGATAAGGCCCGTCCTTATTTACGTCACATGCACGGCCGAGCGTGAAACTTAAATCATTTGCATGTCTCAAGATGTCAAACCTACCTACCAAGTTTCATTCCTGTCAGTTGATTCCTTCTGGGTGCAACTATTTGTGCATCAATTCTTTTGACAATGAGAGTAGTTCAGCCGGTCTTTGTTAATGTCACCCCAAATAAGCCCTGAAAGTTTACAACCTCCTGTGATACAATCCTGTAATATTACTCTGCCTTGTAAGTCAACATGGTTCTTTCTTTTCCGATTGCAGGTGTTGTGCCAAATTCTGACTCTATTTTGGCTGCAGGAATGTGGATGCTACAGATTACCCTCGTAAATTCGTATATTAACACAAGGCAAGTTAATAACCTGTGTGTCCTTCAGCTTGTCAACAAATGCACTGTACAGCTTCCCATGAGAGTGGGAAGTGAGAGGGGTGTAACAATTAATTACACTTAAATTTAGTCTCATTTGTTTCATGCCCTCTTTTTATTGCTTCAGATAAATAAATAAATAAATAAATGTTCAATTATAGAATTCACTGAATTCATTGGAAAGACCCACACTATACATTACACTTATGGGTGAGACTCTTCACCTCTTTGCCTCTCGGCTCTTATCAAAACTCCAGAATTGTTTAAATATCTTTGCTGTGTAGTCATGCATCTTCAGAATGAAAGGAACCTTTCAAAACTGTTTGGGAAAAAAACATGTTTAAATTCCTAAAATCTTACTCAACACCATGTAAGCTTCCCTGTCTTGAAGAGTCTAGTTCAGGGGTTCCCAATTGTTTTGTTTTAGGACCCAATGTGTAGTTGCCCCAAGACCTTTTCAGCCCAAACAGTGCATTAACTCGAAGGGGAAGTTCATGAATGAACTCACTTGCTAAATTGGCAAGTCATTGTTATGGAATCCCATGTGGTTGCTAAGGTAAGTAAGTAAGTAAAAGTTTATTTATGTAGCATTTGGAACCAAAGTGCATTACAAATAAATGGACAAATTTGGCTCACCGTGCATTCTCCACTCACATGAGTCTCATTTGCACATAAAAACACTTCTACACTACCACACCCAGTGCTCAAACAGTACATGCCCTTTGATAGTTAGTAAAAGACCGCAACAGCAAAGGCCTGATCGCCTTTTCATTTTAGGTCGAGTCAGCAGAAAATGAGAAGATGTAAGCAGAACTTGAGAAGACGGATACAGACAGAGCATGTTGTTAGAAATTCAGCATTCAGGAGCATTCGTGAGTCTGAAGACTGAAGCTCCGGCATTAACTTGAGTTTAATTACACATACAGAGATGTTGGGTACAGTTCTGTTGACCAGCAGTCTTATTTATTTTTATGCAGAATCACGCTCAGGCACATCTTAGGTCATCAGTCTGTCACAAGTCCAGTCCAGACATAGTTTAAGTAATGATACTGAGGGTCAGTGGGAAGCAAAAATGGCAGAGGAAGAAGAGGAAGGGGGGAAGGTGCAAGTAGTAGAGGAGGTGGGTGAAGGAAGGAACAAATGGTAAGGGTGTGAAGGTGAAGGAGGTCTGGGAGGGGGAAGATGATCACCTCAGGAGGAATAATTCAGACAAAGCATCAATGGACACACAACTGTATGTCAGTACAGCCGACACAAAAAAGGGCAACATATTTTGGAGACATTACTTTCTCTCAATGTCCATAATGTATATAGATACAAGGCAAAAACAAAGAAAGGCACCGTATATTGAATTCTGTAATGCACCAGGAGCCAATGAAGAGATGCTAAAACTGGAATTTGTTAACAATCACTTAACAATTACGTTTCAGCATTTTGGACTATTTGTAAATGAGCAAGAGACATTTCATTGACCCAGAGATACAGTGCATTACAGTAATCAAATGGGAATGTAACACAGGCATGAATATCTTTTTCCATATTAGGTGGGGTAAGAAATTATTTAAGGCTGGATTCTTAGCTGGAAAAAAACTGCTCTTACACAATGCATTCATTTGTTTATCCAATTTAAACTCAGAGTCAAATATCACCCCTGGATTTTCCAATAAGCTCCTAGAGGAATTGGAAGGACCAAAGAAAATAACCTCAATTTGACTTTCTTTTAGATGTAAGAAAACCAGACCCTTAACTTCATTGCAGTGATCCAGTTTCTCAATGAGAATATGATTATCAACAGCATCGAAAGCAGCTCTCAAGTCCAACAAAACAGGATCAGAAAATTTTATTTGTGTTTAAGAAAGATGAGTTTTTTTCCAGAACTTTTGTAAAAAATTATACATTTAAAATGGCCTGAAAGTTACTCTGCACCTCCACATCCAGGTTTTGCTTCTTCAAGAGAGCATGAAACAGAGCATACTTAAAATAGGAAGTGAACTAGTGACTAAACCTACATTTATGACAGACAAAACATCATGACTGATGTCTGAAATACTTCTTTAAACAGCCATGATAGCAGGATAACATCAGCAGTAGAAGTGAATTGATCTGAGAAAATCAGATAACTGAGAAAACAAAACAGGTCTAATCTTCTCAATGATTACAATATCTGGTTGGTAGGCAAAGTGCTTAGTAACCGAGTAACAAGTTTTGCTAGGCTGTTGCTATGGTATCCAAAGGGGTTGTGAAGATGTTGCTTTACGGTTGCTATGGTATTCCATGTGCTTGTTAATATGTGTGTTGTGCCGGTACAAGTGATCAGACACAGTAGCTTTAACTCTCCTACCTTAATAGTCCACCTTGCAGATGTAAAGTCAGAGATGATGGTTTGTGCTGATCATCCTCTCGACCTTCATTAGTGTTCACAGGACGCTGTTGGCTGGATAGTTTTGGTTGGTGTACTATTTTCAGTCAAGCAGTGACACTGACGTGTTTAAACACTCCAGCAGCACTGCTCTGTCTGATTCACTCACTCCAGCACAACACACACTAACACACCATCACCACGTCAGTGTAACTGCAGTGCTAAGAATGATCCACCAGCCACATAATACCTGCTCTGTGGTGGTCCTGTCGGGGTCTTGACCTTTGAAGAACAGGCTGAGAGGGGATAACAAAGTATGAAATAGCTTATGAAATGGAAAATGAGTGTAATAAAGTGGCTGGTGGTTTTATATATATATATATATATATATATATATATATATATATATATATATATATATATATATGTATATATTGAACAGGACTAACTAATGTTCTTCTGAGTTGCTGACCCCAGTGTCTGGCAGGTTAAATCAAATATTCTCACAAGCCAACTTTGGCCCAGCCCTGGTCTAGTCTGTCCTGGAATTAAGATACATTAAGAAGCTTTATCTGCTTGTTTATTTTATTTCTGAACAGATGAAAGTCAATAACACAAATAATTATTTGCTAACTGACAATCAAATGGGTCAAAAGCATCACAGATATCACAGCCTGCGACTTCAACAACTGCGATGACCCTTCCTCTCTTTAAAGCTGAAGGGAGTGTTTAAAGACCTTTTAAAAAATTACAGACTACTCTCTTTAAAGACACCATTCAAAGTGACTATCCTTTAAACCGTGACACGTTCTAGGAAATGTACCCCTTGTTCCTAATCTAGGGCACATTATCAGATGACAGATTGCTCTCTTTTTTTCTCTGAAGATTCCTGAGTTAACTTGTGCAAGGCTCGGAGGCTAAATACCACCCGCCAGACTGTTGAAATACTTAAAAACTATGGCTGGAATGCAAAGCTCATAGGAAGCCCTTTGTATAAAAACGTGAAGGAAGAAGGCAAGAAAACCACATGTAAAACAGAAGCCATTTATTTATTTATCTATCACAAGATTCAGGTAAACACGGATAAGCTATAATTAGGTTGATCATCACAGGTAACAAAAGTAATCATTAGATGTCATGTATGTCATAAGCTGTGTAAGATATTTTCACAGGTTTCAGAGCAAAGATTAAAACCGAGGGCGATGGCAGCGTGTAGATCAGCAGATATTTGCAGGAATTCTAGGTGGAGCAGCAGTCGAATAATGTGCTGATTTAACTCACTTACGCCGAAGAGAAGTGCAGCATTGTTCAGTGCCAGCGAGGCAAAATTGGAGATGTGAAAGTTCTTAGTCAAGTGAGACAAATTACATTTGAGTACAAAACCCGATATAAAAAGCAGTGCTTTATATCACAGGCCACTACGGTAAACATAGTAGTTCCCTACGGTGGCATCAACACTGCGGCCTATTGTCACGTAGCACGTACACAGAGGTTTACAGAACAGAGCTGCTTTAGTGGGAGCACGCGCAAAGATTACGCTGTTTGGTGTCATCACTTTGTCATCACGACGCCTTGACCGACTGACCACGCGGTATCAGATTGTAAGAACTTCTCAAGCTGTGCTTTTGGCATCCCATATTTATATACACACACGGGCTATTGCTATGGAAACATCCCTGCAGTAACCTGCCCCCTTGCTTATTATGTTGCCATGGCAGCCATCCCAGAATAGTCCTTTTTCGGCCCGTCCCTCCCTCGTGTCGGTGAGTCATAATCTGCAGGGGAAACCACAATTCAGTCCGTCTGACATTCTGCGCTCCTCTCTCTTCCCTCTTTCTTCTTACTGGAAGTTCGGGATCGCCTCTCTGAATCACGAGATCTAACGGAGGGAAGCCCCAGGACAATAAGCCCACAAAACACTGTCGCCATAGCAACTGCCAAGGCCAATATCTGCTATAGGAGACTGGCCAGATGTTTAGTATCTATCCCACATCCATTCACATGCTTACATATCACATGCAGTGCGATGAAAAGAGAAGCGTGTGAGAGAGAGAAAAGCCAAAGTGTTCTCTTTCAGGACAGGAATGTGGCAAATGAGAACCATATCCTTCTGCATACATTCCTGTACTCCGCCTCCATACGGTACATGCCAGTGGTATAGTAACCACTGTTCTCTGAAGTAGTTAAACAGGAATGTGCTTTCATAGGTAAAACTGGGGCATGCTCTGCAAAACGTGCTACACACAACTGTGTTATGGATTATCACTGTCATACCAGAATTTCCTAACCTCAGTTTTAATGTTTTCTGCCATCGATGGCTGCCCTGAAACGTTTTGTGCGGAATAGACCAATAGAATGATCCACAACCAATCACTTGGAACAAAGCCTTCTCACATTAGCATGAAGTAATGTTTTAAATGGGAATTCTACACGAGTTAATGGACGGGATTGTAAGCGAAGTCATTTGGAGTGGTTAGATGTGAATTGTAATAAAATTCTCCAACACAGATTTCTGTTTAACAGTGGTGAAGAAAGGAGCCAGGTGATGCAATGACTTCAACACAAATATAGCCATTTTATTTACTGTACAAAATGACCATTAAACATACAGGTGTCTCCTGGGTTTTTATATGTACCTCATGTTCGTGTACCTCTCCGCCATTAACAGATAAAAAACAAGTGCTACGCCAAATCCTTATCTGGGAACTATCGTGAAACAAGGTTTCAGGCAACCTTCTTTGAACTGAGCTTTTAGAGGCATTGAACTCTTCACAATGTCTGGTTCCCATCACCAGCACTGCAAACAATTCTGAGTAAGTTTCTTTTTCTGGTTTTGGAAGTTAATAATTGCAAGCTCTCATAAACAGGTAACCATCGACATCACCTCCTGTACTGGCATGAGAGTGATTCAATGAGATTAACTTGTCCTCTAATATGTCAGGTACATCGCCCCATTCATGTTTCCTTTGACGACATGTACAGCCCCAGTACCTTTTGCAGAGAAGCAGCCCTATATCACGATGCTCCCATCTTCTTAGTTCACTGTGGGTTTGGTGTTCCTGGGATCATATGCCCTGCCCTCCTTTCTCTAAACAGGATGAGCTGAATTATTGCTAATTCAGACCTACACAGACAGGGTTGATCCTGGATCGCAATTTGTAGTTTTGGAAGTTAATAATAGCAGAGTTTTGACCATCAACTTCATCTCCTGTACTGGCATGAGAGTGATTAAATGAGATACACTTATCATCTAATATGTAAGGGAACATTGCTCCATTCAGGACTCCATTAATGATCGTGTCATGATGCTCCCACCGTCATGCTTCACGGTGGGTATGGCTTTCTTGGGATTACATACACAGGCTTCCTTTCTCCGAACAGGACAAGCAGAATTATTGCCAAAGGGTTCTATATACTATACAGATGATGTTGACCGACAGTTGTGGTTTTATGTTGTCTAGTTTTGTCAGTTAGTAATACCAGGGTCTTATAAACAGGAAACCATCAACATCATCTCCTGTACTGGCATGCCCTGAATGGGCCAGCCTATAGAGTTTCTGTGAAAAGAGCTCTTTTGTGCACACAGTTGCTTGATGTGCTTGGCCTTCTTTTCTTGTTTAGTTCAAGGGGGATACGATGGCCTGTTTCCACAGTTCTGCTGTTGTTCTCAGAAAAACAACCCGCTAATGAAACTCGCATGTGCCCACATTAATAGGCTGCGACATAGACCAAAACTTTACATCACTGCAAAAACGCCTTGAACAAAGCAACTATATTTCCACATGATGTGAAATGATCTAAAAAACATTTAGTTGTCTACAGCTTTTAAATCAGATTAAAAAAAGCATGACTAAAGCTGAATAATGGCCTTTTTAGTAAGGTCCTGACCTTCTTTGGCTTAATGTCTCACTGTGTATCTCCACCTCAAAAAGAGGTTTTGAAGAACTGTGCTGAGGAAAGGCCTTTCAGAGTTGTAAGGACAGACCCTACCGCGTGATCTATCAAATGATCTGTGATATGAAACAGTGGCACATGCTCCTCCCTTGCAAACACACTGCTTGCATTGAGTCGGAGAGGAATTTGATTTGGGTCCATTGTTTAGTTTATAGTAAGCATCATTACTACCCAAGAGAAGCCTTTCCTACAGATGGTTTTAAGCTGACTGAAAATGAAAGCAATTGTTTTGATTGGCAAAAGTATAACTCGACCACAAAATCTGCAAGAAAAGGGTTTTCATCGCGCACTTTTGGCTATGCTTTATTACTCACTGTTTTGTTTAACCTACGAAAAAAGTGGCTTCGCTTATCCTCTGAAGTCGATCCCAGGACACACCCAGCAAATGTGGGCCCCATGGCCCCTCCTTGTTCTTTCCTTTGCTTCGCTCCCTGCATGAGTGGCACGGCGAGCATTGTAGTCATATGGTGTGACTCATCCTGACACACCAACACTCACTCTTGTTATTTGCACTAGTGCACACAAGCAGACACACCTATGCACGGCTCTCCAGGAAACACACCCATTCCCACATATCCTAGTATTGAACTATTGAGACATTCCACTTTTCATGACTAGCCCCAGCAATACGGCCGTTCATAATTTACACTGACTAAAAAGCTGGGACACCAAGGATCAATCCGAATTACATTCGCACCTCGGTGCCATCTTGAATGTTTTTTCTAGAGTGAGGGAAAAAAGAGAATGTAGTTTTTAAATGTTGTATAATATACTTCCAGTGTATATATGCACTTCAAATGTTGACATTTAATCTCTTTGTACTCATGAATATCAATAAACATGCATGTATTCATAAGCATAAACACATATTTGAAAAATGAAGGTGATTCAGAAGAAGAGGTATTCAGACAGCACATATGAACAACATTAGAATTTTGTCACACAGCTGTTGCTGGCAATTCCATCTATGAGATGTCTACGGTAAAAGTGATTTGCTTTTTGCAGTATTGCGGTTCATTTTTGGCCCATTCTTTTTGGCAAACTGGCTTCAAAATCCTGGTGAGGCCATATAAAGACCATCACCTTGTTTTTTAGGAAGCACTCAAGTTATTTTGGCTGCATGTTGGGGCTCATTCACTGTGTTTACCTGCACCTGTGTAATCAGATAATAGGAAACTCCAGGACTACATGAGTCAGGCAGTAATCAGTTTTCTGATTTTCAACTAGCCAAAGCACTCACAGAATAAGCCATGATGTAAATTTACATGCCACACCTTTTCATGCCACAGCTTTTTTTAAAATCTAGTCAATTCAGTGGAAGCTATGAACAGAAATCATCAAGAAGATGAAGAATATTTACCACCAGGTTTCAGTGTTTTGTAGCCGTCTTCTGGTTACTGTGTTAAATGCTGGTTGATTTTTCCAGTACCACAGTCTACTTTCCCAAATGCACAGACTGAGATGATAGAAATCAGAATAAGGGTAGACATGCACTGAGAAATATGACTACTAAGCTATCCAGCTAATCCAGCTCTTTTTATCAGACTTCATAGTTCTAGGCATATATCTGAACTAAGAAATCCAGAGTATGCTGTTTACATGACCACTTGAATAATCAGATACTGCTGAAATTAAATTATGAACGGATTATTAGGTACATGTAAATGCATCCATTCTCTTGTTGAAATGTCTACTTCTTCTCTCCAGATTCAGTTTCTTTGCAGATTCTCCTCTAATATTTTCTGGTAAATTTCTTTGGCAATCCGTAATGCCCAAGTACTGTTTGCAAAGAAACAGCCTCATTTTATGATGCTCCCACTTTTATATAACGTGGTTATGGTGTTCTAAAGATCAAACATACAACTCTTCATTCTCCTAACAAGACAAACTGAATTACTCTCAGAGAGTTCTAATGTTTCATCTGTCAAGCCTATGCTGTTTCAAAGCAGTTCTGATTTGTCTAAATGCTCAAGTGCAAATGTTTTGGACATGTATCTCTGGATTTTTTTTTTTTTTAAGAAAAGGAATTTTGGTGTAGGAATGGAGGAATGGTTGTTAATGGTGCTTTTAAGTCATCCTGCAACTCTTTTTAAGTGGCTGCTAACTTCTGCCTTACCTTCCTTATCATTAGTCTGAAAGGGCATTGCAAAATTCACAACTTGCACCTATCCATGGGCAATTAGTTGTGGCTCCATGAACGTTCCACTTGCATAAAATTGCACCAGTAGTACTGGCAGGGATGATTATGTTGTCTTTGCTGTGGCTGTGTAGCTTGTTGAAAATGAGTGTTGTTTAGTAATACTAATCCCAGGGACTTTAAAAGACTTCATCATGATTGCAAATTATGGAAATAAATCTTTCCAATTAATGTCAATGTCTTTTATGACACCTGGAGCAAATTGCATTAGATAATTTGTATTCCAATCTTCATTTAAATATATATATATAAATTCTAATATAGTGATTGCATGTTTTCTCCAAAAAAGTTTTGTTTTTTAATGCTTATGAGTAAATACATTCAAAGTAGATACAAGGTGCACATTTGAAGTGGACAAATGCATTGTATATGAAATGCAAAGCCTATTATCAAGAAAGACAAAAGTGTCTGAATACTCCTTCCCCCTCGCTGTTTATGTGTTGCCCGCTTTTTCATGCTTTCAGAAAACCGTAAAAGTGGGAATGTTTTGTTCCTTGACATTTTTGGTCAGTTTGTAATCCAGATTCTTCATTGTAGCACAGAGACAAAACTCCTACGCAGAGCGCTGGGAGAGCTTGCAGTAAAAGGGGATTTTACTACATTAGGCACGTATACACAGCCTGAACTGTTGCTAAAACATCTGCTTTTCTGTTCTTGTGCTTGCAGAACATGATCTTCCGTCTTTTCTCTCCCTGTTGAGGTTTTCAGGCATGATGAGAAGGCTGCCATTGGCGTTTCTTCACTAAACTCACTTTCTTCGCCCATAGTGGCTTGCCACACCCTGCTGTTCTTTGCAAGGACAGACAGTATAATAACTCCTTCTCTGTTTACTGAATTCATCTGCTGTTTGCTATTTCTCTACACTGAACATGGGTGTGACATAGATTTGTTGAAGGAGTGCTTCAAGGTTAAGCCTCTCTCTTACACACACAGACACACACAACATGTTTACCTGGACATTATTGTACTGTCAGTGCAACCGTGTCTACTGCAATGATCCATGAGTAATGTAGCAGGGATACCGGGCCAATAAATGACTCCAGAGTGGAGCTTAACCAAAACACTGTTGTGAAAATTACATGGTATGATCGCTTGTAGGAGGCAGCGCGTTTCTCAAGACTATCACAGTCATTTGTTGTCATGCCTTTGCAGCAAGTATGCTAAACAGAAGTTTACTTTGTTACAGTTGCATTATATTTTGCAGCCTTACAGCTACAGTTTATGTGACTTACTGATATGTGTAGGATTAGCCCACTGATGCGTGCTATAATTAATAACAAAAAATATGACTTGGCCTGCAGCTATGGAAAACTGGAAAACAGTAAAACTGGAAAACAGTGCGGACAACCACTGATAAATACTAGAATAAAGCATTACAGCATAGCATTCTGCTATTGTAAATAGACAAAAGCAGAGGAAAAAGAACTGACAACATATTCAGAATATGCTTCAACATACAATTGAACACATGTGAACAACATACAAGTGAACCCATCATCTACGGGGACTGAACTTTATTAGGGTATATTTTCTTGCTAATTTTAGTGCAAAATATTTTACTTTTTTAGTTTAACATATTGAAACCAACCAACCAAACAAACAAACATAAAATCTAAAAATGTGTCATAACTTTTGCACAGTACATTTTATATGCAAACTTCATCTCTGTAAACAAATAAAACAAACCAACAAACGCACATAAAAAAACTTTGCACAGCCCACATTGTATGTGCCATTTTTTTCTCAGTATAAATACTCAAATAAAAAACATACAAATTTAAAATATGACATATCTTTGCACAGGTCACATTTCATGTGTTATTTTGCCCTCTATGAATAAATAAACAATCAAACAAACCAACAAACAGACCTAAAATCTAAAAATGTGCCAAAACTTTTGTACAGACCACATTTTATATGCCCCCCCAATATAAATAAATAAACAATTAAACAAGCAAACAAAAAAATTAAAAATGTGCCATAACTTTTAGACAGGCCAAATTTGATATGTTATTTACCCCCATTACATTGACATTTAACAGATAAACAGTGTTGATTTGTACTTATACTTGTTTTTAATAAAAACAAACTTTTGCATATGACTGTAGACCTAGTAAACTTATACTGAAGCTTTTGCCTTGAGAATCTGCTATTGCTGTTTATTAAGTGAGGTACATTTCGTGCGAGCAAATGTTTAAACCTACATAATCACCCTTTCCTGCATAATCAATGCAACCATGGGACTTGTGAATGCAAACACCATCTTCATGTTTTGATTACCTGAAGGGTTTGGAATATATATATATATATATATATATATATAAACGGATAGAAAACAACCATATGAGCCATTGTGACACGTTAGTGCATGAAGATTATTGACTAACCCAGTTCTGCATGAGGATTACGTTAGTTCTCAACGTAGAAATCTCATATATAAGAGCCTCTCGATGTAAGTAACTGCCATATTTATGGCTACGTGGTTGTTAAGGAAGGTTTGAACAATGGAGGACTCTGTGGAGGTTTTGAGAGACCTTGGTGAAAGACTGTTTTGATAGTGGTGGGTAACTCAGGCAGCAGCTGTAGGGCATACTTTGAAACTCTACATGTCTTTGCAGTAGTGAAATTACAGACAGGAAGGACTTAAAAGATTGCCAGTGGATGAGGTTGCTTGGAACATTTGATTAGCATTACAGGTCTATCAGGTAGCACAGCAGCAATGTAAATCAGGTAATAGATGCAGATGTGTCTGCAGGTTAGGTTTTATTTTCTTGTTGAGCGTAGCAGTTAGTAACATTGTGCTTCACTTCCCTTTCAACTACTAATTTGTATTAAGTCTTAAATTCTGAACCACCAACCAAATTCATGCACAATTATATATGAATTTGTCATCATACATTAATCAAGACGCTGCTGTATACAATGCTGAATACAAATATACACTGCTATATACAAACACAAATCATATCCTTGCTTCTTGCATATACAGTACTTTGCAAAAGTCAGAAACCATCCTTCGTTTTCAGTCAAGATGACTTTTAAGAAGGAATTCCACAGATTTTTCAACATTTCTGTAGCATTCAGTTACTGAGAGGTAATCAAGGCAATTCAGAGTAGTTTGATCTGAAATGGTTCACTGTAAAGATTTTGCTATTTAATTTACTACTCAAGACCTACTCAAGAGAACCTACATGGTTTCTGATATTTTAGTGTTGTTGATAATGGATATTTGTTATGTAGGTTTGTAAATATTGTTTCCCATGCAATATCATACATGTACCCCTCTGACATTAATAGCTTTTAAAAGAGTATGCTTTAGGCAAAAAGTTTTGATACAATGTCTCAGACATCAAGCAACATCTTCATAACCATTTAATGTGCTAACGTTCTATGAGATAGCTTTTAGACACATCCCACTGTGAACAATTCAGGAAGTCAGGACATCTCTCTAGGCTAGTGTTTTAAATCAATTGCCCTGAATGACATTGGCTTTTAGGTACAAGTACATTTTTCAGGAGATATTTTTGAGCAAATTAGAGGTTAGATGTAATCCACTTGTATAAAAATGGGGAAAGTTAAGGGGAGATAAACAAAAATACAGGAGATTCCAAAAATTAAAAAAAAAAAAAAATTCAAAGATAGCCTGTAGAAAAAATAGGACACCTAACAGCTGAGTATGTTCAGATAAACAGTACTTAAAGCATTAGGAGAGATCTGAAAAAGTCTACAGGTGTTTCTGTCCACCCTCCCACTGTGAGAAGACACCTCAAGACAACACAGTCTGTGAATGAAACATAGAAGCTGCTGGTATTCCCACCCCAGGGTCTAGACCATATCACTGAATGTGTTTGGGATTATTTGGATGGTGAGAAGCAGAAAATTCAACCAACTTCTAGACTGAACTTCAGAGCTGTGGAAAAATATCCTTGCAGATTTCTTAGAAAACCGGAAATAAGTCTTTCAGAAAAAATGGGAACTGTAATAAAGGCAAAGTGTGGCTAAATGCAAAATAGAAAAATTATATTTACTTGTTGAGATTTACTTGCAATTGTCTGTAAAATATGGTTCTTTTGTTTTCAGTAGCTGTTTTGACCGAAAATTAACTAAATGAAGGCTGTAAGGTATTTTATCCTAAAGGGCTTCTCTGTAAGTCAAATGTTTTAAACATATAAAATAATTTGCAACTGCTGTTGGTTATGCTACAGCTAACCTCAGACATCCAGAACAGAAAAAAAAACTCAAAGAACTGTACAGCTGTGTTTAGCATAAAACTGCTGCAATACTGTAGCATACATGCTCTCTGTAACAGTTAGGCTACAGTGCTTGAGGGTAAGCGCCGTAGATAAGCACAGTTTAATTATTAGAGAGTTCTCAAATGAGGACTGGAATAACAGGTTCCTCAAAAGTACATATCAAACTTTTTATGTATACAGTATGTATACATCATCAAAAAAATAGCTGCACCCAGAAGGAAGTGTTGTAAGGAAGTGAAGGATTGTAATGCTATTGGGAAAGAAGATAAAGGTTACCAGGAACAATAAATGATGGTAAATTTAGACTGATATGGGCAATATTTAGTGAGCTACACATACAGAAGTAGTGTCTCTCAGTATTGCAGCTTGAAATATTCTCATACAGTTCCTGCAGATTTTGTGGTAGGGTTGGAGGTGGAGTGACACCAAGCCTTTTGAACACCTGACAACCAACTGTTCATCCTGACCACGGTGCGGATCCGTATGGATTCCTACGCTGTACAAGTCGTCTGCCAATGGTGCTGGCACTAACAGCATGAATCATGGAGGGCATCACTGCTCACTGCTCCACAATTATGGCTGGGTCAGCCATGATGTCAAACCTACACACCATGTTTCCTGTCAGTTGATTCCTTCCGGGTGCAACTATTTGTGCAGACGTTTTTTGATAATGAGGGTATATTCCTATATATAATGCACTTCATTAGATGCTTAACTATATGTTACTGTTCATTTCCTTGATTAAAGTGACATTCAGGCCAGGAGAAGCCTGAACCCTTATCTAAATAAAAATGCTGAAATAAAAATAAAGAAGTAAAAGAAAAGATTGGTAGTAATCTATTTTCATTGGATCTGAAATGTAATGTCTAGGATCCAGGAAAATAAGCAGTTTGAATGACTAAATAAAGAAATGAATGAATGAATGAATGAATGGCTACAAAACAGTATCAAATGAGTCATATTTCATCACTGTCCAGAGAAAAACAAGTATCTCCAAAACTTTATAGGAGAGGAGAAAAATCTTTTTAATGTAATTTTAATGTAAGTCAATGGAACCAGATCAACAAAAATGGAGACACATGTTTTTCATTGAACAGCAATTTTCTAAGGTCCACTGTAATGTTTTGCTTGGTTTTGTGTACCTTGACCAGGTATTTTTGGATGACCATTTTCCAGACATTGTTTATTCCTTAAAAGAGGCAAACAGGCTTGTTGTTGTTGTTATGCTGTCATTTTTAATGGTTCTATTCTGGCTGAAGCACCCCTTATAACTTCAGTATGAGTGGGCGGGGCTTAACCGCTGGGTATATACAAAAGCGTATATCTGTAAATGGATTGATTTGAACTCATTCAAAACGGGCTGTTTAGTTTGCATGTATGGATTCAGTTCAAACTATGCCAAACTCTTTTTAAAAGTTGGGAAAATTCAGTTTTCCAAGATATGGGCTCCTAAAGGCGTTATCCAGCCTACATGCTGTTGAGCAACTGCAAATAGCTACTGCCCAACTCTGCATGTTGCATTGCTGAAAGATGAAGTGTCTGTCTTAACCACGGTGAGTCACAGGAACCACCATCTCAAGAGCACACCATTCATCAATTCGCCGTTATTCATCCGTCACTGTGACTACAGTGTAAATCGAGCGCTAATATAAGTGTCAGCGTCATCATGAACTCCCTCTGTGATTATCAACGCAACTACATTCACGCTCCTTCAGAGTTGGAGCCCAACAGTGGGTGGGCTGTAGCGCAGCAGTGGACGACCACTCCCAGCTTTTTTTTTAATCCACCCGTTTTCCAGCAAAAGCCACGCCCCTCTTAGCTGGGCTCGGCTAGTGGTTTATATTCACCGTAGCGCGCGTGGGCGTTGCTTTGCGCAAAACGGGTGGGGGGGACAGGACAACGCCTCCCTCTGCCACACCGTTCCCTCCCCTCCCTCCTTTCCTCCTGAAGATCCCTGCCCTGCCCTGCGCTCTGCCATTCTCCATAGCCCCAAGTTACGACCGCACAGCGAAAAAGTGAGAGGGAGAGAGAGAGATTAGAGAGAGAGCAAAACAAGCAAACCAAAAAAAAGTTAGAAAGGCTTTCAAGCCTTGTGAGGAAAAAAGAAAGAGAGAGAGAAAGAAAGAAAGTAAGTTCTTAAAGAGCAAGTTTTCAGACAGCAGTGGGGGAGAAAACTTTTCGGGGCTGTGGCAGAAGAGACCTGGCCGGCTGAGGATGCTCATGCCGAGGTGTTGAGAAAGGTGGAAGCAGGATCTGCTCCAGGTAAGGAGATGCTTTCTTTTGTGTCCCTCAGAGTCTGTAGCCTAATCCTTGCAACTGTGCTGTCCGAGCTGTTACGCAGCGTCTGCAAATGCTAAGACCCTAATTACCAAAGTTAGAGTACGCTGGAGAAGATTTCTACGCTTAAATGGGCGTCTATGAAGCTCCCTCTGCGTGAGGGAAGACTAGCGGGAACTGGGAACATGAGGTGGTGGGTGTGTATCTGCTTGCACAATTGACATCTTTGTTACGCACTATTGTCCTGTAATCCGACGATCATAGTCGGATTATAAAAGTTTCAGGGCTTTATTACTATGTAAGGCGTATTGTAGTAATAAACTCCCACAGCTGCCCACGTAGTAGCGCAAGTGAGTGGCTGAAAGGGCAACCGTGCGTATCACCAAAAGCAGAGCGCGCTAATCGTAAGAAAATGCTCTGGAGGTTTTGCATGCCATGCAAAGTATATCCCCGCACCCTTGGCGGTGTTAGAAAAAGCCCCAGTTGAGTTTGGCTGTGCAACGTGGATAAGCTCTGGGTGTGTGTTTGTACGCACGCACGCACGCACGCACACACACACACAGCTGGAGTTGGAAGCTCACGAAAAAAGTTTTCCACCCTCTTGGAATTCTCTATTTAAGCTTCTGTTCTGCTCCTGTTTGGTGGAGATGCTGCTTTTCAGACCTTCACGCACTGCTGCCGTGCTTGAGTTCCTCCTCATAATCTGTTGTGGGATTCCATACCCTACCAAATGTGGTCACAGTCCGAGGATTTGGTCAACGTCAGCAGATATTCTCTCTGTATGGCTTTAAAGAAAGGAGTTTTTCTGGTGCTTGAAGCTTTTGTGAAGGGTCGGTCTGTAGGGTTCATAGTGAAGCTGGGATGGGCTGGTTAATTAAAACAAACTGAAGTGCTCTGAAGTGGGGCTTAAATGGACTGAAATGGGTGGAGTTTGGTCAATTTTGAGCTGAGCCCCCCCCCCCTCCTCGATTTTCTTAACCTGGGAGTCTGGCCAGGGTGTGGAGAGTGAGAAAGAGGGGGATGGTGTTGGGGGAGTTGGGGGGTGGAGAGGGGGGTGATGGAATGTAGTGGTTTGGAAAGACTTACTAATTGAAACCAGGTCTGCAGCACAACAGGGAAAAGTAGTGCTTGCTAGATGACAAAAATGAGATGTTTTATTCTATTCCTCCGCTCTTACTTAACCCGAGTGGGTTTTTTTTCCCTGTAGAATGGCTAGCCTAATCCAAGTATGTTGAGAGGAAACTTTGAGATAGGCTTCAGAGGGTGTGGAACAAACGGAGAAAGAAAGAGGTGGTGTTCACCCTCTCTTTTGCAACACGTAGAGATCATTCTGGACTTTTCCCAAACAAAGTTTTCTTGAATCTAGAATCAGTGATTGCATAGACGTTGCAGCTGAGGAACTGCGCATTTAAACCCCATCCCCCTCTCCCGCCACACCCTTCTCGCTCCTTTTTTCGTAGTCAGCTGTATCACTACATAACAGAGGATATCAACAAGATGAGCCGATACAGCCTGTGGAAGAAAGTACTGTCTTTCCAAACTGCTGCACATTCTGTTCCAGGCTGTATTTATGTTGCCGAATGCCAACCATAGCAATGATCAGATTCTGTCAAGGTCTGCCAGTGTCTTATGGTTCATCCTTGATTGTCATGAGGTTGTTGTGTGTTTATGTTTCTAACTAGCTTGTACAAGATAAATGCTCAGCCACAGTTCTTCATGGTTTGTATGCGATAAGTTGGCTGCTCTGTATGTTGAGTGTTGAAGCATCATTGGTCAAAGGGACAAGTTTCAGCTGGAAGCAGCACTTTCTTCTGTGAAGTGTTGATAGTGTCGATAGGAGGGGTGCCTCCGAGGAGTTTGCTGCGCCAGTGTGAAACGGAAAGACTTTGGACGCACGCACACTTCCTCTGTCGTTTCCTTACAGGCTTGTAGAGGGCTTTGCCATCTGTACCAAATGGAGAACGGTTGGAAGGAGGAACAACTCTCTTAACTGAGTGTTGTGTTAATTGTTTGTTTGTTTTCTCACCTTAGCTTGCATTGGTTCTAACCCAGTGGTTCTTTGATAAGGAGCCAAATGAGAGCATTCGTATGCAGTTATCTATAAAGTTGTTTGTTTGGATTGTCTGTCACAGATAAGCAGGGGCCATAGATGTGAAGCTGTCGACAAAGAAAGAACCTGAATGAGGCACTTATGACTGTGTAATGAGCAACAATGATCTTGTTCTTTTGATGCACCCAGCTTTTTGAAACCTCTGCCATTGTTGCATTATTTCCCTAAGTTTCAGCTTGTCCAAACTAAGCCCCGGGTTGAGAAATACTGACTCTGGAAGTTAGGAACAGTTGAGCAAAAGGCCAAGCCCCTGCCAGCATCCCAGTGACTCAGAGTCGCACGTTGATTTTTCATTATTTTCCATGTGACTGGAATCTATTGTTGGCAATAGTCTGGTGCCTGTAATATTTAAGTTTCTTTTAATTATCTGAAGGTTTCCAAAACATTATATAGCAAAAATTTGCAGTGCAATGGTTATCTTAAATATAACACTTCTGGCCATGGTTAGCATTTAAATATGTTTTTATTTATGCTGAGCATTTGTTTACAAAACCTGCGTTTGCTAAATGCACACTATCACCTTCAAGTGCTGGGTGTAAAGGGGCATGGCGATGGGGTGTGAGTATCTCTTGCAAGAACATACTTGACTAAAAGATCAGAATAACTCTGGGCACTTCATGTTCAGCCAAGATTTGTAGGTGTTTGAGACAATCCTCAGGAGCACAACAGCTCTTCCCAACTTCGTACCTGCCTGATCTATTGACTGAACTGTTGCCACAAGCTAAACAATGTGCATTGAAATGTCATTGGTTTGATGAGACGGTTGGTCCAACACCATTCCCGAGAGTTAAATACTGGTCATATGCAATCTGTAGTCTTCATTACTGGATTATGAGTGTTGGGAAATTTGGGATGCTGTCTGTGATAGAGTTAGAGTAAGAGTTGATGGGATGTATCAGTTTTGCAGGTTATGTTTGGCAGGTTTGTATTGTATTTGCCTAACTGCTCAAAAGGCTTCTAGAGAAGAGACCCCATGACATGAATCTTCAATTTATTGCATTTTCATGGGCAATTATTTTAAAAGGTCTTTTCAACTTTTCCATAAAAAAAAACCCCACAGGAATGCGCAGAATTAACGACGTCCTTATCTGAAATCAGTAGCACGCTGAGTGAAACTAGGCATGACCTGACATGTATACCTCTTTTCTTTGTTCTTCACACCCGTTGCGACAGCACACAAAGCTGCACTAACATAGCATCCCCATGCTCACTGAGTAGTCCAGTCGGATTCTACAGTAAACTTTACAAAGTGGTTTGAATGCTTATGTTTATATGCTTATGTTATACAGTAATGTAATACTAACGTGCAATCGTGCTCAGTAATTAAACTTCATAGGTATACTAGGGCATATATGTGTGTTCTGTCAGAAATTGTTTATGTATTTTTCTAGATAATTAAGAATGACATGCGTCATTTCAGAGCTCTAGACTACACCCTTTCCCCCACAATCTTTGAGAGTGGCATTACAGAGCAAGCAGTAAATCTTGGCAAAAGTGAGGCTAAAACAACCTCACCCATAGATGATGACTGATTGACAACAATTGTTGCAAGGTCTCTGTCAAACTAAGCCTGGTCACATGATAAGAGGAAGCCTTGTTGAGCTGTACAGTTTTATTTTTATTATAAGGCTTGACTTTTCAACTTTAATCCTCAAGATTACTCATCATAATATATTCATTTTACAGAATCATCCAAAGAAAAAGAAAAAACTCGACTACATAACCAAACCAGTTCAGCCAGTTAGCTTTTCTGCTGCTCACTCCTCCACTTAGCTTGCATATCTACACCCTAACTGACAACGTCCATGTGTAGGCTGCAACACTTTCATTTCTACAGCATGTGGTTTACTCGTTGTAAAAACTTTTCATTAAAAATCTGTTGGTCTGAATTTCAGATGCATTTATGGGAATGTGAATTTAGACCATGATTCTTAGATTGCTTCAGTGCATGCACTGTACGCTCTCACTTATTTATTTATTTATTTATTTATTGTCTGTTTGTATCTCGGCAGAGCGTACAATAATTCGATTCAACTTCTTTGGTCCAATGTGGGTTTTCAGCTGAGTCCATCTGGATGGGAAGATGGAACATTTTACCACTTGGTAGTTATCCTCAATTTTCCATTAGTGAGTCAGCACTTGTTTTAAGTCAGCTCTGCTGCAGCATAACCCCAGTATGCACAGTGATTAATGCAGTACTAGTGAAGAACATTTGTGCTTGTCAAAGGCCACAACTACTTGATTTATTGACTTCTGCGTTGTCTAAGGACTAACTCGGCATGTGCACACTCCACCAATTAAACAGTACAACTGTTTAATTAAAACAACAGGCCTTAAAGACTGAGCGCCGATATCTTCTGTTGTAAACCAGTTTTTGTCTTCGTTCGCTGGTGGGAGGAGGACTGGGAGCGGATTGTAATTATGATAGATGGCTGCGGGAGACCTCACTGAAATACTGAGGTCTGGCCAAAACATTTTTAATCCCCAGCAGCTTTGTATTGTTATGTGGGTTTAGTCGGTGATTAAATCAACTTTTACTTAAAGTTTTGTTCACACTCTGACGCTTTCATAAATATGGGAAACTATCATCCTGGTGATTTTGTCTTTGTTGGATACTTATCAGTAAAAAGTAATAAAACGAGTATCCTGTTTTTGTGGTACAGACACAGCGGGTGAACAGAGTGATTGGGCAGAGTGTAGGACATTGCTTTGGAGTTAGTCACTGCAGGAGAGGCTGGGCGCTCTTCCAGCTGGCCTGACGGCTCTATCAAGGAATGTGTGTGACTGGAGGCCAGGGTGGGGCCCACTGTGCTTTGCTCTGTGTGCATGGGAGATGGCTTTCCCATTGCTGTTCTCTTATTCAACGTAGGGTGTGGCCCGTACTTTAGATGCAGTAATGAATGCGACTCGGATGTACTTGGATGTAGCTAGGATGTAAGATGCTATAAGCTTTTAGGTTATAAAAGCTTTACCACTGTTTTACCTTGTAACTTGTTTGGACTGTATCCTTTTTGTGCCTTTTATATGTACACCATTTGGTTACCAGTGCTGTGGTCTGTTTGAATCCAGACCTTTTGCAAAGAGAAGTGGCTCTTTAGCAAGGTGACAGCAGAATTAATAGAAATCAGTAGATGTCTCATAGATGTCAGTCTTTGGAGTGTACACAGCTGCTCTGCTGTGCGTTGTTCTGTGCAAACACAGTGACAAGCAGCCCCAGGCTGGCCTTTATTACCACTGGTCCACATCTATTTCAGTCACAGCTCAGAAATAACTAACTGTATAACGAAACAACAGGGCAGTGAGAGGTTCTATCTGTTTTCATAACCACAGCTAATAAAGAGCTTTGGCAGTTGAGAAGAACATTTGCCCCGGCTGTTTAAGGATAGTTCGCTATCATTGATACCACCAACATTGACTTGTCTCTTTGCTGTATGAGGCGTAATCCAACACTAAAGAATTAAGCTTTCATTACTGATTTTTAGGATAAGTTTAAAAGTGAAATAACCTCCATATAGGAAGCATTTCCTATAAATCAGTATTTCCATTGATTGCATATTAAGGTGACTGTCCAGCTCATGAAGACAGTGTCTACTGTGTTCTTGTAAATTGCTATTTTCTTTGAGACCCGCATGGTCATTAAGAGTTAAAAGTTAAACCACAGCGAAGAGACATAATTACAGTTGTTCTGCAACACTTTCTAGGGCAGGTCTCCACTGGCAGATACCTGTCTGTACTGACTCTAGAATTTCTTTTCAGTGTCAGTAAAGTTTTTCCCCCTTCAGCTGCCTCGGGCACTTGTCTCAAAGAGGCGCTAGTCTTGGAAAGAGAGTTGGGTAGACATAAGAGGATTTCCTGAAAAATGTCTCCTGACTTTTTGGCGATTAGCATTTTTAAGAGCATTTAAGACACCTTCTCCTCGACATGTGACCCTTTCTTATTCAATGTTATGCACTTGTGAACTAATGGAAAAGTTGTCATATGGTGTGCATGTGTTGTAGGGCACCACCCAACATTAACAATTTGCAACATTCACCTACAGTCGCTTTTGTTTATGACTTAGTACTTCTGTATAAAGACCATAACACAATAAAGAAACCACTATGACATTTTAGAAAGCACTGTGACATTTATCAGAATGCATAGAAGCTGCTCCAGTGACACTTAGCGACACTCAAGTCATATGCCTGTTTAGAGATAATTTAGCTTAAGTGGATTCTGATCTTAATCACATTAGTGTGCATGCCAATTGGCTTGCATCAGATCCTGTCATGCATCTTTTATTTATTTATTTTTTTTGTGGTGAAAGGCACATCTACATTTTTATGACATAAGCTCACATACATAAAACAGACAGTTCTTTACTCTCGGTTATCTCCTTTTGGGCTTGACAGGACGTATAAGCGTCTCCATATAGTATCTTTGAATTGAATTAGGTATTATGGGCTGATATTTCATACATATCTAATGTTACATGAACATTTATAAAATCTAGAATATTAGAAGTAGAACCCCCTGAATTAACATCATTATCTTTAGAAGGGAGTAAAATTAATTAAATGCTGATAATCATATGATTCTGATATCAATATGCATCCTACTTGAAAGTATCTAAAAAAATCTGAAAACCTTATAATAAGATGCTAGTTCATCATCATTGATGACAGTTATTTTATTTAAATATATGTTTTGTTAATATTTGGTAATACAAATAATGAGTTACTGCACAAAGGGAGAACTGTGCGGTTGGTTTTCTATTGAATAATTGGTTTTATATTGAAATTGCAATTACAATTGCAGGTGCTTCACTTTTAGCTTGGCCTACGTTGTCAACAACATTATGTAGTTTAAATTGGGGAAGTTTACACTGTTAACACGGAGCTTGTGTACCACCGATAGATGAGTTGGACCAATCAGAAGCAACCAAATATGCTTTGTACATGGCAATACTATCACAATTAACTGGTAGTCAGACATTGTATGTCCTGCATTCAAACTGGACATTCTGGAAAAGAATTGCAGTTTATTATTATTAATTTTATTGTAATATATTGCTCAGAAAAATTCAAGTCAAATATTTTCCCCAAGTCACCTCTAACAGTAGACAGAAACAATTATACCTATTGGTTAATTAATTACTACACTTCAGTAACTGCTTGTTCAGGTAATTGTGTGACTAGTGTGTGGAGATAAGCCATGCAATGATACAGGCTGTGACACCTTCACTCTCAAAAGAGCCTGTGCAGCTGATAAGGTTTGCTTTGACTATCTGTGGACACTGGTGTTGGTTTTGATACAGTAAGAGGTAGAAGCAAACACTGAACTCCTGATCAAACCAAATGGATATGATTTACTGCTGGTTTCTTTAAGCAAGATAGAGCATGTTGGGTAAGGTGTAAAGTAGTGATACACTGTACGGTTGGATTCTTTATGCAAACGAGCATTTGTACGTGATTGGGTGTTTGCTGTCCTGTGGGGGAACCCTAAAGGGCTTTCGTTTTGCAACGAACCTTCAAATATCTGGAAGAATGGTGGTAATGGTATAGCTGCTGGGACTTCACATGTTTCAGTTTGCATTTATGTTGAGTTTCCTTTAAACAAAGGTTTGATTATTAGTCAAGCACACTTAGACATGGGTTTGGCACGCACGTCTTCTGAAATGTGTTTTATTGCCTTTAATTAGGTTAGACAAAACACATGGATGCGTTCCAGAGTGGTAGGTGGATGTGCTTATTTTTAGAGACGGTCATAATTTAACTGCCCTTCAATCATCTTAATAATCTGTCCAGTAAACAGAAATCCAGTAAACTCAATGAACATGACCACTTAGGCAGACATTTTGCTGGAAAAACACTCAAAGGCGACTTTTGGTGTGCACACACTTAGATAAACTGATGGCTTAGGTTAGTGTGAAGGAATGCTTTCTGTATTGCGTGTTTATGCAGTGGCCGTTTCAGTCACTGTCGCCCTCTGAGGGCAATGAGGAGAAAGTGGCGAGTAATGGGTGGGGTTGTATTTTGAGGGAAAAGGGGGAAAAAAGCCTGTTCATAGAACACACCCTTGACCAGGCAACTACAGTATATACTGACTGCGCATTACATACACAAAATGGAAGTTAAGCTGGACAGATATTGCATGCTTTTTTGCATTAAATCCTTAAATCCTTTTTAACATGTCTAATGTTGTGCCCTTTTTCTTTTACTCTTTCCAGAAAACAAAGTAACACAGAGGTGGCACAAGGCGTCAGGTTGTGCCTAAACACAAGGTAAGTTCCTTTTTTCTTTCCTTTTTTTATCGTCCAAAAACTATTAAGAGGCTTGTTTAGGTTGGAGCAAAAATAGTATCTTTGCGTAGAAGCCACTGGTCAACATTTCTCACCACAGCTTCCCTATACTGGTTCAGTTCTTGTTACATTTCTAAAAATGCTGCAGGAAATCAAATAAAAATACACATGCATTAACTAAAGCATTATTTTCCATTTGAGCACATTCCTTTTTTATCATGCATCTAAAGCATCGCAGCATCATCACACCATTCCTTAATGCTCAGAATACTGACAATAGAAATACAGTATCAGACACTAGGTGTGTAAACATCCAAACTCTTGAACATCACTAAGTTAATGATTAAGCCAGTGCTTATAAGGCACAGCCAAACTGCCAAGCGTTTATGGAATGTTTGTCATGAAATCCATGCTGGACTCAATGCTGAAGGTCATACAACCGTGCCTGCTGTGAAAGGCCCTTCACTGAGAAATTTGACACTTCGTGCCCACTGTGTTTGCCCTCTCGTAGTATTGCCTGACCACCTGTTCTTGACACCCATTTCCCCATGCCATTGCCTAGTTGAAAGTAGCAGCAGAAATATTCACATGGCTGACATTCAAAATGGATTGGTTCCTAAACTACTATATGGGGGGGGAAAAAAACAAAAAAACAAAAAACAAAAAAAAAAAAAAATATATATATATATATACACACACACACACATACACACACACAAAGATGACTTAAAGATCAAATTAATTATTCTGGACTGGACATACGTTTTGATAACAAGACACTCATTACTTTTTACTGTGTTTATTAACTACATTTATTTGCACTTAATCTAATCATATATGGTGTTTATATAAGCAGTTATTGCCCAAATACATGGACAGTTTTACACAATATGCTAACACTTTTTGCATGGCACTGTACACAATGCAGTACGGTACTAGGTAGTACCGTAATAGGGTGTCCACCTGCAAGCTGCACTCTGAAAATATGAAAAATATACTTTTATCGCAGAAAACTTTGCTGCTGCTAACAGACCATAGCCGCTATGTGTCTGCATTCGAGCTCTCTCTCTTTTTCCCTCACAGGCAAGCGTAGTGTATATGTCCTATTTTGCCTCCCTTGTTGCCAGTTTAGCTTGGTTTCCACTGATTTTGTTGACTTGACTATCAGCTACATTACTGCCAAACTGCAGCACTAAACATATTCAGGAAAAATGTATATAGAGCTGATGGATATTAAGTTAGAGGAGTGTGCTGACCCCAATGGAGAAGCAGAGCAGGAAGGGTGTGGCATCATGGTGCTTTTTAAAACATGCCTGAGGCAGGGAGAGGAATAACAGGCTGTTCCTCCCCTTGCTGGGAGCTGGTGAGAATCTAACACTTAGTTATTTTTTCCCTCCTACTGCTTTTGTAAATACCTGTGTGAGCCAACAATAATAATGAGTCTTGTTTCAGAGCTGGAGCACACAACGTCAGTGCTTCCCTGGCTCTGTGAGAGTTCGCAAAGACTTTTCGAGCTTATAAGTGTGAAAGAACAGAGGGAACAAATGAAAAAGGCAGTATGAGTTTTAATGTCGGTAATTGACACCAGTTTGCAGTTATCTTGCGGTAAATGGATAAGGTGAAGACCAGTTTAAGAGACAGCAAGCGCAATGATGCTTGGATTAGTCTTTTTACTGTAGTAGAAGTTAGTTAGTTAATTAGTTTCCTGTGCCTTTAACAGTCAGCTATTCAAGGGTGCTAAAATAACCAGAATAACTTCTCTCACTCTGTCAAGTTGTTCTTTTCTTCCGCTGTGTAGAAAGAGGATGTAGTTCTTCATAATAAACTGATTATAACAGGGACATCATGGTGCCGTCTTCAGCATTACAACAAAATGCTTGGCTGTTGTTGTGTGTCTGAGCATTCCTTTGCAATTTCCTGGAGGTCAAGGCCAGACTTTTTTCAGAAGTGTCTATACTGGCTATTTTGGATTCAGAGGGGATGAGAATTACTGAAATACTTAGCATGCGTCAAACAAAACCTGCAGTCTTGTGAAATAACGGCTCTTGTTTTGATTGAGAACATACATTACGCTAGACTTGCGCTTATCGTCTGTCTCCTGCTGATGTTTCAGAACTGTCAGGAGTAGAAGTTATTTTGTTTGCATTCAAGTCTGTCTGCTTACTGTAAAGCGATCCTACAAGATGTCAGCTGGTGTGTTAGCCCTGCGTTCCTCAATGCTTGGTTATTTTAGGCCCGTCGCATTATGGATTTCTGCTTTCAAGGGCTGGGTTAACTGATTTCATATTTCATATATTTGATATTTGACAAATCCTGAACAATGCTTTTCTGTACCTCCATTTCACTTAAAACTGGAGTTGGTTGTGGAGTCATCCAGAAATGCGTGTGAGGTGCTGGAAGTGAAGAGTAATGGACAGACTACAGACTAGACATTAATAACATGTGTGAAGAATGTGATTTAGACAACCAATGAGCAGTCTAGATTAGTCATGTCTATTGACTCATGAAGGCTAAGACCTACTTTGGTACTGAAATTCAACTTAAAGTATTGAATTTCCAGCACCCAGTCCTCTTTCTTTGGACAGGAAGCTGATGGGATGGAGAATTGGTATATAATCTGTATGCTGGGTAATATCTCAGGTGTCACTGATTGGTGTTGAAGTATTTGTTGTTGTTGTTGTTGTTGTTGTTGCACGTGTCACAATAGCAGTTCATACAAAATATCTGCATATAGAATGTCCTTTGGGCAACTAGATTACTAACTTACACAAAAAAATCTGATATCATTGATTTGGCTCGTATCCTGTTGCTCTCCTGCTAGACTAACACTTGTGTGTGTTACATATCATTAGGTTTCCACAAGGTTGCTTTAGATGGTGGGGATACAGAGGGGATGCAGAGATGGTCCAATGTACTGCCATTCTTAGAATTATTTCACTGTAGAAAACAGAAAACAGGCGCTGTCGCAAAAAGCAGCTTTGCACACAATCTGGGTCCAAGCCCCCAGTGATAACGATTCATAAATGCTCTTATTTATTTGTTTGTTTGTTTAACACTGAGTTAACACCTGCACAGATGCTTGCAACTAAAGAGTGGGACACGTTTTCAGTGGCCTAGAGAACAGAGAGGTTAAAAGAAGATTTCGGAAACAGTTCTCCCAGGCAAAGCTATTAGTTCCTTCATAAGCAAAACAAAAATGATGAACGTATAGTTTAACTATGGTTGTTATTCCTATTCATGGCGTACAGATACAAATCAAACCAATGTAACTGTGAGGGTGAAATGTTTTGCTTGTTTTTCTTGGCTTCAAAAGAAACTTTTTAATATAAGATATCTGGTGTTTTTCAATAAGCAGTCGACATAAATCATAACCAGAGGAGTCTTGATCTTGACACTGTAGTATAAAATATGCATGTAGGTGTATTCATAACCAAAAGGTCTTATGTAATAACTGAGTGGATGGTTGAGGGGGTGGTAATAATGAAACAATGAGAGGTCTGTGTTTGAAGCTGGAATGACAGACCCACATGTTTACTGGACAACTACACAGAGAATCTGCTTAGTATTGTAGCCCTTTCTTCTGTATGTTTCGAGCACTACATGCAGATATTATGAAATGAAAGGACAGCTGTAAGGAGAACTAGAATATCACTTTTAAACTTTTAAATATAACTTTTACAACAGTTTCACTTTACTGCAAGACATACACCAATTATATACATATACGTATATATATATATGTATATATAGGTCTTGCCATCAGCAGTATTTTTATGTGTTGTGAGGTAACTGTAAACAGCATTGTTCTCAATACAGACATTTGATCCCAGCTCTGGGCAAACTGTGTTTCCCTGAGGCTTTGGGTGTGGTCTTTGTCCAACTGTCCTTCTAGTTCAGACAGATTCGGCAAAAGGATTCATTTTGGTTTTAAACTTGCTCGTTGACAAGCTTTTTAATGCCATCTAGTGGTATACTGCTAGAAAATCATCATAGTTCAAAAAGTGGCCCATTCGGTAGCCTCATAGATTAGAAACGTTTTCATTTGAAAAATAAGCCATGTTAATTTAAGAAATATGGAATTGCACAACGTTGCAGCTTCACAGATATTGATCATGCACTGTTATCTTGCAGGTATTGAATAGTTATTCTCATAAGAATGTCAACAACCTTCTTTTGTTTGATTTCAGGGAGTGAAACTAGGGCTGGCACAGTCCATTTCAGGGGACAGGTCAAAGAGAAACAGGATTTGAAGTAAGCATATTTGCTGAGTATTAACTTAAGTTCTATTAGTGTTTAATTAATTAAAGAAAGCAGCACACTAGCTTACACTATTAACTACTGAAAAAAACAATCATCATTCTATGATTTCTAAAGTATAAAAGAGATATGTTTTTGCAAAATGTATTACACACATAAATTACAGATTACTTAAAAGTTCATATTCTAATCTAGCAATAACTTTGGAATAGTCTGATAGTTGCTTTCAGAATAGAAGAATTTACTCCAGCAGGGCCATGAAAATGTATACCACCAGATGTCAGTAAAGATCTGAATCTAATGCTGTCAATGAATGATCAGACCGTTGTACTGTATTTAGTCCTATAAATGATCTATTATCTTTTCCCTGTGGCTGTCCTTTTTTCACTGCACGTAAAAGTAGTCTGTTTTTGTCACTGGTGTACTTATTGAAACAATACCAATGAAAGTTACCAATTTTCTGTATACTGTTGTATTCATTGTCCCACTGAAATATTAATTTAGATTATTTCTCTCTTTTCAAGATGGCTGACGAAGAAGACACAAGGGAAGTGCTCTTCCCACAGTGGATGGGTGCTGATAAACACGGACTTACAATAGAGCAAAAAGCTCAAGGAGAAATTTTCATCAAAGAAGTGAAAGAAGAGTCCCCTGCCGCTCACACTGGGAGAGTATTTGAAGGTAGAGAGCAGGCTGTTAACTTAATTATTATATAAAATCAAAATAACTTTACACTCAATAATATAATAAACAAGATTTTCATGTTTCCCACTCTCGTAGGTGATCAAATTGTGGGTGCCACCATTTACTTTGAGAACATGAGCTCAGATGAAACAGCTGAGTTACTGAAGACACTTAACCGACACAAGGTTGGACTAAAACTACAGCACAAGACAGGAGACAAGTCACCTTGCCGGTCCCCCATGGGCACATTGTCATGGGAAGGACGAAGTGGATTTGGAGGCTCTAGCCCTGACATCATCCTAGTAAGATAATAATTTTTACTTAAGGTCTTCAAAAAGGAACCCAAATTATGTAATGATTTTTTGAGTGTATATTTTGAGTGTGTACAAGGCCTTCTAAAGGGCAATTCACCATATCAGCTTTTCAATTCTTTTGCTGGTGGCAGTATTGGCTTGTAGCTATACTGGAGGTATATGTTCCTAGTGCATCTTTTGGTGTGTGTACAATGAAGAAAAAGACCTACTGTTCATGTATCCTTGGCACAACACAATTGCAATTTTTCAATTTTAAGACACCACTGGACATAATTATGTCAATGTAAAGCAAGACAGCAAAAATCAATGCAGTCAATATCTCTAGTGTTTTTGTTTTGTTCAATTAATTATCCCAGTTTTGAAAGTTTTGTCCAAGCAGTCTTTCGACACTTGAGGCTCTGTGTTAAGACAGATATTAAGGTGCAGCTGTAATATAGGCAAGTTGCTAATATGGCTGTAAGCCTGTTTTTCCCCATTCTTATCTAGATGCTTTTTTGTGCTTTGGTAGCCAGATATTTGTTAAATCATGTGTACTGGAGCAGGGAATCCAACAGTGCTTAACACTGGCCTTCCATTTAGAACAAACCACACAGTGGTGGCTACTAGATGTGAATCAGACAGGTGGAACAACATATAATAAATTAAATTTATAGCATGTCTAACAAAATGTCAGCAAAATGTTAATGTGAGATCTATAAGATGAGCATTTCCTCCACTACAAAAGGAGTCATGGGATACATTATATTCTACATTTTCATTTTTCTAAACAGGAGGAGAGGAGTTGTTTATATGAGAGGAGCAGGAGAGTAGTTTGTGATATGGCCAAGAAAATAGGGCCCTTTGTTTCAGACAATTTCTGTGAGCACAGTTTCATATTAAATCTAGATATCGCACTAAAGCATGTACTCCTTATTTCTGTGTGTGCAGAGTGGGGATGATGAGGACTACAAGAGAATCTACACTAAGAAAATTAAGCCCAGACTGAAGTCTGAGGACCTTGCAGAGGGAGTTGATGTACGTACAGAACGTCACAGCAGCACCAGCAGTGACGGCAGCACTATAACTACCATTACCCGTCGTATCACTACTTACACTGTGGACATACCAGGGGCATCTGGCCAGCAACAGATTGATATTTCAAGCCCAGAGTTTAAATTTCATGTTTCACAACACGAGCAAGAAGAGGGGAGCCCTAGTCAGATCAGATTACCACATGGCAGCCTTATAAGCAAAGAGGGTGTAGATGTGGGGGAAGTAAGACTTAGAGATCCAGGAGACACTAGTTCTTCTGAGAAGCACTGGAGTACAGCACATGTCAAAACAACAATTACAACAAGAGGGACAGAGGGGAGTGGGAAGGATCTGAAACTTAATATGTCTGACACTGGACTGTCAGGGGAGAAAACACAAGGGGAACTGGGGCATTCTGGGTGGATTCAACATGAGATGAGTGGAATAAGCAAAGGTTCTATCACCACAGACACAGGTACAGGTAATGTGGGTATCTCAGGTAAAGCTGGCATGGGGTTAGACAAAGATGCAGGTCATATAAGCATTAGTGATCAGCACTTGAAACAAGGAGGAAAAGGATTCAGCATCAGTGTGAACAAAGGTGATGTCATTACTCCACATCTATCAGAACATAAAATTGTTGTTTCCAAACCAGAAACTGAATCTGAGCAGAAAGGTGCTAATGTGAAAGGAGGAAAAGACTTTGTTTCAGGATTTTCTGTGAGAGTAGGATCACAAGACGGCAAAATGTCACTGAAAGGCACAGACACTTCACCTTCTGGTGAAATAAAGCTTCCAAAACCTAGCATAGTACAAGGGTTTAGCGTAGAAGGTAATATAAAGCCACCAAAGCAAGAAACTGGGAATTTAGATGTGTCCGTTCCAAGGGGCTTAGATGGTTCGTTTCCAAATATTAAGGGGGATCTCAAGATGACAGAAATGGGGGGAAAAATGATGCCAACCATCACTGGACCAAAAATATCTATGCAAGAGGCCACAGATATCAAAGTTCCAGATGCTGACATGGATGCCAAGATGCCCTCTCTTTCTGGCCCTAGGATCTCCATGCCTGATGTGGACATTAACATAAAAGGTGCACAAAGGAATAGTAATGCAGTTGTTTCTCTACCAAAAGTTGAAGGGGGCATCAGAGCACCTCAAGTGGAGATTAAAGGTCCAAAAGTTGACATTGAAGGGCCTGAAGAAGGCCTTAAAACAGCAAAAATCAAAATGCCATCTTTTGGGTTAAAAGGTCCAAAAGTTGAAGGCACTCATGTAGATGTTAACCTGCCCAAACCTGAACTAGACATTAAAGGACCAAAAATAGACATAAAGGCATTTGACACTGAAATTGAAGGACCTGAAGGAAAAGTGAAGGGCCCAAAATTCAAGTCATCCATCTCTGGTCCAGAGATTGCTATGCCCGATGTGGATTTCAACTTAAAGGGGACTAAAGTAAAAGGGGATGTTAATGTGTCAGTTCCTAAGATTGAAGGTGATATTAAAACATCAGAAGTAGACATTGAAGGACCTGATGGAAAAGTGAAGGGCCACAAAATTAAAATGCCATCCGTCACTGGAGCACAGATCTCTATGCCAAATATAGGGTACAATCTGAAAGGCCCTAAAGTGAAAGGGGATGTCGATGTTTCAGTTCCTAAGATAGAAGCAGATGTGAAGGCACCAAAAGTAGATATCAAAGGACCAGATGTTGATATCCCCAAATTCAAGATGCCATCTATGTCTGGTCCAAAGATCTCCATGCCGGATATAGACATAAACTTAAAGGGTCCAAAACTGAAAGGTGATGCAGACGTTGCAGTACCAAAGGTTGAGGGGGATATCAAAGCACCTAAAGTAGACATTAAAGGTCCAGATGTTGATATTGAAGGACCTGAAGGTGGATTCAAAATGCCCAAAATCAAAATGCCATCATTTGGGCTTAAAGGTCCAAAGGTGGAGGGTCCTGACGTCGATGTAAGCCTTCCCAAAGCTGAAGTTGATATAAAGGGACCAGCTGTAGACGTAAGTGCTCCAGATGTTGAAATTGAGGGACCTGATGGAAAAGTGAAAGGTCCAAAATTCAAGATGCCATCTCTTTCTGGTCCAAAGATCTCTATGCCAGATGTGGATTTCAAC
>CM067485.1:9787433-9826451 GCA_034552555.1 Semaprochilodus insignis
GAAGCAGATGTGAAGGCACCAAAAGTAGATATCAAAGGTCCAGATGTTGATATTGAAGGCCCTGAAGGTGGATTCAAGATGCCCAAAATCAAACTGCCATCATTTGGGCTTAAAGGTCCAAAGTTGGAGGGTCCTGACTTCGATGTAAGCCTTCCCAAAGCTGAAGTTGACATAAAGGGACCAGCTGTAGATGTAAGTGCTCCAGATGTTGAAATAGAGGGACCTGATGGAAAAGTGAAAGGTCCCAAATTCAAGATGCCATCTCTTTCTGGTCCAAAGATCTCTATGCCAGATTTGGATTTCAACTTGAAAGGACCCAAAGTAAAAGGGGATGTTGATGTTTCAGTTCCTAAGATAGAAGCAGATGTGAAAGCACCAAAAGTTGATATCAAAGGACCAGATGTTGATATTGAAGGCCCTGAAGGTGGATTCAAGATGCCCAAAATCAAAATGCCATCATTTGGGCTTAAAGGTCCAAAGGTGGAAGGTCCTGACATCGATGTAAGCCTTCCCAAAGCTGATGTTGATATAAAGGGACCAGCTGTAGATGTAAGCGCTCCAGATGTTGAATTTGAGGGACCTGAAGGAAAAATTAAAGGTCCAAAATTCAAGATGCCAACCATCTCTGGTCCAAAGATCTCTATGCCGGATATGGATTTCAACCTAAAAGGCCCTAAAGTGAAAGGGGACGTTGATGTTTCAGTCCCTAAGGTAGAAGCAGATGTGAAGGCACCAAAAGTAGATATCAAAGGACCAGATGTTGATATTGAAGGGCCTGAAGGAGGATTCAAGATGCCCAAAATCAAAATGCCATCATTTGGGCTTAAAGGTCCAAAGGTAGAGGGTCCTGACATCGATGTAAGCCTTCCCAAAGCTGAAGTTGATATAAAAGGACCAGCTGTAGACGTAAGCGCTCCAGATGTTGAAATTGAGGGACCTGATGGAAAAGTGAAAGGTCCCAAATTCAAGATGCCATCTCTTTCTGGTCCAAAGATCTCCATGCCTGATATAGACATAAACTTAAAGAGTCCCAAACTGAAAGGCGACGCAGAAGTTTCAGTACCAAAGGTTGAGGGGGATATAAAAGCACCCAAAATGGATATTAAAGGTCCAGACTTTGATATTGAGGGACCTGAAGGAGGTTTCAAAATGCCAAAAATGAAAATGCCATCTTTTGGTCTTAAAGGTCCCAAGTTGGAGGGCCCTGACATTGATTTAAGTCTTCCCAAAGGAGATGCTGAAATAAAAGGACCAGCTATAGATGTAAAGACACCTGATGTTGAAATTGAGGGACCTGAAGGAAAAATTAAAGGACCAAAATTTAAGATGCCAACCATTTCTGGTCCAAAGGTCTCTATGCCAGATGTGGATTTCAACCTGAAAGGCCCTAAAGTGAAAGGGGACGTTGATGTTTCAGTTCCTAAGATGGAAGCAGAAGTAAAGGCACCAAAAGTAGATATCAAAGGACCAGATGTTGACATTGAAGGCCCTGGAGGTGGACTTAAGATGCCGAAAGTAGAAATTGGAGGTCCCAAAGTTGACCTAGATGTTCCTGAAGCTGGCTTGAAGAAATCAAAGTTCAAAATGCCAAAATTCAAAATGCCAAAGTTTGGATTTAAATCACCTAAGGCGGATGTGCCTAGCGTTGATCTAAGTCTGCCTGAAGCAGATGTCGACATTAAAGCACCGGATGTTAACATTAGGAGTCCATCTCTTGATCTTGAGGTACCAGAAGGGAAAATTAAAGGTCCCAAATTCAAAATGCCTTCAATCTCTGGTCCAAAGGTCTCTTTACCTGATGTAGACCTCAATGTTAAGGCACCAAAAATCGGGGGAGATGTGAACATCACTGTTCCAAAAATTGAAGGTGATATTAAAGCACCCAAAGTAGACATTGAAGGTCCAGAAGTTGATGTGGAGGGACCAGAGGGTGGTTTCAAGATGCCAAAAATCAAAATGCCATCATTTGGAATGAAAGGACCAAAACTGGAGGGCCCTGATATTGATGTAAATCTGCCAAAGGCTGATATTGATGTGAAAGGTCCCAAGCTTGATGTTAAAACCCCAGATATTGACATTGAAGGACCAGAAGGGAAAATCAAGGGTCCCAAATTCAAAATGCCTTCTTTATCTGGACCAAAAATTTCCATGCCTGATGTAGACTTCAATGTTAAAGGCCCTAAAGTAAAGGGAGACATGGATCTCTCAGTTCCGAAGATTGAAGGTGACATTAAGGCACCCAAAGTAGACATTGAAGGTCCAGAAATTGATGTGGAAGGACCAGAGGGTGGATTCAAGATGCCCAAAATCAAAATGCCATCATTTGGACTGAAAGGACCAAAACTGGAAGGCCCTGATATTGATGTAAATCTGCCGAAGGCTGATATTGATGTGAAAGGTCCCAAGCTTGATGTTAAAAGCCCAGAGATGGACATTGAAGGGCCAGAAGGGAAAATTAAGGGTCCCAAATTCAAAATGCCTTCTTTATCTGGACCTAAAATTTCCATGCCGAATGTAGACTTCAATGTTAAAGGCCCTAAAGTAAAGGGAGATATGGATGTCTCAGTTCCAAAGATTGAAGGTGACATTAAAGCACCCAAAGTAGACATTGAAGGTCCAGATATTGATGTGGAAGGACCAGAGGGTGGATTCAAGATGCCCAAAATTAAAATGCCATCATTTGGATTGAAAGGACCTAAACTGGAAGGGCCTGATATTGATGTAAATCTGCCGAAGGCTGATATTGATGTGAAAGGTCCCAAGCTTGATGTTAAAACCCCAGAGATTGACATTGAAGGACCAGAAGGGAAAATCAAGGGTCCCAAATTTAAAATGCCCTCTTTATCTGGACCAAAAATTTCCATGCCTGATGTAGACTTCAATGTTAAGGGCCCTAAAGTAAAGGGAGACATGGATCTCTCAGTTCCGAAGATTGAAGGTGACATTAAGGCACCCAAAGTAGACATTGAAGGTCCAGAAATTGATGTGGAAGGACCAGAGGGTGGTTTCAAGATGCCCAAAATCAAAATGCCATCATTTGGACTGAAAGGTCCAAAACTGGAGGGCCCTGATGTTGATGTAAATCTACCAAAGGCTGATATTGATGTGAAAGGTCCCAAGCTTGATGTCAAAAGTCCAGATATCGATATTGAAGGTCCAGAAGGAAAAATTAAAGGTCCCAAATTCAAAATGCCCACTATATCTGGTCCAAAGATTAACATGCCAGATATAGACTTCAACATTAAAGGCCCAAAAATAAAGGGAGACATGGATGTCTCAGTTCCAAAGCTGGAAGGCGACCTTAAAGCACCAAAAGTAGACATTGAAGGTCCAGAAATTGATGTGGAGGGACCAGAGGGTGGTTTCAAGATGCCCAAAATCAAAATGCCATCATTTGGATTTAAAGGGCCAAAATTTGAGGGCCCTGATGTTGATGTAAATCTACCAAAGGCTGATCTTGATGTGAAAGGTCCCAAGGTCGACGTTAAGAGCCCAGATATTGACATTGGAGGACCGGAAGGGAAAATCAAGGGTCCCAAATTCAAAATGCCCACTGTATCTGGACCTAAAATTTCCATGCCTGATGTGGACCTCAATGTTAAAGGCCCTAAAATAAAGGGAAATATGGATGCTTCCGTTCCGAAGATTGAAGGTGACATTAAAGCACCCAAAGTAGACATTGAAGGTCCAGAATTTGATGTGGAGGGACCAGAAGGCGGATTTAAGATGCCCAAAATGAAAATGCCATCATTTGGATTTAAAGGACCAAAACTGGAGGGCCCTGATGTTGATGTAAATCTACCAAAGGCTGATATCGATGTGAAAGGTCCCAAGGTCTATGTTAAAACACCAGAAATTGACATTGAAGGACCAGAAGGAAAGGTGAAGGGTCCCAAATTCAAAATGCCCTCTTTATCTGGACCAAAGATTTCCATGCCTGATGTGGACCTCAGTGTTAAAGGCCCTAAGGTAAAGGGAGATATGAATGTCTCAGTTCCAAAGATTGAAGGTGACATTAAAGCACCCAAAGTAGACATTGAAGGTCCGGAAATTGATGTAGAGGGACCAGAGGGTGGTTTCAAGATGCCCAAAATCAAAATGCCATCATTTGGATTTAAAGGACCAAAACTGGAAGGGCCTGATGTTGATGCAAATTTACCAAAGGCTGATATTGATGTGAAGGGTCCCAAGATCGATGTGAAAAGCCCAGAGATTGACATTGAAGGACCAGAAGGGAAAATCAAGGGTCCCAAATTCAAAATGCCCACTATATCTGGTCCCAAAATTTCCATGCCTGATGTAGACCTCAATGTTAAAGGCCCTAAAGTAAAGGGAGACATGAATGTATCAGTTCCAAAGATTGAAGGTGACATTAAAGCACCCAAAGTAGACATTGAAGGTCCAGAAATTGATGTGGAGGGGCCAGAGGGTGGTTTCAAGATGCCAAAAATCAAAATGCCATCATTTGGAATTAGGGGTCCAGCAGTCGAGGGCACTGATATTGATGTAAATTTGCCAAAGGCAGATATTGGCATGAAAGGCCCCAAGATTGACATTAAAAGTGCAGATACTAAGATCAAAGCTCCTCAAGTATCTGTTCCTGATGTGGATCTCCATCTTAAGGGACCTAAACTGAAGGGAGATTTGGATGTGTCTGCTTCAAAGACTGAAGGTAGTATAAAGACTCCAAAGGTAGACATTGAGGGACCAGATGTTAGTATTGAGGGGCCAGAAGGAGGATTCAAGATGCCCAAAATCAAAGTGCCATCCTTTGGAATAAAGGGTCCTAAAGTGGAGGGTTCTGATGTAGACCTGAATCTTTCCAAAGTGGAAGCTGATATAAAAGGCCCAGGCATTGATATCAAAGCCCCTAAGATCAGTGGCAAGGGCCATGATATTGATAGCAATCTAGAAGGCCCTGATGTGGAAATTAATCTGAAAGGGAAGAAGGATAAGTTCAAAATGCCAAAGCTGAAAGGGAAGATGAAAACAGACATTGATGTAGATACCAAAACTGGTAGTGTTGAATTAGATGCAGACTCACCTGATGTGCACCTCAAGGGGCCCAAGGTAAAGAAGCCACTCTTTGGAAAACTACATTTTCCTGGTGTGGAATTTGACATTAAATCCCCAAAGGGTAAAGGTGGTGGATCAGTGTCTGGAACTTCAAAATCAGTGTCTGGTACGTTAAAGGGAGGCATTGAAGGTGGTCTTAAGGATCCCACAATTGACAGCGAAGGTGTTAAAATAGAAGCGGGCACCCAGGATGTGGAGTTGAAGATGCCAACTGTAAAGGTCAAAGTACCCCATGGAGTTTCAGATCAGAAAAAGGGAGAAATAGAAGCAAGTACAGGTGTAGGAGCGTCTGGTAAAATGGAGTATCCTGAGGGCAGTGTAACCTTTCCTAAGATCAAAGTGCCAAAATTTGGAATTGCTTTGCCTCAGGTAGAGGGAAGGGAGATGGGTGTTGATGTAGGTTCAGGAGAATTAACTGCTGGAGCTGATGTTAGTTTACAGGGTCTGGAGATGCAGAGTCCAGATTTGAAAAGCAGTGGCGGAAAAGTCAAAGTTAAAAAGCCACGATTCTTTGGCAAGTCTAAAGCCAAGGGTGGAAGTGAAGCTGATCTTACTTTACAGGGTCCTGAAATTGCATTTACAAGTGAGGGTGGTTCCAAGGTGTCTAAAGAGTTAAGTCTGAGTTCAGGGGAGCTGATAGGTGGAAAGATGGTAGAGGGGGGTTCTGGTTTGAAAATTTCACCAAAGAGTAAATCTGCTTCACTTGATCTTTACAAGAAATCAAGGCATCGTTCTTCCTCACTGAGTGATGAAGGAGAACTAGCTTCCCCCACCTCTGTTGGTCATTTACAAGCAGAGGGTGGTAATTTTTCAGTGGATGTTGGAGATGCTAAGGTGAAAGGCAAAAAAGGAAAGTTGAAGTTTGGCACATTTGGGGGGTTTGGCTCAAAATCCAAAGGCTCCTATGAAGTGACGCTTGGAGATGATAGTGAGGCCAAGATAGAGGGAGCTAGTGGAGGGGTTGTTCCTTCAAAGAAATCCAGAGTTCCATCATCATCTAGTAGTGATAGTGGTTCAAAGGGTGGTTTTCGTTTCCCACGAGTTGAATTAGCTGTTTCACCAAAGAAATAATGCATTGTGATGCTTTTAAAAGGCACTAATGTTCTAGCCATTATCTGTACTATCTGTTGACATATTCTTTCATGTTTTAAGCTAGACAGCTACTTTTTAAGCCTCACTTAACTACAGTGCACTGTCATAAACAGACGCTTTATGTTTGTTTCGTTTCTTTACCACCCCCCTCTCCCCAATTATTTTCTTTTCATTTTGCTGGGGTACAGGTCGTGTCTTTTGAACTCACAATTTAACTGTAAATAAGAGAAATTTGTATTGATATTTTTAAATGTCATTTGTAAATAGAATAAATGAGCCTACTATCACATTTGAAATTCAGTACCACAACTGATGGCTAGTTGAAATGACATATCTGCATCTGGTTTTAAACATTTTGTGATATTATATTTTTGTATTTTTTAACCTTTAAGGGGAAATGGTTTTGCAGTCATCTGTCATAAATAGTGCCTTACTTGCTACTTACAAGAATGCCTGTTCACATATAAAGTTTCATGAAAAAAATAAATAAATAAACTAAATGTTATATTTGAGATTTTATCATTTTGAAGCTTAAGATAATAATCTGTGCTGTATAGTACTTATAAAATGAATTAGTAAATTTAAAGTTGACAGTGCATTCAACAGACACTTTATATATTAGGATTGTAAAAAAAATGTAAATAAACTGCTGATATAATAAAACACATAGGGGGGCATGACTTTTTGTTTCAAGTAAAAACGAACACAAGAACTATGCATCTCATCATAAAGTAGTTTGTCCAGATCAGCTCCCAAGGTATTTATATCCAATTAGACTGTTTTACTGGAAGAGGTTAACAGTCCCTTTCTGAAGCACACCCAACCTGCACAATGCCATCAGCCATTACTATTTTAATGACAACACTTAGATATGTCTCTCTCATTTTATTTTCAGTTGAATCTCTCTCTCTCTCCCACTCAACTGGTTTTCATTCTGTGAAAGGCTGTGCTGAATTTTAAAGGAGTTATTGAATGGGGTGATGCCCATGTGGCACATTTATGCTACAAGTTTCTCAACTGTTACTTATTTTGTTTACTGTGTCAGCTGCAAAACAAGCCAAATAAAGTGTTCAATTACCACTGTGTATGTGTGTTCAATATATACAAACATGCAAGTTTCATTTGATGAATGGGAAAAAAGTATTCTTACTTCCACTCTTACTCAACACATGAATAAGAGAACTGATATATGCTAAAGTCATTCATTATCAGCACTTCAAAATGAGTTCTTTTTTTTCCAATGTTAGACACATGACCCAAGGAAACAGGAAATGATGCCTGGTTTCCTGGTTGTTCAAACCTAGCCATTGAGGCAAAAGCTGAGGAAGGAACGAATTTCCTCTCTGGGAGGAAAATGTAATTCTTTTTGTGTGCAAGTGTTTGCCAGTAGAGCAGGGGTATGCAGAACAAAGCACAACCCTGTTTGGAATCACTTAAAACCAAGAAAGCAAACCCTAGTTAGACACATTCTCTGCTATCTGCAACAGGGAATGATCATTGAATGCTGAACACAGAGTGATTTTATTGTAAAATTTGAAAGGTAAGACCTTTTTTTCCTCTTAATAATGCATTTCTAATTTTTGGCAGTGTTTTCATGAGTAAATGAAGAAAAACATACTTTTAGCATTTTTGCCTCATTTTGTAATCAACATTTTAGCTACCAGTGCAATGGAATGAATACTAAGAAATTCATAACAGTAAAAATGATAGTAAAATTCAGTGTGGCTGGTGTGTAGTCTGTTTGTTGTTTAAAGTAACTAATACAGGATGGAAATGTAATTAAAAGACTAAATAGATTCAAGTCTAACTTATGATCGAAAGAACGACATGTTTTTTTTTGAATGAGGATGAAAATTATTTACGCTTTAAATTATGCTTCTATGATTATTACATGTTTTGAATAAAGATTGGCTTTATTCTAAATTGCAGAGTATTTTAAAGTTCAATGCTTCTGAGAAATATTGAGTCTAATGTTCAGCAGAATCGTGTTGCGAATATGTTTAATTTTGTGCCTAAGTTGTACAAGCTTGGAGACGCCATACACTGGAAAATATAATGGCTTACAAAAATGTCTATTAATCAGTTGCAGGTGTCTGTTTATGGTCTAATATCTCAGTTATGCTGCCATTCTTTGACAAGATTAAGGTACATTTAAATTTCTTCGTTTTGTAGCTACAGCAGAGCAAAAACAAACATGAGCAGTCACATAGCTTTATTTTAGACACATTATTTATTCAGCAAATATTTTTGTTAACCTTAATTAATCACATTTTCATACATGCCTTTTAGCATCTTCTTCTACCTCTTCCATTGTTTGGCCATTTTATTTGTGTGAATGTTTTATTACAGACAAAGAATGATTAATCTTGCCACCAAGTTTAAAATTATAGTTTTTTTTTTTTTTTTAACATAAAATTTAAAGTGCCACCAGTGTGCCATAGACCACTAGGATATTGAAGTAGACCATTCACATTATACATGTGTTTTCCTGCCAACACATGTATAATGTGAGTGAACTACTTCAATATCATAGTGGCACAGATGCTGTGCTGTTATGTGCATACTATAAGACATGGGTTCAGGCAAAGAAATAAGTGTTTACTCTAGTGAGGCAGATAACTTACTGGTATTACAGCATAAGTCTGGACTGGCAGATTTTGTCTTAAAGGTATCTTAAAGAAGTTATCACATGCATGATATATTTCAGATTATATGCATGAAAATAAAATTTGATACTTGCAAGATACTCTGACTGCACCAGCAAGTTCAAATCCAAGCCTGCCTCACTGTTGTTGTTCATCTACCTGATGAACATATTAATGTTATTTTAACATTATAAGCATCACATATGGCTCCACAATTGCCATATGTTGCCACAATGGGTGTAGGGTTATAAAAGATACGAAAGATATGAAAGCTTGCTGCTAGACTGTATTACAAACCACATATACAAATATAAAATACAGTAAACCTGTACAGCTGATTCCCTGGAAATCCATACATAGCCAAGGAGAGCCAGATGAGCTTCCATTACCAATTAATTTACATGTACTTACCATATGCATTATGTTCTAAAGAGTCTTTTAATGAATGTGGTCTCAAATGAGACACCTGCAGTGAACAATGAAATAGCAACAACAAAACAGAATATAATATGCCGCTGAAGCACACCAAAGAGCTACAAGGTATTTATCGTTATAAATGCCATTTTTTGTTATGGATGCTGTTATTTACAATTAAGTGACAAAATTACTTTACTATGTGTCTACTTTAAAATGGAATAGTCTCAATTCTTTCTCATCAACAGAACCTACAGGATAATAGTTTTACGTAAATCAAAATAACCAATAGCAGGCCACTATTTGTCCCAAATTATGTCAAGTGTAAAATTGTATGAGCCTAATGGTTAAAACAATGCTAAGTTAATGATGCATAAAACAAGCAATGAAATTAAAGCAGAGGGCTTTCCGAGAAGCATCAAGCAATAAATAAGCAGGGAAACCCTGTTCTTATAAGCCTGCAGTCATAACCGAATAGATCCAAACAAAAGGAAATCCATCCATCCCAGACATGCGCCCTCTACTCCCTGCTGTTCCCTGCATAAATTACCTTAAATAATGCATCAAGCTACCGAGATGTCAAATATACACTGAGTACCTGTAATTAAATCTTTTCACACTGCCAGGAGAGGAAAAAAAGGACTACCAGATGATATCATCTTAACTTCCTAATCTTTGGTAATGATCTAAATTGATAAACTGATTTTTAAATATAAGTGGATGCAAACGTTTACAGCCAGGAAACTTGAATATGATATTTATGCTTTATCTAGTTATATGATATACATTGTTCAAAATGAATGTTACACATACAAGAAATATTAATGCTACATTATGTTTTATACTACCTTATTAGAGTAATCAAAATATGTTTTGACTTTCATTTCATTTGTTATTCTATTATATTCAAAATGGTTACAAATGGATGCATAGCATTTTAGAATAACTCTTCATTCATTAGCTAGAGTTTAAAATATTGGGGAAAAAAAACAAAAATATCATATAAATACAGTTTATGTTTTTCCACTGACATGTTAAACTAGCAATATTTGTGCTTTAAAGATAATAAGATAGATATTCTTACGTCATTTAGTTTATGTTTCTAAATAAACAAAACTAACATGGCATAATGCAGAGCATGTGTGCACAACATCAACAGCTCTTAATAATGTGGGAAATTATGTGAGATAATGGAGCTGTCTAGTGGTTCCTGAATCTTTACAATAAAATTTACCTTATACAATCAGAGTCAAAAGAATAGCTGCACCCAGAAGGAAGTGTCAGATTGCAATGCTATTTGGAAGGAAGATGAAGGTTACCAGGAACAATAAATGATAAATTTAGACTGTTATGGACAATATTTATTGAACTACACATACAGAGGTAGTGTCTCTGAGTATGGTGTCGGGCTGCTTTGTTTGCTAACGCAACATGCCAGATGTCTTGGCTTGGAGTTGTAGAGGTTCCTAATGGTGTCCTGTGATAACCCATCCCATGCAGCTTGAATATTCTCACACAGTTCCTGCAGATTTTGTGATAAGGGTGGAGGTGGAGTGAAACCGGCCCTTCTGGATGTGTGGCGCATGACAACAAACTGTTCATCTTGGCGCTGACCACAGTGCCTCCACACACAGAATCGTTGGTAGTCACTGAAGATGACCCGCTCCCATTCTGAGTCACTCCACGACAGTCTGACACGACACCATTGCAGTCTTCGGTGATGTTGATGTGGTGTTAATGGCAGTCATCATAGCGGTCCACATGCATGTAGTCCTGCCGTCTACCAATAGTGCTGTACATGAAACTTAAATCATTCGCCTGTCTCACAATGTCAAACCTACCCACCAGGTTTCATTCCTAATGGTTGATTCGTTCTGGGTGCAATTATTTGTGCAACTGTTCTTTTGACGATGAGCGTATGTGTTATGTTATCACATTTTGATACAATTTCCGTTTTAGTTTGAAGAAATAAACCAGGGGCTTAAAGTGCAACCATCCCACTAGAGAATAAGATGACCAAGATTTTCCCCATACATACATTTCTTCAACAGGGCCCACTGATTTTAAAGAAGAAGCTCTCATATTTTCAGACTTGACAATTGAACATTCAACTGGAGGCCCAGTACATAAATAAATCATTGACTGTACCAGTGGTATAGGAATACCAAGTGCTTGTGTACAGAAGCAGATGATAAACCCTGGGAGATACTGTGCTGCACACTGAAATGTATGTAGCCATATCCACTCTGCAACAGAACTTAAAGGCACACCATGTAAGATCGATTCTTCCTGTTAAAAAAGAAGGAAGCAGCATTAATAAGGCAAAAACACAATAAAATATGATGCTGATGCACTGAGTCACCCTGTCCAGCCGATGCTGATATTTAGTATTTTACACATGCCATGCCACCCAGCATCCAAAGGCTGAAACCATTGTTTTTAGTGGAGGTATGGACAACCTCAAACTGTGCTTAATCTGCGTTTGAAGTGTTCTTATAACAGTTATCCTCATCATAATACTTGCTGTTATGAATAAAAGGCTTTCAATCCCCTGAGTGCTGAGACAACAACCAATGTCTTTGTTACATTAAATTAAACTATCTATTGGCTTTAGGCTCTGGTGCTTATTGTGAAAAAAAAAGATTAATTGTGTTAAAGAATTGAGTTAAACAGTAAAAGATTAACTGTTATTTGTGAATAGAAACAACCATTGTAACTGTCGTCTTTCCATAGGCCTGCATGATGCACATGCACACAAAGGGATGTTGCATCCTGCTAGCGAGTCTGAATTCAACAAACACAGGCACTGTTCAATTCCTCAGTGTGTCACAGCACACCACTCAGAATTTTGCCATTATTCCTTTAAATTAAAGCCATGTCGAGACCCCAGAAAGATACAGTACATGGCTTACAATTTGCACAGAATAATGCAGCCAGTCTTTTAGGTAAACAGATGAATGTTAATGGTAAGTTACCAGATCTAGCTTTACTTTGCTAGCTTATTTTGTATCTTTTAGCTCAAAGACAGCCCATCTGGGAAGAGGTAGTACACTGATACTATGCATGATCAGTGATGATGAACACTTTATTTCAATTCATTTATGTGAGTATAGTGTAAAATGAACTTGAACCTAGCTTTTATCAGTTCTCTCACATTTTGCCAGCTGCTCTCTCTTTTGGCTTCTTGTTCGAATTTTCCCATTCCACCTTAAAAGATGCAGCGGTTATAGTGCAGACAGCGTCACCTAAACATTAATGGTACTCTTCTGGCATACAATAAATGTGTAATCAAATATCGGTTTCATATACTGGCCAAATCTAAGCATCATGCCGATGAGATTTACAAAAATTCAAATATTGAGCAATACCGCTTTGACTTCCACATCACTGTGCACCCTTAAAAATAATGATCGTGAGTCTGAGATTTCATTTTGGAAGCTGTCATACTGTTCATAGAAAAGGTGCTGACTTCAAGTTACATCAAGATATCTATAAATACAACAGGTAGCAAAGGTTTTATCCTGCACATTTGTTCCTGCCAACCAGCTCCCAATAGCTCTGGGAGAACGTGAAACTCCGCCCTCTTGATTCATAATATTTCACTGAAATAATTTAGCAGGCTTAGTGCAGCCATTGTGTCATGCTCCACTGTCTTATTTGTGAGGATTGCAGGCCATCACTTTAAGACTACACACCATTTTACAACAATTCATATCTATATCACTATATCACTGCACCCTCGTTTGTTTACCATGAGCTGCATCTGACAGATCGTCTGCATGAATTGTCACAGCCAGTGGTAGCACAGCCCGTAGAACCATACCGAAGCCTGCTGTAAATTTATGGCAGATTAAATTTCAGGCTCATTCAATGGAGCAAAAAACATAATTGGACACATAATTGGACAACAGGCTTTTGGGTTCTACCTGGAGGCCAGGTATCACTGGGAGTCAATGAGAGCACTGTCTGCTTATTTTATAAAGAAAAGTACTTCATTTATTTGACCAAAGATTTTTACAAATGTATTTATGTCCTGCATGGACGTTCCTTTTCTAGGGCAAGATGTCCGACCAAACAAACAACAAGTGCTTGGCTAACATGGTCTCAAACTTAAAATAGTCTGCAATTGAATACATGCTCAAAGGTGCAGGATAGTTGTTTTCAGGAGATGATATAACTTAAGGTTAACTGTCTTTTTGGAAAACATTGTGTAAATATTGAGAAAATTGAGTAAATATTTGGAAAATAAGAGTCTAGCTAATAAATGAAGAGTTTTAGAGATCTTCTTAACTTTGTTTTAACATTAAAGCACAAATACTTGAAATGTTAAGTAAAACATGCAGAAATGCTTTTCAGTCTCTTATAATGTTTAAAATTTAAATGCTATAACCTTTCGGATGGTGAAGTGATTGATTTCGAACATTTTGGTTATTTTCTTAAACCCCTTCCCAGAATGTACCATTTACAACCTTCTTTCTGAAGGTCTCAGATAGCTCATTTGATGTAGGCATAATGATATCACACATTCCACTAACGGAGACTAGATAACTGAGGTTTAAATAAGACAAGTTCTTTCAAGATATTCTCTAATGGTGTTCTAATCATTAGCACTTCTTCAAGTGGACCTGATATCAGTTCGACATGCCTGAAGTAGTTATATGTGTAGTGTGTACATAAAAATCTAAACTTTTCATTGGAGTGTATTTAATTCTTTACATACCTGTATTTGGTAACAGCTTATTACAGGACAGTATTCATAAGGCTACATGACACCTACATGAGCTCTTCATAACAACTTACATAAAGCTATGTAAATATGTAAATAAAGACTTATTCCAATAGACATCATTAATCATAAATGCTACTTTTGGCAAATTTGATGTCACGTTGACATAACACCTTTACATTTGCATCATTGAGCTCTTCTATGACAGTCTGTTAGGCTAAATGACATAGCATGTTATAACAACTGATATTGTAGCTCAGTGTATGTTGCTTGACATAACACTGTAATAATGCTACACAGCATGCTACACAAAGTCATATTGCTGGCATTATGTCCATATGTTATACACCAAGCTACAAAGTCAGTTGTCATAAAGTGCCAAGTTATTATCTCAGAGACTGTGATAACAAAAACTCATATTAGAAAAAGTGCATGTCACCTGACATATGTCGACTTTACATCAAAACTGGCAAACCTTTATACATGGAATGACTATTGGACAATGTGTTTATTAAAGGAAATGTAGGTTTTTGTCAGTCATTATGTAGGTATCATGAATCCTGACCTACAGTAAAGTGTTAACAAATAAGATCACTGGACAAAAAATTAGTCACCTGTGACTGAAACATACACAGTAGCAAGTAATACCTCCACAAGCACAAATAACAGCGGTGATTAGACTGGGCATGGACTGGACAAGTTTCTGGATGTAGGCCACATCAACATTCAGCTACTCTTGCATCAAAGAATTGCGCAGTTGGGCCAGATTTGGTGGATGCCTTCCCTGGTACAATTCTAAGGAGAATTTCCTGTAGACTGGGATTTTTGCCACTGCTGGTAGACCCGTATGACCATACGCTTCCACACACCTGCAAATTCAGCTACTTCCTTCACACTATGGTCTTTGGCACGTGCAAATGCAGTCACTCCTTTTAGCCAATCATTAACATCTGCTTTGGAGCCATTTTTCACAAATGGAACGAGACATTCACGGCACTGTAGCACGTCTTCTCAAATCTATGAATCCCGTCACACATCCCGCAGGTCTTTATTGCCTGATCATCCAAGTGCAACACCATCTGCAGGAGCCTGAAGTTAGTAACACCTTAAACATGCAAGGTGACTATTTTTTTGTCCGTTTGGCTTATTTTAAGACATATTGAAGGACAAACACCTAAAAGATTCCATGTTGTTCATCAACAAACCTTAGGTGAAAACAATACATGTCTCTTTTGACTTTGGAACTTAGTTGTCATATAGGCTTGAGTCTGATTTTTTTTCTGCATGATTTCCTGCATTGAGAGATTGAGCCTGTCTCCCATGGGACCTTGCCAGATGAGGAGACTGTGGAGCGCATGTGTATGTCTGTGTGCATGTGTGTGACAGAGGATGTGTGTGAGAGCGAGAGAGAGAGAGAGAGTGCGCGAGAGAAAGAGAGCAAGTGTGGGTGTGCATGTGTGCAAGCATAAAAGAGACAGGCAGAGTATCAGCCAGAGCAAAGAGGATGCTGCTTCTGGAGGAAGATAGTGCTAGTGCTGCTTTTCCTTCCTGTGTTACATGATTTACTTCACTGAGATTTGACCTCTGCTTCGTTACCGTCACTGCTCAACTTCATCGGTGACTGGAAAGTGGGCAGGGCTTGTGGAAGTGCTCACTGTGGCTTATTTTCTGTGTGCCCGGAGAGCCACAGATTGACAGAGGGGAGGGAAGGAGGGCGATAGAGACAGAGTGCATCATGCATGTGCTATAACTGAGCACCAGGAGCAGCAGACAGAGTTAGAAAGGGGTGGGGGGGTTAGAGAAGAGAGAGAGTAAGCTCAGACAAAAGCTGCAGACTGTGCCCTCAACGACTACAACCAGCAACAAAGACAAAAGAAGGAACGCTACTGAAGCCGAGGCTCAGGCTCTTCGCCTCGTTACTGCCAGGATTCCATGAGCCACGGGCATCGTGCTGAGGGCAAATAGGATGTCAGTGTCAGGGAAGAAGGAGTTCGACGTGAAGCAGATACTCAGGCTTCGCTGGCGCTGGTTCAGTCATTCCTCACAGACATCAGCCGGCAATGGGGGCTACATTCAGCAAGAGGGCTTCGACCACCGAGGTACGCCGGTCCAGAGCCGCCTGAAGAGTCACTCCCGGGACAGAGGAGGACTTCGCAAGAGCAACAGTCCAGTGCACAGCATCCTGGCTCCCACTCCTGGCCCCACACCTGTCTATGTCAGGCCGGGCAATCAATCATGGCACCAGCAGAACATCATCCAGCACCTTCAAGCCAGCGAGGACTCTCCGAAGAACAGCTCGCCCGCCAGTGCCAGGAAGGAAGATGGCAAGAGCAGCCAGGAGCAGGTGAAGAGCAACCCACAGGAGCCCTCAGAGGAGGAAGCCACAGACAGGTAAAAAGGCTCCGAACAGAAATAGAAACCGCCGAGTGTACGTGTGAAGATGTGCCTGCAGATGTCAGCTAACGTTACAGAGGAACCCGTTAAGTTATGCCTGTAGGCATGAAGCACAGGTGTAGTTTTCTCCTCAAACGCCAGCATTTATTGCATGCTGTAATGAATAGACTGATTGTACAGGGCTGAGAAAGTTGAACGACAGAGCTATTAATCCAACACCGTGTGGATTTACAGTAAGCCTCACTGAGAGTCAGTCTTGAGTGGTTTAACCAGTATTATGTAGAGACTACATTATCTAACTGCCACTTTACTCAAGCTGATTATGCCAGTCGCATGCGCTCACTAATCACGGGGTTTGTTTTATTCTCATTTGCTATGTTTACTACTCAGCAGCACTGCTAACATGTTGGCTTTGTCCTCAGAGGATATCATTTTCCAATCAACTCCACCGTGCAGCTGCCACCACTGCTCACCTGGGGATAGTTCATTCACATGGCACACGCAGCGTAGAAACACAGCTCTCTGAAATATCCCAGGATAAATTATTCATTAGGCAGACATCTCGCTGGCAACCACTGAGGCAGCCCAGGCATGTGCTTTTTTATCACACAGATAACACATACTGTACGATACAGCGTCATTTGCGGGGAGTTTTGCCCTGCTCGTTACGTGTCTGCATTTTCATAACCTGCAGCGGGAATATTTCGGTGCATGTTAATGCATTCATGCTCAGAGTTTTAAATGTTGCAGAGCGAGCAGTATTACACCAGAGACTGCTGGTGCAAGAGCCATAAAAGTGCGAAGGGCAAAATCATGATTTATCTACACAGGGGATGATATTTACGTATTAGTGCAGTTCAAGGAAACGGTGGCATTAAATTCGCCGTGCCTAAATCGATCGGAATTTTACGAGATTATAAAGCCACGGTTTCATTGCTGCTTATGTTCATCCCCTAAGTGCCTTGACTTCAGAAGAAAGAACCTTGATTGTTTTTCTTTTCCTCTGAGCGACTCTAGTACACTGTCTCATGTAAGGTCACTGCATGCTTTGGCAGGAAGTAAACACGTTTTTTTTCTCTGAGAGGAAAGAGACAGGGCTGGCCTGCAAGACAAATCTGGCTTCCTTTCCCTGTCTTGTGAGATCTCCAGACAAGCGTGTTATGAGATCTCAGAAAAGACAAAGCGTTGAAATGCATCACAACAAACGGCTATAAGAAAACATATGCACACCTTAAGCCCTTAAAAGAATAAGGCATCAGCTAGTACTAGCATACCATGCGGTATAGCCATGCTTGGCTAAGAACTTATTATGTGTAAGTACAATAAGAATACTATAATATCTTTCAAACCAAGGCAGGGACATTTGAAACTGCATTATGAATTGATCTGCAGAAGCCTGCTAGTGTACTTGAACTAGGGCCCAGAGGCAAGCGTAAACACAACAACTGTAGCATAATGATCAATTATGATTAAACATTTGCTTTGTTAAATAATAGGCTTGACAATGTCTGCACACTGGCATTGTACAGCAGATACTGATTTTAGGCAAACTCCTTCTGCATAGTCCTTACCTTCCAAGGTAGTCCAGCTTTGGTTGTGATAAGCAGTTCTACTGACTACCTGCACAAACATATAGGCAAAAATTAGCAAGGTCAAATACACAGTATTCTAACTGAAATGACCTGCATTTGAAAAATGGTAGCCTGTAAGCTGGGCAGAGTTTTTGGGTCAGTTGGTGCAACCTTTACAAGCTACTACCTACCTTAGCCCTTGACCTAGCCCTTTGATATACTTGCCACCGGATCAGTGAAAAGTGCATACCTGAAACCCTGATGAGAAGACTTTCAAAAAACGAGCTGGGGGAATCTCCTCAAATCAATATTTGTAATGTACAGTTCTGTTCTTAAAGAGCTTGACATTTTAACCTTTCCGTATAGTGCATCTTATAGTGCATCTTTAATAGGCAAAGAGGCACTTCAGGTCAAATTCAATCAATTACAGGCAGGCAAATTTGCAAAATTACTTCAACATTTAGTGATCCACTTCTGGGCTATATTTATTTACCAGTAATGGTCTTAGCAACTATGATGGTCTGACCCTTTGAAAGCACATAGTTATTACTACAATGGCCTAAAAGCCTTCATGGTGTTAATGGCCTTCACTGTTGATTGATATAGCTTTATGAACCTCGCCACAGCGTTACATCAACGTTATTAAAAGAAACACCCTGAAAAGCTTCAGTGCTCAAAAGAATGGACAGACGTGGATTCTTTACCAATGTAAAATCTAATCTAATTTAATTTTATCTAACAAGAGACAAGAACAAAATATTTAAATACTGACTATATTACAATATGCATTTTATATCATATGCGACAATGTTACACTCAGGATGTTTTTGTTATGCATATTCAATACGTTTTATTTTTGCTTCTGTTTTTCCATGTTGCCGTACTCTGACGGAAATGAGGTCATGAAGGTGATTTACTGCATCTCCAATGTACTGATGTAGCCATGCACCTATGTGTCTGATTTATTAATAAAAGCATGACCATGAGGTTTCTCGCCAAACAGTTTCAGCAAGAGGCTGAAAATAACGACCCACTGAGGGTCTGCTGAAATAAGCAGGCAGTGAAATGCACTTTATTGTGCTCCTGTGCCATTAGTTGCTTAGATGTGAAAGCTAATTGAGAAGGCCGGTTTACTGCATAGATACATTTCTGAACTGAGAGTGAATAGGGCCGATGCCTTCTTTAACATTACTTGGAAACAGATCTGGACATCAAGATAATACCCTTGCCATGGGGTTCAGTTTTTGCAAACCACAAATCTGAACCGCACTTCTGAGAAGATGCTTGCCTAGGGTACTGCATAAAAGTGATATACTTGGCTAGACTAAGGGGAGGGTGCAATACCACAAGACGTTAATGGTGACGTATTGTATTAGTTAGCTAGAAAAATGCTACCAGTCACAACAGGGCAAATTAGAACCTTGCTAATCTTTTTGTAGCATATTTTTAGCCTGTGCCAGATACATTCAGTTGACTCATTACAAGAGATTCAGAGCTTCTGTACAAGGTTTAAGCTTGCTGATGAGTCAAAATGTGTTGACCAATGGGTTTTAGTAAATGCTTGCTCTTTCAGGCCTGCATTGTGGCTGTATTACAACAAAGTAAAACACTGTGCAAAAGTCAGCACCTAAATATGCTATCATTTTTTTCAGTATTTATTAATATTCAGTCTTATGAGCATTTTCTCAGGGGCGGTCAGTTTGAGGGGTAGTCAGCCCATTGTTCTAGAAACCCCAGCAGCTTCTTAGTTTGATTTGTACATTTTCTTTTTTTTTTTTGGTCTGTGTTCTTTTCTCAGTAACAGCTTCTTGGCAACTACACATCCTTTCATATCCATATCATTCAGTTGTCTTCTCACAGTGGAAGGATGGACAGAAACACCTGGGAATTTTTCATATCTGAAGCATAAATGATGCTAGATTTTCTACTGTCTCTTAAAATTAAAGTAAAGGAAGTACATTTAAGTAATGTTTTCTGATGTTGGTGGTCTACTAGGTCTACTAGGTCTTCCATGGTTGTTCGGAGTCTTTCTTTTAACCATTTTCTTATATTTTTGTTTTGGAAACTCACGTTTTTTATTTAACATGCTTCTTCCTTGGCCTCAATAAAAAAAAACCTGGTTAACTGTAAATGAAATAATAATGAAGGGTGGTCTCTGACCTTGGCACATCAACGTCTGTTTACATCTCTGCCTAAATTTTTTATCACTGCCTATGTGGCTGTGATCTGCTAGGAAAAATAATGACTAAAATCCCCCAAGAAGCAGGACCGCATTCAAAGCAATATTGTTTTGTCTACAAACGTGGGCAGCCATATAGTATACAGTATGTGCTGGGCAAAAATGTGGGATGTTCTAATATCTAATAATATCTAATACTACACTGTATAAAATGATAAACTGACTCTGAGGTGATACCTGAACAAGAGTTCACCAGCTCTGCAGCCTTAAATTGTCCTGACTCTGTTGTGAAGCATCACTGTATAATATTTAGTTGAAGAAATCAATTTGGATTTCACACTGAAACAGTATCACCATAGAAATTGATAAAATATGCTGAGTACTACGTTTGGAATGTTTCTGTCGATCTCCTACACTATCGCTGCCAGGTTCTGGCCTGAGCGTCATGAATTATTCAGTATGAGTTGTTCAAAGTTTTAATGCTATTTTTCTTTCTTAGAGGCAAAGAAAAGAAGAGGGCGAATGCAGTGTATGCTAATGCACCAAGGATAGAGGGAGTGTGACTTGTCAGCTTCAGGGCAAAATGTATAATAGAACTTGACTCTTAACTCCTGTAATACATACATAGTGGGTGGAGTGCAGATGTGATCGCTAGGACTGATGATGTTGTAAATCTTAAATTCAGTAATTTAACTGTTTTTTTATTTGCCATTAGGGTTACTTGCTAGATATTGGTGCATATTAAGTGATAATCATTGAGAGCCACAATATCTTTTTGGTTTATGAGGCTGATAAAACTGCGGTGCATTTGCTAAAGGGAGGTTTGTGAAATGCACAATCAGCTTTTTGAGTTATCCTAAACGATGCCATTTGGATGGTGTTCAGGGCAGTAGCTTATGACAAATCTTTAGATACATGTGCCACGGTTGCTGAGCAGATGTGGTCATGACAAAGAGATTCACACCAATTTGCTGTGCCAGCTGGGTTTTCCCATTTAATTTCACATCATAAACTTGAGATGCATAATTCGTCATAATCCTGACCATGGGTCTCAGCAGGAGACTTGATAAATTTTCCTTTCTGTTCATGCTAATGAGCACTGTTTCCTCTCAAAATGGCCTCATAGTACCCCTTACAAGCACCCATTAAAAGCACTGCTTAGCAGAACAGAGGTGAACTCTGCCACTGGGTTTGAGGATGACATTCCAGATGAGCCGTCAGTAGCTAAATCCCAAAGGAAAATCGGCCTAGGTTGTCTTTCTACCACTGATATGTGACAAAACTGAGAATTTGGGTTTATACTGAGGAACTCCATAATACTGTGGAATCAGTCCACATTACTGCCCATGTTAACAATTCGCTGTTATATTACTGGACATAACCAGTCACGACATCTTCCATGGCATGGAATGGTTGCATCAATGTTATTTAGCAGCATTTCCAGATTTTGTTGGTATAGTTCAGCCTTCTTACACTGATGCTGCTGTTCTGCAATTCTATTGTACAGTGGAACAGTGGAAAGCTGTAAAACACTGGTGATAAGATAGCATCTAGAATCTCAAGTTACACAACCACCCAAGAGATGTGCCTTTCATAATCTGGCATCTTGGCAGAACTTGAGTTGTGACATCAAGTGCTTACCCCAGTGAAATGTATATTCCAGCTCTCTTTAAAAAACATGACGATTGGGAGAAGGAGATACGCCTTCCCCACTTTTCTTGCCTGAAAAAACATGCTGGGTTCGCAGCCACATCGGCTCCAAGACGTAACATTTGTTTTACTGGACTGTCGGCCTGCCAGCAGTTTGGCTTGCAACAGTGTCACATGGTCTATGGCAACTACAGCATATGGCACTGTGCAAACACAACCCCATCTTGAGCTTGCTTATGAAATCGCAGAGCAATCAAACATGACATCAGTGCTGGTACCACCCTTCCAAAAGTAATTAGTGCTGCAGAAAAATATGGCTGACCATTAAGCTTAAACTAGATTACCAGAAATAAATGAGTCATATATGAAAGAATACACTGAAACAAACCTTCACAGTCATTAGGATTCAACTGCACTCCATTCATTCTTTGTGATGTGCAATTTCATAGTATAGAGAATGTCACAACATAAGGACACGTTTGTTCTCTAGTTGAAAGTGAACAGTGATATTTGAATGTACTGTGCTTGAGTGGATGAAAGGACAAACTGTGTGATGAAATGGAATAGTGAGATATGTTCCCTGGAGCAGAAAACCGAGTGGAAGGACTGAAAAAGTACAAACGGAATACTGCATAGTCAATGGACGTTTACAGGACAATCCTGAAACTATTCTTTTGGAGGGCATTTATTCTTTCAGAATATACAGAACAGATCTAATGGAGAACGTAGATGGATGGTATATGTAACCACAGCGCATCGACATCATTTGCTATGCACGCGGTCCCGTTCTCCTAAATTATTATAGGTTACATGTCGCTGGCGTTTTTGCTGAACCGTCAACTGAATTATAGACTCATTTGTCTGTTACCATTACACTAGTGCTCGGTCTCAACCTCTTCAAGTTGAAGTCCTCTGCTAAGCAGCCCTTATCGACAGAAGTCCTTTCTCCCCTTTTGATGAAGCACCATATGTGAGAGGAATTTTGGCCCTGACCCTTTAATAAGGGGAACAGCAGAGGTTTGAGTCAGCAGCTGTTACTTTGAATGATATCTCAATTCCCTCTCAATTGCCTTGAAAAATAATGACACTATCTTGTCCTAGCGGGAGCAGTAAGTCATATGTCATCTCTGAGCTTCATCTCAAGAGGATATTCATGGTATGTTCATAAAATGTTGACACCTTGGATGTCATTGTCCGGGTTCAGTGAAATGAAACCCACTGAAATAGTGTCTGTTAATGTCCCATTTTCTAACCAGAGTAGTGTGTAATCTATAGTATATTAAGAAAGGCTACCGTTATACATTAAAATGATCTTGTCTTTTTTTAAAAGATGATTTTGTCGGTGTTATCTAGAACAACATAAGACAAACAACATAAGAAAACAGTACATTTGACTGTAGTAGGCAAAACACAGGCTGTATTCGAAATGGCACACTACTATACTGCACACTGCATACAACAGTAGTATGTACTGAATACTGCGCCCTGTGTGTAGTATGCAGTACAATAAGTCTTGACCTACAATGTAGCATACTTATACAGTCACATGACCAGTTACCTCACATTTACCTCAGAGCTGTTATTTCTGTATCCACTGTTTAGAGCTAGCTGCTGCTAACGCTGCTCAGTTCACTTGTAAAACGTTTAGCCTAGCCTCGGCTATTTCGCTCTAAAACTGAACTCTAAAGCGAGTTCATCTTTTATTAAACTTCAGACTTGTATATTTTAACTTTCTGAGGCTCATTCTGATGAAAACATACCCCACTACTACACAGTTTTGCTTCCCAGTGTTACCCACCACCATTTTCTTTGGCTGAAGAGCTGGTGAGGCCACGGTGCATGATGGGATGCAGTACACCACGAAGATAGCTCCCCCTGTATACTAGAAACTCTGACTGGAGTAGTACACCTGGGTATCTTCAGTGCACCACAGATTTACAATTTGGTTGCATACTGCATACTACATACTACTTATAGGCAGATTTAGTATGCTAGTAGTATGTAGTATGCCATTTTGAATACAGCTATACGCTACATTTTATAATGTTTCATTGCTTAATTAAATGACTACGATTAAAACAAAGTTATGCAGCATACTCTGACATCAAATTTCTATTTCAGAATTGTTCACAGTAGTGGTCACGGGGACCAAATGTCTGAAGAGTTTAATGCCTCTGTAGGCCACCTCACAGATAGCTGTTACATGACATGTTTATGAATATGCTGCCTGATTCATGAAACGCTGTTTTATGACAGCTTTGAGCCCAAGTGTACAGCAGGTATTACAGCATATATTATTTTAGTATATACATATGGTGGAGAAGCAGTACGGCTGGTTTTGGATAGTAAATAAAATGTCTATAACAACAACGTAGACATCATAAACTTCATCACCACCACTGGAGAAAAAAAAATCTCTTTTCATGTCTAAAAATTGGTGGAATTCTCTTTAAAGAAAAGGCTTTAACAAGGCGGAAATGAAAAAGCATTCCTGCTGTTTGTGACAAGAAAAGCACTCCACGTGTGTGCTGTGATGCAAACAGTCTTGCCACTGATTGAAATTTCAACAAATACAGAAAACTCAAACTGGGCAATTACTCTAATGAAACATGTTTGAGGTTTCCAAAAGAAGGGGCTACTTTCATTTCAGTTTCAGCTAGAATTTCATGCCAACCATGCTTCAGTTGTGGGGTTGATGACTAATCACAGGCTTTGGCAAAATCTGAATGCATTCAAATGGAAATGGCAAATGGTAACCCTGCCTAAAAGGTCTAAAAAAAGAGGAGGAACGCTTGTAGGCTTGTAGGCTGCTGTGTACATGATTTCTCCCTACCAAATGTAAAATGATCATCCATCATTTTAACTGTGTTAAAAAAATGCATGCTGTTCTGATTGTCGCAATGGACACTAGCTGTCTTTAGTGAGGTGTAGTTATTGTACAATTAAGAAGAATAATCAAATATGAACGATATTTCAACTGCTTTTCAGTCATATACTCCTATATTATACGTTTAGGTATTGAAGCACTTGTTATGCCAGTCGTCATTAAAAAAGAGTCTATACTGCCCAAAAGTATAAATTATGAAAAATGTCCATGCATATGTGTTTTAATTTTAATGAGCCGAGTTCATTGCACTGCTGAAGTAAACAGCTGTCTCTTGAACCGCAGATGTTATCAGAATTATCGATGCGTCAGGATTTCTTGTCATCCGGATTCAATATACTAAAGCCAAGCAATAAATCCTGCTAACACTGTGGTGAGCTCCACATTCAATCAAATTATAATTCTGCCTTTCCACATGCCCATTAGCCTCAACCTAATTGGTAGCAGCCCATAATTGGCAGCTGCTGAGACTGTAATATCGGAAAAATACATGACATGCACACATCATCAACAGCTGACTTCAATTTGCTTTAGCATAAACATGAGAAAACTGATGTTACAGCATGCGACTGCAACCTTTCCTTAATCCTTACCGCAGGATTATGCTGCTTTACCATGTTTGAAATATGATGCATTTTGACTGTAGGCCTTTTCTGTCCTTCTTTCATACTCATATGTGAATACATACAGTTATGAACACATGAACGTCAGTAATGTGAAGAGACACGATACAATAGGGCTAAATACTCTAAGAAAGCGCTATAGTACTGCTTACTCCCAGTCGGATAAAGCAGCGAGAACAACAGTGACAGGCAGGGCTTGATAGCTAGATACCCTGAGAAACCCTTTTATCTTTATATGCTTTTGGCACAAGGTTCTGGCTGGTGGGATTCTTTGGGGTTCTTTTCAAAATGTGTGCAGTGCAGTCTAGCAGCACAAAATATCTTCTCCCTTCTCGAATCAAGTACAAGTATATGTGCAGTTCAGATTTTTGTCTTACAAGGCTTAGTTAAAATATAAACATGTTATGATCTAATCTGAAGGACACAAGGTAAAATAACCATAAAAGAGTTTACTGATGAGTTACACTTTATGAGCTGTTATTATATGTATAACGGTACTACATACCATGATCCTTTTATTAAATCTGACCTTCATTTTTCAGACATATTGTACAGACTGTTCACAGGACTGTGAAACTGGTGATTAAATTTTAGTTATGACGCACTAACTGAATATAGTGGACCGGTATTGGCACTGATAGCAACAAACGGATCAGAAATTGGCTAGACATGACTGCATTCAATGTTGTTTCATATAGGCCTGGGCAACAGGGAAATGTATATTCAGATATTGGTGATGATTGACAAGTAAGGGGACAACAATAAAAGCAGTGATGTGGTAGCCTTTGTCGACCAACGTGGAAAGGGTTCCGTTCTGGTTTGAACACCTAATTTTAACCAGTTTGCTGCATTTCCAAAAATAAATTCTGAGCCTGAAAAGTTGGTTCCTAGCTGGAACCAAAAGGTAGTAGGTTTTAGCTCAAATCACAATGACATCGGTGGGCATGTCAGTTGTTAAGGGAAGAAAAGGCAACAATGGCAACACCGTCGAAGAGCGTGCAGTGCTATGCTAATGATATGCTATCTTCTTATTACCAATAGTCGATCCGTGCTAGCTGTTAGGATAAAAACAAACATCTATAATAACAGCACAAATGCTTGCACATAGCTCCGCTTGTTACTACTGTTCACTACCATTGTGCAGCCTCTCTGTTGATGACGTATCCTTTGGTGTTCCTTGGTTCCAATAAAAACATGTGCAAATGGAGGCAGAGCACCAAGGTTCCAAGAAGCCTGAATGAAACTGGTTCTAGCACGAGGGATATCTTTGGTCTAAAATGGCTATGAGAAAAAACTGCTATTATAATTTCATACAGCTCACTAAATAGTATTAAATAAAATGCACACATAATGTTTCATTCCCTTTTCTTTTTCTAAGTTTTCCGGTACCTTTGCTGGGGTTTCCCAGAGTGCACAACACTATCAGAGTAAATTCTCAACATTTCGCCTACTGTTTAGGTGGTTCAGAGGTGTTGTAAAATAATAAAATGTAATATTTTATAGTTTACCAGAGGTATCTACATATTCATGATATTGATTATTTTAACATGGAAATATTTATAGATGTCACCCAATAAAATAACTCATTGGCACAATGCTGTCTCCACATGGTACCTTAAATCCTATGCGTTTATTTGCGTTGGATTAGGTTGTGATAGAACATCTGGAATCAAAGTAGAGTAGATAATAATAAGAAGATAAATCATACTGCACACAAGCAATACTTACCTACTCATAAAGAGATGCAAAAGGAAACAGTATACGGTGTCACATATTGCACACAATGCCGGCTGGTACCCTGAGTTGAGAGAAACCAGGAGAGAAGAAGTTGGATCGGTGCGTCCCTACGTTTTTGACAACCAACAATCTTATCATCTTCAAAAAAAAGATACCTGCAAAAACAGCAGCTTCAGCAGAGCGATATAGCACCCTCGGTGTCAGAAGCTCAGTGTAATCTCAGGTACTGCAGTTTCTTGATTCCTGTGGAGCAACATGCAGCAACAAAGTAGAGCGCAGAATACCAAAGCAGAAGCTGCAGACCCTGCGAATCCCCTTACTGCACAATTTGCCAGTTTAATCTCCTTATACAGACCTCATCTTCACCTCTCATCAAAATGTGATATGAAGCTTGACTGGAGTGAAAATCCAACTGCTATGTCTCAGCAGGCTACAGTACATCCTGAGTTCAGACATAAAAATGGCTATTTTGTCCTCTGATAGAGGCCTTAATATTGGAGAATGAATCAATTTCAGGCCAGCGGTTACTCTGAACCTCTATTCAGCCAAGGCAGAAATTATGCTTATATAACTTTTCTATTATGGCAAGTGGGATTCATAAATAGCCAGGAAGGCATGTTGAGGCAATAAATTATTTCCATTACTACAGCAGTAGCAATTTTCACTTGTTCCTGGAAACAAAGGGCCATATTGGTTCTAACAGATATACTAATCTCAGTGCAGTAACAGCAAGTACCACTAATAATAAAGGTTTTCAGTGGCATACAAATTGAAATGAGGGGCAGGTATATTTACATCAACACTATGGTCAAAATATTAGCATCTCTACAGTATTACGTTCTCATTTGATTGTATGCAATCTCATTTAAACTGGTTTCTCTTATCGCATAGAGAATAGAGGCTAGAAGATTGATACTACTTGAAATTAGAGATTTATCCTTCCAGTCCTGTTGCACGCAAAAAACGCTTTTCTATGCAATATAATACAGTTGAAATGGATTTTTATGGCTGCATTTAATACACTTTCATCAAAGAACACTAAATCTGTTTATTTCGACCCATGTTGACGGACAGAGAAAATGATAAATGCCTCCAGGAACACAGAGCTTTCTCTGAATGCTGATGACTGGAAATTTATCTCCAAAACAGACGAGCTGTTTGATTGTTGGAATGGAGCGAGTGAACTGAATGAAAATAATTCTTTGAGCACAAATCCCAGGGATTACATGAATACAGATTCAGTCTGAAAAAGTAGCTCGAGCCCCTCTGTACCCAATTCATCTGACTTTAAAGGACAGCGGGAAAATGATCTGGAGGAATATGTACCCAGTCAAGCTGTCTGGGTGATAAAGATTTTCTGCAACACATAGCCATGAGGGACCGTGGGTAGCTGTAATCCGCTTTAAAAAGTAGAGTTCATTCATCTTCTTTCAGGTTCCTTTTTTCCCCCTTTTTTTCTATTTTGGGGTGGGGGGAATTTGGAACTGTCTGTTGGACAGAGAAGACAGATTATTAGGACTCTACTTTGAGCTTAGGACGTAACCTAATCATGGCTACTGCTACTACGTGCCAAAGATGTTCAAGGAGCCTGAAAAGAAAGAAATATGAATAGGAAAAACTATTTCGTGCACTAGATCATGTAATGAATCAGTAACAATAACATAGTCTATGCTGAGAGGTACATACAAGAACCTTGATGTTGTATGTTGTACAGTCATCTCGAGATTAGGCTGCAACTATATTGGCTTTGAAAGCTTTGGGGTTTTTCTAACATTAGGTTTGTAAGAGCAATACGAATTCTAAGGGCACTATCTGTTCTGACAAAAACTGACACGTTCGATATGCATCTTGGAAAGTAGAGCATGCTTCAAAAAAAAAAAAAAAAACAGGCAGAGGCTTGCTGTTGATACTACGAGGAATAAAATCCTGCCAAATAAAATAGCTCTGGGCTACATCAGTGTGTGATTGGAACTTGCCACTGGCTATTTCTTGAAAGGTCAAGCATATCCATGCTCAGTGCAGAAGATGTGTGCAGTGACGCTGACACAAATTCTGATATGAGAACCTTGAATTACACGGCAGAGTCCTGTCTGCAGGCTAGCAGAAGCTGCTTTCACCAACCACTGCTGCACACAAAAATATGTGGCTGACTAAAGCAGCGAAACAAAGAGTAACGTTAAGGATGATGCCAGAGCACACAAGTGTTGACGAAGTCTGTATAGTGTAAGAAAATAACACATATATTTACTTGCCAGTCTCTCTATATTCTGTTTATCACAGAACATGTCAACATGGTACTATAAATCAAGATCTTTGTAACATACATTATTCAATGTCAGATAGGGACCAAGACATAAACCCCATCACTGGATTTTATATCCAGGACAATGACGAGTGATATGCCATGAGAGCGTACAGTGTGCCTGTACAGTGACTGTTGAAAGCAAAGTACAGTATGACAAAACTATGTTCAATAAATAATGTACTTTGTGTAATTTATTATTAATAATAATCACAAAACAATTCTTCCACCATGCAATATAGCAGGAATAGTTGTCTATGGCTGCCAAGATACATAACAGTCTAAGAATATTCCATGCTCAGTGAACAGCACCCATATACAGTACTGTGCAAAAGACACATAACATGCCAGCATATATTTGTTTCAAAAACTCCTCCTTTATAATAAACACAAATAAACAAATAAACAATACATCATCATTTTTGTTTGTCATAGAGCTCGGAATATTTGTCCGAACCCAACGGGACCGGATTACTCAAGTCAATCACGTTCAGACATCAATTACCAAACACGGCCATTCTAATTTTCACATTTTCACAGTTTGCCTCCTATTTTTAAACATTTTAGCCTGCATTTTGTCTTGCTTTAGTTTCTTGGAGACTTACTTTATCCTTACTTTCTATTTACATTACCTCAAAAGGTTTTTAATGTGGTATGCTCGAGTCCCCCTACTACTCTGTACCTTAGTCCACAAGCCCCATGCTCATAGATGCACTAAATAAAACACAAAAGTAAAATGTAATGCAGCCAGAGTATATATTATGTGCATTTAGAACATGTTATAACATGATTCATGTATAAAAAATAGGGTTTTAGGATAAAACAGATGAAGGATAATATAACGATGCTATATCAGCATTATTGGTTTATCCAAACTAAAAACATTAGGAGTGCAAATGAAATGAACTGCTTCATTAACAAATTCATTCATGCAGAATTTAAACTTTTTTGGGAAGCCTTTATTACATCATAGAATTTTCATATTATTTTTAGCCATGATTCCAAGATGGCTATTATTGTAGCTACACAGTAATTTATGGGTGCTATCACAAAAAATAGCAGGTTTTATTTGGTACTTTGACTGTTGCGATGATGGGATGGTTTGAGTCACTTTTGGGTAGAATTTACTTGAGCTGTGGTCACTTTCAAACTCAAAACTTGATGGTTGATAAGGTTTGGGTCAAATTTCAGGCCTAATTGAAGCTCTAAGAGTCTGTCAATGTGACAGCTTAGCCATGCCAAATATTTTCCTGATGAAAGCGCAGCGTTTACAGTTATTATCCATCAGTTTATCTCTCAGTCTGTCAGTCTTTAATTAAATAAAATCAGATGTGCTGCTGATGGAATTGAATAAATCCAAGTAATGGGTGGAAAGCACAAGGAAGTCAGGGACCTTTTGAACATTTTTGTACCAAAGAGATTAATAACTTGTTACGATTTACTTTATATATATTATTTGTATTTATATTAAAGTTACAAGGTGCCTTACTGGCAAAAAATGCACTTACTGTCGGATTGACAGGATTTTAAACCATTTTCCTGGCTGCCTAAGACTTGTAAACTATCCTGTATATGTGTACATTGGTCTTTAAATGTGGTTCAGGTAATTGGAACCGGAGCTGCATGTTTTAAAATGTATTTTTTCATCATTATACTATATTTCTCGTAATATTTAACAAATCATAAAACAAAATCACATTATATCCCTCCAACAAACACACTCTTGAACTAATGACAACACTTAACACACAATGTTCTTCATGGGTAGCCCTTGAGATTTCCTGGAGAGTCTGTTTAAGATTTGTATGATCAAAATGCACTCCGGCAACAACCACCCACTAACTATTGATCGATTTAAATTGTCCAAGTCCAATAACTGCGGAGACATCACTCTGATATGGAGCTATAATGAGCTGCATCACTCACTCTGTAACATAACTAATGGCTCTGGTTGCTTTGTCCAGGCAGTAAGACGTTTATGTTAATTTCTTTCTATGTCTAAGATTTGCATTAGTTATATTAGTTATAGTACCATTAAGAAAAAGTACTATTAAAGCCTAGTAATGCTTTTGCAATGAATATCCGTCTCATGTTATGGTCAGATTTACTCTTAAACTATGAAGTATTTATAGGAATCCTCTCTAGAGAAAGTATCAAAGCTAGTGTGGAGAGGAGTGCTACTGCACTTACCATGTGTGGGAGGATCTTGTTCGGCACTCCACAGAGCAGCATTCAATCCGCAACATTTTTGTTTTCATTATTCAAAATAAGCAGCCACACTTTAAAAAATTAAATGTCCCAAAAGAGAGAGGGAAGCAATGACACAGGAGAACCGCAAGCTTGTTCCCTACGGTAACCTTTCAATGGAAAGGTCTTTACAGAACCAGTTTGTGGAAAGAAGCTTTATGCAGTTTCAAGAACCTCCACATACTGTAAAGGATTTTTCAGTTACGCTTTCTGCAAATCAGGTATGCAAAACGCAAAAAGTGCATTCATAATGAAATTTGAAAGTGTACATAAATATTCATAGTCAAACACATAAAAACGGTTACAACACCACAGTGTATAGTTTCATAGCACAAAGTGAAATAATGCATCATAATATGTATATTTTTCATTGTGAACATTATTGGTGAGACCAGTATCATAAAGCTTAATAACAAATACTGTGTTCATTCACATAATGCGGTATAGAGCTCCACAGTTATGTCTAAACATTAACTGGTATACTCTCTATGTTCCCCAGTATCTTCCAAATGAAAATGGTTTTGTAAGTGCACATAACATCTACTGAGCACTTTTAAAGCTCTTATTAAAGACTTTAGGTGAAGTGTTTGTTGATCAGCTCGCTGGATAGATCCACATTATTATAAGCATACAGCATCTTATAAAGCACTGTAAGTGCTCTTCACAGATTGCAAGTAAAGTAAGATTGCTTTAGAAGTGTACCAGACTTGCTAGTCTGTACTTTGAACAGGGGTTTATTTATGGACAAAATATACATGTGAAATGTGGATGCAGGTATTATGTGGGTGGTAAACCATTCTCAACACTGCAGTGACACTGACATGGTGGTGTGTTGATTATTGTGTTGTGCTGGTGTGAGTGGATCAGACGCAGCAGTGCTGCTGGAGTGTTCAAACCCCTCAGTGTCACTGCTGGACTCAGAATAGCCCACCAACCCAAACTATCCAGCCAACAGCATCCTGTGGGCAGCATCCTGTGACCAGTGATGATGGACGAGAGGATGACCAACACAAACTGTGCGGCAACAGATGAGCTATGAGCTGAGGTGCACGGTCACAGTGTTTAAAACTCCAGCAGCACTGCTGTCTCTGATCCACTTGTACCAGCAGCAATATACACTAACACATTACCACCACGTCAGAGTCACTGCAGTGCTGAGAATGATCCACCACCCAAAAAATGCTGTCATTGCAGTGGTCTTGTAGAGGTCCTGACCTTTGAAGAACAGGCCAAAAAATGGGTCCAACAAAGTGTGCAGGAGAACAGATGGACTACAGATTATAATTGCAGAACTACGAAGTGCTCCTATATGGTTAGTAGAGCTGCTAAAACGTAAGAGTGTATATACAAGGAGGGGTTTCTAATAAAATTGCTAGCTGCGTATATGTAATACAACCATTGAAACACTCTGTCCCAAAATGTTGCGTTCAGCATAGGAAGTATCCACTGCAAATTCAACATTATCCTTCTGCTGCATTTTAGGCAGTAATGACACACCTTGCCCTTCATAAAAACAGAGCCAGTTCTATGGGGAGTAATATTTTCAGTAAATATTTTCAGTGAATTTATGGCCGTTGAGAGAGTAATACAAAAGCAATTAGGCCCTCACATACTGGCAGACATAAAAAAGTCCTTTTGCCGTTCCTTGGAGCTGATACAGAAGTAATGCATCTCATCTTTACAACCCCTCTTACAGCACCTTATTTCTTATTCAGCACACCCAGCACTGTGCCTGAGAACAGTTATAGTGGCAGAACGATAAATTACCTGGCTATTTAGTGTAAAGAAAAACAGCTCAGTAAAGACTATATCAGCTTCGAGAAGGTCATGAGGGACAAGCGAAACAATCAAGTTCTGGTGTCAGATACATCTTCAGGACAAAGGCGGGTACTACAGGCTCGTAATTAAACGATATATAATACATTTAAACAAAACGCAATACACGTGTAATTGTGTTTCAAACCTCTGAACGGCCACTGTATCATCAGCAACTATTAGCCTTAAAATATTAATGACTCGTGGACCCTGGCGCATGTGGTAAATCACGTATGCAGATCATGTAAGGGGTCTCGAGTGAACAGAGCCGCAGAAATTAAACATTCGCTGGAAGCAGCACTGATATGTTCCTCCATAACTAAAGCAAAGCCCCACTGGCCCCTTTCGCCCCGAGTCTCTCAGAGCGGAAGGACCTTGTCTTACAGGTTACGTTTAATTAAGGAGAAAGGGAAATGAAGGCAATGTCATAAAGGAGTTTTTGGGGCAAGAACATATGTGAATGCCTTGTATCTGAGGAATTTGTCCATGCTCTATGATCCGCAGACCAGCGGTGATTATAAATGGCTGTGGCGGGTTGTGGCAAAACATCAGAGTCACTTCAAGATGCTTTCATATGCCTGGGCGTGATTCTTGCAGCCTGTAAAAATCAACACGATCACCTGCCCTGGACAGCTGTCCAGAGAAATACGATAACCACCTTGCTGAACTCAAATAGCACAGTTTCATCTCTCTATACCGTAAACAGACCAGATCACAGGGAATAATTCTCCTCGGCTAAAAATAGCAAGGGTGCGAACTCTGTAATTAATCTAATTTGAACTGCCGTATGCTCAGATCTGACTTACGATGGCAGTACACGTCTGCCCTTTGAGGCTAGGACACAAGGGTAGATTCTGCTTCTCATGCTGTTTTTCTGGATGGAGTCGCAGTTCGTAAGGCCACTGAAACCACTAACGCAGCCTTCAGTAAGATTTACTAAGTAATTACATCTTTAGTACCAGAGTGCAATCCAGAAACAGTACTCCTGTGTTTTATAGAAGCCCATTTCTTTTTTAACACTCAAGCAGATGGTGCTGGAGATGTTATTTAAGGTGAATGCATAACACTGAATTTAACAACAAACAATAACGTTTATAGACTAACTATAAATTTATATTTTAACAGTCATTAGTGTACACTCAAGGTTTTGACATTCCAGAAATCAGTCCCCTCTTTAATGCACTAAAAAACATTATATATGTTTTACTTCATTTTAAAATGTTCAAAATGTCCACAAGTCAGAGACTTGGGAAATTATAAGATATAGGATAATCCACATGCATGTGGAAGAGGAACGCCAAAGGGAAATAAGTGAAAGTTTCCAAAACTACAGCTGAAAAGAGAAAATGGGATTCTTAACAATCTGACAAGGTAGACCACCAAAACTGTCCACATGTGTTTCTGCGCATCCTTCCACTGTAAGAAGGCAACCTGATGCTGTGAAAGGATCTGAATAGATCTGAAAGGTCTGAAAGGATGTGTAGCTTTCAAATCAAACAAAGAAGCTGCTGCTGCTCTTAGAACAATGGACTGAACACCCGAACTGACTCTAGACCTCAACATCATTGAACGCATTCAATGGCAATATTTAGGGCAATATTTATTGAGCTACACATACAGAAGTAGTGTCTCTCAGTATGGCATCAGTACGCCATCTTTGCTAATGCAACATGCATACATCTCGAGTTGTAGAGGTTCCTAATAATGTCCTGCGATAATCCATCCCATACAGTTTAAATATTCTCATATATATTTTGGACGTGTGGACATGTGATGACAAACCATTCATCTTGGCACTGACCACGGCGCCTCCACATACAGATTCATTGATCATCTCCACAAAGACAAAAGTGGGACTCATCACTCAAGATGACCCGGTGCCATTCTGAGTCACCACTGCAGTCGGCACCATTGCAGTCTTTGGCGATGTTGACGTGATGTTAAGGGCAGTCGTCGTAATGGTCTGCGTGCATGTAGTCCTGCATCGTGCAGCCGTCTCTCAATGGTGCTGGTACTAACAGGATGACCCATGGAGGGCATCACTGCTCGCTGAATGTCTGCAATCATGGCTGTTGGGCGAGTCAGGTACAGTGATAAGGCCCGTCCTTGCTTACGTCACATGTGTGGTCAAGCGTGAACCTTGAATCATTTGCATGTTTCACAATGTCTAACCTACCCACCAAGTTTCATTCCTGTATGTTGACTCTTTCTGGGTACAACTATTTGTGCAACTGTTCTTTTGATGACGAATATTTTTTTTTCTTGATGCTGAAAAGACTTTTTGTCTTCTGATACTGATACGCAGTCCTTATGCGTTATGTGATATCAAACACTCATACTAACTCTGTCTAAATTAAGTAGTTTATAAGTCCTGATATTTAGACATCCCACACACATATTTCTCGTAATGCTTAAGAAAACCTACTTTTGTTTATTTAGTATATTGTCTTTACTATTATATAATTAGCAATAAGAAAGATATTTGACAACTGAAGTAAATGTAAAATATTTGTATTGCCTATATAGTTAAAAACAGTAACTCAAAGTAAACTCAGTGTTGTATACTTGGTTGAAGCAACGGGCTGCACATTTATCTGCTACTACAGCTTTCCCACAAAACACCTGCATTACATTTTGTCATGAGCATTTTTACTGCATGTCAATTCAACCGGCTAAAGTGTTATTTAGTTCCATCTACTGGCGGGCATGCATGAGTGTGTGTCAGAAATTGCTTTGTGGTATCCGTGATCACCATCACTGACACCAATACTGCATTTTAGTGCCAGCATCTGCGCCTTCCAACACTAATTGGGACTAGAAATTAAATCCAGTGCTTTGCATTGTTCAGTGTGCTATGAATTCTGCAGAGTTCCTAAGTTATGAGAATGCTCCGCTAGAACTTCTTCCCAGGCAACAAGAATGGGCACCAGACTTTTAACTAGTTAAATGTCAGCGGTGGATTTGCTCCGTGAAGGACACCAAAATAACAGTTTTGGATTGTTTGCCACGGGTCTTAGGGATTACTGCGATGCTGCACAATAGCATGTAATCTACCGGTCTGCAGGGAGAGGAGCTCAGAATTAACATTATCGCAGGGCTGGGAAGAAGATTCTGCGTAAAGTCCATGTCTATTGAAAAAAAAAAGAGGAAAGTTTGTTTAAAAAAAAAATGGTAAGCTGCCCCCTTCGGAATACTCTGGTTCTCAATCCACTTATTTACGGAGTTTAGCTCTAATGGTTTTAATTTCAGCCCCGACAAGTGTGAAGGAAAGCGATATGGAGTATCGCACATTTCCAACTGGGGTGTGTCAAACAAACATGTTATTGCATCTCTTCTCTGCCCAGTATTGACTGCACACTTTCTACAACCTTTCATCAAACAACATGACCAAATTCTGCTCCGAGTAAAGTTTGCAAACTATTTGGGAGGTGCGGTAAAAACCAACATACTTACAGGCCCTGCGGTGCATCCTCTGGACATTTCCATTCCACCACACGTTATCACTGTCGCTCTGTGAAGAGAGTGAATAAACGATAGGTCAGTGAAGGTGTGTAATAACGACGAAAGGATTGACAGGTATTTCGACCTTGCGGTGCGTTACACTTACTTCTCACTGACATTTCTTACACGTCAAACAGCAGAACTATACAAGAGACAGGTGTACTTATTACCAGCTTCACTGAGTGACCTCTCATCCACTGGGGACCAAAACCGCTGTCTTTCTTGCTCTTCACAGGTTGATTCTGAGCAGTTACTCTAGGATGAGCTCCAACTGCTCAGACGAGTTTTTCCAGGCCACAAACCATGCGGAACAGACCTTCCGCAAGATGGAGACTTACCTGCAGCACAAGCAGCTGTGTGATGTGCTCTTGATAGCCGGAGATCATAAAATCCCCGCACACAGGTCGGTATTCTCCCAGCCAAATCAAAGGGTTTCACTCCCAGATCTTCCAGCTGCGAGCAAAACAGATGTGTGACTGAAAAGGAGTGTGTTTATCCTGAGGAACATTCAATTTTTCAAGCACCTTATGCATATATGCAGCGCTTCTTCTCTACTTCGCTGCTTGAGCTCATGCAGTAAAAAAGTAATGATCTGCAGACCTGCATCAGACATCCACAGCAACAGTTTGAATTTTGCTTGTAAGTGTTTTCCCTTGTATACAATTAGTTCCTCTGTTTTGATGATACTCAGCAGGAGAATTCTCTGAGTAGTCAAGCTTCACTTGAGTACCTCAACGTGGCACTGAACTCAATCAAGGTCCCTCCAGCGCTGCATGATTTAGCCTGGTGAAAATAACTGCTGCACCACACGCTAAGGTGTGATTAATACCTCTCCCTTAAAGGCAGAGCACAATAAGGAGGAACAGCCTGTCTTATGAAGACAGCTCTTAAGAAGCAACCTGCATGTAGGCTTATACTAAGCATTTTTGTCGTTTCCTTGTCCTTTCTTTAATGGCAGGCTTGTTCTAAGCGCAGTTTCCGACTACTTCGCTGCCATGTTCACCAACGATGTGCGGGAGGCCAAACAAGAGGAGATTAAAATGGAAGGAGTTGATCCGGACGCACTAAGATCATTAGTCCATTTTGCATACACTGGCAAGTACCTGCATCTCTATGTACTCTTTTTCAAGGCTTCTTGAGTTGAGTAATGGTTATGCATAAACCATGGCAACTTACAGGGGAACTCCCAATTTTTCAATGATTCTACATAATTAATAGTTTACAGAAGGTTATTACGTTTGGCTGAAAATGATTTTAAATTTTTTAAAAATTCATTCACGGTGGAGGGATGCATGCAGGATTTCACGAGGCAAAACAGTCCTCAAAAAAACATTTTTTTTTCCAGATTCATTTCTGATGTAGACCTCCGGTTCCTTTCACCACCGCTGTCAAGAAAACAGAGTCCATAAATTTCTCAACAATGAACCATTTCACATCGAACCACTCTGAATGACATCTCTAGGACTGACAAATGGTGGAATTAGCCTTTAAAGTGCCATTTCACTGCTTATATGGCTTTTTGCAGTTCAGAAAAAGGTTCCTTTTATGTGTGCCCTTAATTTTATGCTACAGTAGGCTCCACAACTAGTTGTTATACTGTCTATTATTATTACTACTATTTTTATTATTATTATTATTAATAATAGTACAGTCATTTTATTGATAGTCTCCACAAAATAGTAAGGATGTGCAATCAGAATAGACCATGACCGGCAGAAGTTTTGCTTCAAGCATGCATTCAGCAATCAGCATATGTATTTTTTGAATGATAAATGATGTGAGCTAGGGAGGCACCCTTGCACTTTGAAAGCTGTTTTAAAGCTGCTGTTTCTACAACTATAACAACAAAATGCTGTGTTACTGTGTGAGGCTGAAAATGTATTAGATTTGGTCATAAAAATTAATTTTATATATATATATATATATATATATATATGGTGTGACTACAGACTGTATGCTATGCTTTTACAGAGCTATTGTGGAGAGGGTGCTGACATTCTCCATATGTATATATATTAGAAGGATGGAAAAGAAAGAATTAAAGACCTATGCCAATAGCTCACACCCAGTGCAGGACGTTTTTAAATTGCTCCTTTCTGACGGAAGGTTTCAAAGCATCTCATGTTCAGGAACAGCACATACCCTTTACTATGATATTACAT
>CM067485.1:9826638-9918436 GCA_034552555.1 Semaprochilodus insignis
ACACACACACACACACACATATATATATATATATATATATATATATATATATATATAATTAGTCACAATAAATCACACTTTACAATTATTTTGTGTAGTTACTAACAATTATCTTACTGGTTTTAATTTGGACCTAAAGAAAGAATGTTTCAGTAATTCAGCAATATTATTGTCATCATGCGATTGCAGGGTTCCCACAACCTGAACATGGAAACATGGTGGCAGTGGCTGTTATTGTTTGTGTACTGTAGAGATGGGCGATAAGACAAAAATGTAATATCACAATTGTTCAGAAAGTTTTCATGCTATATGCGTTGAAATTTTTTACTGACTAGTTAGAATAGATATGAGTCTGTGCCACATGTAAAGAAATCCTGTAAAAACGGTGAATACAGTGATTTTTACAGTGATTTTAATATTTTTCATAAACTGCACTGCATGAATTCTAATTGCCACTCGGGAAGTGTTTTTAAGTAATGGCGGTATCTGCAGTATCCTCTGGAAAGGCTTTGTGATGTAATGTGAGGAAATATTGTGACATTGGCCAGCCCCTGTGTAGTGGGTAGATTCTAGTTTTCTTGTTGTTGATTCTTGTTACAAGTATATATGTCATATAGTTCAATGCAAAAGGTTAAACAACCCTGGTCAAACTGCGTTTAGGTGATTTTCTAAGAGACTATAAGTTGAATGTAAATACAGCATTTTCTACTCATTTTAGTGCACAATTATTATTTATTTGCTGAATTTAAGATTTTGGAAGATCACAGTCACAGTTTGCTGTATGTATTCCCCAATTTTACTAAATTTGGCAAATTAACAGTCATTTCTCATTTAAAATATGCAGAAGCATGTTCTCTGTAGAGGACATGTTAAGTTATATTCAGAACATGGAAGTTGACCAGGGGCACCAAAACCTTTGCAGATGCAGCTGCCCTTGTGGCTTGCTTACTGTCATTATCATTTGTACAGCTTGCGGATTCGTATTACAGTGGAGGCTCTTGAGAGTAGCTGTTGCTTTCCACTCTGCTTTTGTTAGTTTGTTGCTCACATATTTATCCATATGTCTTCTGAAAGCACTGTCCTTTGTGAGTACTTTGCATAAGGAGCTGAAGGTATTACCTGCTATCTAAATCAATATGAATGAGACGGCTACAAATCACAGCTTTTTTTTGTAGCAATATCTTCAGCCTGCACGCCTATGGATGGTCCGAAGGGTCAAACCTGTGGCGTTATTTTATTGCGCCACATGTTATTAGCATGTTACCTTTGACAGCAGTAACCCATTTAACAAATTTTTATAAACCTAATTCTTAAAAGATCCATAAACCTATGCTTGTTTTATTTTCCCATTAAGTGATGGATTTGGGGGTGTCTGAGTTGACCCCTTATGTGTGAGAACTGTAGGAAAAGCTGCTTTGGCCATAAACAGCCAGTACATTAAGTATTCTCAGGGGTTTCAGGATCCACCGCACACATTTGTGAGACGACATGCCTCTCCCAAAGTGCGGAAACACTGAGGAAGATGGCTGTTATCTCCTGAAGGACATCTGCACAGGCTGTTTACATAGGGCTTCCCAGATCAGCGAGGTTAATCTAATCAGAGAGCGCAAGCAGGGAAACTTCCTTTTCAATCACTTCAGTAATGGACATGGGGTGAACAGAGCTTCCTGGTCTACCATCCGTTGTATCCAGATTAAAAAGTTCTATTTTGATAAGGCTGTTTTTCCTCTTTTCTCTGTGCAATCCTGACATCCTGTCTCTTTGTGAGAGACTAACAGTCTGTTTAAGCACCGTGCTGCTCCATGTCTGAGCTGGAGATATCATTGGCATTTCGCTGCCTCTGAATGAGGAACCTTTGAAAATGTCACTGTTTGCTGTGTGCCTGCAAAGAGAATAGAGAAATCAAAGAGCCACTTTTTGATAATAGGCAAGAACTGATAGCACAAAAACAAACCAACTCCTCCTTATGCAATTTGTTTTGACTTGATCAATGCACCCCCTACTTACTTAAGTAGTCTGATTATGTTGAGCCTTTTTCAAATCAGTGTTGCAAACGCCCACTTAAAGGGGCAAGTATTTCTAAGTATTTCTCCCTGCATTATTCTGTCTGTGAGTAGTTAATGTGAAATAATGAGTTAGTGAATTCATGTGAAATTGTCTTTATAGTGGTGTCTTTATAGTAGTGTTCTTCTTTAGTTTTTATATGTGCCATTGCACTAAATATGAAATACGTTCTCTTTGGGGAAGTTTACATGCACTTAATAATCTGACACTTGCAGAAAATGAGATTTTCATAATCATCTGTTCAATATGTTTATTCGCACCTTATCAAATATTGGAAAACTGCATACAAGACTTATGAGACTATATGAGACTTGCAGTAATCGGATTTCTGCTTTGCAACCAGCCAATAAACAACAAACTACTGTAAGATGTAATGTGAAAATAAAAGCTAAATTTGTTGGTAATTTTTTTAACAATGAGTTACTTTTAATGTGAACATATGATTAAATGTTTAAATCCTTCATTTTGTCAAGCATGTAGTTGGTGTCAGTGTCTCTCAAAAAGTGTAATGGCTGCTGTGATAAACGCTGCTTGCTTATGGTACAGCATTCTATTCCCACACATGTACGGACTGAGCAGTCTGAAAGAAATATATGAGTATACATGCCCTGAGAAATTCTATTACTGAGCTAAGTCTAGGCTAACTCTCTATATCAGATTTCTTAATCAGATCTCTAATACTTAATCTGATCTAAAAATTTAAATATGCTGTTCACATGACCACTTGAATAATCAGATAACTGCACAAATTCAATTTATATTTGGATTATTTAGTGCATATAAACTCTGTCAGTGTTTTTACCTCGCCACCATAAACGGCTTTTAGAAAATATAATTTAGGCCAAAATCACGCCTCAAAACAATGTCTCAGGCATAAGGCATGATATTCATAACCATTTCATGTAATAACTTTCTGTGAGAAGAATTTTAAATCAGTTAAATTCCGTAGTGGTTCCATCACTGTGAACAAATTTTAGTTTCTCTGGAATTTGAAAACATTTTCTTTAGGGACTATTTCGCAATGCTCTGCACGTATGTCTCTGCAATTAATGATTTTTAAAAATCTGCTTTAAGGAAAATGTTGTCTCAAAGCCGTCCTAAAACAGCATCTTTGGCATCATGCAACATACTTATAACCTTGTCGGGTAACTGCTCTGTAAGGTTACCATGTCAAGTAACAAATCTGTAAGGTAGCCTTTCTAGGCATTTAACTCTTCAGTCTTCTCCTTGTCACCGCCGCTGTAAATTATTTGAACTCTGCAAGGTTTTGTAAGATTAAGCATTTCATGTCAAACAACCCTTGGCTTTGTTACATTTGAGTGTTTAATTATACAGTCATTTTGAAACAATAAGTGTAATTTCTTTGGTAAAGTCTATTTCAAATCAGAGTTGAAAAGAGTCATGTAACATGCTTCCTTTAAATATCTGCAGAACATAAATTGGCTGTTAAGTCGATGTTCGTGTATAAACAGCATTAATATGTTTAATTGCAGGTGCGTGCTAATAATTGCAAATAATAAATCTGCATCAATGTCACACAATAAAGCAAGCACCACTAAAATCTATATGAAGGCGTGACTGGGAAAAAAAAATCAATGCATGTAACTAATTTCATTCAGCTTCTGAGCAAAGCTGTCAAAGCCTGCGGATAGCTTTAGGTGATACACTGCTACTTGAATCTGATTAACGATCAATACGATGTTTGCAGCTCTTATTCATTACATAATCTAATCAAAAAGAATCACAATGCTCGTAAAAAGGAAACACGTGAAGGGCTGTAAGTGATGAAGAAGCTTATTAAGGAATTACCTCTTTAAATCTTTCAGATAGAAGATAGCCTAGCAGTGTTTTAGAGGGCAATCTCAGATGCCCTTGAGATGACAGCCAAGCAAATCACTACACTGGGGAGGGATGAGAGCCTGAGAAAAGAGACCTGTGAAAAGTACATTCGCTAGATCTAAAGAAAATCTGATTTCTTTTTTAATTGACCCTTTAGAATGTCCAATGTCAGTGTGACTTCTTCATTCCAAAGTAGGACAATATGTACGTAGTGGAAACCAGCTAAGGAGAAATCATGACTTACTGCAGTGCAGTACTATATATATTTATGAGGCGTATGCTAGAAACTTGATGCTGTAGCTTACACTGGACTTTAGTGATTGAATATGATTTGGTATTGATCTTTCAGGAACACTTTCTAGAAGTCATTCAGAACCAAGAGTTTCTCCTACTTCCTACAATGGAAATAGTGAAACTACTGGCCAGTGATGACATCAATGTTCCAGATGAAGAGACTATTTTCCAGGCACTGATGATGTGGGTGCGCTACGACGTGCAACACCGACAGCGAGATCTGGGAGTGCTGCTTGCGTATATTCGCCTACCCCTTCTGCCACCTCAGGTTTGCTTATGACACACAGTTGATAATAGGACAGTGTTTGATGCAATATAATGCAATAACTCTATACTAGGGATCAAGGACATTGAAGGATTCCACTTTTTTCTTGCTTTGAAAAGCTTGAACCGCTTTTCACATAAAACATTCCCTGTGGTTGAGCTGAAATTGTAAAATAATGAAAGACGCATTATTAGCTTTCACAAACATTTTATTGAATTATTCCTTAAGCAAAAGATATGCTGTGAATTAATAATAATGCTCCCTATTCTCTAGCTTCTTGCTGACTTGGAAAACAATAAGATGTTTTCTGAAGATCTGGAATGCCAAAAGCTACTGATGGAGGCCATGAAATACCATTTGCTGCCAGAGCGCCGCCCAATGCTACAGAGCCCAAGGACCAAACCACGCAAATCAACCGTTGGGGCACTGTATGCCGTAGGAGGAATGGATGCTTCAAAAGGTGAGTCATTATTTGTTTCCCCTTGAGTTACTGCTTTTACAGTGACCTACTTAAAAACACCACATCATTCTTTTCCATGTCAAACAGTTGATTTTTAAAACTAGATTTCTTTAAGGCCACATACGACCTGTCACCATCAGATTAATTGAAATCTTTAATCCGCAATTTAGGAAAATCTAAATGGTGTACTTTCATTGACCATGGCAGGTCAGTTTGAGTCTGCTTAAGAACTTGTTGTAAGATAGGCAGATAGGCATGCAATAAATATTATGCAAAGTAGTGGAATAGAATTTTCAATTATTTGTTAAGCACATTAACCTCATTGCTCAATTGCAAAACAAAAGATATTGTTAAAGTTTGAAAATGTGCTATTCACTCCCCAGTCCTTACAGTCCATATATGGAAACTCAGGAGCAAAACAGCCTGTACTGAATTCACTGTTTTCATTATCATTAACAACATATATACATCTGCCTATTCAGACTATAGCAGTTTAGCTCTATCCATCCACAGTGAATTTATAAGCAGTGTTTCAGCATGGACTGTTTTTGAGAGGGGCACAATACAGCCAGTCTTTAAAGCTAAAACATATTAGCCTTAGAGGCACAGTAACAAAAACTGCCTATTTAATTCTAAGGGATAAAGAGAGGTATGACAATGTCAAATAAAACTTAGATGCCTAAGCCCACACTTTATAAGTGAACCTCAGGTAAAAATAAATACAAGAAAAATATAATAGAATAGGGGCCTTTTAAAACTGCAAATCAATAGGACTGTGCCAAATAAACACAGGGGCCACTACCAACATCCATTTGTGTCAATCTCTAGAGACAGCAACCCTTATATTTACAGCTATCAAACTGTATAAATTCCAAGATACTTTTACAATGTATTTTTGATACAAAACATTTATGTGGATAAACCACAAAGGTTGACACCTATTACGATCTGACTAGGGATTTTTAAAAATACTTATTTGGTTTGGGAAAAAAAGCTTCCAGCTTCCAGCAGATGAATCATTGAACTTATTTTTCAGGTTCTACAACAATAGAGAAGTATGACCTTCGCACAAACACTTGGATCCAGGTTGGCATCATGAATGGTCGGAGGCTTCAGTTTGGTGTAGCGGTCATCGATAACAAGCTTTATGTGGTTGGGGGAAGGGATGGCCTTAAGACGTCCAACATGGTAGAGTGCTATGACCCAATCACTAAAGTGTGGTGCACTATGCCACCTATGTCAACCCACAGACATGGGCTAGGTATGTTTTTTTTTCTTCTGAGCTCTTCCATTAGTATTTCTATGTGTGATTTGATTGTAATTTAACACATACATTACCTACATTTGCTTTATAATGGCATTCATTACAAGCACTTCAGATCTTGATTTCTTTATCTTGGTGGGGGGCGGTGAAAAAGAAGAAGTTGCTGTTGCTGACTCACAGGGAAAAGAAATATACAATATAAAGGCAATATTAAGTGTCTGTGGGCAGGAAACATACTGTATTTTTCTCTTATCACTGTAGCACCAGGAATTACCCTCAGTGTTAAGTGCCTTCCTGTTAGCCCACTCAAGCTTGTCCATAAAACACAGATGACTCATTCAAAATGTGTTTAAATATCCCTACCCATAGTTAGCACCACAGTATGTTGTTGAACCAAGTCCTGCTCCTGAAAGGTGACAAATGTAAAAGAAAATCTAAAGATAAAGAAGGAGCCATTTCCAAAAATACTGCACTCAAGGTGATTTTCAGATGTATTACGTAACGGGAGGATGCGAAATACTGAAAATGTCCAGTCATTTCACCAAGTTCTAATGTAGACTAATAAGATATAGCACTTTAAGGAGTTGAAGACTATATCTGTAGTGAACATTACAAGTGCAGTGTCAATACAAGCTTGGCCCATGGGCTAATGGAGATGTCTTCATTGCCGAAGACAAAATTGACTGACCCTGACAAGAAAACACAAGATGATTAATTGCAGGCTAACTGTGTACATTGTGAACAAAATAACAAGAAATGCAAACGTATCAGTATCCAGCATCCATTACAGTAATTGCACTAGGGCCATCATCTTGTGTGGACAGATAATCTTGTGACACTGTAAGTAAACCAAATAATGGCTACTTCTAAAATGCAGCATACAATATGTCAAATGCAATGCTGTGCAAACAGCAAAGAGGTTAATTAAATACAGTACTATGCCAAAGTCAGGAACCACCCTTTATTTATTTAACTTCCTGTCAAAATGGCCCTTACGCACAGTACAACATTTATCAGGAGATATTTCTGAGATTTTAGTTATAAAAAGAGAATATCCTACAACTGTTCAAATAATAATAATAATAATAAAGAAAACATGGGACTCACAGCTGTACAGGACCTGGTAGACCACCAAAACTGTCACCATCAGATAAACAAAGAGCGAGGAGAACATCAAGCTCCCCTCCCACTTCACAACTGTAAAAATCCACAGGTGTTTCTGTCAAGAAGCTATTACTGAGAAAATAGAAATAGTCAAAAAGTAAACATTTTGCTGGTCAGACAGAGAAACTGCTGGCATTCTCAGAACAATGGGCCGACAAGCCCCCATCTCAGCATCACTGAATGAGTTTCAGATTACTTGGATTGTAAAGTTCGGTCTAAGACCGAACTTTAGAGGTATGGAAAAGTTACCCCACTTAAAACTGAAAGCAGGTCTCCTGGGAATAAATGGGAGTGCTACTAAAGAAATAGATTCTGCCTAAATACTAAAGAATTAGATGTTATAGTCGGGTGTTAATTTTTTGTTTAATATACATTTTCTGATATTTTCCTGATGCTGAAAATAAATAACTTGTACTTAGTGGCCGTTTTGACTGGAAATAAAATAAATGAGCGGTGGTCTCTGTTTTTTGCACTGTACATGGCAGGCAATTTTACACCCAGCATGAAGAAAATGGACTGCAGTGTTCTTCTGCGTAATTTACAGTAGCTTCATAAAACCAGTGCTTGGAGTGTGCACCATGAGCTAGCTCTGCACACTATTGCAATACCAGAGTCATTTCAAAATGTCGGTCAAGGGGCAATTTATATGTCGAGAGCCAAAAAGCAACAGCCAAAGATTTATAACAGAAGCATGAGGGACCTTTTCTGCAGAGGTGGCAGCAAGATGCAGAATGAATACATAATGCATGCTCTAGTGTCTCAGTGCTTCTGTCCTCAGGGTCCGGCCACTGGGAAATTTATTCAGCTCTTGGTGCTTTGTTTGAGGGGGAGCCCTTTCGATTTTCATCTCAATTAATTCAAATGACAGTGGCATTTAAAATTTGGTTCATTTTTTGGTCGCTCTTCTTACAACAAAAGGCATCTTCTAAGAGATAATTCAAAGCCTTTGAAGATACATATCATTACCATGGACAAAAGCACACTGCCTTTTTTTTTCTTTCATTTGATAAGGGATTGCCGTGCTGGAAGGGCCTATGTATGCAGTAGGAGGTCATGATGGATGGAGCTATCTGAACACAGTGGAGAGGTGGGACCCCCAGGCCAGACAGTGGAATTATGTGGCTAGTATGTCCACTCCTCGGAGCACTGTGGGAGTCACTGCTCTTAATGGAAAGTAAGGGATTTTTTCTTTTGATCCTTCTGCAGTACACATTTCCCCCCCTGCAATATTTCACACACATTTTTCACATACAGGAAAGAGAATTGTTTTATTCTGTTTGTTTGTTGCTATAGATTGTTTGTTGCTATAGATCTGCATTGTTGCTATAGATCTGCATTAACAATCAAAAGACCGAGATTGCAGTAGATGCTAGCGGTGCATGAATAATGAAATGTTTTTCTGATTCTGATTTCTTTACAAATTCATATATATACATATATATATATATATATATATATATATATATATATTTATTTATTTATATATTTGGAAGCTCACACAGTGTGCAAAAAATAATGCTAAGTATTTGTTGTTATCCAAAATTTTTATTGATTATTATTTTTTGTTACTTCGTTAAACCTAACGCTCATGTGATGTGTGTAGAATGAATACATGAAACATGAGTAAGCACATTCTTAGTACTTTTGTTACCCGAAGATATAATACCATTATAATTCCGTAACATTTTACGGTCCTTACAGGTGAATTCCAACAGTTATACAAGTTATTTCAAGATGTTAAATTCATTCACACATGTGTGATGTCAAACTATTCATTGTAGAGAAACTTCTCAGCTTGGATGTCTACAGTGGTGGTAATGAGAAATAAGGGGTCATGATGTCTAACATAGCCGTAGTACAAATATATTTTCTACCTAAAAAATGTACACTCTCTTTTGGGACTTAGATCGCACTGCATATCCCTTTTTGGCATGAATTTTTGAGTTTTAGGCCAAAGACATTGTAAAACAATGTGTCAAGCATCAGGCAATGGTCATGCAAAAGTTAAAGAGAACTTCCTGTTTTGTAGGTTTTAAAAATATTAAACACTTCAGACATCTGGTTCCTATCACCTCCACTGAAAGGAAGTTTCATGTCAAACCACTCAGAATGACTTTGTTTACACCTTAACTGTATAGGCATGGAGAAGCTTTATAATGGGCAGAATTCTTATTTAACAAGTTTTTTTTTTTTTTTAAGAAAAATCAGTTGTCTGTTTTAAATAACACAAATCAAATCATGTACTACTTATAGGAGTCGCTAAATGAGTCATGCATATCATGTTTTTAAACATTTCAGAATAGGTGTTGCAGTAACTTTTAAATGCAGCATGAGGGTTCCTGTCTGGCTCATGTTACTGACATCACAAAATATAAAAAAATAAATTTGCTGATTCCATGTTTGGAGCAAAAAATCTGCCAATTATGACCTGCCAGTGTCTGATTCCAGATGTGTAGCCCTAGATACAGTTTGAACAAATCAGTGTGAAGGGTGAAAATGTGACAAATTGGATTTATTTTCCATTCCGATTTGTTTACAGTGGTTAACCTCATTAAATGTTTTGATCGCAGTACATTCAGAGACGTACTCTTTAACCTGGCCACAGTAAAATATTAGCATGGAAATGGAGCTTCCTGCGTGTTACCGTGATTTCTATCACTATGTAAAAGAAATATGATGCTATCTTTATTGTTGGATTCCCCTTTTTTTGATTCTGAATGACCAGATACACACTATAGAACTAGTATTGTTTCAGTACTGATAATGTATTGGTAGCAGCACCAACACTACCACTTAAACGCAGTATCAGCAATAGGGATACCAGTTCCAATTATGACCAACACCACAGAACAGTTTGTACCGGTTGTTATTTTGTCCCATTCTTCATATATCTGACTTCTAAGACCTTTTGCACAGTAAAGTTATAAGTGACATTTGTGAATGTAACTACGTATGAAGTACTTACAATGTTTACCAGAGTAATCCCTTATATTATCATATTATTAGCTTATATATTAGCTTATATAGTAATCCCTTATGGTTATTTTAGCTATTGCTGAATGACAGTTCTTGATGCATTGCCGTCTGAGGGATCGGAGATCACGGGCATTCAACTTATGCTTTAATGATAGTATGCACCGTAGAGGGAGAAATATGCAAATACTTAACAATTTTTTTTTACAGGAACAATGCTTTTGAACAATTAGTATTTTTTCAAGCATTTATTGATCAACTTATGTCCTCAAAGACTCAGCCTTTTGTGGATACTGGTTTTGTTATGATTTAGTTTTTGTTTACCTCACTACTAGCCCTTAACTGGCCAATCCCAACTTCATCAGCGACAGAAGTGCATTCACATATTAATCATTTAGTACACAGTTAATTATGTAACTGCATGGGAGTGAGAAAGATCACCCACAGCGATGAGTTTATGTGTTGCACTTTGTGGTCTATTGTTGTCTCCGGGGACTTGGTAATGGCAAAGTCTGCTATAGGTACTGCCTCCAATATGCAGTGTTACCCTGGAATGTCTGGCCAGAGAAGTAATGGGCTCTGAGACCTGCAAGTCTCCAATGCCTTTTACATTAGAGTTGTTTGAAAAACCAACAGAGGTCGTGCTGGTGTTTGTCCTATCTGAGGAAAACAGAGGCCAGCTGTATGTCTCGCTGAGAACATTGACTGACAAACCCTGGGGCATTTCTGAATTTGGGTCAAAATCACAACCTTCACGCTACCTTTCAAACCTTGTGGCCTACTTTTCAAAGTGATTCTCTGAGTGGACTTTCAAACTAGACCCGTTTTTAAAACTGCTGCTGAAGAAGGACTTGTACCAAATCAATTAATAGATTAGTAGTTTATATGTATCATTGTACCAAATTAGTTTAAATTCAGACTTTAAAATCCATTTTGGATGCTTGACTAACTTTTGTTTTAAGTGACTGTTTTTTGTTCAAATGCAAGATGGAACGTTCCATTTGTCACCACCAAAACAATAACACTACCGGAACTCTCCTAAAGCTTTCTGTAGTATAAAATTTAGCATATTATGGGCATAACTCAAAAACACTAGCCAGTACATGACTAGCAAACACAGCTTCGACCAGTTGTACACCCAATTCATAAGATTGTACACCGATCCAGAATTTGGAAATCAGTTTAAAACAATGGAATCTAACTGCTCATCATTAGAGACAGAAATGCACTCTCACTTTCTGCTCTAAATTGCAGGGTATGGCTAAAAATAGGGCTCCACCTATGGACTAATATTCGGTGGTAAAATGACACTGAATTTAAAGTGAAGACTGTATGAAGAAAGTGAAGAATGTAAAGTGAGACAGGATTTTTTTGAAGTTTGTTTTTTAACACGTGATCTTTTAACTTAACTTTGAATGAGCAATTTATAAGATAACCACAACCTGTTGAATTCAAACTCTGAACAAATAGGGAGCAACATATTACCGGAAAGTTGTGGTGTCCCTTCTGTTGTAACAGACAAGGAAATGCATAGTCCCTCCTCCTCCCTCTTCACTAGAAGAAACGCTGGAAAAGGATGAAGTTCCCCACAAAACTTCATCCTTTTCCTCACCAAGAGCATCTCCAGCAGTGGAATGCCATGCCAATGTTAACTCTTGTTTTGCTTCTTTTTATATCCCTTCTTTTCTTTGCAGACAGCAGTGTTGATAATGGTTGCATGCCGAGAACCATTGTTGTATTTACTGTTCCTTTCATTGGCTACCTGTCTTTGAATAATCTAACCAGGAGCAGTAAATTCAACATGATTGACAAAAGGAACTGCCATCAGGGCAGTTCTTATTCTTCAGTCTCTCATGTCTCATGGATTGATCATCAATACAGTGACTTACTATTGCCTCCTGAGGGTACAAAATGGTATTACGAGACAGAACTAGCTGGTTCAGGGCTAGCTGTTAAGCATGCAAACTTTAGTAGTTGTGGTATAGTAGTAGTTTTAATTTCGGTAGTTTTTTAGTTCAGTTTTAAACTAACAATCTTACACCTGCACCTATATTAAGATATTAAGAAAAAAATATAAAAGAAATTTTATATTTTTTCATAAGTTTAAATGTAGGGTTTAAGATTTGGGGCAACAACCTCTAAAAAAGGAAGTAGCCTATCAGTTATAACATGTTTAGCTTATTACTGTCTCAATTAATGCCTTAGTGGATAACATAATTCTTGTAAATATCTAAGGTCTGAATATTTAATTGTTGTTTTTTTTTAGTTATTATTTTAAGGACTGCATTTTGAACAAATGTAGTAGAATGGTCCATATAGTAGATTAATATGATATGGGTAATACGTTCATGAATCATCTTCTTATTCTAATATATTCCATAGCTCTTGATTTTATACTGTGCTGGAGGACAAGAGTTGTTCTGATTTTATCTGCAATGCACTGTTTCAGATTGTTTGCGGTGGGTGGTCGTGATGGGAGCTCCTGCTTGAGGTCGATGGAGTGCTTTGATCCCCACACAAACAAATGGAGTATGTGCGCTCCAATGGCGAAGAGGAGAGGAGGCGTGGGTGTGGCCACGTACAACAGTTTCCTCTATGCAGTCGGTGGCCATGACGCACCAGCTTCAAACCACTGCTCTCGTCTGTCCGACTGTGTGGAGAGGTAATAATTAGCAGTAAAATGCTGTCTTCAGAACAGCTCGTTACTGTGCTACCAAAGGTCCTGATGGCTCAGGCACCAAAACGGCAGCAGTTCATGAAAGGTTTTTCTGGCTGCGCCACTAGTCACACCTTTCTCAGTGGAACCGCAGTTACCTTACCACTGTGGAATGTGTTTTCCAGCACACTTTTCCAGCCATAATCTGGCTTCATACACCCCCTGCTGATGCTGCAGGGAACAGCAGCCATCACCTGCAGCATGTTGATCTCAGCAGTAGGCTCAAATTAAACAGCGTGACAGAATGCTGGATAAATTAAACCCACCTAAATAAAACATAATCAAAGAATGAATAACAATAAGCCAGCACAGTATGCTGTAGGGGGATGACGCTTCTTTTATTGAATTGCTTGATGTTTCTTTGCGCTTGCTCTAAAATACGGCAGTAAATGAATCAAATCTACACCCAACAGATGGTCATCTGAGACAGTCATAAAAATGACTGAACAAAAAGCTGCTGTTTACCCATGCATTGTGATATCGCTCAGTAGGTTCTGGCATTATGCCCTACTAACATAAATGCCGCAATCTGTCAAACAGTGAAATAAATGAACTTGTCCTACTGATTGATTTTATGTAGACACAGTTGCCTTCTTTAGTCCACTTGTATCTGAAATGCCTTTGCAGTTCTAACACGGTAACACATGCAGAATTTAATGACCTCTCGTCCCTACAATAGGATATCAATGTGCTGAACAGTAAACATTAATGACCTCTCTTGTAACGTAGGTTTGTTATTGTTTTTACAGTTGCTTAGAGCTGGATTTCAGCCTCTGTCTCTCTGCTCTGTCGTTGCAGGTATGACCCAAAAACAGACACGTGGACCACAGTGTCGTCCCTCAGTGTGCCTCGTGATGCAGTGGGAGTATGTTTGCTCGGGGACAGGCTGTACGCGGTCGGTGGCTATGATGGTCAGTCTTACCTAAACAGTGTGGAGTCCTATGATGCGCAGAACAATGAATGGACCGAGGTAACTTTGATCAATGTTACAGTTTCTTTATGGTCAGATTTTGCACATTTTTCGATGATGCACACCTCTTCACCAATTTGTTTGAGGTCTATTAAAGTGTGATGGCTCTGGATTAAAATACCACTTGTTTATTTTGCGGAGCACTCCTGGTGTTCTCCTAAATTAAACGTCACCCTTTTTTGTTTAGTGGTCTTAGAATGTGAAAAGCAGTAAAGCATTCTATGAGCGTTCACAAAAAGGAAGTGAAAGCCTTTCCTGCTATTCATCTCTTTTTCCACTTTGCTACAATAGCAAGTACACAGCACACAGTTAACCCTCCAGTGATTTAAGGAACATGTGTTATTCATCCAGCATGTATGTTTTCAGTATTCTAAGAAAACCTTGTATTTGTGAAAGCATAACTTTATAGAAGAACAAAAAAAACTCCTTAACATTTTTAAGGGCCTGTATTGTGTAAAGCCAAATTTACCAAGTGTAAAACATCTTTAAGGTAAGACTATAATGTAGTATAACCCAATTCACCAAACCTAAGTAAGCGAACCCTCTTAAAGTTTTAAGTGTAACTTTCACTCCCCAGTTAATCCAGTCCATGTATGGCAACTATGCAGAGTATATTGGCCTGTTTTGTTCTGTTTGAATTGGAATTGTTTTTTGTGATGTCACTGAAGTAAACATATTTACGTATGTGCTTCTTTTCAGTCTATAGCAGTTACACGCGGTGTTTCAGCCATGCCTGCTTTTTGAATGTTGCACATTAAAAGAAAACCAATCAGTGGTCTTTTACATAACTCGGTTAGTGACAGTAACAAATACAGTCTGTTTACTTTTAAGGGGTAAAGTTTGGAAATGGTGTTGCAAAAATTAATGATCACATTTATGCATTTGGTAGACTTTTTCATCAAGTACATCTTACAGTTGAATCATATTAAATAGGTAGGCAACTGTAGCGTAATAATTAAGTAATAATAAGACAATAATTTGTCTCACATTAATTTCAAACTAACTAACCTGGAAAAGCCATCAGTCCTGTGTGGAATGATACTGACACTTCTTTCTGTAAAAGATTGTCTGTAAGTTTCCCCAAAAAACAAAACCTTTTTCTTACCAACTGTTTGTTTACCGATTGTTAAGACCGTTACCTTTTGCCTGTTTGTCTAAAAAACTGAGTGCCTTTCTATCCTTGTGCCTCAGTCTGACTCTAATTTAAAGTCATAAAGGCAAAACGTTGAACACCCAGCATAGCGTCTCAGTGCTGGAGTGTGCAACTTAAAAAAAATTCCAAATTCTTGTATGCTGCGCAACAGGATGGCTTTTAGGCATCTTATCCAAGGACTTTTGTAGGTTTAACATGGTGAGCTTGTCCAGGCATGCAGTCAAACCTAGCCTGCTGTGTAGAGGGAAGCAAGATGACCCTTTATGCTACACTAACCACTGTTATTGTTACATAAAACCACAAACATTTTAAACATATTTAAACATTTAAATAAACTTCAAAAATTTGAAGGATATACACCCTTTACCCACCATCTAAAACCTTTAAAGCAAAATTGGACCACTTCTATCTGTCCTATCTGTCATCATGAAATATTCACATGCTGTAAAGGGCACCTGGTGTTTTTAAATTAAACAAATAAATAAGTAAATACATAAATAAATGAGGTTTTCAAATGGCACCAACAATGGGTTGCAGTCAAACGAGCAATTCCCTGAACCCTTCCCCCTCTACACACATACTCTCGCTAAGAAAGACCTGCAGGATAATCTGTCCAAGAAGTGTTCGTCTGCATGCTGAGTGAGAGCAGAGCAGAAGAGTACATTTGGTGGGGTCAGGCTTATGGACATTGGCCATTAACCTCTGTCTCTTTTGCTGTTCTAGGAGGTCCCTCTGAACATCGGCAGAGCCGGGGCCTGCGTGGTGGTGGTGAAATTGCCTTGAGCGCTCAGGCTTTCTGAGCCATGCTCTTACAGCAGACACACCAGCAGTAGAAAAAAAACTCTTGATGTCAACACTTGGAATGTTCTTTCGTGCTCATTCCTCTCTCGCTCGGATGACAAGAATGTGAGGGACCTAATAGCTGAGTGTTGCTACAGTAGATGGAGAAAAACATTGTGATTTATTACATCACTGCTTACAAGATTTTACATTCAACTTTTGGAAATCAGAATTTTTCACATAGAAATGATCTACACCAGTGAATTCATGGAAAGTGTGTATCAAAAGTCACTTTTATCAGAATGATTAGTTTTCATATCCCGTTTACCTCACCATATATATCGTGTTTACCTCATCATACAAATTGAGGTCAGTATTATCAAGTGTTACTAACTTTCAGTGACATAAAACTGAAATGTATGTTAAAAACATAGAACAGCTACAGACTTTTACAGATTTCATTTTTTGTGTGTTTTGTGAAACAAAAAGTGTAATTTGACTCTTGGACAACGCATTTTTTAAAAACCACTGTGAGTACATTCAGTTGTGAGCTTGCCAAACTATACACCCAAAACATTTTTGGAGATCATTCATGCACAAAATCGTTAAAATACACTTTTTAAAAAACATATACGACTAGGTATAGCACGAAATTGACATTTTTTTAAGAAGCTGTCTTTGAAGTAGCTGCAAAAACACCAAAGTAATTACCACGTGATAGTAGTCATGACCTTCAACGTTTACAAAATAGTGAATATACAAATATATCATATTGATATTTCACATTACTGTATAGTTTTTTGTAATTAAGCCATGTACATATTTCCAGAATCTGTGTTGTAAATGTAAATTACGATCATATTGTTTTCAGCATGCTGCTTCAGTATATTTGAATGCCATTCTGTAATGCTCTCAACATCCATTTGCAGAAGTCAGCACTGATGTAATATTTGAATTCTGCCATTTTTCATTGGTTACGTTTTGTTTTGTTTTTTTCGTTGGAAATGTAAATAAGCATTTCACAAGAAACACTGACCTGAAATTTCTGACTTAGGTCTTTATGGAGTCTAAATGAATTTTGCAAGTTAGGTTTTGTAGTAAGTGAGATTCACAAATTCAAAATATTTCAATTTTCATTATTTTATATAGCATGCAAACATAAATAAACTTTTTTTCCTCTTTAGCCTGTCTCTGTGCTTGTTTATTTCCTTTGTTTTCATCCAGTTTTCTGGTCAATAGCTTTGGTATCCCAGATATTTTGCATATCTGTATAGTTGACTTATTAGCCATGAAAAATAACTCAATACTGCCCTCGAAAGGATGTCAGGTGTATATCAGGTTTGGTTAATCTGTTTCCCATAACCTAATTTAGCCACTATAAAATCCCTAAAGACACCATCAGTTATTATAGTAGGTAGTATTGATGTGATGCTTGACTGTGCAATATTTTACAGCATAGACAAGGAACTCAAAATATCAGTTGCACAAAACTGTGATGATATCCACCTTGAATTGCTTTCTGTTGTAGTTTGTTTTGGATTTTTGGATCAATAAGGTTGTGCAATCAGGGAGCATCCCTTTTGTAACTACTGTCAGATGTGGTTTACACAAGATTATTGATGATACATTCAAAGTATCGACCATTTGGCTGCTCTAATAATCACAATGTATTTCTGTTAGACCGGACTTTATTACACTTGGGAGAAGAAATAAAGAACAAAGCTATTGAATCTTAACCTTTAAATAATTAATGATTTATTTGTTGATATTCTGAAATGTCAGGAGATGAAAGTGGTGTGAGTGACCCACAGAAACTAGCTGGGGAGATGACCAAGGCATGCAAGATTGCAAGTAGTCTTTGTTCTTCAAGATAACAAGAGAAAGAGCATGATTGGATGTTTCAAAGGGATTAAAATTGATTATAAATGAAGAGTGATGGTTGCACCACATCAAAAGAGAGCCGAAAGAGTGCAGGTGTTGTTTTGGATCCTGTGGATGCTGAAGATGGCAATGTTTGAAAGGGGCTCTGAAGATACCTGCCCTCCAATTCATGACCTCATGGTGAGCTTCCCCACCTGTCCTGAAAATCCTTGCTAAGATGCCAGATGAAACGAGAACAAGGCTGTAGAGAAAAGTACACACACACTGAGCAAAGTTAAAAGATCACAGCAATTTAAGATCACAAATTATGACGTGCTCTTAGCATTGCTCACAGAGGGGCCTGTAAGAGAAGATGTAACTAGAGTGATTGTGGGTATTAATATTCAGGGACCCAAGCACAAAATGGATGGTTTTCTTTGATTTATTTATTTATTTATTGCTCAGATTTTCATCCATTATTTTTCTTCTCAAGAAGAAAATTTGTGTAGACTGTAAGGCCTACAGAGATTTCATGTCTATAGTACGGCCTCCTCAGGCAAAAGATAAGACCGGTAGAGTTGAAGGGAGTGTGACAGCATGTTTAACGGTTTGGCCCATGTGTCCTACACAGTGAGGCTTCAGACATAATTTAATTTCATTATTTCATGAGAAAAACAGGTGTAACTCATGAAGGCTTTATCTGAGTTAAATAAACTTGATATCACGGTGTGTCAAATGATTCTGAAGTAGTCTGATAACTGAAGCTTTCATTCCAGAGTTAAAAAAAACAGCAAGGAGAAAACACAGCCTCAGCATTCTACATATATATTCAGGGTCCTTGATTAGTATAACTGTCAGCTTAGTATAACTGTGAAAAGGTCAATCTAGTGCTAGACTTGATCAATAATCCTAGCATATGAAGAACTGTTGGTAAAGTCTGACTCACTATAATTTTGTTTCTGCAAAAAGACCCCAGTCCAAAGTATTACACCTCATTAAGCTGGTTGTTGCTTGAACCCTGCACATTGCCGCTTGCAGAAATAATTGATTATTAATAATATTATTACTATATAATTATACTTACAAAGTTGTTTAACAATACTTACTAATGCATTTTAATTACTCCTGAGGTGATATCACAGTTGTGTCTGAATGCAGTACCTCAAATTAGAAACCACAAATAGGGCATCTATTAACTGCACAAAATTGCTCAAATTTGATCTCGTAACGAGAATGCATGTCTGTGGACAACTTTTGGTACTGGACCCACCCCCAAATTTATGAAATCTGAGCTATTTAAACATACGGAGTACAGTCGACAATTAATAACACCAGCAAAACAAGGCTAACGAAATAGCGAGCGAAATGTTACTGTTAGTCACCATAACTGTTTTTTTTTTCTTGAAATAATCTCATTATCTTGAGATAATGTTTATTTTTATTCTTCTACATACGCAACACATAAAGACATGCTTATGTGGCATGCACCGTGTGATGAATGTACCATTGACCCTATTTTGAGCTTTGCTGTCATGGAGTGCGTTGTTTCAGTTTGTTCCCATGTCAGTGTACATTCCTACCTACATTTAACCTTAAATTTCTCATGGGCTGTCCCAAGATGTTCTCATTATGAGATCATATCTGGCACAGCAAGACTAAAAATCGGGCAGTCAGCATTTTCCCACACATGCCTGAAGCTATGACCCTGAAACAGTACATTGACTGGTAACTAGAGCTTGGGTAGAAGCAGATGCTTGCCTTCACATCTTATGAATTGACTGGTGCACAGGGAAGGAGAGTTTGAAGCTGATTTTGAGATATCTGTGTGTTCCAAGATATCTTGAATCATCTTGTGATAATGTTCATAGGTATAGCATTTAAAAGTAAATGGAGATAATCGCAAATTCCACCAAGTGCAAAACATGAGCACCTGTTTATCCTCTGTGTAGATCTACAGTCATATCCTTGTTGCACACCAATATTATGCCAAACTATAGGGGGCAGTGTAGGCAACAGTTCCATCAGCAATCACTATCTTACAACCAATCGGTTCCAATCAAACAGAGATGGCAATGCTGTCCCAAGGTCCGCACTTACGCAGTATGTAGTAAGCACTTGTGTTATCTGTGTGTGGTTTTACTTACATCATGTGTTTTCAAAATGAGAAAAAGTGCCGAAGAGGCTTGGTAAGACTGTGAATGTGTAGATGTGTCGATTGTCTCTGTCTTTTGCTTGAATTTACCCTTTTGAATGTCAAAATAAGAAAAGGAACATCCTTCAGCTTTGCAGTCCTCAACTGTAGCAGCTGCGGGTCACAAACAGAAATAAGACATTAAACATTCTTGCATGACATTTCCAAAATAATGCAATAAAATGTCACCAATGTGCTGAACTGTTGAATCTACACATTGCCCAGTGTCTTTAATGCAGTATTTGGAAAAGGGTGCATTTAGTGTGCAGTGTAGTCTTGCACATTGGGATCTGATTGCACTTTGACATTTACTGGGAAACACAGTGATTCTGGACTTTGGGACAAGCCAACAGATGCAGTCCACAAATTGTTGTTTTTTTTGAGGAGTTAAGTTTATGTAAATGAATAAAGTGTTTTGTTTATATCTAGATAGGAAGGATATATTGGTCTACTGGTCTGGCAAGGTGGCAGATTGCATGGCACTCCTGGTCCACCCCCAGATCACCCAGATTACTGTCCTGCAATCTTTTCAAACACATTTTAAATGCACTTCAGAAAGGCCAATATGAATGACAATGAATGACTAGGCCGTATATAAAAATGATAAAAATCATACTCTCTCTTATATTATTTGATAAATTAAAGCTAAAGTTCAGGAAAAGTTTCAGAATTTTCCATGTAACACAAATGTAGTCAATCTAATTATTTTTTGCAGTGGAGCTAATGTGGCTACCAATTAGCATTGTGCAGTCTGTAGGCCAAAATGGTCACATATTGGTCTTAAACAGTGGTTAGCTGTTATCTAATCTTAAATACTTGGTTATGTGTTTTCTGAATTTGACATAATGTTCTATAAAATGGGGAATATTAATGTCAGATAAACGTAAGTAAAAACTACAGATGCAAGTCTTTTTGAGACCGTGATGCACTTTGGAGCAATTATGTGATTTAGCCTTTTGGTTAAAGATAATTTAATAATTTGTGTAATGCTAACCGGTGCCCGTAAACATCCATTACTTGTGCAGCTCAGCTCCAATGCAAAACTATGAACACTTTGCTTTAACTGATCTACTGCATGTGGAATATGGTTAAAAAGTTGTTTAAAACCAGAGGAATTCAAATAAACAACCCCAGTAGCCAAACTCTACCCCGCTATGGTCACCAAAGGAAAGTAATGTAAAAGAGTATTGCTCTTTCATATGTGCTGTGTTTTTTCAGTGCAATTAGAATCATGAGTCTAGTGTAACTCTTTGACACATTCAAGGGCAGACAGTAAACATTTAACAAGTCCACATTGCATTTGGTCTACAGCAAAACTATGCTGTTTTGGTGAATAGATGTCTGAGCTGTCTTTGTGGGATGTTTTTGAAAGCATCTCTATTTACAACAAGTACGGTGCATCACAAAAGTTTGTTTAATAACTGAGATGGCTGTATAACCTAAACTAATTCAACAACATTGAATTGGACCATATTACGGGGAAAAAATTCTTACTTTTTAAATACAAAACTTTGTTGTAGAACTCAGACTGTGTTAATGTTTCACCCCCAGTCTATACAGTGCATATATGGAAACTGTTCTGAAGTAAAAAAAAACAAACAAAAAAACCCCAAAAAAGTGTTTTTGTGCTGTCAAGAGAACCATCAACTTTGCACCATTCTGCCTGCAGCGGTTAAGCTAGCCCATCCACATTAATGTTATAAGAAGGGTTTCATTAGGGTTTTAATGGACCTTCATAACTTTAGTTAGTTGGAATAGGATGGAAAACAGTATTTGCTTTGGCATAGTTGAATAAGAAGAGTTCAGTACATAGAACCGAAGAAACATTATTGTCACATTTGCAAAAGAGGGCAGTAAAACAGGTTGATTCCATAATACTACACTCTTACCCAACAGTCTTGATGTACTGCCCCAAAAGCAAGAGCAATGAAAATAGTGGACTATGTGGAGAAATCTACCATTCCAGGGAATGTCAAAACTTTTCATACCTTCCCAAGGAACTCAACTGTCAACATGCATGGTTGATGTTCATCTTTAATCGAGACTGAAGTCTGTTTCCTATTTGCCAGCTTCTTAATCTAATGTCCTAAACCCAGCCTGCATGTAGCAGCCAAACAGTGTGACTTTAGCCATACTGTGCCAGTTGAAACAGATCATCTTAGGCTGAAAGTCTCATAGTGAACAGACAATATTAATTTACTTTGTGTCGAGGTAATGCTAGCTAATAGCAAGCTCCCAGTTAGCATATCTAGCTGTTTAGCATGACGACCAAGCTTAATTACATGGAGGTAAATTTTGACATGTTGCTTCTGCGTGATCACTGTAAACCAGCAAATCAGAGCAGAGCTCGTCAAAAAAGAGAAATGACTTGTTTCATTCTAGGGCCAAATCACAGGGGTGTAAAACCACATATCCGGGGTCAACCCAAAGAGGATGAGTTTTTCCTTGCCACTGTCACCTCTGATTTTCACGCTTGGACTCGGATTTTCTGTAAAGCTACTTTGTGAGAACAGCTGTTGTAAAAGGTTTTATATGAATAAATTTGACTTGACTTGACTTGATATACTAAAACCATATACCTTCTAAATAAACACCAGAGAACACCACATAACTTGAAATGATGAATAGAGACATTTCATGGCACCTTTATTGAACAGCTTTATTTGCACTTTATTTGCAATTTTTTAATGTGAGTGGAAACAAAATGCATTCATTTTCAATTATTATGCATTAGTCTTCTATTTCCTGCACAATTATATTACTGAATATTTCTGCACTCTAAGGCACCCCAGGGCCCCCGGAAGTCACTGGCCCACCAATCAGTAAATCATCTTTAGATTTAGAACCTTTAATTGGGTGATAACATGTACCTACCAACAACAACATAAACTGGCTTAACTTATAAACCCTCTTCCTATTTAATTAACTCAAACAGTAGACTAATGTGCATGTCCATCTATGTCCATTGACATAACAGTCATGAATAATGAAAGATAGGATCTACTTTAGTGTATATGTTTACCAAAACTGTCTTCCTTAACATATTGCTATTTATGAATGATAAAATGAATAGAATTTAATTCAACACTTTTCATCTTTCATATGTGCCGGAATGAAACACTGTCACTAAGCAAGCCTTGAGTTTGCTGGTGTACACATTTTCTGAACTGTTTTTTCTTCCCCCTCAGGCCTGACAGCAGATGGCGCTGTTGTACTGCAGCAGTCTTATTGGCACTCAGCACAAACATGAGGAAAAATCAAAGGCCAGCTCTTCTTGCTGTGAACAATAAATGTCAACCAGCATCAACTGGGTCAAGGACAAATAATTGAGCTAATAATCCTGCATAATTATCAGGCCAGGCTGATGAAATATGAAGAAACAATATGCAAAGAATCTCCCCTGCTGACATCTAAACGGAGGTTCATATCAAACTACAGTAGCCGATGCCTGATCAAAACGTCTGATCACTCAGGGTACAGCTTGTCTTGGTCATGTAGGGACAAAATCGGAACAGTTGTAATGCTAATGCAATGCTTTAAACTGTTAACCTGACAAATCTGCTATTCTGAGGGTCCTGGAACCAAAATACTCAACACCATTCTAAAAAAATACCTCACTGCTTGCAAGAAGGCATTCAAATAAGCTTAAACCACTTTTTCAAGGTTTTTTTTTTTTTACTGTTTCTCTTGATAAACCCCATTTCAGATTGTTCACGTAGCACAAGCAGAACCTTATTTTACTTGTTTTAAATAGTGTTGAAGCATAAAGATTTGGAGGCATGTGATAGCTGGATAATTATGTGTTTGCTGTTTTTTTCACTTCTGTGATAAAATGTGATATTTCAGTCTCTTTCAGGTGCAGGCACTATTTTGTCTGGATTCACTCTCTGTTCAATGACCAGGCAGACATTGGTTCCCTATTCATATGAACAGCTATTATGTGCTGGGAGAGAAAAGTGAGGTCAAAAGGAGGTTTCAGAGCAAAGAGAGTGCAACAGCACAGAGAACACAAGGAGCCGCTACACTTTGCTTACAAAGTACCATCCCTCAGTATAATACAACGTTTTTAGGTTTTGATACCAATACCTTGTCCTTGACATCCCTAAAACTCCCGATTAGGATCAATATAGTATATCCAACTATTAGTGTGCAAAAGTCAGAGACCACTCTTCATTCGTTTACTTTCCGTTCAAATTGGCCATTAAATACAAGCCATTTTTTTCAGGAGATATCACTGAGGAGATTAGATGTGACAATCCACTTGCTTAAGGAAGGGTAAAACCAAAAGAAATGAAGTGACAGAAACAGGAGTTAAACAGGAGCTCATTATTAGAAATACACTCATCATCAAAAGAAGAGTTGCACCAGAAATAATTGCAGTGCTATTTGAAAGGAAGAAAAATGTTACCAGGAACAATAAATGATGATAATTTTAGACTGATATGGGCAATATTTACTGAGCTGCACATACAGAAGTAACGTCTCTCAGTATGGCATCAGGCGTATTTGCAGATTTGGAAGGTGGGTTGACATCAGGCCTTCTGGGTGTGTGATGCATGACAACAAACTGTTCGTCTTGGCACTGACCACGGTGCCTCCACACACAAATTCACTCCATGATGGTCTGGCACAACATCTTTGCAGTCTTTTCTGACATGGGCATGGTGTTAAGCGCAGTCATTGTAATGGTCTGCATGCATGAAGTCCTGCGTTGTGTAGCTGTCTGCCAGTTGTGCTGGCACTAACAGGAGGACTCATGGAAGGCATTGCTGCTTATTTATATGTTGCCTGTGTCATTCTTTCCTGGGCTGTGGGGCTGGTTAGTGAGGTTTGGTACCTACTATCAACAGAGGCTTTATGGTCGGAAGTGACTTGCCTGTATTCTGGCCATATTCAGCAGTGCTGGTGATGGTTTCTTCATTGCTTCTGTCTTCAGTAAAGAGCGTTCATCTGAAGTGCATTCATCTCAAGTAATTTAGGGTCATTTCTTTTGGTCTGTTCATCATGAAATCATTAGTTTTTGAGTGTTTTGTAACTTGAATTGGTTTATCTATTCCAAAATGTATTCCAACATTTGCACACACGGTATTGTACCCAGCAATGTTGGATTTTGACTGTGTAGTGAGAGTTTTTATATTTATAAAATGATGTATATTTCGTTCAACAATTGTTCAGCTGCTGATGTTAATGTCACATTCATGGCTCAATGATACTGATCAGGCCAACAACATAGGAACTGAAATTTGCCACTGAATGCCACAGACTTTTTTGATACTCTGTGAAGGAATTTGGTTGATACCAAAAACGTAGAAGCAGAATTTGTATATGCAGTCCTTATAGGTATTGCTGTCTTTTGGTCTCTTGGCACAGCACAAAATGCCTCAGGTTATGTGTTCATGGCCATGCAGCATCATCTTCAGGCAGCTCTGTGCTCTCAGAGGTGAGCAATAATACAATTGAAAATGAGATGAACTGAGGGTGAGAACAAGGCTTACTTAAGGACTCTTGACCATGGGCCACACATTGCACAGCTGGGATTTGAACCTGAATCCCAGGAGAAGATCTTACAACTGAACAGCTAATCCATTCTGTTGCCCATTGTACCACTTGGGGTACTGGTTTTAATGCGTTTGAACATTGCAGTGCTAGAACTATACAAGGATTAGCCTCACCTGGATCTGCTGAAGGAGTGACTTTCTGAGAAATCGAAGAGCAAAGGAATTGATCTTACAATACAAGGCAGAGTGGGAGGATCAAAATCTAGCTAAGAGTACTTCACCAGAGCGCTAGTCCCAAAACACTCAGTGTCAAAGATTAGATGCGCCCACTGTACCCACAAAGTCGCTGGAGTGCCATGTCTCAAAAGAGAAAATGGGTTTCTACTGCTTTCTTCTCGGTTCCCTTCGAGCTTAAGAGGAGAGAGAGTGAGGAAGAGAGGGTGAGAGAGAGAGTACTCAGGTACAGGTCATGGAGGACGTGTACATATAAGACCTGAGCTGGTATTCCTGAAACATCTCAGAGAGCAAATGCTGATGCAGAATCAGATTCCTTCCAGTCATATGTTGGCCTTGATCACAAAAATCATATTCCTGGATCACACAAACAATTTATTAGGACCGGTCTTCGACTGTATATATTATGTACAATCTAGTTGATGGGTCTCAGCTTTTGAAAAAAGACCTACTGTAAACTGTAATGCAAGAGCTTGGGGGAATTAATGAAAATGCAAATGTTGATCCTGGTCAAATACAGTATGAATTAAACATTAAGGAGGGTTACCCACAACATATCAAAAACCTTGTATCTCAGAAGTGCAGGAGAAGGAAAAAACATTCTTAACTGTTAAAGTTAATGGAGAAGTTTATTCCCAGTCATTTTGGAACTTTTCTGTTGCACCATTCTTCATGAACGAAGAACTGAGGGCTGTCTCCGTATACTTGCCGTTAAGTCAAACTCGTTCAGTGTGGGTGTTGGACTCCACCAAGGTTGTGCCTCGTCTCCACTTCTGTTTTGTGATATTCATGGACAGAGTGTCAATGTGTAGCCGAGGTCAGGAAGGCGTTATGTGTGGGGGCTGGAAGGTGGAGTCTCTGCTTTTTGCAGATAATGTCTTTCCTATCCTGGAAAAAGATGGCATGCCGCCTCCGGACAAGTATCTTGTGGTCTTGTTTGTGAGTGATGGGAAGAGGGATTGTGAGATAGGTTGCAGGCTAGGGCAGTTGGCAGCAGTAAGTTGTGGGTGCTGTACCGGACTGTAAGGGTAAAGAAGGAGTTGAGTCATAAGGCAAAGGACACTATTTACCTGTCAGTCTACATCCCTACACTCACCTATGGTCATGAGCTTTTGGAAATGACCAAAAGAATGAGATCACAGATACAAGAGGCAGAAATTAGCTTTGCAGGGTGGTGGGTCACACTCTGCGCAATAGATTGAGGAGCTCAGTCATGCAGTAGGGGCTGAAAGTAGTGCCGCTACTCCTCCACATTGAAAGGAGCCAGTTAAGGTGGTTTGGGGATCTGATTCAGATGCCCCCTGGCCACCTTTTGTTGAAGGTGTACCTATGGGACGAGACCCAGAGGTCATCCCAGGACCCGCTGGAAGGATTACATGTACAAGATGGCTTGGGAATGGCTTGGGATTCCCCGGAATGAGATGGAGGAAGTTATGGAACATAGGGTTGTGTGGGCTTCTCTGCTTTCCCTACTGCAACTGCGACCCTAGTCTGGACCAAGTCGTATAAGAAGATGATGATGATGATGTTGATTCATCCTGAAAAAAATGGACAGCAGTGATGTGCTTATCTGTACGGTGCATTTCTGCACACCTTTTGGAACTGTTTTCACCTTAGAGAGGGGTTCTGGTGAGTTGTTCTGCCAATAGCAAAACAACTCTAATCTCAAAGCTGCAAACACCCACCCCACAGCAAGTTGGAAGCCAATGGCACAGCAGATATTTTGGGGTGGCAGCTGGAGTGGCATGTCATTATGATTATTATGATTACAGATTAAAGGGCAGTGGGCACTGGCCATGCTGATCATCCCTTACCGGGAACTGGGACTTACTGGGAATACCTGGTTGTGCCCGTAAACCTCCATTGGCCTAGGCGGCTCTGTTGGTGATGCCGTGCTGCTCACAGACTGGGCATAGTTAAGCAGGAAAATAATAAATTTCCCATGTAGGATCCACAATGTACATAACATAAAAGAAACAAAGATCTGAGCACCCTCTCAAAACTCTTTACATGGTTTGCTTACTGTGAATGCATTTTACACAAATTGTTTAAATTATTATTTAAGCAGTTTTGGCCCCTTATAATTTTGGAGATAATTTCTTTTCAGCATTTAGCATTTGCAGCAAAAATAATGACTTTGACAAATACTGAGAAGAAGAAAGAAGAAAGAAAAAAAGAAGAATCAGAGGAATATAGTTCCTCATGCCCTGTCAACAGTGTTTGAAGGATTTCTTAACTGCAGCTCAGAAGAGCACCAAAAAAATCATAGACATTCTCTGCAATACCCATGCAAGACAAGTCGCATGAAAGAAGAATACAAGCTAGCATCTTTAGATGTTCCAAGTCACGACAAGTCTAACAACTGAATCTCTGAGACTGAAATGATCCACTGATTACCACACATTTTAACAAGATACGATGAGCGGGATGCATGGATCAACAAGCTTCTAAGATGAAAACGAGCCCGGCCATTGATTGCTTGTACTGCCTTTGAAATTATGCATAGTACGCCTGTCACCAGGCGACAGATGATTTGGACACTTCTTGTTTTTTTGTTTGTCAAGATTTACATTTGCGTTCTTCTTCCTCAAAGGCAGTCCTCTCCTGTCACACAGGCTGCTGCCAAGTCACCCGTTTGTGGACTCGTTTGTGGACTCTTCACCAGAATGAGTGCAATTAGACGGCTTTGTGGGTGTAAACTGTCCCTCGGCATAAACTATGACACAATGCAATCTATCATTTTAATGAGCTTCAATTTTCATGGGAGACACTTCATAATTTGGAGACTACATGCACTGCATCACTACTCCAAGCACAAAAGAATACATGGTTCCACTGCAGTTAAGCTAATCACCAAACTGCTGATGTAAAATGTTTCACTGATAAGTGTAACCAATATGGGAGAAGAAAAATCAAGACAGTATAATATCATAATATTTTAGGTTTAAAAATAGTATTACAACACAGAAGTGCAAGAATCCATGACTTATTATTTTGTTATGAATATATTTACTACGTTAAACTTATGCCTTCTCTAAAATAACCCCAAAACTCATAATTGGAGTGTACTGCGGAACTTTAAAGCCATCCTTGGGCTAACGACTGGCTGTTGTCCATTGGGCCATGTTTTTTGGCATTGTTTTCCTTTCTGTTTCATCATGTCTAGTTCCACCCTCTAGCCAAGGCCTTGTTCAGACTGCCAGCACAAATCCAAGTTTTGGCATATCCAGGCATATCCAGATTGTATCCAGATTAATGAATTAGTCTGAACAGCAAAAATAAAAAAATAAAAAAATAATACCAGCATTCAATGAGCAGAAGGCAGGAAACACCCTAGACAAGCCACCAATCCGTTGCATCTCCCGTTCACCTGACTGCATGTCTTTAGGAGGAAACCAGAGCACCTGAAGGAATCAGCATGGCAACTCCACACAGAAAGGACTCCAGATGCCCCAGCTGGGTATCAAACCCAGGCCCTTCCTGTAGTGATGTGACAGTGCTAGCCACTGTGCCACTGTGCTGCTCCCTTTTGTATAGGGATTTGTCTATCGCATTTAACCCGTCTGTGAACTGAAACATCCACATACACACACACTAGGGGCCAGTGAGCACACTTGTTGGGGCGGTGGACAACCCTATCCACAGTGCTCGAGAAGCAGCCGGGGGTTAGGAGACATGCTCAAAGGCACTTGACTTAACTGAAAGTTAGTTCCTATCCGCATTTATACGAGCCATACACAGTTTTAAAATCATCTGTAGTGTTCAGAAATGGTTCATTCATTTGAAGCTGTTTCATAAAAATAAATCTACTTAATCTGTCATCTGTAACCATTAGTTTCTCCCACCTTGTTCATGCTGTCATGCTAAAAATATGTCTTGAAAATTATACAGATGGATTAATATAACAAATGACAATCATGGTCACAGTTAGACCTCAATCTGGCGGAACAGTTTGTGTGTTAATCAGAAGTCTATTCACTTGAAAAACAAACATCAACCGTAACAAAACCAATCGTGTACTTTGGAAACAAGGAGCTGAGAGTATGTGTTTAAAAGACCAACGCTAATTATATATTTATATATTTTTTTATTACAGTAGAAATATTCATCTGTCAAATGAAATATATTCAGCTCTCTCAGTAGAGGTGGCAAAAAAGGAAGAATATGTAAAAGTACATGAAACTGAACCCAAAGTGAAATGATTCACACTTGATAATTTAATCATCTGATTGTCTGAAGATATCACAAGCCCATCTGAATCAAAATCTCACAGCTCAGCTTCACAGACCTGACAGCTTTGTATTTCATGCAGGTAAATAATACAATTACATCAAAATTTCCCTGCAGGTTGCAGACAGTGCAGCGACAAAAGAGCTTTGATTAATTGAATAACCTTCTTGCTTTAACTGGTTCTGATGTCTGGTCTAAGGAACACCGGCATGCATCACGGAAGATAATGCCTCTCAAGTTTTAAGATAGAAGATAAAAATAGAAAGACTTTGAAAAACAGACAAACAATTTTTATATACCAAAGCACCAAGCCATGCAAAAGGAAAACAGACCTTGGGCAACCTTTTGCAAAGTTCTACTTTTACTGCACTTCTAAGCATACTGGTTTCAAGAGTGAGGGAGCTGTTAGATAAACTGCTGTTTAATAAACCAACAAAATTAGTTAGTGATCAAAGTCACTCCAAGTTAAATGGAGCCAAGATTATAGACAGATTAAATGTAGACTGGGACAATTGCACCACTTGATGGACTAACGTGTACAGTCCTCTGGGGAATTGCTCTGCCCCGTACAACATTCTGCTGGAAAAAGTCAAGAAAGCTTAATCACTGGTGTTGTCGAAAAGGTGGGCTTTCTTCCGAGACCTTATTGTTAGCTGCTTTTGTTAGTGAAGATGAACTACCCATGACAATTAAAGTTCCAGACCATTACTCTGCCTGAATAGAGGTTACCCTTAATGCCTAACTGCCTTAAAAAGAGCTCAGTGCTGGGTTTGTCCAATTCCTTGTGAAATTGGAACTCTTTTCAAGTGTAAGTGCTTCCAACAACAAGTCTTAAAAAAGCAAGGGCTGCCTGTGGAACAGCAAACATACAAAACATACAGCATTTATTAACAAAAAGCAATAATGATCACACACTTGCAGCTCAAAATACATCTGCAATATTTAAAATAATTTTTTTAGCACCGTGAAAAAGCATAGAACATAAAATTCAATAGAAGCCTCAACAAAATAAATAAAAACAATATGTGCATTTGGTCTATAAACCCAATGCAAAAATTTGGTCTTTTTAAAATCTTCTATTCTTCCGCGAGACTTTAAGTTTAGCAAAGAAATGTGCAGAGCTATAACCCAAACACCTTTGGGTTATCGCTCTGGTGCATAAGCATTGAGATAAAGCACTGGTCTGTGGAACAGTTCTAGACAAGATTCTTCGGAACAGATAAAAACAGAAAAGTGTGTACCAAAATGATGAAAAGAGAAAAAGTAAGAAGAGGGTGTAGCACATCATCAAATGTGGTGGAGGTAATGTTATGACATGGGCATGTATGGTTGCCAATGGAAATGGCTCACTAGTGTGTACTGATGATGTGACTGTTAATAGAAGTAGGACAGCTATTCATCCTCCTAAGTGTATAACAGCTACACTTTCTGCTATGTGTATAACAGCTGCACTTTCTGCTATGTGTATAACAGCTATACTGTCTGCTAATTGTACAACAGCTATACTTTCTACTAAGTATATAACAGCTATACTTTGTGCTACTTTCTGCTCAGTCAAATGCTACAAAACTGGTAGGACAGCACTTCACAATACAGATGGATAATGCCCCAAATCATACAAGGAAAGAAACCCAAGAGCTTTTTAAGGCAAAGAAATGAAATGTTTCTAAATGGCTGAGTCAGTCACCTAACCTCAACCCAATTTAGCATGCTTTCACTTACTGAAGACAGAAAGGCCACAAACAAGCAACAACTAAAAACGTGGCAAAGCATCTCAAGGGATTTCAGTCCTAAATCGCTGACTGCAAAGGATTTGCATCTGAGCATTTAAAATATTTCTTGTATTTATAATTATTATTAAATCCATTGTATGTAGTGCGTATAGGCATGAGTTAAAAAAACTCTCACTGTCCAAATACTTATAGACTTGACAGCATATATACTGTAAATTCAATGACATAATGTCATTAATAACCTTGTTCTTGCAATACGATAACTTTCTAACTCTAATTCAAGTTAAAGTAACTTACATCCATGAACTGTTGATCTATCTCTATTGGCCCATTCATCATGAATTGCTCGGACAACGTAGAGAGCAGCTAGTGATTTCAAATGATGTAAAATAAACAAAGAAACAAAAGCACATTGACTGGTTTTGATGTGAGCATGCTTGGTACTCTGAGTTATTTTCGCTAGACTATTTCCCAGAATATTCAGAGAATAAACACTGGAACCAGGGCAAAGGTGACAGTGCTAAAACCCAAGGTCATGTTCTATAGCTGCCAGCGAGGGGGCATCTGTACTGCAGTGTCCCGCACTAATTTAATCACTTTTGGAGCACTCTGCAGGTGGCTTCACCATGCGGAACAGCTTTAAACAGTAGAAGCCTATAACCCTAGCATAGTGCCAGGAGGCCTGCCCCAAGCATCGCACTCCCTGCACCTCCCTGATCCTGACAGCGCTCTTCTGAGTATGGATTTGTGCCTATCCCTGTTAACAATGTCGGAAGATTAATTTGATGGTACCATGCATTTAACCACTGAGCCACAGTGCTTGGTATAAGTTGGCACATGGTAGCCTTCAGCTTTATAAGACAGGTTTCTCTTTTAAAAATTCAAGCTCTGAGCTTTTCTCCAAAACCATTTTTTAGTCTTTAACAAGCTTCACGCCATTTAGGGAGAAATGAAGTTCTGAGGTTTTAGAGTCAGAGACAGAGTAGACCTCTGCATTCAGACAAGACATATTTTCTACATTTTCAGCAAGGCTCCTGCACTTCCGTATTTAGGGCATTTGTATCATTTATTCACGTACAGTTTGAAAGCAACATAAATTACTTAAAAAAAACCTCTTAGGGAATATTCACATTCCAGAACTATGTTTTGACACAACACAGCACCTAACACACCATGCTGAGTCTCAGTAGTGTGACCTTATATCAAGAATAACAATATTCAGCATGTAACAGTAAAAGAAAAACATTATTAAGGAAATAATGGCCATTTCAAGCCAATGGAATCGCAGGGCTACAACAAGAAAATGTCTTGCTTAAATAACAGGGCACTCATGCTTTATTTCACAGTTTGTTCTGACACACGAGTTGCAACCCTTATACTGTCTAGTCTGGATCCTTTCAGAGAAAGCATACACGTCCTTGAACGTTAAGCACCCCTCTACCATGGTAAGCACATAACCTTCAGAAGACATCTCACTGCTTGAGTCTCAATGACCTTAACCTGCACATCGCCCTTGGCAAAGAACAAACATGTGTACACATTAATCTTTTGCCCACCACAACTTAGAGTTTTCTCAAGGCCTATAAATCGAAACAGACATTCTGAACATGACAAAGTATGCAGTGAATTGTTCAAGGGCAACAAACTTGAACTTTTGAAAATAATAATTAAGCTACAGCTCTGTGTCGTATTAATATGGCTAGCACTTACAAAGGCATACCTAGTAAGGAGTCAAAGGAGTCTACTGCAGAAGAAAATTGCAGTTTTCGTAAGTTATGAAGTGATTAAACGTTTGATTAAACATCCCTGCCTAGATACTTCCAACATTTAAGTCTTCAAGCTTTTCTTGGGCTACATATACAGCACAGTACTCAGGACTCAGAGGCCACCCTTTTATTAACTGTTTGATTTCCGGTCAAAATGGCCATTTTAAGTGGTCAGATGACATGTCCTGTTTGTTTTTGAAGTGGAAATGAGTTCACATATACTCCACACATCCTGTAATGAGAATTAATGTTTTTTGTTGAGTTTAACTGGACAACAAAGCAAAAATATGTGACCAACGCAAATGTTATGGAATATTTTATACTGTATTGTGGTGAACCTAAAAAATAAAAAAACTTTTATGCTAAAATTACCAGTAAAATACCCAAGGGTATTTTACCATAGTCTACCCAAGGGTATTTTAGAGAATGCATCAAAGATGGGTTTTTGGCTAAACTGGGACACAGTAGATCCGTCTCTCTTTGTAGTTTGTGTTAATAACAGGTACAAATCGAGCAAAGGTACTGAAGTCAAGCAGCACCATCTCCTCTCTCTTAAATAAGCTGCAGCTCCCAACTATGTTATTCAAATGCACAGGGCATAGATCAGATCACGCTCAGTTGGTGCAATCAGAAAAAGTGTGATTTTGCTTTGTAGGCATTCTTAATAAACCGGGTCACGGAATTTCAAGATTTTAGTGACAATTATGTTATTTTCTCAGTTAAATTAAGTTCTATATTCATTTTACATTCATTTTACTCTCACTTTTTTCATGATCACTAACCTCCAACCGTCAGTCTGCTTCGGCTTCTTTCTCTCCCTCTGTTATTGTGTTTGGAAATAAAATCGTTTACTCATTCTTTCCACCATTAGCAAAACAACTCTTCTCTTAAGGCTGCAAACACAGCGAGGGGTAAGCCAATCACTTGACAGAAATTTAAAACAGTGCATGCTCCTATCTCTCAAAGTTTTTAAAGCACTATTTATGTGTTGTGATGATAGTTTGCATAGTCTACCAGGTACAGTTGTACAGGTGCTATCAGATCCATTTTTTAGAAAAAAACATTTTTTTCACTTATTTGAAATGTGATATTTGCGAGGTTCCAAAGGTGTGTTGGGGTATTTATTTTGTGTGTCACAATGCCAGTAACACATTCTTTGCTTGCAGGCTTTAAGATTGGAAGACATGTAAAAGTTAAAGCAGCGGTAGGCGCCCATAAGAAAAGAGCAAACTAATTAAATGCTGATAGATTTCATGTTATACTTGGAAGTTTTGAGGGGAGGGGTGTGTTTAATAACTGTTCCTTCCTTTGCCTGTAAAATATGCTTAATATCCATTTTGAATGGAAATGTACACAAACCAATGGTTGGTCTCAGACTTTTGCTCAGTTCTACATATAATGTCTTATTGAATATAATATTTCCAAAGACTGAACGCTTTAAACAAGCTTATATTAGAAGATGCAATTAGTCTCAATCAGATCTATTGGATGTGATGCCGCAGAGCGGGACAAAGCCATGCTGTGACTGCCAGTGGGAGGCTTTTTTTTCCCCCCACCGATGCCTTCTGCCAGAGCTTTGAAGTCACAGCCCTGTCACAGGGAGTGGAGCAATAGCAACTAGCAGCCACTATGACACAAAAGCCACTTTCATTGTATTTCAAGCCTGAAGCCTCCCTAAACATGTCCTTCGCACCATTTACAGAAGTGGCTTCCTGAGTGAGCTCAGCTAGCAGAACGGTGGACAATGGAAAGCATCTGAGAGTCCACTGCGGCATGTTAAGCAACAGTAATCTGCCGCGGCGGCAGCACTAAATACCAGTGCATAACTCGGCATCACCATGACATTGCACCTGTTTGGAATTTCAGATGGACCAGCAACGGCGAAGAACTGGCACGAGAAACCTGCTGCTTTTGTTCTATTTGGAAACCCGTGGCTCTGACAAAACAAAGCGGTGTCATTAATATCACACGTAAAGGGAAAACATCACAGCCATGCAAGCCTTGTCAATGCTAAGAATGCTCTGTGCTCCAAAAGCAGGCATAAATTAGCCTGCCCCAGCATATGCCGGGCTGGTCAGTGAATGATTCATCTGCTCTTGTAACAATATTAGCTCAGTGCAAAGACAAATCTGAAGACGAGGCTTTCTTCCAGCTCGCTCCCAAAAGCTTAATATTGTGCCATGTGGAGAATGATGTAACATAAAGACACAGCAAGTTGTGCAGCAGCTTAGAATGAGGGACTCAAAGGAGCTGATTACTGTGCATCATCCAGCATACAACGTACACCGCCCAAGTCTCCAGCGAGATTCTAAATACTGTTTGACTATGATAACAGACGGTTTACAGACTCTCTGTACAGGCAACTTACAATAGCTCTGAAAGTGATCATAAGCCTTCAGAGCAGGCTCGCAAAAAAGCACCACATGCATCTGATGCACTGAAAGTTCTCTACAGTCAGAACTACTACGGCAATGTAGCCTTTTTTTTTTCTTTTCCCACTGATACTTTATAACTACAGACATAACATGATCTTTTAATGTGAAAATGAGCTATGCTGTTCATTTCTCTCTCATGATAAAAGCAACTTTTTAACCACAGAGGAAAATTTCCAGTGCTAAAATTAGTACTAATGATTGAATTTTCCCAAACTTGGCAGAGACAATCGTGAGAATTCAGTATTATATGCTTCAGTTTAATGTGAATGCAAAGTTTCATCCAATTTCAAGTGTAATTAAAGCAGTGGGAACTTTAATTGTAAAATGAAAGTTTTTGCCCAAAATGTTGGTCTAGCATTAAGCTTATCATCGCTGTCCAAAGAAAAATCAGGAGAGGGCAAAACATTGTTTACCTTTAATGTAAGGTAATATAAAGAGTTGTTTTTCTATGCATTTCTGTAGGTCCATTCATCTTGATGTTTTTGCACAGTGTAAAGGACAGCTGCTGCGCTGAAATAGTGTACGCTCATTGAGCACTTAGAAAAACTATGCTAATACTAGCTAGGGCCTTCCTTTGCTCTCAAAACAGCCTCAATTCTTTGTGGTATGGACTTCACAACATTCCTTTGAGATTCTGGTCCATGTTGGCACTTTTATGTGGCGAATATCCCGTTCTACCACATCCCAAAGGTGTTCAATAGGATTCAGATCAGGTGACTGGGAAAGGGAATGAAGAACACTGAACTAATTGCCACGGTCATGAAACCATTTCGAGATGACTTGTGCTTTGTGTGTAATCATGTTGGTAGTACCCATTAGAAGATAAGCAAATTGTGGTCGTGAAGGGCTGCACATGGTCAGCAACAATACTCAAATAGGCTGTGACATACAGTTGATGATTGATTGGTATCAAAGGGGCCTAAGTATGCCATGAACACATTCCCCCACATGACTACACCACCTCCACAAGCTTGAGCTGCTGACTCAAGGCAGGTTGGGTTAATAGATTTAGATTCTGACCCTACCTACAAATTCTGACCCTGTGTGCTTTAGCAGAAATCGAGATTCTTCAGGCCAGACTATATTTTCCAGTCTTCAACTGTCCAGTTTTTTTGTGAGCCTGTGTCCACTGGAGCCCCAGCTTTCTTTTAGGCTGGCAGAAGGGGAATCCTGTGTGGTCTTCTGTTGTTGTACACCATCCACTTGATAAGTTTGATGTTTTGTGTATTCTGAGATGCTTTTCTGCTCACCACAATTTTGGTTATATGAGTTACTGTAGTTTTTCTGTCAGCTTAAACCAGTCTGGCCATTCTCTGTTGACCTCTCTCATTAACAAGGCATTTACAGCTGTAGAACTGCTGCTCACTGGATGTTCTTTCTTTGTTGCACCATTCTGAGTAAACTTTACAGACTGTTGTGCATGAAGATCCCAGGGAACGGCAGTTATTGAAATACTCAGACAAGCCTATATGGCACTAACAACCATGCCATGGTCAAAGTGACTAAGATCAGTATACTGGTGATTGATGTGAACATTACCTGATGCTGCTGACCCATATATGCATGATTTTATGCCCTGCCCTGCTGCCACACAATTGGCTAATTAGACATCTGCATGGAACAAAAAATCACAAAAGAATGGAGATACTTATTTTATGTTTATTTTTGGACACAGATGATATGCTATAAAATACTCTAAATGCTGTAGTTCATTTAAGTAAAATGAAGGATTCTATAGGGAACCAAAAGTAGCATATCCAAAAAACTCTGTTTACCACCTTTGGTTTGAAGAGTCCGCCTTTACTAATTTACTAATTTAGCATCAACTTTATGTGAGATTGTGCATTGCATTTGGTTTTGTTCATGTATTTATTACACCTTGTAGATAATCATAGGAAACATTACCCTTTGGCGCACTGACCATGTCACCAGATATTAGCATTCCACAAGATGGCAACATTGATTCATATTCTGGTCCTGTACCTGTGACAGTCATCTTCCCCGGCACAGGCAGAGTGAGGAAAGAAGGAATATGCAGTTAGCATTGTTCTTCACAATGCAGCCACAATTTAGGCCAACAGCGTCATACTCTTCAGGAGTCAAACCATAAGACAGACAACAAAAAGTTGCTCTCTTGTTATAATAAAGACTTGGATTAGAAGCTGGTTATATAAAGCTTTAAAGTCTGTGAACAACAAAACAGTACTTCAGCAACCACTACAGCACACAAGAGACCTTAAAAGGCATTTTCTTCATCCGTCTATTGACCATCTCTTTTTATTTTACTTAAATGCTGCATTCAGAGTAGAGATTAAGTGCTGTACTGTTGTACGTCAATAACTTTACCATTATACATTCCTGCCAGTTTCTACCAGAATTCACAAACTTAGACACTGAGTTACTGAGTTACTTAGTTACTGAGTTGAAGACAAAAGTCAATTTGATAAGATCTGGGACGGTCATCTGTAAACTTGGCCATGCATGGTGGAGTACTGGGCATTGGGTAATGTTTCCTTCTCCAAATTTCTGCCATGGCTCCATCAGATTACTGATACATTTGCATTCAAGTCACTTGAAACTAGAGGTACAGCCATTGTGCAGTTCTTAAAAGTAAAAAGCTGACAGGGACAATTCAGCAAAATCAGAAAGTTTAGACTTTACAAATAATATGTAAAAGTGGAATGATCCCAAAAGCTTCCATTTTGTAGTCCATTCCAGTTGAGTGTCAACGTAAAGGCTTAGAGAAATGAGTAGTTTATTGAATGTGTAATTTGTAAGATTTTTAGTTTCAGATATTCCAAAAGCAACTAAAATAATAAACAAAATGTAAAGAAATACCTTTTGACGTTCTGTCAAAGGCATCTATATATAGTTTTGCAGACATATCTAATGAAGTTAGCATGCTTACCAGTTTTGCCACAGCTTGTCCTGTCCCATGGTATGCCTTTTACCTCAAAAGGTGATAGTGACACTGTAGCAGCAAGTCTGCCAACGGTCTAACATGAGAAATGAAAGAAGTAGTACTGTCCTGATGCCGTTTGTTGAGGGTACCATACTGGTTAGATCATTTAAGGTCAAGTAGCCAGTGAAAGGAAGAGTAAATGCGAGTAATCTCTTGCCAATCATGTTGAGGGTACCATACTGGTTAGATCATTTAAGGTCAAGTAGCCAGTGAAAGGAAGAGTAAATGCGAGTAAGCTCCACTTCCTGCTTAAAAAAAACATGTTTAGCGCAATCAATTGAGATGATATAATAGAAGCAAAACAAGAATAAATATTGGAGCTAGACTGGAAAGGAAGAGGAAGAAGGAGCATTTCCTTGTTTCTTATTATATGGATGGCTACCTATTTGCTTATATTATGAATTTGATAGGTTGCATCATCTTACAAATTGCTACTTCAAGCAACAGACACAGTTTTAGTAATCTAGTAAGGAGCAGCCAGTTGATGAGTATTTGCTTGATAAGGTCTGTACAAGGACATTATAGTTTCCCCCTATAATGAAGTGGTTGTGAAATGATTGATACTTGTGAAAAAAATGATAAAGGAAGACAACAATTAAAAGAGAGTCCCTAAAACTATTCACCAAACTCTGCAATACACATGATACAAGTCTTATAGCAATAAATGAAAATCTTAAATCAAGCAACTGTAAAACCTCCATGGAGGTAACTGACTGCTGGCAGAAAAAAAGCTAGCATCTCTTTACAGGAGAAGAAAAAAATACTTCACTTTTATTGTACCACAATCAGCCATAACATTAAAACCACCTCAATGTATCTATACTATTTATCCATTTTATCAGCTCCACTTATCACATACGTGCCCCTTGTAGTTCTACAGTTACAGACTACAGTGCATCTGTTTCTCTGCATACTTTGTTAGCCCCCCAAATCACCTTTTTTTCAATGGTCAGGACCACCAGAGGACCACCACAGAGCAGGTATTATGTGGGTGGTGCACCATTCTCAGCACTGCAGTGACACTGACGTGGTGGTGGTGTCTTAGTGTGTGTTGTGCTGGTGTGAGTGGATCAGACACAGCAGTGCTGCTGGAGTTTTAAACACCTCAGTGTCACTACTGGACTGAGTATAGTCCACCAACCCAAAGTATCCAGCCAACAGCATCCTGTGGGCAGCGTCCTGTGACCACTGATGAAGGACTAGAGGATGACCAACAAAAAATGTGCAGCAGCAGATGAACTATTGTCTCTGACTTTACATCTACAAGGTGGACCAGCAAGGTAGGAGTGTCTAATAGAGTTTACAGTGAGTGGACACAGTGTTTAAACACTCCAGCAGCACTGCTGTGTCTGATCCACGCACAGCACCACTCAACACACTAACACACCACCACCTGTCACTGGTCACTGGAGTATTGAGAATGGCCCACCACCTATGTCCGTAAATTGTTTTGGCTTTACTTCAAATAGCCAAAAAAAATCATCTGCTTGTCTTTGATGGAATTACAACACCTTCTAAGACAGAGGAGACTATGTTGAAAGACAATTTAACACCACAAAAAGCAATGTTCCAGATGTTCTTTCAGCGGAAAGCCTACAGTGTTTACACACTGGGCATGTCACTTCAGTAAAGTGAAGAAAGAAATCCCAAACTAATAAATGTGGTGTGAAAATTTCTTTCCACTTCTTTTTTTGTAAGACATTGACATCTTGGCTAAGTGTTATTAACATCATCATAGCAGTCTTTGAAGTTCAGATATTTTGACAGAAATTTGGGGTTGATGACAACTGCTTACAAAACTCAAGAAATGGGCTACACGAGTCTGTGAAAGAACTGCTCATCATAATTACACAGCATTCAGCAAAGATCAATGGTGAGATTAGAATTGTGTTCTCAGTAGCCAAGAAGCTTAAAACAGATTTTTAGGACTGGAATGAATGAAGCATTAGTGAGCATATGCTTATGCTTGCATATGCTTGCTCCTTTACACGTCTATCAGAAAAGGCATCATTATTACAGCAGTAATGATGCCATTTTGGTTACCTTTCATGTTACTATTTACAGTTACAGCTATCGCCTCCTCTTCTGTCAGTTTTTGGATTTCTTCTTCTAACTGCTGACTTTTGTTGAATCCAGTCAAGTCCAAAAATATGACCATATATAAACTAAGCAGTATACGAACTAAGCAGCTCTGCTAATGTGCACATACACAGTAGGACAGTGCGGTCTCTCTACAGCCTATTTTATAGAGACAGTTTAAATAAATTAATGGTATCAGTGTTTAAACATTGATATTATGTATATTCAGTACATTAAATGTAGTATTATACTGAATTTTAATTGAACAGAGTTATGAGTAAATAAGCTTGATATTAGCCCCACACCTGATACCATCGTATCAGTTACGATGTATCACTAAAATCAGTGTATTTACAGTAGTTGATTTGGGATTTGGAAAGACCGTTGACCGAGACTGAGACAAAGTCGCAAATATTTAAATACCGTTTAAATATCCCATATGTGTCGGGTCCACTCTCCCCTGGCCCTAAGGGGCATTCTAGCCTAGCATAAATAATATATTATTTGGTATGCAGTATTCTGTATCCATAATAGCACTGTATCTCTCAGCCTCTGAGTTTTGACAGATTTCATGATTTTGCCTCATTTTGTGTTTTCATCTCATTGCAATACCCAATACGCATGATGAAAATGTCTCACAGTCCTTGGGTGCTGCTTTCTAACGCTGGTGATTTAAGGAAGGAGTGTCCCTGCTGTTTGGGTTCAAAACATAAGTTAATGAATTGGCTGTGTGGCACATTATGAGTTGTATGGCATAGTGTGCTGCATGTCCCCTCCCCCGTATTCAGTTATGTTAGGCAATGTCCCATATTGCTGACACTTAAAGACAGAAAAAAATTGTGAGAATTTCTCCAAAACAAACTACAACTGCTAAGCCTCAGATGAAATCATCATCATACACCTGCAAAACAGCACCTGGCCCCACAGGTGGGTAGTGGTGCTTACTTCTTGCCCGCAGGTTGTGACATTCACAATGTAGTCATGTGTTTATTTTAACAGAAGTGTCAGTCAGAATGTGTTATGGGACGATTAGTGAGCAGCACTGCATCATTTTGTTACAGCTACCATTGCAGTTCAACTGAAGTTCCATCTTCACAGGTTGAGATGGCTTATCAAATATTCTGTTTAACATTGAATGTATATAAATATATAAAATATTCATGCAATTTTACACTAATGCAACATGCCTGACATCTCGGCATGAAGGCTCCTAATGGTGTCCTGTGATATTCCATCCCATGCACCTTGATTATTCTCACACAACTCCTGCAGATTTTATGGTAGGGGTGTTGGTGGAGTGACACCAGACCTTCTGGACGTGTGATGCGTCAACAAACCGTTCATCTTGGTGCTTACAACGTTACCTCCACACATGGATTTGTTGGTCGTCTCCACTAAGACAAAAGCAGGATTTGTCACTGAAGATGACCCGCTGCCATTCTGAGTCACTCCATGACAGTCTGGCATGATACCATTGCAGCCTTTGGTGATGCTGATGTGGTGTTAAGGGCAGTCATTGTAATGGTCTGCGAATGGCAATACCACTGCTGTGCCAATGGTGCTGGCACTAACAGGATGACTCATGGAGGGCGAAACCGCTTGCTGAATGTCTGCAATCATGGCTGTTAGGTTCACTCCACCCATGTCATACAATCTGTCAGTTCTCCCTTCCTGTGGTTCGTGTAGGTCTCCCAGATCCTTTATGTAGCTGGTGCGTGCCTTCTTCTATCCATTGCCGGCAACAGCATGCTAGGGTAATATCAGCACAACTGGTATGGCGCACAATACTTCATTAAGACCAGCATGCTTCCCAGGGCCCTACGATGTGTTCCCTCTGAAACCTCTGTTCTTGGAACAAGATAATTTGCTTCTTTATTAAGACCAAATTCAGTGGAAAAATATTTGTGGTGTACACCAACCAACGCAAAATCAACGGTTTGAATACTGCAACACCACTGCTATACCAAGAAGAACTCTGGGGCAATGCATATCCCACTGCCGGTTTAAATCGGTCTGCTCTAGAAAAGAGCAAATGATGAAAACTGAAATGTCAAGGTGCTGTTTTTAGTTATTTTTCCAGAAAAGAAGTAAACACACCTTCTCAGTTTATTCTTAAAATCTCTTCAACTGGTGCAAGATCCTTGGTAAGTAAAAGTTCCCTGACCACTGCAAGAAAGTTAGAAAATGTGTTCAGAATGCACAGCATCATTAAACTCTGCTTTATACTGTGCAACAGATAGTTCTAATGATACAGTCTCGTTGTTGATTTAGGATTTACTGGCAAGTATTGAAAAATCTGTAAAAACTTGTGTTTTTTTATTTAAAAAATACTGTGACATTTTAATGCTTCTGAAAAGTAATATCTAAAAATTTGCCAGATAGAATTCCTACTACTAAAACATATTTGATACAATATCCAGGGCTTCTTGACTTTGCTGTTTTCTTTATTTTCCAGAACTGTTTATAAGGTAGAGAAAGTAGAGGAGAGGTAGTCATGAATAACATCATGACTGTGATGATCTGCAACCAAATTGCAGCCATGATGTTATTCATGACAACATATTTCGTGTTGCGTCCTGCTGGTTAAGCTAATGGTTTCAACCTATGGCCCACAGCCCACTAGGGTGGGTACAGCATGTGGTCTTGTGGGTTGTGAAAGCTTTTGTGGTCAGTTATGTGACCACAAGATGCAAAAGTTTGGAAATTCCCAGCTGAGATACCAGCGTATGACCACACAGCATGCAGTGGTTTACTCTTTAGTATGTATTATATACAGCATTTACTTACACATGTTTAAATTTGTGAGGAATTTTCTGTAATATGTGATATTTAAATAGTCTGGCGTGATACTGTGAGATCTGGCCCAGTGTATGAGTCTCATAGCCAATGCATGAGAGGTATGTGTCAGAAAGGTACTCTGCAGAAAAATGATGCATTACAGGTGGGCAGTCAGCACTTCAGTCCAGAGGAGAGAGAACTCTGAATTACTGGGCTGTCCAGTGATTCATCTCTGTTTGGCACATAATGCATGTCTGAAACAGGTTTTTGAGATGGAACAGTTAAGCTGTCCGGCTAGATAGCTAACTTGCTAATTTTACATTTTAGCTAGAGCTCCTCATCTGACAACATGTCGCTTGAGTAATGTATGCTCTCCATTGCACTGACGGTTTGAAGACAACAAGGTCATACGGTTAGCGTAGTAATAGTTGGGAATCACTTTTTTAAAGGAACACATACAGTGGGTTTTTAGTGTAACCCTCCCAAAACTGCATATACTCTCTATATATAAGTTCGTAGACACCTGCTCACCTCACATTTTTCAGAAATCAAAAGTATTAATAGGGTGTTTGTCCTACATTTGCTACAGTAACATCCTCTGCTCTTCTGGGAAGGCTACACTTGATGTTGCTGTGAGGTCCAATGTTGAATTATTAGTTTTGGATCACAAATGGTACACCATCTCATCCCAGACGTATTGGATGGAGTTCCATCACTCTAGAGAACATGGTTGCACTGCTCCCCAGCCACTTGGCATTGGCCATGGTGACTTTTGGCTCATGTGTGCCTGTTGTAGAGCATAACATTCTATTGGCAGAGCTTTGCTATGGAGATTATACAAGCTTTGTGCACATCTGAGCACCTGTGTCAGCAATGGTTGCACCTTAAAACAACTGAATTCACTAATTACAAGGGTCTGGAAACTCTTGATAGTGTATGCACGTGCACTGCCAAAAAAAGGTTCATTTTTAAAATGAATTCTAATTTTAATGTGCTGATGGGGCAAGAACTATCCAAAGAGTGAAACATTACATGGTTATTATGCAGCAACAATGCAAAAGCTTTTTGAATATCAGGAAATGCTTATCCTATTGACATCAACTCAAAATCATGGGTTAGAACCAAAGTCTGAAAACCTGGTTAAAAGTGCTGAGTTAATAGCTGATGAAAGATTTAGCTTGGATCTCGGCTTAAAAAAATATTGATTAAACAAGACTTGGTGAAATCAGCCCAAGGCTACCTTTAACTGGGTGTGGATCTACTAGAGGAAAGGGACATTTAACATAGATGAACAGCTAAATTATTCAAGCAAACATGAATTAAAGAAATATATTTGTACAGTCCTCGGAGCAATGATCAGCAGCCTGTATAGAAGAACGTGCAGAGACAAAGGCGGCACAAAAGCAAGTAATTCTGATGGAATATCAGCTAAGCAGTCTTCCTATTGTTTTTACAGTGAAGAACCGTCTTACCAGCGTGCAAGTTTTTGGGGAATTGAGGGAATGAGTCAGAGGGGTTATTCAGGTGTCTCATTGCTTGTATGATGTGTCAGATGCACTGCCACTGACATTGCAGTAGGTTCACAAATAAAGAAGATAATGACTGAAGCAATGAGAAATGTTCTTGTCCTGGAGGAATGGTACGGTGCCTCATCAGCCCACAGCGTTGTGCTATGTGGGTACCTTTTGAAATAACATAATACAAAGACAGTAGTGTCTATTTAGCCACCACCAGAATAGATTTATCGTGAGTGAGAGGTTAATTCAGTTTAATTATTATTTGTATTGATTTATTTATATATTTATTTATATTTAGCCTTTAACCTGGCAAGCCGTATTTTTTTTTTTTCGAAGACTGAGAATAGCCTGAATGCATTAACAGGGTATGTGTGACATCTAACAAAGTACTTGATAACTAATTTTCAGCCATAGCAATCATCAGCATGCTAAATTAATCTGTGATCAGCCCAGCAAGCAGCACTTCTCAAACTTTCTACTCTTTCCCATAGCACCCACAGTCTTGCTTTGTATACAAGGCAGAGGTTAGATCTGAGGAGATGCTGCCAAGATCTTTATCTCGTGGTGTTCTGTTTATGGCATTACATTTCATTATCCTTGGCCTCTCAGGACAAGAGGCGGTGAGAGAAGGCAGAGACATTTCATTTCATGCTCTGTCTCATAACCTCCAGATGTTCACCTCTAAAACATTTCCAGTGATACAAGTAGGAGCTTAATGGCCCAAAAATCGCCTGGAGCCCAGGTAATGAAGTGCAAGCTCTGTGCAGTTTTAATTGGGCCTTTGGATTGAAATCACAGGTAATGTGCTTCATGCATCACGAGTTTAAGGAACAAGAATAGTTCTAGATAATTTGTTTGTGTGAAAAGAGGCCTCCCTCGTGTGCCACCAGCCATTTAATTGTGAGGGGAGCTGGTTAATATCAAAGAGGAGAACTGGCCTCAGCCACGCATCATCTGCACAATGACATCCTCTGCCTGTAATTACTCACTGCTCTAAATTAGACCCCCAGATTCTCATGTCACACACCGAGGGCTCTGAGGGTGAGGGCATGGGTAGAGATTTGATGAATAATGCTTGTTACTGGTCTGTTGAGTGTTTTTTTTCTGACAGTCCTGTCAAAAGTGGACACAATGTTGATCTGTTTAAAGCAAGTTTCTCACAGTTTATATGTGCGATGGTGATTCTCTATGCCAAAGGCGTACACTGTTTCAGTAGTTGAGGGAATACATAACAGGATTAGGAATTACATAAGCCGTAACAGGGAAACGGTAAACAATAACAGAATCCAATTTTAAAGTAACCTTCCCAGGATTAAATAAATGGGTAATTTTATTATATACACGGCTATCTTTCAGGCTGCCACCACAAAACCTGGTAAATTTATAGGAGAATGAAATAAACAGAAACATAATTTTAATGGAAGTTAATATAACATGATAATTTCAGACAATCATGGCGATTTGTTCATACATGGTACAGGGCAGCTGGTGCTTTTAATGTATGCAAATAAAAAGTGCTGTTGCATCCCACTATTGGCTCTGTCAACCATGGACATGCGGAGGCTCATGGGAAGCACTGGAATCGTTAAATTGTATGTTGTTACCGTTAGCCTAAGGATGTGTACATGTGCTACATGTATTGTGCTGGCCTGTGGGGCTAGTTAGTGGGGTAGTGGTGCAGGGGTTCTCTACTGTTGCCATGTTCTGTAAAAGCATTCACTTACGATGCTCTGTTTCCCATGTCTCCTTCTTTGTCAAGATATCCCACTCGTGCTCTTACTGTTGTGATTTAGGAGCTCAAGTGAAACCAACAAATGTGGTGCCAGAGTGCTGCCAGTGGAGCAGCATGGCAGCCTGGTAGCACTGGCCATGGCCCTCCAGCAATGCTTGAGCTGATGGTGGAGCTGTGGAGCTGTGGAGTCATGTCCGGCAAGTTTGCTAATGTGCTCTTCCACACAATAATGTGTGGCATGTTGGGCGTTTGAGGAGGTGTTGGTGCAGGGGTGCCTCGTAGCTGCTGGAGGAGCTGGGCTTTCACATGCAGCTTGTTGCTGAATATTAGTATTGTATTAGCTGAGGCTAGGGGTACCACCACACTGGGGATTAGGATGCTGCATTCATTCTCTCTGCTCTGCCGCTTCAGAGGAAACGGATGCAGCTCAGAGGGAGGACTGGCATGCGCTTCATGGTATGGGTGTCTATTAGAACTGTAGACCTTCCAAAACTCTTGTTGTGGCGAGGCTGGGGGGGACCCAGGGGGCACTAGGGACTTGTCTGAGGTCACCAGAATGTTGTGACCTTTGAACCTTTGTGTGGCTGGATGTGACCTGCATGGTATTCTAGCCATTCAATAGTGCTGGTCAGTGCTTCTCTACTGCTGCCGTATCCATAAAAGAGCATTTGCTTAAAGTACTATTTTTCTCATCAGCGTAAAAGGGTCACAGTTTAAACAAATAAAACACGAAAAGTTCAGCTTAGGGTTGTCACGATAACTGACAATTGAAAATTAAGAGATTCATATATTAGTTGTTGATGGATAAGCTTAGTAATTGGTTTACAGTTTGAATGATAAACAGGTAATCTGCAGGTCTTCAGAAGTGTTCAGTAATCTGAATATTTTCCACAAGGGTTAACTACGAACACGGTTCACTTTTGTCTTTAGTGTTTAAAAGAGTATAGTGAAATAGTTTATCAGATAAGTAGAACAATTTCTGTTTACTTAGATAGGAAGAATGATGTGGAGGTAAATCAAAAAATGTAACTCTTTTAAAGTCCGATTTATTTATTATTGTGCATGAAATAACTTTGGTGAGCAAGTCTTGTTCAGTACTGATGACTTATTTCAGTTTGTATTGAAATATACACTCATCATCAAAAGAATAGTTGCACCCAGAAGGAATCAACCAACAGGAATGAAACTTGGTAGGTAGGTTTAACATTTTAAGACATGCAACTGATTCAAGTTTCATGCTCAAAACAATACCGCGCATGTGACGTAAGTAGGTATGTAGGTAAGTAGGTATTATCTCTATGCCTGACTGACCCACCAGCCACGATTGCCCACATTCAGCAAGCAGTGATGCCCTCCACGAGTCATCCTGTTCGTGGCAGCACCATTGGCAAATGGCTGCACAACACAGGACTACAAGCATGTGGACCTTTTATGATGACTGCCCTTAACACCATGTCAACATCGCCAAAGACTGCAATGGTGTCATGCCAAACTGACAGCGGGTCAACTTTAGTGACGAATCCCACTTTTGTCTTGGTGGAGATAACCAACGAATCCATGTGTGGAAGCAGTATGGTTAACACCAAGATGAACGGTTTGTTGTCACGCGTCACATGTCCAGAAGCAATTTGCAAATATGGCGGCCCAACAAAATACTGAGCGCTACTACTTCTGTATGTGTATCCCAATAAATGTTGCCCATATCAGTCTAAATTTATCGTCATTTATTGTTCCTGGTAACCTTTATCTTCCTTCTCAATAGCATTTCAATCCGACACTTCATAACATACTTGCATCTGCTAAGCTGATTAGTTAGCCAGTGTATTCTGCTTTTCAGTCTCAGTCTTTCAGCTACACTGACCAAATGAGTTTGACCAAATGAGCTTCAGTGTCAGGCAAACAATTAACTTGTATTTCTTACTATTTACACCCTACTTGATTCTTTTAAAGATATTGGCTGGCATGTGAAGCTATAACTGGAAAGAGGTCTTAGGCTAAGTGTGGAACCTTTAGCTTCATTGGTATGGCATGGTGATAGGCTAGCAATCTATTGCATTAATCAAAATGCTGATGTTGGACATCATTAGTAAGTAAGTTAGTAGTTTCATAACCCTGTTCGTCCTTTCCCTTTAGTTCTGGACTGCCCTTTGTTCATTTCTATCCTTTGATTTTACTTCCATACCAAACTTACCTTCAAAATTAACTCAACTTGCAATAGCACCTTTCTTCATGCTTAAACATTATGTGCTCAAGTGAACAATAAACTGCTAACGCTGAAAAGTATTAGGCAAAACCTGCTCTACAATTCTGTTGGAGTCTAAAGAGTTAAAAAAATCTTTTTATTAAGAAAAACATCCTGTCAACCTTCATTCTTATCTTCCATTTGACAGATCTTTAAAGACCTAATGATTAGATCCCACTCAACATAAGCACATAATCCAAGATGGGCTTGCTGGAGAGGGTGCTAGCATGACAGGCAGCTGGTGTGAGCCAGAGCCCCAGCTGCTCCAGCCCCACCTCTGTTCAGCTGTCCATGGCAGAACAGCCTTTGAACAGCCTATTACCTCCACACTGCACCAGGGAAAGCAATCAGCACCGGAGAAGCACTTCTCCTGGACCAGATGGTGGGAGAGATGAATCACGCCATTATATTAGCGCTTAATAATTCCTCAAATGAAGCTAATTAAGCCAGCTCTCTCTCTCCCCCTTTCAATCACCAAACACGGCTGATGGTCAGGCCACTCCCACCATGAGTTTTAAAACTGCCGCTGCCTTGAAATGGTGAAAGAAATGAACGTTTTGACATTACCGCAGCCTTTTTATGCGCCAGATATGGCTCTAATGAGGATGTTGCATTAAAATTTCATCAGGCTATTTATCAAACACATCGAACTGGCTTCAGTTTTTAAACTGAGTCATTCATCTCACTGGGCACCTTCACTGAAGAGCCTACATTTTTTTTCTTTCTTTTTTTCCTCCTTTTTTGCTGCTTACGTCTTGAGAGATTAGAGAGAGGAACTTACCCTGTCGAAAGGTGTTGCCATTACTACAGAATGGATACAGATCGAGAATGTAATAATAAATAAAATAATGGTGTCATTCTACGTCAAATAATTGGCTGCATCAGACTTACTCCCAACTGTCACAAATATCAGAAATATTAAGTAATTAAATCCAAAAAGTATCTAAAAGAAAAATTAAATTAGTTCAGCTAGAAGGTCTGAAGAATCCAAACCAAGAACAAAAACCTCTCAATAAAATCTTTGAATCATACATGCTATCAGACAGTCTTGTCTGAAACTGAGATTGTCATGTATATGGATATTATTACGTTGCACATTGCTGGCAATGCGCAATATGTTGTTATCCAATTTATCTTCTTCTTCTTCTTCTTGGTTGAGAGATTTTTGTCCACTAACTATTCCTGCAGTTTTCAAGATTTCGACACCATTCCAATTCCAAAATGTTTCGTCTGATTGGGAATGGTGTGCTTGTATACAGCTTTTTGGTCAAACAAATTTCAATTTTTTACCATTAAGAGTAAATGGGATAGAAAAGCACACGCCTGTCTGCTGGACTCCTGCTCGACCAACAAACACCTCTCAGGGCAGACCTCCAAGCACAAATTCAATCTTGGTCTGACCTGCACTAGTCTGTTTGCCTTTTTTCATGCCTAATAGGGTCCCATTCATTTTTAACTGTACCTAAACCCTGTTGTTTCCTTTAACCTATATACATCAAACTGCATGTACTCACTCAGGGCAGATCCTCAAACTCTAATCCACAGTCATACTGACCTGCACTCCTTTATGTCTTGTTTATTCAACTTAGCAGGAATTGAGAACCATTCAAGCTGCGCAACCACTCCACGTTTCCTTCAGGAAACAACAAGTGGCTGAAGTCCTAACAATAAAGATGTCTAATAAATAGGTTATTTGAAGTGATGCTATAAAAAAGAAACTGTAGTTTCCCTAAAGAACCTTACAATGGGTGGTTCAAATAACCTTATGTTTGTAAATGAGTTGTATAAGTATGAAGAACCCTTTTAATGAACCTAATGAACCATAATAGTTTTTCTAGAATTCTGCATTATTGTGACCACTTTTGGTATATTTAATTTCCAGTCAAAGTGCTCATTATGTATTAGATCAGAAGATATTTCTGGGGAGTGTCTACAGATGGGCTGGGGCAAGGCAAAGATAATTCTTGCCCACCCAGAGGAATCATCTGCCCATCCCTTTCAGTTTTAATTAGTCCTGAGAATGTTCTTTACATACCCTGTTTAGGAAAAGCAACATTGTTGTTGTTGCCCACCTAAGAAATTCAAATGCCCACACAAAGATGACAGCCAGGTAATACCTCTGGATTAGAGATAACATTATATACTTTCATAATGAAGGGGATAGTCAACGTAAAATGAGTAAATAAACAATGAAATTATTTAAAATAAACTAAAATGTACCGAAAAATTGGACAGCCGTACAACACCTGGTAAACACACCAAAACTGACACTAACAGATAAACAGCAACTGAAGTTTTCATCTATGAGAAAATCAAGCACCACTCTTGCATCAGTTTTGAATAAAACCCACAGCTTTGTCTGTCCATCCCTCCACAGTGAGCAGACAGGTCTGCCTAAGGGTGGCACTATATCAAATTTGTTCATCCAGTTGGTCCTTCATAGCTTAGTTATTCTAACCAGGAAATAATGCCCGAGATACCTCTGAAGAACTTTACAATATGCCATAACATACTCAATGTTTCCAAGAGATGGGTGGAAAGAGTGAACTGTTACTCATTTCTCACACAGAAGACAAAAGGGGAGATCTGAGGAGACACTTTATTATTTAGTTATTGGGTGGAAGAGCACATTACCAAACTTGAAAAGAGAATTTCAAAAAGGTGAACTTTTAAATCAAACATTCTGCTCTCATAGAAGCTAGCTATGCTGAGTGCGGGTGTCAGTGCAGCTATGGTGGGTGAGTTAACAGCCAGTCAACTCTGGAGCAGCCAGTCAACATGGGACCCCACCGATACCCAGGTGTTATTTGGCACACTGTTGGAAATGAAGAAAAAAAAAGTGTAGTCTCTGAACTTCTGCACAGTACTGTATGTCCAAGATAAGAACCACAAGTATGAAGTCAAATATTGAAGGGCATATGTTACATCACCCAAACACTGTTCAGCTGAAGGAAATTGGACTAGAATAACACTCTCTGTTGAAAAAGTCCTTTAAAATGATGAAAAGCAAAAATATAGTGCATTTGCACTGCCCATGGGTACCACATTTGGCAAATATTCAGGGTTAGGGATTCATGTAATGTGTTAAGAAATCAAGATACAAAGAGGTACCTGTGGTTGCTCTATTGCAGTTGCAGTAAAAAGACAAGTACTTTATAAAAGACAAGTACTTTACAAAAATAGGTTGATCACAAGCAACATTCTTATAGTGGAAATCACTGATTTAAATGATAAATATGTCATGTGAGTTATAAATATGTTGATTTGAAGTGTATTTCATGCAGGGAAAGGGTTGTGGCTGGTGCCATCAGAAAAATCTAAAGAACAACCCCCCTCGCAAGTAGCAGTTTATGATATTTTATTCAGGCACCCTCTTAAGAAGTTTAATAAGAAGAATAATGTGCCACAGAGGAATAAGCATCTGGAGAGTGGTAAAATTGTCATGTTTGAGTGAAAGAAGGCAGCAACGTTTAAATGGATAATTAATTACTGGTTCTTAAATCAGCTGAGACCTTTTATTTGAGATTAATGGCTTTTAACAGTCATAGGAGATGTTGATTTTGTGGGCTGGTAAAACCACTAAGAGTTAAGCCACTATCCTCAAATGATATGGCAAACGCCAATAGTCGAAGTCCATGCATGATGCATGACACATCCATATAAGGCTAGTATAGGCCTTTTAGTGGATAGAACACTAGTTCTAGTATAGGCCTTTTAGTGGATAGAACACTAGTTCTAGTGTAGGCCTTTTAGTGGATAGAACACTAGTTCTAGTATAGGTCTTTTAGTGGATAGAACACTAGTTCTAGTATAGGCCTTTTAGTGGATAGAACACTAGTTCTAGTATAGGCCTTTTAGTGGATAGAACACTAGTTCTAGTGTAGGCCTTTTAGTGGATAGAACACTAGTTCTAGTATAGGCCTTTTAGTGGATAGGCCTCTCAATAATTTCTAATTATTGTATATGAGGGGTCAAATATGAGGATGTCTGCTGGAATAACTTTTTGACTTTGGTACAATCATCTTTAGTATATAATTTAGCTTCATGAAACAGTGCACTTTTCCCATTTGCCTTGTGTTGAGTTAAAGTCATCTTGTTGACATAGTTTTTCTCCTGTCTGTATTTAATTATATGGCTTTAAAGTGGCAAGTAATCCATAAGTAAGAAAGAAACATAATCGGATTATATTGCTTGAACATTGTGATACGTTGATTAGGCCACAGATCTGGTAATCTGTACACTCATCATCAAAAGAATAGTTGGATAAATAATTACACCCAGAAGGAATCAACCGACAGGAATGAAACTAGGTTTGACATCGTGAGACATGTGACATGAGGCCAATGTATCCATGTGTGGAGGAACTGTGGTCAGCATCAGGATGAACGGTTTGTTGTCACAAGTCACATGTCCAGAAGGCCTGGTGTCACTCCACCAACACCTCAAATGGCAAATAAGAATAGGTTATACCTGTCACAGAGGTATGATGGTACATCAAATACACCTGTGTGGCAATTCTTCAAGAGCACTTTAGTAAAGGCAATCAGTACTCCAAGAACCATTTGAATACATAAATAGTTCTTGTCAGAGATGAAAACCCTGATGTAAACAGTTCAAGTAGTGGTTCTACATTGCACCAAAAAGGGTCAGAGAACCCTATTTCTGTACCCTTTCTGCTAAGACTGTGGGACAGAAAGTGCTCAATGAGTTTATTTCAAAGCTGTCTCATTAGAAGACAGGTAATGGCCAGTACAGTCCTATATACGCTAGCATAGTGAAAAAAAGATTACCCTACTACAGAAACATATCAATCAAATGGATCCTGTCATTAAATCACTTGAAATGGCCCTGAACAGCGCAGTGACTTATAATAAACATCATTAGCTTCATGCAGTGGAGTTTTTTTTCTCCTTTCTCGAGTGTAATTTGATGACACCTGTTTACTTCAACTCTTTATCGCCCATCCAACCTTTTTTTAATGTTCCCTGGCAGAGAAAAAGATAATACAAATCCAGACGGGTTGACTGAAATCCTGCTGGATAGAAATCTCCTTTGGCAAAAGGACAACAGTAATCACATTCATCTAATCTCCCATGACAGATTCAGGACATGCTTTTCATTACAGCAAAAGTGGATAACTGAGCAATAAGCACTGTTTCAGAGTTTACTTAAATCCTGCTTTAAACTAACACAGACATCCTCTTCCTCCTGTGGTCGATAACACATCTGCTCAGGTTCAAGGCGACACAGGTGCCAAATCTACTTCAGATTAAGCCGAAACTCCTAGAAAGCTGTTTCTTACGTCATCAGTGTTGCTTTGACTTGCATTAACTGCTGCTAAAAGTCATGCTACACAAACATTCCAGCAGTTTTATTTGCCATTTTTGTAAGATGTGCAAGGATGGAGAACCTGTAGAAGGTTCTCCATCCTTGCACATCTTACAAAAATACAGGTTCTACAGGTTCTACACCGATTAATTCCAAGACAGTATAAGTGGCTGAGGCTGGCCAATGAGGGCACCTGTTCCCTGACATCACAGAATTTGTCAGTTGGTGTTCTCCTCAAAGCGCATTGAGCTGTCCAATGACATAGCATTAGGTGCAGTTCAAAAAGAAGTGATGGGTGGCATTATGTGTCTTGGAGGAAGCACGTGCTAGCCTTAACCCTTCCAGCTTGGTAAAGGTCTTTCCATACTTCCAAGACAAGAACCATTTAGGAACCTTTATTTGTAAAAATGGATTGGTTAGGCAGTTCAAGAAACATCATTAGAATTGTGAACTGATAAATGAGGCTGATTTATGACTACAAAGCACCCAAAGGCTATAAAAAAGATATCAAAGTGCTTCTAGCTCACAATTGCCGCTGCCCAAAATTCCCGCATTAAGAAATGGCAGTCATGGGGAACTGTGCAAGTCAAGGCAACATTTAGAAGACCAAGAAAACTCGTTGCTTTTATGCTGGCCAGAAAGGCAAAGCAAAACCCCTATAATGCCGGAACTAGACTAGAGAATATTTTCATCTTTCACAATGTTACCTATATCAGATTAGGCAATCATAGTGCCATAAATTCTTGCTGTGTCTTTCTCAAGAGACTGGCAACACTACACTTTCGATGCCAAACAAGCATAGTTCACATCCTTGCCCTTATAGGTTCATGAGGCAGGCCAAGAAACTGTCAACCATGGCTACAGAAGTGCTATGTATGATGTGCTATGCTGGAGACTTTCTGTTCTGAAAAGAAAATGAAAGAAATGATTATGGACCTGTTACTGGATGTCACAAAGAGGACAGTATGAGGCTGTCTATGCTTCAGAGGCATTAAACATGAGGTAGCAATTGGTATAACATGTCAATAACAGTTTCACTATCACAGAAGTGGTTTACATTGTGGTTGTAGTGAGCTATTATACTGTGGCTGCTGTGATCTGTGCTTAGCGATTGGTAATTGCTTTAGCAATTTGGTAACATGTTTGCAGCGCTGCTTCGTGTTTGATTAGTTAGTTTATTAGACCAATCAACATTATGAAACGTACACTACAGTAGTTTATGATAAGGTGCTACAATTTACTCCATGCAGTATAATAAGCGTTGTTGGTGTGGTGTCTTGCACTGGTTCTCAAACCCACTTTCAGGACCTCCCAGATGGTCTACATTTTTGTTTAAACCTAATGCAAAATGACTGGAGATCATTGCCCTGCCTGTAAGCATACTATGCTAGACAAATAGGATTCCCAACTCTGTGTGTGCCATGATTAAAATGTAAGTTGCTATGGATAAGAGCATCTGCCAGATGCATAAATACAATGTAAAGTAATTGCAGTCACTTTCGCTCCAGTTTGTTGAATGTATTGTTCTCCTGACACATATTGTTATGTTGCAATATTTTCTGCACCTTTATATTTTAAGAACCCTCAAAATATAGCTGGCTCACATAACTCTGTCTGAAAGGAAAACAGCAAAAAACAACAACAAAAAACTTAGTTTGTAGTAACTTGGTATGTTTAACAGCCAGTATGTGTACCTCGCACTCTCGGCAAGGTTGTGGCCCTGTTCTGACCCACTCCGGCTGATGTAAAATTGAGACTTGTGTCAGGATGTGGCCATTACGTCTCAATTAATTATTGTGTGCTTCAGTTCAGCTCCCACACTAAGTTACTCAAGGAATTCCAATGAGCCTTTTAGTTACACTTACCCCCCCTGCGCCAGCTGCATTGCTGAAACACTGCAAAAATGGATCAACCCAAAAGAATAATTTATGACAACTGGAGCATGCGGTGTGTGCGGAATTTAGATTGTGACTGTAATAGGTAGCCAGTCAGTCTGCTATTTCGAGATTTAAGATGACTTTATTTGTCATATCAGGAAATATGCTTTGGGCATTAAGACTGACAAATCAATTCTACAGATCATTAAAGGCTGCTGAAAATGATAAAAAAACAGTTTAGTTGTTATATCAGTTGTCACTCAGTTAAATCTTGCATGGATGAATGGTGTTACAAATATACTCTGTGTCTCAAAAATATAATAAAACAAATGCACAGGATGGTGTGAGGATGATCTGAACACATTGTGACATGTGGTGGTAGAACTAAGGCTCTGGCATCCACATAGGGTCATGTCTAAAAGCATATTTCACAGTGTCCTGTCACTACTAAAGAGGCACTGAAGCAAGTAAGTCCATGTTTGTGACAGCTGTGGCCTTGTGGCCAAATTAAGATATGAACCAATCAAGAGAGCCGAGTTCACCTCTTGGCTTGGAATCATGTGCACTACTGGGGGCTCAGGGTATTGTACCAAGTCAGATTGCATGGCCTACACCACAAATGTCAATGTTCATGTTCTGAGGTAATTTTTTTCATAGAACACTATATATACAGTATATATTAATATAGAGTATATATTCTGTATATATAATATCCTGCATTAAATTAAATTAGGTGCACTGCTGATGGAGTTTAATAAATCAATGTAAGAGCTGGAGTGTCTTCAGAAGTCAGGAACTAAAGCTGTCATCTTCTAGTCAACATAGGCATAACAAGAACTTCCTGTTACATTCTGGATGTAAACGAAAAACTGCATGGATGGTCGGACAACATGTTTTGTTGATTTTCTAAGTGAAAATAAGTTAACATATGCAGGGAACAAACTTCTGCTCTTTTAATGAACAGTTACTGTTTTTCAATAAATAGATAAAATGTGGCAGGTGCGCTTTGGAATGAGACTACCCATATAAAGAGCTTTGTTAGTGGTTGAGATCTCTTTCTCTCCATTTCTGTTGGTCTATTCATCATAACATTTTCACACAGTGTAAACAGCAGCTGCTGTGTTCAAATGACGTATAAAGGTAAAAACTGACAAAAATTAAGATACATGTTTTTCTTTGGGCAGCGGTGATATAAAACAGTTCTGACAAAATGCTTTATACATTATGTTAATTGCTGAAGATTAGGTTTCACTGCTTGGTTAGAAGCATTAGCCTCAGTGTGATGCTAAAGAGTAAAGGTAAACTCAAGAGCTGTCTTGTTTAATGGATCACACTGGAAGTAAGCAGAAAATCATTTAAATTAGATTTTAATTGTATTTTTTTCATTACAGTTAGTTTACATTCCTAACACATATGCCATCCATCATTTGCTAATGCTACCAATCTGCTGTTGAGTGTATACATTGGTGTTTGTGTCTAGCACTATTTATTATAATCCCACCTGCTGTGAGAATGTGTAAACAGTGGGGGCAGCAACAGTCATTTTTTAAGGACTTTTGACTTTTGAAATACTCTGTGTTTATGTATATATATTACACATATTTAACATATCTAACACATATTTTAGACCATATTAGACCAATATTAAACCCCACTTTCTTAAGTAAAGTCTTAGTTGTTTTCAAGCAATGTCTTGAGATAAAACACATTGAATACCTGGACTGAGATTTTTGATTGTGATTTCATGTTTGAAATATGGGTAAGTCAGGAGAGCTGTCCAAAAAGTTAAGAGAAGAGACCATTGCCTTGCACAAATAAGGAAAAGGACACAAACGGATAGCAAAGGCACTGAACTCCAAGCACGAACTCCAAAACGTACACTTCTACTGACCCAAAAGCACAAGAAAACTCGACTCCAGTATGCTCAAAACCATATAAATAAACCACAGAAGTTTGGGGATTCTGATCTGAGGAGTGATGAAACAAAACTGGAACTTTCCACGTGTATAGGTCAGTGGTATGATTGTAGAGTGAAGCATACGCTGAAAAGAACACCCAGTCTACAGTAAAGCACGGCAGTGGCTCGGTGATGCTCTACTTTGCTTCCTCTGGCTATGGAAACCTGCAGTGTGTGGAGGGCAAGATGGATTCAGTCAAGTACCAGGAAACATTAGAGGAACATGTAATGCCCTCTGTGAGGAAGCTAATGCTTGGGCATCGCTGGACATTCTAATAGAACAATGATTCCAAGTCTGCCTAAAAACCCCAAGAACATCAGTGAACTGTTTGCAGCAGGTCAAAACAGCAAAAGGGTGCTCTACTAAAGACGCTTGCCATTAAGAGGTTGAATGCAATGCTGAGACTGCAGTAGTTATTAAAAGTGTAATTTTGTGTTGAATTTGGAAGAAACTACTTGTTAAATTAGTTGTGTTGCGCTATTTAAATTGTTCTTGTTTGAACGGTTTATTGCAAACAGCTGAAAGTTTATAAATTTTGCTAATAAGCCTAATTTGCAATGGGGGTGAATCATTTTGACTGCAACTGCATAGACCCTTAATTAATATAATTTCCAGTCAAAACAACCAATTTTTAAATAGCAAATAAAATCAGTTATGCATTATAGACCATTTTCAAAAATGGTCAATAGACCAATTTCATAAATGTTTTCATGATATTGATTGCTAGAAGTGGGCTTTACATATATGAGAAATATCAGTGCTGTTTTATGTTTAATACCACCTTTATTAGAGAAATACAAATGAATAGACATCATGTTGGAATGAAGGTCCCTGTATAATCAGCAGAATATTACAAAGAAGCCTCAATATTAAATATAAGAAAGGTGAATTAGTATAGGTAGTAGTACATACAGTATCTTATGGTGTATACTAAGAAATCTCCCTCATTTCCCCTTCATTATCAGAATTATATTTTCAGAAGCATTATTGTGAAAACTCCGCCTACATGTTCTGATATAGCTGATAATAAATGCATGTAAGATCCTGTCCAAATGATCTCAGGTTGATTCAAAATAACCCTGTTAATGGTAATTACTTGTACATGCACGGATGTGATAGCAACAGCATTAACATAAATCAAAATGTTTATTAGGTGAAAAAAATCAACAATAGCAGCCACCAAATGTGTTTGTATATGTTTCAGCACAGTGCAGAATGTTTACTGGATGTAGCCTAATTGCTTGGCTGTAATCATAATTATGAAGTCCAAATTGAAGAAGGGTTATCTAATAAATTCTGTTGCACGGCAATAGAAAATCAAACCCAAATCTTTGCTAGCAGTTGTGATTAGGTCTGGGATTTAATTTCAGCTCCACACAGTGCTACAAGCTCCTCTCCTCTGGGGGAAAGGCTGCTAGATGATGTGATTTTTTCCCTAAGCAGGTTGCATATCTAATCATTAAGTTTATCTGAAGCCTTACTAAATGAATCTCCTGGACAGGTGACCAAACAAGTGATCATGTGATCTGCTGGTGGGGAGTTGTTCTAGAGGAACAGTATTTCAGCACAAATCGTCTCTTGAAATATCCACATGACTATTGTGATCTCAGATAAGGTCAGATGTTAGGTTTTATATTGACTGATTAATTGGGGGCCGTAGCGGGCTGGAGGTTGGGGAGCCAGCCTTGTGATCAGAAGGTCATCGGTTCGATCCCCTAAGCTGACAGGACATGACTGAAGTGCCCTTGAGCAAGGCATCTAACCCCCAATTGCTCCCTGGGCACCATGAATAGGGCTGCCCAGTGCTCCAGGCACGTGTGCCTCTAGTGTGTGTGTTTACTAGTGTATGAGTGATCACTGCACAGATGGGATAAATGCAGTGGTGAAATTCCTCTTTGTGCCAGCACATTGATCAAATACGTGGTTCTAAAAAAATCTATAATATATTTGACAGTTTTACAGCCAGCCTCTTTCACAACTAGTAATCCAAAGACTCATATATCACATATCTAGAAAGCGAGGTTGAGCAGGTTAATCAACAGGATGCAAAAAAGTCACATATAAAATTGAAATTTGGTTTGACACATTTAAATTTAAATTCTAAAAGATAACACTGTGGTTTGACGGTCCACTGTAGAGGCTTTGTAAATGCACAGAAGATATTTCAGTGACATTCAACTAAATATCTGTTAAATGCAACGGAGCCTGAAGATAAATGTGAAAGATTCTATTGAATCCATCCCAAACCCAAAACCTAATCCAAAAACCAGATCTAAAGGCAACCATCCAAATGAAGTGTCACCCCGAAAAAATAAGCCACATACCATTTTTCAAAAAGAATCGAGTGATTTTGAAGAACCTTCATATAATGCAAGGGATCTAGCCTCATTTAAGGGTTCTTGCTAAAACCTTTACATTAGGCAATAACGTAGCCCCTGTCTTAGCTATGTCCTTGTCATGTTTTCACTTTTCGTTCACCTTCCCCCTTCACTTTCTCTTGCCATGTGCTTTTTTTAGTTGCTCCTCTCTTTCTCCAGCTTTGGGTCATTCTACTCATCTGTTATCAGTTTCTTGCTCTTCCCCTTGTGATCAATCCCAACCCTTTTGTTGCAGTGTTCCAAGTCTGGTCTTGAGTTTTCATGTTAGGTGAGTATGCTGTGTCAGTTTGTTCTATGTTCCAGGCACAGTGTTAGCTTTACTGTTGGTGGTTCTTTATTATTAATAAATCTATTTTAGAAACTCACATCTACATGATGCCTCCAACATCTCATTATATTGTAACATGTAGCATCTCATTATAATGCAGAGCTTCTCTGAACTTTAAATAGTTTTTTTTTTTACAGCAGTGGTTCTATAAAGAATCATCAATTGAAAGATTCTTTAAGGAGTTGAAAATGGTTCTCCTTTGGTATAATATAATAGACCCTTTTTGTAGCTAATGGTTAACCTCAACCAGTACAACTTTAAGAACTAAGCAGGAGTGTAGCCTTATAATTCAGTGAGCTAACAATGACTAAAACACTGATTTTGCTGTTATCCATATAGCAATATAAGAATAACTGAGCCGGTTAACCAGCACCAGCTACCAAGACTACATCTACACCTTGTTCATGTCTCCCTTTAATGTCGGACTACTCTATGCCAGTCACAGTGATTGATTTACTAGCTGCTCAAAAGGCAGTTCATCAGTCCATTTCTACCCAGCCACAGCATCTTTATTCAGACGTCTTTCCTCTGGCGGAATATTTAAATGAGTAAATTGTTTCTGATGGATGATGTCTCTGCAGGATGTGGACACTGTGTCCAGACTGTATCCATGGTACAGAATACAGTACACAGAGATCCTATCAAAATTCAAGCGCATCCCCTTTCAGAGCAACCATACCAGACTCATGTGGAGCTGGTCAGTGCAAAACTGTATGCTAGGCACGTTGTAATGACTAGACAGCCTGGCATTTAGTATGTAAAACCTGTGATGCTGACAAACATCTTAAATGGTACTACAGACTGGTTCATTACTTACTTCTGCTTATCACGTCATCCTGACGGGAAATGAGCCGGAGCTTATATTTGATGTGATACTGCAAGTTGGATTGCAAAACGTAGCGTTGAATTCTCCAGTTCACTTAGAGCAAACCAAATGTTTATTCGTCTAAGCTTTATTTTAATTCAAGTTGTGCTACAGCACTTCATTTCTACTTATGGTTTATCGAACAAGCCAATACAACCTTTACAACCTGAACTGAAGGAAATATACAGGCATATACAAAATTTCAAATGTATGGTCAAATACTTTGTGGATTTTTTGGAGTTAAAATAAGTACACATCCTCCATAGAAAGCAAACTTAAATATGGCTTTTCTGCAAATATTGTGTTTATACGCTGAGTTTTGCATATTAGGAAAAAACAAAAGTGTAAAGTACGTGATAGTGTTTGCACTGGCCACATGTTATGTCTAATTTTTCGCTATACAGTAGATTAACCAAATAAACAGCATTTGTGGAAACTTTTGCATACCATTATATACCAATTACTAATAAATAGTAATCAGTGTTGTGTATAACAAAGGTATTATGGTGCTGATTGCAAATTGCATGCCTAAAAATGTAATCAGTAGCAATCCTTTAGATTATGAAATCTAAAGTGATTACTATTGGAATACCTAACTGCTCAAATTTGACTTGATTTCAAATTTGACTTGAAGTCAATTCCATAAAGTTGAAGATTCAGCCTTAATACCCCCTCTCTCTCTTCCTTCTTATTCCATTCCTTCTCCCAAAATGAACTATTGTTATCAGATATTATGCAGTGTGTAGGTGCACTCTGTAAATTAATATACTGATTTCTTGATGTTGCTGCATCAAAAATGTAATCCTACAAAATCTACTGCATTCATCAGGTTTAAATTTGCATAAGTTACCAGTGAATAAAGCATCAACATTTCTAACACTCCTTCACCAGCTTCTGAATGGTGAGTTTTAAGTTTTGGACACAAGACTAGGTTATTTCTTTGACTAAAGATCTTAAGTAGGTCTGCACTGTAAAAAAAAAGATGCAGGTTTTAAACACAAAAATTAACCAACCTAGTTCACTTGAAGTATTGAGTTCATTGAAGTGAACAGATGAATAACATGTTTTACATTTGTTCACGCATTATTTGAAGTTTCATTAACACATTTCACAACATTTTAGGTTCATCCAGTTAATTTCTTTTCTAGTAGCATAATTTCTTTGCATTGTACAAATATTGTGTAAAAACCTCTAGAAATATGAAGATAGTATAAACACAAAGTAAAGCTTAAATAATATTTTTTTACTATATTAAAATAACATTGACACACCATTTGAATGTTTTTCATCAGTGATTTTTGTTTTTATGTGAAACTTTTTAGAACATTTTGTCATGTAGTTTCCCCCTCTGGCTCCTCCCTCTCCCTGACTCCACCCCCTTACACTACTTGCACATTTGCACGTGATGAAAGATTACCTTTTATACACCCAGTCAAGTCAAGTTATATATATAGCTTTACCGAGAATCCAGTGAGCATGCCAAGAATGGACAACTCCCTCAGAGCAAGAGGAAGAAACCTCGAGAGGAACCAAGACTCACAAGGGGAACCCATCCTCTTCTCATCGACACCAGATAACAAAACAAGCATAAAAGCAATATGAAAAGGATACAAATTTGTAATTATATGCAATAGTGAATATAGAATAACTGTTAACTGTCCTATGAGAGTAACGATGAGGAACCGACTTGAAAGTCTGAATGAAACTCAGTCACTGTTACCAGCGAAACCAGAGACTACAGTAAGTAGTTACTTACAGTAAAATCCTAGAATTACTGCCCCTAAAACCCCGTCACTTCCCTGATGTTTTGCAAGTCTTAGCCATGTTTACTTTGTTTCGTCCCTGTCTTTGACCCGTAACTGTCTGTCTGGTTCTTGGAAAATGAATGTGTCTCTGAATTTGCCTGCTTATGTTTTGTCCCATTCTTGTATAGATTTTGAGTATTGGACTGCCCCAGCTAAAGCCACTTCCCACTTGCAACCACTTGACCTACATGCTTCCATCATTAAACATTCACATTCACACAATCAAGGAACCAAGGGATGAGAGAATTTCATTAACACAACTAGTCATTGCCATGGCTTTATGGTTCCTCATAAATTCATATAATGTGTTTTGATGTGTTTGATTCATTACTGTACTGCTGCTAGTGGTGGACTGATTGGGTCCTCTGGGCCTAGACCCACCCACTTTTGTCATTGACCCATTTAGAGAGACTTTCAGTATTAATATACCATTAATAAGACAACAAAAATGAACATGTACTCAGTTTAACCAATAAAATCCGACTTTGCATCAGATAAAGATCTGTAACTCAGATTTTACCTGGTACATCCAATACCGGAAATGAGAAGAGTGCATCATAATAAAAACAGATTCATCAGGAAATATGGGCACTCTTCTCATTCACTTTCTTTCATTCCACAAAATAAAGTATTTGCCCTTCAGCTATATCTTAGTCATAATAAACCACATTAGCGCAGCTTCCTTGCCATAGCGTTGAAGGACGTACTACATACTACATACTCAGACCCACATTTTTGAATACTGTAGGATCATGAAAAATAAGCGGCAGCTGCATTCACTGGCAGGAGAGCAAGACAATTAGCCAGACGGATGCAGAAAAGTAAGTCACTTTTACATTTGTCCACTGGATAGATTACAAAAGTTATGAAACAGTGTACAATAAAGAAATGTACACAATCATGTCTTGCAATAAATTGTGAATAGTATGATTTTACTATCAATTGTTCTTCAGTCGGTATTCTGAGAAAATGAGGACTGGAGAAAGATTATTACCTCATGATTGGTGGAAGAGACATCAGTAACCTCCTAGCCAAGTAGGTTAAAGAACAGAGTGAAAAAATGAGACTTCAGCTCATTGTGATGAAAACACGACAACAGGAAAGAAAAAAAAGGCACTTTTAGAAGTACCCTGAACAGAAAAAGCAAATGAAGATGCACTCACTTGAAGCCCAGCCAAAATGAATCTTATTTTGGGCAGATAAAACATATTTTCCTGGAACTGTTGAAGGTAAAAGAGAAAGAGGACAGCCAGCAACAAGATGAACTGACGCTGTCAGAGGAATCTTAAACAAGACATTAAGAAGCCTGCAGACCCAAACAGAAGACACGATATTCTGGAGAAACACTACCCATATGGTTGCCATATGCAATAATAATGATCTATTTGTATTAAGCTTCTGCCTGTGTTATTGTCACATGCATCCCCCTCCTGGGCCTAAATGGTACTGCACATGGCTACTAAGCTAGGTAGGACTGCTTTTTGGGTAGAATACATTGCTAGAACACTGGTGCTGGAGCAGCATTTTGGGTTGTGAAAAGTTTGAGAACCCAAATTTGGCAAACACAGAATCATACTAATTATTTTGCACAAATACACACAAAAATGTTATTATCTGAAATAGTGCCATGTACACCAAGATTCAGCCCTATATTCTGTCACTCCATACAGCATCTTCTGCCATGTATCAGAAGTGATTATACTCAACAAATATTTAGCTAAATGCATGCTATTCCAGACGTTTGTTATAATGTGCTATATTGAATTAGAATATTCATGCTTATAATGTTCTTATGAACAGATGTTGTAATGTGTTATTGAACCCGACATTATAAAATTATAATGTCATTTATGTCAGTGTAACTACTTATAAGTAAGAAAACAGGCTTATGCCAGGCATTATGGTTGGTTATATAACACCTAAGAAATGCACTGATAAAGCATTATGAACATATGATTCATAGGTTCAAGTGTTGCCACTTGATTGCTCTGCGTTATTCTTTTTCTCAGCAATTTTATAATCTTCTACAGCTCATCATTCTTCACTTTTATTTACACTTTCTCTGTGTGCTACAAGTTACTGGACACTTCTGGTGTTGGGGGACTAACATATTAGAATAATTATATTATATAATATAAAAAATATAAATATATTTTCAGTGGTCTATATTTATGAAAATCACACCCATTGATGTTCATTAAGTCATTAAGACATATGAATTATTGAAAGTAATGGCTGTAATATGAACAAATGTTAACTGAGGCTCAGTGGAGGTGAACAACCGCCGCCCCGATCTCCGCCACCCCTCCCCCCCCCCCCCAAGTGCTCGGTGCGAAGGTGCCCCAACACATGTTTGAATGATCTCTCTCGGAGACTTAATGAGCTTCAAAAATTCATAGAATATTGATCAGCTGGCAAAGCCAAACACAATATCTAAAAATCACAATGACTTGCGGCGAGATGCACTATCTGCAAGAAACAGCCATGTCACCCAGTGTACATAAGAGGACCAATATTGGAACAGAAATGAGGTCAAATGAAAGGTGCCCATTTTAAAATCTGGACTTGCTGAGGGGCTGGTTAAATGGCTGGCAAAGCTACAGCTCCTTGCACCTACTGGACTGAAAATAAGAATATAAGAAAATTAGAAAATAAGACATAGTTAACTTAAGGTATAAGTTAGAAGTTAGAATAGTATTGGAATCTAAAACTAGTCCATCTCCATAACTCCAAAACCACATAGCCGATAAATACATTCTAGAGGAAAATGCAGTGCATATAATGCCAGCCCACAAATGACTAAGGTGAGAATGTTTTTGAGAACGTCACAAAGCTTTCTTTGAAAAGAGGGCTTCCACCCTGTCTGATTTGTTCTTCAACATAATACTCTCACAGCCTTGCAGTGCTATAATTTATAATGCATTTTCAAGCTCTTGGTAGGAAATAGGCACACTGGCTTGCAGTAGTAAAATAAATCTTGCAAAAAGGATCAAAAATGATTTGTGTCTCTTTCAAGCACCAGAAACACACAATTGGCTTTAAATTACGATACTCTAAATGTTAAAAGCAATTGCGAAGAGCGAAAAGTTGTTCTAGCACATGCAAAATACACAATCAATGCAAAAGTAATTCATGAAACAGCTACGCACTTCCGAGAGGGTGTAATTTCCATTTCAATATGTGATTGCAAAGACTGTTGAGGGAATTGGATTGTTATTTCTTCTTTCCAGGGTTGTAGCCGTCTTGCTTTTTGCAGCAGATTGTCACAGGAATAAAGTTTTCTCCACCTTCGTCTTCAGCAGAACACTGAAACGCTGTTTGATTCCACCCGTGGTTTGCTGTTGCCTCAATGAAGACAAGCCCTTATTACAAGCAGATGATGTACATTTGGTGGGGTTTGTAAAACAAAGATTCCTAAATGGTTCTTAAATGGTCTGGATGTAGGGTAATGGAAAAGCCTTTAAACTGTATAACATTTATATTATGTGGAGGTTCTTTAAAGGTTCTTTCTTTAAAGAATAAAAAGGACTTCACACTCAAAATCACTTAATTCAAAGTCATTTTGTGGCATACAGTACCAGTCAAAAGTTTATACACGGCTACTCATAAGGTTTCCTTATTTTTGTCTTAATGCTTGATTTTAGAATAAAAGTGAAGACATCAAACTATAAAAAAGCAACCCTGGAATTATGCAGTCCACCTTACAAACCTTCAAAATGGAACTTTACAGGAGGATAGGTTTCTGAACTTGCAACTGAGGTTGATATACACTCATCATGAAAAGAATAGAAAAGAATAGAAGGAAGTGTGGGATTGCAGTGCTACTGGGAAGGAAGATTACCAGGAATAATAAATGATGATAAATTTAGACTGATACGGGCAATATTTATTGAGCTACACATACAGAAGTAGTGTCTCTGGCTTTGGGCTGCTAATGCAACATGCAGATGTCTCGGCATGGAGTTGTAGAGGTTGATAATGGGGTACTGCGATAATCCATCCCATGCAGCTTGAATATTCTCATGCAGTTCCTGCAGATTTTGTGGTATGGGGTGGAGTGACACCAGACCTTCTGGACCTACCCACCAAGTTTCATTCCTATTGGCTTCTGGGTGCAACTATTTGTGCAACTGTTCTTTTGATGACAAGTGTAACCAGATTTTTTTTCTAAGCAGTTTTGGACTATTCTATTGGTCTGTCCATCATGAATATTCACACAGTTGAAAGGGTAACTTTTCAGTTGTGCAAAAAAGAGACAAGAGATTGCATGTATTAGAGGCTGACAATATGCCAGAAATATAATATTGCAATACATCTACAGTACAATTTTGATGTCAAGAAAGCTGCACTTGTGCTGTTTATGTTGTCCTGTCTTTGTGGAGAGGTCACAGCAGGAGGTTCTCACCCCCACACTTTTCACCTCTTATTGCTCACTTGCAGCACAACACAGATTCATAATATTCCACACACAGGGAACCATTAGTCTCCTAGTTAATGTAATAACATTGATAGTGGGAACCTATTTCCTTTAATTAAGTTCTTTAAAAACATCTGATTCTGTCTCATCTGTGGAATGGCCACTGCTGGGCCTTCAGAAAGAGGTTAGAGGCTTGTTCATCATAAATGGAGTTTAGAATAAGGTACATTACTCTTCATAAGTGTGTGAGGAATTATGCTGCATTCACATGTTTGCCCTGAAAAAAAAACTCAAATCTCATAGTGGTATGGGTCTGATGGTGGCATGAAAACACTAGCATTGTGACTGCATTGCTGGTGAAAATAGATGAAGATCAGAGGAGAGCTTTATCTGTGCAGATTGTTTATTCATGGTGGGAAAAGTGAGGGGGACGCTCTGTACTCTTTTACTTCTGTTGTATAATTCTGGGTTTGTCTGGAATTCAACAATGAGATGTTTGCCGTCCATGGCTCCCCAAAAAAAGAACATTGACATCCTGTTTATTCCACTGCTGTGGTTGGCAGCAAAAGTTTTTTGAGCAGTCTGATCACTGTTGCAGTCTGTGGAATGTTGCCACTTCGGTTAAGACAGAATTTATGACGCCATTATGGAACAGCAGTTCTTAAATTCATAATCTTATTTTCAGAAGAAGAGCAAAAGAGTCTTAGCGAAGCATTCTAACTTTCCAAAGTATCTTGAATATTGTCTTAACTTTCAGACAACCACAGCAATGTCTTAACTTCTGCTTAAACCATCTGTTTCTATTATTTTATGCAGCATAGTTCACTTTGACTATTACTAGCATAATGATATTACATTTATCTATACTGTATCCCACACTCTGCAGACACAATCTCCACTGCCCTCCTATTACTTTTGTGTACTAGTGTTGGTCAAACTAAATGTTACAGTGAATAATGGGGAGACAGAGTGGAATGTGTGGCTGTTTGTTAGGAGGAATAGCGTTAGTGTGGTCATCTTAAGCATTTGGGAAATGAAAACTGAAACTGTGGAGTGTGCTGCAGTGATCTAATAAACAGAAGGGGGCGCTCTCATGGTCACAGTCACAAACTACCCCCTCCTGGGCCATGACTTCTGTTATGAGTCACATGTTGGTCTCATATAATGAGGCGAACAAAAGTGGACAATATGTGGAAAGTATGAATTGAAATATGAACAAAGTGGCAAACAATAGGCTACAGTAAACAATAGGCTAGTAAATACTTTAGCGCTACTGCAGTTAGCCTGTGAATAACAGTCATAATGGGCTATATAGGACATAATACCCTCATACAATGTGAGCTATCAAGCACACAGATTACACAGGAAAAAACACCCTGCAGGGGATTTGCATGCAGAACCTTTCTCCTGGCACTTGGAAATGTTAAAAAGTTCCCTTGATGTGCATGATGCCACCATTGCCCCAACGGAACAGAACCAGTGTGCAACCTTGTCAGATTGTGTAAGGAGACAGCAAAAGAAGGGGCTGTCTGATTTGGCTGTAGTGCTTATGGAAAGGAACAGGTCCCTCTGAAGAGGCTTTTATATGCTTTCCTGTAGCAGACGGAGAGGAGAGACCAGACTCATCTGAGAATTGCCAGCAGTGCATAAGAAGGCGAAGAGGAGGGGTGGCGGGTGCAGCTGGATGCCAGTCCAACTAAACATTACTCAAGAGGTATTCGCCATGAACTGGAGCATGGTGTCACCACAGCACAGAAAAGGCTGACATGAATTAATTAAAAAAGCCAGTACTGTCTCTTTTTTGTTTTTTATCTGATCCCGATATTATGTGTCTTTTCTGTGTTCTGTGAATGTGCTTTTAATTGAAAGGAATACCGTTTGTGAATAAAGAAAATCATAGAATTACTGAGCATAAAACAGGAGCTGCGGAACTGATATGGGCAATATGGGTATAAAAGTCGAAAAAGCAGAAATTGTAAATATTTTTAAACAATTCTAAAGAGAAAAAACATTTGACCATATAAAGAACCATTTATACATGATAATGTCTCATGGTTCTGGATAGTTTTACTAAAGATAGTTTTACACCATGGACAATTCTGTGACCTTAATGAGTTTAAGATTTGGATGCAATTTGAGTCGGTTGAGAAAGATTTTGGTGACTATTGACCTCTAGTGTTTGCCAAGCCTAGAGGTCCCAACCTGACCCAACAGCCACAATTGTGGACACTGAGAGAGCAGTGATGCCCTTCATGAGTCACCCTGTTAGTGCCAGCACCCTCGACAGACGGCTGCACAATGCAGGACTACATGCACACGTACCATTACAATGATTGCCCTTAACACCACGTTAATGTTGCCAAAGACTGCAATGGTGTCATGTCTGTCATTGAGTAACTCAGAATGACAGCAGGTCATCTTTAGTGATGAGTCCCGCTTTTGTATTGGTGGAGACAACGAATCCGTGTGTGGAGGCACCGTGGTCTGTGCCAAGTTGAATGGTTTGTTGTGATGCGTCACACGTCTAGAAGGCCTGCTGTCACTCCACCTCCACCCCTACTGCAAAATCTGCAGGAACTGTGTGAGAATATTCAAGCTGCATGGGATGGATTATCACAGGACACCATTAGAAACCTCTACAACTCCATGCTGAGACGTCTGGCATGTTGCATTACCAAACATGGCGGCTCGACACCATACAGAGAGACACTACTTCGGTATGTGTAGCTCAATAAATATTGTCCATATCAGTCTAATTTTATCATCATTTCTCGTTCCTGGTGACCTTTATCTTCCTTCCTAATAGCATTGTAATCTGACACTTCCTTCTGGGTGCAACTATTCTTTTGATGGTGAATGTGTATTGCATCTACACTGACAGGTCACTTCGTTAAGTACATGTCTTTGTATCCACACTTATTGTCCATTTTATCAGCACCATTTACCATATAGAAGCATTCTGTAGTTCTACAGTTATTATAGTCCATCAGCTTATCGGCATACTTTGGTCTTTCACCATGTTCTTTAATGGTCCCCCAGAGGACCACCACAGAGCAGGTATTATGTGGGTGGTGGATCATTTTCAGCACTGCAGTGACAATGATGTGGTGATGGTGTGTTAGTTTGTGTTGAGTTGGTATGAGTGGATCAGACACGGCAGTGCTGCTGGAGTGTTTAAACACGGTGTCCACTCACTTTGTCCCTGCTCCTACTTTATTAGTCCACCTTAGAGATGTAAAGTCAGAGATGATAGCTCATCTGTTGCTACAAAGTCCTTAATTAGGAATGCCCACAGGATGCTGTCTGGATTTCTTTGAGTGGTGGGCTGTTCTCAGCCCAGCAGTGAAACCGCAGCACTAACACACCACATCACATCAGTATCACTGCAGTGCTACCATCACCATATCAATGATACCATCACCCAAATAATACCTGCTCTGTGGTGGTCATAGGGGGGCTAACAAAGTATGCAGAGAAACAGATGGACAACAGTATGTAATAAGAGTAGTAAGAACTACAAAGTGCTCCTATATGGCATGTGGAGCTGATAAAATGGACATTACGTGTAGATACATAAAGGTGTATTTAATAAAGTGACCGGTCGGTTTATATGTCAATGCATCAATAAACACCTTTAAATAGATGCACAAAGAATTAAACATAGACAACAGTTCTCCCTGAAGTCATAGAAGAAGGGAAATGCTTGGAAGTGCTTCAGATTCATAATGAAAATATGCTGCACTTGAACTACTTGGCCATCTTAATAGGAACTTCAGACATTCAGTCTTAAAGAGATTATCTTTATGTGTTTTCTGGTACATTCAAGGCATTAAACGCCAGCCAATGATGTGAAATTAAAGAGCATGTGAATTAGCGGCACTCTAAGCCGAGCGGACTTGTTAGTGTGAGCAGGGCCTGGTGACACAACCATGGCAAAGGCTGTGCCGTCTCTTCCATTTAATTTTCCAAGCCACTTCCTCCACATAGTTAGGAGAAGAGAGTTTTGTTCTGGTTTGATACACTGTCTAATGAGAGGTACTAAGAGCTTGTTGAAATTGTTCCCTCATAATGCATTCTGAAGTCTTAGGATGATGAATATTTCTCTATCTTCAATTACTGAGTTTAATATATTCCAAGGTTCCTGTCTTTCTTCCTCTCTCTGCAGTCTCCCCTGCTTTTTTTTTTCTTAATAATTGCAAAGCGTAACTACAATGACAGATTCCAACACAAAATCCCTTCTGAAGCTTGCACGAGGAGCTTAGGAACTTGTTCTCCTGATGGTTCTTACTTTTTGTTCCATCATGATTAGGTCCATCAGCTTCAGATCTGGAGAAAGCAGACTCTCATTGGCTTTAACGTAAACTTAGGGCAAGGTGCTAAATACAGGGGGTCATGTGGGGGTCCAAGACCCATTATTGGAGCCCTTGAATAAACCTATTACGGTGTTATGCTGTCCTTTAGGGAGGAATAGAGGCTCAATAAGAAGGTCATTGTTCACCCACGATTAGCGAGCTTCCCTCTTTGGAATTCTTAATGCAACACTGGTCTTCCTCAGAGTGGCACTTTATTGGTTCACCTGGTTGATCCTTGACTGAACCCTTGTTGACTGTAACTGTGCCGAACCATCTGAAAACTGAAAACTTTCCAAATTGCCCAAGATATTGGTCCATAGTTGCTCGTTCCTCAAACCGAAGGCACAGGAGATGTGTAAGATCTCAGTTGTGTGGAAGAATGATTTACCAGACTAGGAAAAAGCACTCTTAAACCAAACATATCACAATTTAAGGTATGTTGCTGGAGTTGCAAGCCAACATAGGACCCCCTGAATACCAGGGGCTATTTTGCCCACTGCCTAAAGCTATAGACTCTCAAAGAGGTCAGACACTCTAATTTGCAGGTTCAGTTTCAAAGATGCCTTGGAAACTTAAAGTTTTGACTGTAACCTTGAATGCTTATACAACAATGTCTTCTCCTTTTTACACCATGTTGGAATACATCTGGAGAAAACTGTTCATATTGTCACACTTGTATAGGGAGAACAAAGCTGTCTTCACAGCCACACAGGAAGGCGGTAAGGCAAAATACCATGGCCATGCCTTTTAAACAGCACTGCATTTCTAGTGAAGCTGAAATTCAAGGATGCTGAGACGTCCATTGTCAGAAGTCTAAATCAATTTGCTAATCTCTGTCATGCCACATGTGTTGTGAAAGGATAGATGGAAACTTGTGATAAGGGACACGGCGCAGTGGAGAAGATCTGGCCAGTGTTTACCGAAAGTCTTACCGTCCCCTTTCCTAAAAAGAAGGTAATATTCACTCAGTCCTATCATCTAGATACAGTAAGCTGCTTTATCTCTTCCCTCCCCAGGCTGTATGCATTTGTTTCACCGAGCTGTCTCCCACCTTTGAATTCTGGAATTGTGTTTGCGCCTTGATGTCTGATTGGATCTTCACAAATGCATGTATATGCAAATGCGCCAGTGTCAGTGTTCGCTCCCGGCAAAAGTAAGGAAACAGTGGCTGCATTCTGAAAAGGTGTGCTGGCTGCGCTCTTCCTGAGAGAACAGGACTCTGTAATTCGTGAGTTCATAGTCTATCTCTTCCTCCCAAACTGACATTTGAGACTCGACATTGTACATTTTCAGGCAGGCAGGATCAATAATCTGTGTCAGTTTATCAAATCCACAGGAGTGAATGTCTTACTCACAGGCCCACTGCTGAGTCAGGAGCAAGAACCCACGTCTCTTTTCTTTTCTCTTCTTTACCTTGTTTTTCTTTCTTTCTTTCTTTCTTTCTTTCTTTTGTTTCTTTCTTTGTTTCTCTTTCTTTCTTGATTTCTTAATGTTTTTCTTTCTTTCTTCTTCATTTTTCATTTTTCTTTCTTTCTTTCTTTCTTTCTTACCCCATCTCACCCCCCATTTCTTGCCATCTGCTACTCCTAATTTGGCAAACATATCAAAATTAAATCAAAAGTCGATCAAAAGTGCTGTATTACCAGCAGCCAGGTCCAGCATTCATTTTTGACGCTACAGATTGTTCATCTGCATGACAGGAATGAGCTACTTACAAATAACTTTGCTTCTTAATTGAGACCCGATAGGCATTAAACTATAATGGGAACACGCCAGAACCTCTCCACTGTCTGTTTAGCTGCACAGAAAGGTCACAATGTTAAAGTTCTGCTTATATCCGCCAGCTCATATACTGAGGCCCAAATTTAAGCCGATCTCTGGCTCGGTAGTGTTGGGGTGTGCTTGGCAGGACACTCCACCGGACCTACAATAGACTAGATATTAATTTGCACAGTGAGGATGAAAGTAGTACTGTCTTAACTGCCCTGCCATAATCTTCTCATTACCGAACGTATGTGGAGCAGCGAGCGCTCATCACAATTAATATTTCAACACACTTCAAGAGGGTAAAATCTGCGCCTATACCATCAGAGGACGCACAGTGGCATTCTGTGTGATCTTAGTACAAAGCACGAGGATCATCATTTTCATCTTCGTTAATAATCATTCCCTCTTTAACGTCTCTACGCCAAGGCTTTCGCAGCATGCAGCCGTGCTATGGTCTGTCAGATGCTCAGGCGTTTGTCCCTGACGTCTTATGTGTTTAAGGTACTAATGATTGTTCCGTAATACATGCTATTAATCTACCTTGACATGATAATTTGTGTCTGCTCTATTTGGGCTCTTTTTTTCCCGCAGACCTCGCCACGGCAGCGTAGCTGCATGGCTTTCGTGATGACGGAGCGAGCACGCGGCAGCTGCTTTCCATTCTCTGTCTGTCATAACAATAAGGCTGTTAACAAAGCAGAGGAGGCTTCATACATTGTGCCACTGCATTGCTTCTGACAAGTCCGGGGAAATTGTTTGATTGATGAACAAAGTCTTCTCCCATTTGTAATTAATACCAGAGGATGTGAAGTCACTTTCAGAGCGGACTGAAATATTCTATTAATTCCGGGTTTGTGTGGAAGAGGGGGGGAATCCCAGCAGACAGAGGGGGCAGGATCTCATTCATCAAAGCACACACTAAATACTCATGACATTATTAATGGGTTTTTTCTTGCAAAAACGAGGGGAAATGATTAAAGAGGTAAGGGAGGAATTATATCTATTTGCACTGCGCTGTTTGCTCTCATGTTTGGAGCCGCGTTCGACGCACCTGCTGCCTTTTTTCGCTCTTTTCTTCAGGGCAGAGCTTTTCTGTGTTAACGTGACGGCAATGGTGTCTTTAACCTGATTCAATTAGAACACTCGTTCTCGCTCTCCCTCAGTCTATCTCTCTCCAACTAGTTCAGCCACCTCTTTTAATTCATTTTTCAAGGATGACTCTAATTACAAACTGATGCTTGTAGCTCTTCTCTGCCTACTCATGAGCCCGAACTTACAATGAGCCCATTTTACCTGGCTAGGGTTGACTCTGGATCAGTTCAACCCAACAGATAGGTTCAAACAATGCAGCCTCCTTCAGGCCTTGAAAAATTGATATAGTCTCAATGTACTCTGGCGTGCGCGCGCTCAGCCTTTTCATGTAAACAAAAACGAGAGGGGGTTTATATGTTGTACAAGCTGAACTGCAGAACTGAAGGACATATTGGAACAGCACATTCCTTTCATGTCAACTTTTCTCTCTCTTTCTCTCTCTCTTTCTCTCTTTTTTTGCCTCTCAGCTCAAGCATTAAGTTATTGAAAGATTCAGTCTGAAACTCTGCGAAAATGGCACGTTTCACTAAACCTGCTTCCTCCTCCGCACTGTGCCATCATCTTTTATAGTCTGGGGCATAAAACCAAAGCATTTTATAGTATTTAATATTCCTGAATGCAATTCTTAAAGTTAACAGTTTGAAACACTGGTTCTCTCCTGGAAAAGAAAAAGGCTCTGTGTTTTTTTTGTCGAATAATAATAAAAAAAGACCAAAAATTCTGTTGCAGCCTGGTGTAATTTTGATAGCTTGTACAAGCCAGGATTGTGCTATGAATCATTGATTATACATCAGTTTAGTATGCCGCACTGCAGGCTGCGCATTGGGTTCAAATGGAGGAAAGGCAACCTGAAGTCCCTGATCAATATAAGCAGACCTCGGAGAAATCTGTCAGGTCCAGGCAGAGGACTCTGAGCAGCTCCTTAGGGCCAAGGCCTAACCTTTTCAAAGGCAAGGTGATGAAGAAGCTCATCATTCTTAATGAGGAATTAGAGATCCATGCGAACAGCGAAAAGAGCTGCTGACTCAAAGATAGATAAGCGCCACATGGCTAGTCATTTAAGCGGAGATAGCATACCACAATAGAGTAAAAGATGGGATTAAAAGGTCACATGAATTAACCGGATCTCCATATTATGCCTAACGTATTCCAGCTGCTTTTGCATTTTGAATATGATTGCAAGGAACAGGGTGAATCACTTACAGGTAATCAAATTGCCAACAAATCTTTTTTTTCCCCCAAACCTTCGAAGTTCAAATACCTAAGACAGGTGACAGATTACGTTTGTAACTGTCATGGACTTTAAAAAAAAGGAATATTTTAACCCAACGTTAATGCCAAAGGAAATAGACATGAAATCTAATTTGAATGAATGTATCCTGTCTGGCATGGCACTTTATACTGCATGGAGGAATGACAAATTGCTGCAATTGACAGAAACAGATTCACAGTTAATTAAAAATGTAATTACATGCACTTAAGCCATTTAGCATAAGATGAATGTGAAACCATTAGGCATACTTTGAAAACCAGATGTTCGTTAAATCACTTTATACGGACAACATAGCACAATAGATAGTGCACATAGACCAGCGCAAGTGCGCGTATACAGTCAATTTCAGAGGACTATTCTGTTCACCAATGTGCAATTAACTTAAGACAGCCAAAAGCACCTACTCCTGCTGTGTTAGCACATAAATTAGCGTGTCAGCTATCCCAGCTCCATGCTTGCGTTGTTCACCTCCATGCCTGTTGCCCACAGTCATGTCGTTACATCAACCTTTTAACTGTATTTACCTAATAAAAGTATTATCATGTACACAACATCATTAGTTCTCCTCGAGTGAGAGCAATACAAAGGCAGTTTGTCTGAACCTGTTTCCTATTTGTTCGAGTGACACAGCATCCTCACTGTCTGTCCTAAGACATTTGAGCCTCTGCAGGAAGCTAATAATTAAGGGTACATATTTCCCTTCCTCAATTAGCGCCTGCTGTTAAATTTATAATGATGCATTAAAAAAAGCTCAAATTAGTATGGACCCTGACCAGTAAATGAAGCTCTGTAGGTGTTGATGTAAAATCCCGCAAGCACGGTTTACTTTTCATAGGTCAGAATGTACTTATTTTGGAGATAACAGACACATGTTGATGCCCTTACTAGGACTAAAGGTAGGCAGGATAGCATCAGCATAATGTAAAAGGGTAATTACTTCAGTGCAATTATGATTAAAGATCTAAATATTGTCTGACTAGTAAGTGTTGGTCTGATAACAGCTTGATTAGAAGAGCAAAAGTATCACGTCAAACAACTATTTAAGTGCTAAGTACATCCAGCATGTATCACCATAGGAACTGAAGTTTGTTAGGTGCTATTTTTCTATTTTGGACTATGTTCTAGATCTGAATAACATCAGGGTGATAAAATTAAACTCAGTGCAAACAAGGCATTAGATGGTGTGAATGGATCAGACACAGCAGTGCTGCTGGAGTGTTTAACACCTCAGTGTCACTGCTGGACTGAGAACCAAAACTATCCAGCCAACAGTAGCCTGTGGGCAGCACCCTGTGACCACTGATGAAGGACTAGAGGATGACCAACACAAACTGATGAGCTATCATCTATGACTGACAAAGTGAAGCAGCAACGTAGGAGTGTCTAATAGAGCGTACAGTGAGTGGTCACCGTAATAAACAGGGTCTTTTCACATGACTATGTACTAATACAGGTTACAATGAGCAATGATTAATACACAGTGTATAAGCCACGTAAACATGTCTAATATGAGTTTTACTGAACAAAAAGACCCAATGTATTTTAAAATATAATGCTACCCCTTTATAAATATGTGTTCCCATTCTAAAGATAACGCTTTTCTATGGTAATAATACAAGTTACATGCATGCAATGTGTTAGTAATGGGTGCACCTTAAAGTAACTGAATTCTCTAATTAGATGAGTTATCTGGATGTGTTTGGACATACAGTGGACTCTCAACACTGCTGGGTTTTGAACTTGCCACCTACTGACAATATGACAACAACAGCTGTGTCACTAGGTAGGCTGTTTTTTGGGAAGCCTTTTTTTAATGAAACTAGCAATTGTTCTGAAAGTACCGATGTCCCCTAAAGCTTATCGTGATGTAATTTATCATGATAACAATATTATACTGTTGTATCGCTCACCCTTAACCTGTACATGTAGTGCTGAAGAACCTTGTGCAAAACTCTGCTCTGCCTGCTCCAGACACTGCCATTAATTTATAGCTGAGCCTTTTGTGCACTGTCAGGCAATTGTTTATGGAGCATTTTAAACTGGAACTTCAAAGAGATTTCAAGGACTTGTTTGTAGGTAAGTACCTGCTCGAGTTTCTGCTGGACTTCAGGGAATTGATCCAGTTACGTTAGGGGATTCATTATACAGGGGGTTCACTATATCAGGCATCATTTCAGCGTGGATGTTCCTCTAGTTAAAAGGTATAGTTTCTCGCTCTCACTTCTGAATTGTCATTCATCATAATGACATTTGCACCTCACCCACGCTATGAATTTAATATTTTAGAAGCGGATTGTTTTTCATAATTTCAAAGCTAGAAAAGCTATCTGTTTAGTTGTATTTGTTATTGGACTTGAACTGGAAATGCAAAAACACTTATTTTTGCATTTTATTTATTTTTGTATTTATTAAAGATTTATTTAGTATTTGTATTATGTATTATCATATTTAGCTTAGATTTTCTGAAAAGATGCTGAACAGGCTATCAGAATCTACTATGAGGCTTCACTGCAGTGCTGCTGCTATCCACAATGAGGTCCAATAAGGGACATTTCATTGTAATGCCATAATGATGATGATTTTCATTTAATGTTGATAAAAAAAATAACATGCAAAATGAATGTACTGCTGCTAGTGAAACAAAATATCGTATCTCCACAATGATAGATTCACAGGAGAACCAAAAAACACACTGCTTTTAATGTAGGTTAAGGTAACAAGACTTTTTGGGCCATTTCTTGTGACCTGTTCATAATGAGATGTACACACAATACAAAGGGCATCATGCATTTTCAAATTATGCCATAAAAAACGTAAATATTTGGTTCTGACAGCAACAATATATAGGTATGCGGCCCCGTGCACAGTGCATGGTCTGTGTGTGCTGTATGTGTTGATGGTTTTGCTAGAAAGTGACATCTCATTCTACAGGCCACCTACTGACCATTTCACTGGTGGCAAGGAAAGTGACTCCGATATTTTCCAATAGTTAATTCCATTAATTAAAATATTTGTTATCAGGTTAAGTAGGACATTGCTGTCTCTCCATCTGTTGTTAGTGTGTGTTGAGCTGCTAGTGAGCAATGAGGAGTGAACCCCACACCTCTCCACAATTAAACAGACAAAAGGACACCACAACTGTAGCATATCATATCAAACAATAGGCTACTGTAAAACTAACACAACTAAAGTAGCATTTAGACACTACAAAAACACTTCTATGAATAATTACCTTGTTAGCTCAATTCAAAAGACAAAAATCGACGGCACTTCCAGTTTCACAAAGAATACACATTTCCATCAAAATACAGTATGTTCCACCTGGAAAGGGGACTTAGTTAAACTGTGAGAAGGAATATAAAATGCTAATTGCTATTCTAATGTCAGTCAATAAAGAGGTGAAATATCACATTACTTTTGTGAATCTTGTGGAAGTTTGTTTAGAAATACAGATCATTTTTGGACAGTGTTGTAGATCAGGCTACTGGAACAAACCCCTGGTGATATACAGGCTGTACCTGTGTAGTTTAATAAAGCTCCATCTCCTGTTTTCTTGATCTAGTAGACTTGATGATTCACAAGAAGGAAGGAAGTTTTAGCTACTCAGACAAAGTCAGAGATGTTCAGGAGTAAGCAACGGTTATGGTGATTCTTGAAGTCGTATGTAGGGGCACATGGGTGAATGATAAATACATTTCAAGCTGTTTCCAATTGAAAACAGAAACTGTGACCTATTAACTGGGAGACTATCCGTCCATTCTAAGTAATTCAGTCACATCCCTAACTCGTTATATTTCTCCACAGGCCGACTGCGTTTCTGTATGCTTGGCTGGTACAAAAACCTGAAAAATATTGCATTCGATACTCACCTTTAAGGTCATATTCAGTAATCATCTTTGAACCCCTCCCTCTTTCCCACCTGTACACTCACATTATGCAATATAGACATCTCTCCAGGGAAAGCAGCGCTACAGTCTATGGCAACCATCCTGCAGTTATTAATAAAAATTTGATAACCTCTTTTTTTCCCTCACCAGATAAGATGGCTGCTTCACGGTAGTGCTAAAGATTCATTATCGATTCATTTGCATGCAGCACAGATCTTGGAAGCATTCTATTTCTGTAGGACACTCTACTCTCTTTCTCTCTCTCTCTCCCTTTCCCTCTCGCTCTCTCTCTCTCACATTTCTGCCACTGAGTTGGTTCTCATTGACAACTGTGTTATTATTCTCTGTCGAACACAGGGAGCCTGACTCACACTGCCTCATTCCTTTTCTAAAAGCTACACTGAGTAATTTCAATTTTTCTGCCTTAAGGTTAAGCCCTAACAACAGCCCCTTTCCCTACCCAACACTCCTTTATTGGCTTCCATATGAATAGAGGGAATGCTGTATACATAACAATTGCTTTTTAGGGCAGCACAATGCTTGTGTTTCCATTTCCTATCCACAGAAGTGCTGCGTATAGTTGTTGCCCAGACTGTGGGTCTCAAGTGCATGTACACCACTGAGCAAGCACAATGTGGTTGAATTGAGCGGGGTTGGTGATTGGATTATTGACTGCATGGAGAGAAATCCGCTGTATAGAAGTGCAGACGAACTCTGACAAAGCCTTAGAAATGTGACATTAGGAAACAAATAAATTCACTGTAGCCACTTAAATCAAGCCAGTTGCTACACTGAGAAACTATGCACTATGATTCTATAGTCTTCTTCAGCATGCATGTCATTCACCTCATTCCTGTTGTGTTATGTATTAGTGTTCCAAACCGTAACTTACAAGCCTTTAAATGAAAGGTGAAGTAAATTGCATTAGGACTGTTAGCGCAGGGGCCCAAGCACTTTGGACAAGGACGTTCCAGCAGCTACTTGAGTTTCAGCGACCTTTATACTTACCATTGCTTGTCTTCTGTAGAAACATGTGATATAAAACTATTAAATTGAACAAAAGATATAACTAAAATGCTTTCATGAGTATATAATTTGTACAATGCGATCTATAAGTATTACAGCCAAAGGGTTTTAGGAAACTAGAAGTAGAACAGTTGGTGGTTCTTTAAAGAACAGTTTTTGTACAACAAAAGTAAAGTTTAAGTGTCTGTGAAAAAAGTAAAAGTTTTATGATTTAAAGGTTTATAAGCTCATCTATAAGCAAATACCTATTTAGGAAACCTTCCTTTTACTAGTCACAATCTAGTGTATAGATATAGCCACCTACTTTTTGGTGACCATGTCAAAAAACATTTAATGAACTACAAGGAGCAGATTTTCCATCATATAGAATGATCATTTAATCATGCAAAAAAACAATTTATACATTGGTGAAAATACAGCAGAGGGCAAAAACCTTACCTAAAAAATTTACCTTAAAAATGCAATTTCAATACAAGTTAATGGAACCAGACTTTTTTCTAAGCAGTTTTGGGCCATTTCTGTTGGTCCATTCATCATGTAATTTTCACACAATATAAAGGGTAGCTCATGTGATCACATGATGTAAAAGTAAAAATGGACATACATGTTTTTGTTTGGACAGTGATGATATTCAAATGATTATTTTTGTTGTCATAGTTCTACAGCACTGTGCAAAAGTCAGAGACTGCCTTCATTTATTTAAATTCTAGTCAAAATGGCAATTAAGTACAAGTTATTCAGCAGCTGGAAAACATATTTAACAGATAATTATACAGAGGTTTCAATAACTAAATATAATGCTGTCGTGTAGACTAACACAGTGTAGCTATGATTCTACCACAAGTAGTCGGTACAGTCCTTAGATGGTTGCCCGTTCGCTTTTGTCATGCTGCTACGCTGGGGCACTTCTATCGTGTCCGGCCATGCTGTCTTCCTCATGGAGCCTCACAGCATTATCACAGTCTTTCGCCAGGCTATGCCTCTCTCATTGCCTTCCTTGAAGTTCTTTGTGGCCGAGTTCCATATTGGACCATTAGGGGGCACTTCTGATATTGGCATAGAGTAAGACACAGTGGACACAGTGTTTATTGAACACGAGGCTGAAAGACACACACCCACTTATGAACTTATGGTCACCACCAGACACAGACTTCACTCCCAAAAACACAAAACCTCCACACACTAAACCCATTCTTTAACACAGAACAACACATTACTCATTACACATTTCACATACTTTTTACTATGACAATATTTGAACAACATTCATTCTTTTTTCAGTGGGTGCATGCCTTCATAATCATCCCAGCCCTGCCTCATGAGATTCTAAGGGCAAGTGCCAGGAAATAGCAGATCACAATACCAGTGTTTTCACTATTTAATCTGCCACTCTTTGCCTTTACTTTCCATATCTCAACAGTTTAGTCTTAGAATTTGGTGGCATGTTCAGATTTCCATTATTGAAGTAATATCAAACACAAAAAGTAATTTATGCTTTAAATATTATATATCTGATGGTGACAGGTTTGGTGATATACCAGGTATTGTACTCTCTCTATAAGATTTAGCAATTTTGAACTCTAGGTTTAAAACAACACGTGGACTTGCATTCCCACCTTAGGGAACAATAGCTTGTTCCTAGTGTTCTATCAGGAAACAAAGTCTGTAGATGTGCATGCAATCTAAAACTCAAAAGCAGTTGAGTTAGTACACTGCGTCAGTTTGGATCTAACAGAAACAAAATCTGTGGATTCACCCAATTCAAGTCATGACCTGAAATGCTGAGGCATGATACAAAGTAGGCCATTCAAGCAAAGCATCCTGAAAATGTGTGGGAACTGAAACAGTTTTGTGTAGAACAATGGAACAAAATACCATTTAACTGCTGCACAGGGCTGAGCCTCAGAGCCTAAAGAGTTTGTTGGGGATATTACCCACGAATATGGTTCCACTAATTATTCAGTTCTTGTTTCATTGCTAACCTTTATTGAGGTAGCAATGTTATACATTTTAAAGATGTGTCTACTTTTGAATAAAGTTGGTTAAAACCAGAATGTTACAGCCTACATAAAAGGATTTCACATGATGCACATGACCCCAAAAAGAACATACATAATCTCAAAGCTCAAAAAGAAAGCTGGTGTGTCTGTGTAATTGTAATGGAGCATCTAACCTCACAGAATAAGTCATAGATCTTTTTCCAGTGATTATTATTGTTGCTTCTCAAACTATACATAAAAATGCCCATATGCAAGGTGCAGAATACAGTGGGTCCTGGGGGATCTAGGGCCCCCCAATTAACCTCTTGATTCCCCTAAATGTCTCAAAATCAAAATGTTAACAGGGGTCCCTGTCATCATTCACTTGCTTCTCCCACAATTGTCAGTCTTCCTTCTGTGATATTCTAACTAACTAAAGATGCAGCACTGGTCTGACTCAGGGTGGTGCTGTAGCAAAATTGTTTACCCAGTTCGTCCTTCACAGCTTAGCACCTGTAACTATCCCCAAGATACTTGAAAAACTTGAATTGAAAAAGGTAAGTTGTTAATCTTCTCAAAAATAAAGATAAATGGAAGATGTGTAAGATCTCAGTGTGGAAAAGCATATTACAAAATTAGAAATGTGGGAATCCCCCAGATTATAAAGGGGAATTCAGCACATTACCTATATACACTATATTGCCAGAAGTATTCACTCACCCATCCAAATCATTGAATTCAGATGTTCCAATCACTTCCATGGCCACAGATGTATAAAACCAAGTACCTAGGCATGCAGACTGCTTCTACACACATTAGTGAAAGAATGGGTCACTCTCAGGAGCTCAGTGAATTCCAGCATCCCGTGATAGGATGTCACCTGAGCAACAAGTCCAGTAGTGAAATTTCCTCACTAAATATTCCACAGTCAACTGTCGGTGGGAATATAACAAAGTGGAGGTGATTGGGAATGACAGCAACTCAGCCATGAAGTGGTAGGCCACGTAAAATGTGGGGTCAGCGGATGCTGAGGCGCATAGTGCACAGAGGTCGCCAACTTTCTCAATTGCTACAGACCAAACTTTGCTACCTCCAAACTTCATGTGGTCTTCAGATTAGTTGAGGAACAGTGCGTAGAGAGCTTCATGGAATGGGTTTCCATGACTGAGCAGCTGGATCCAAGCCTTACATCACCAAGTGTAATGCAGAGTGTCGAATGCAGTGGTGTAAAGCACGCTGCCACTGGACTCTAGAGCAGTGGAGACGTGTTTTCTGGCGTGACGAATCACGCTTCTCCGTCTGGCAATCCGATGGATGAGTCTGGGTTTGGTCGTAACCAGGAGAACAGTACTTGTCTGACTGTATTGTGCTAAGTGTAAAGATTGGTGGCGGGGGGGATTATGGCGTTGGGTTGCTTTTCAGCAGTTGGTCTCGGCCCCTTAGTTTGAGTGAAAGGAACTCTTAATGCTTCAGCAGACCAAGAGATTTTGGACAATTTCATGCTCCCAACTTTGTGGGAACAGTTTGGGGATGACCCCTTGCTGTTCCAACATCACTGTGCACCAGTGCACAAAGCAAGGTCCATAAAGACATGGATGAGCGAGTTTGGTGTGGAAGAACTTGACTGGCCTGACCTCAACCCGATAGAACACCTTTGGGAAGAATTAGAGCGGAGACTGCGAGCCAGGCCTTCTCGTCCAACATCAGTGTCTGACCTCACAAATACGCTTCTAGAATTTCTGTCAAAAATTCCAATGAACACATTCCTAAACCTTGTGGCTGTAGCTGCAAAGGGTGGGCCGACATCATATTAAACCCTATGGATTAAGAATGGGATGTCACTCAAGTTCATATGCGTGTGAAGGCAGACAAGGGAATACTTTTGGCAATATAGTGTGTTTCATTCATATATTAAGTGTGCACCGATACAATAGTCAGTATTGGTATCATGAGATCAAAATCATGGGATTGGATATTGGATGAAAAATGTATATATCTGATATGATCCATTAGCCTAAACTATCTTGTAAATTCCTAAATATGTCAATAAATATACCAAATCAGAAATGCTCCTAAAAAGTCTGTTTATGAAAAAGTTTCTTTCTTCAGGGAGTAGAATATTTGTGTCAGAGTTTGGGCAAGATGTTTTTTAAATGGTTAAGCTCATCCAGACAAATGTGTCATTACCGGCTTAGTCAGTTATAGATTGGTATTGGCAGATGTATGAGGTTGTACTATCAATATCATATCAGACATGAAAAGGTGGTATCAAGTCATATGCACATTTTGTTTACTTAGCACTCCGGGCTTTGAAGCTTCTTTATGTCATTCCATTGTTTTTTTTTTCTACAGAGATGAGATTGTGCCACAGTAAAATGGTACCACAATGGGTTCTTAGACTAATGCCATAGAAGAACCATTGTTGGTATCATAAAGAATCATGTTTGAAAAGAATAGTGTGAAGAACCTTAACAGGTTTCAAGAACCTAAACGTCATATAAAGGTTTTGTACCAATTTAAGGGGGCTTCTTATAATCTTATGCTTCTCTTAAGAACCATCCATTCAGTGCAAAAAGTGTTTCAGTGGTTCAACCCTTAAAAACTCAACTTAAATAAGTACTTTGAATCCAAAAGTACTTTCAAATCAAATCAATTGCTTGTCACAACATGCAGTCTTTTATATTGGTTGAGCCAACGAAACACTTTTTACACGGTTGAAAGTTTTTAAGGGAAACAAAACTGATTTTTTTTAATTTATTTTAAAAAGGTGCCACAAAATACTCTGTGAGCAATGTCACTTTTTGAATAGTGTTTTAGGGAATCAACATCCTTATAAACTCTCAGGTGCCACAGATGGTTCTTGGAGCATTGTCATGCACAAAAGAACCTTCACAGAATATAAGGGTTCTAAACCAATTTAAGAGCATTTACATTATGTGATTGTTCTTAATTGTTTGAAACATGTTTATATTATATGTTTTTCTTTTTCAGCAAAGAATAAATGAGGAACCATCCACTGAAAAGTTCTTTAGAGAGCCAAAAGTGTTTTTGGTGTGGCACCTTTAGTTTTAAGACTATACCAGATTCTAGATTAGGGAAATCTCAAAAATGCTGAGGAATTTCCATTTTCAAGTGACAGTAAAACAAAATTATGACACTTAAGCTTATTTCTTTAATGCTACACAGAATTGCTTATAGACTTTCACCACCTGCCTACCCTTGATGAAAAGTCTTAGAATCTCTCCATGAAGCTCATCTCATTTTTTGCCAGTTTTCTGCTGTCATAATAAGTATGACAGCTATTCCAAACTAACAAAACATCAGATTCAGATGAGCTCTATCTGCATTCTCCTCCGTCCCTTGAGGAGGTTGTGAGAAGAAAGAGAGCGCTGTGAACAATTTCATCTCTCATGCAGAGTCCCGTATTTAATGCATTATTAACAAGGCTTCTGTTATTGTTATATCAATAATCATTTTTCAAGATTAATACAGTTTGTCAAGTAATAACCCTCTTTGTCAAGCAATATACTATCTGCAGATTAAATATTTATCACAAGCCAGGGATAGACTCTCACTGTTTGACGTGCTGTGCAGTAACAGCAGCACAATGAACAAGAAAAGCTGTAGAAAACCATCAGAGCTGTTTATTGCAGGATTGAGCCTTATGCAAAATTCAGCAGATTGGGTATTGAGTATTTTAATTACTTCAAGTAATGCCTTTCATTGTCCCTTACCTTCTGATTCAGAATAAACCATTTGCATAGCTCTCTTTTACCTCTCTGTGTCTTACACTTTCCACAGAAACGCAGGTAATGCAAGATGGCAAATCCTTTAAGCCATGTTTCACAGATAGGACATTTTGATCGCACATTTGCTGGAGGACAAAGTGAGGAGGAGTGCATAGTTATCACTAGGTGGCAATGTAGCAACATCAGAAAATGAACAGGGGCAGGGGCTGCCTGCAGTCCAAAAGGATAACTACAGCAGACAAATGGTACATGGCTTTCTATGCTAATTTTCTTAACTTCATTTTTGGCTTTTCTAAATCATAAAGTCATAATGACAATGTTATTTTTCTCTATTTTCTCCACATAAACAACTGATGTCTATTTGGAGTATGTATACCTATTTACTTTCCCATCATATTTCTCTGATTATTATTCTCAAGAATCTGTAAATCAATGGTGAGTAGTTGAAAAGCTTTTCAAAGACTGAAATGCATTTTACCATTGACCCACCATGTCCCCATTCCTCCCCTCTTTATTCTCCTTCTTTTATGCAGACCCAATTCTGAATTTCTCTTATGTATACATAATTTATAGGCCATATGGCTATGAAGTTAGAATATCGTTTTAGCATGCTCTCCTCAAGATTAATATCTTTCATGTTTTGCATGGATCTCCATTTATTGCACTTATTGCTCTCCCGCACTGCAACAAAAGCCCAGTCATAATAAATGCTCCTTACTTTAGAAAGAGCGCAATGCTCCATTCCCATATGGATGCCCACTGTAACTCCCTCAGAGAAGTGGACGGAGACACGCATGATTGTCTAAAACACCAAGCTTTCCAATATCTTGCCGAGCTCCTCTCCTGTCTGCAGAGGCAGGAGTAGTGACAGGTCCCGGTAAGGGAGTTGAACTAGCAATGCATGTCAGCTCTTACAGTGATTTTGGAGAGAGCTCTCGTACATTAGCATTAAAGCAATCCTTTGCAGGGGAAGAAAAATACAAATTGGCATGCTGAAAAATGGCAAATGCAACATGCTTCTCAATTTTGAAGATGGCCCAATGCTGCCTCTATGATTATGAATTTATGTTCATACAAATGCTAGCCAGTACAGTGTTCTTTGGAATATACTGACAACAAGTGTATACAAAAGTGTATGCCATTTTCATGCACTTTTAAAAATAAGCCTGCAAAAAGACATGCTATCTGAGATGTCATAGAATGACCAATTCAGGTTGTCTAAAGAACTTTTCTAAACTAGAACTTTTTTAAACATTCTTTTGTTTTTCACATGAGATGAGTGAGTGAGGAACCTGTGTTTTTTAGAGTGCTGGGGTACATTCTTATAGCCTTATCAAGTCAAATTACCCCTCATTAATGCTTTATTTATTACTTTATTACTACTGCATTTAGGTAATAACTAGAGTTAAATAAGCATTTCCAGAGCACTTTTATTTTAAGAGTCATATGACACATCATGTATGTTTTTGCATAATAGTTGATTAAGTCTTTCCAAGCCTGATCAAGCTAACAGCTAGAGACATATAATTGTTTATTATTATTTTTTCATTACTAAGCAAAAACTAGAGTGAATTTAGTGCACCTTTATTTGTTTATCATACAGTACAGTGCAAGTCATAGACCATCATTTCACTCCATTTTTTTCAATTTTAAGTCATCATAGCCATTCAACAGTTACTCTTTTCATTATTCAACATTCAGAAAAAAAGAAAACATTTTAAGCAACGAACTAAACAGAAGCCTGTAGAACTATCTACAATATCATGTTTTCAGTATTTAGTATGCCCACTCCTTGCTTTTAGTACTGCTGCCATTCTTTTTGATAGATTTAGTTTGCGTTCTTCAAAGAAATCTGCAGGGACGTGTTTCCATACCTCCAAAGTTCAGTCAGAGAAGTAGGTTGTACTTTTTGCTTCGCATGCGCCAATCCCACTTACAAATTTGGACTTATCAGTTCATAAATACATACTACACATCTCAGATGTCTAGTTTCAGTCTTCTAGTGGTCTCTGACTTTTGCACAGTGCAATAATGTATCATAACATAATGCCTAGACAGTCCAATGAGGCTAAATGTAACAACAATAACAAGCAGTTATTTTCATGCAGAGCTCATGCTGAACGAGCCCTGTATGCTAGAAGTTGGCGCCTTATTACTGCACGTTAAATAGAAATCAGTATGGAATAGGAAGTCAGCATGTCTTTATTTAAATCTAATTTATTATATGTTGCATAATGTGGTGCATTACTATGGAGCAGTTAATAGGATTCAAAAGAAAATAAGCATATGTAGATGCAATGCTTAGAGTTGGGAATAACACTATATTATTCAGTGTAGTGAACAAATAAAATATTTAATTCACTTTAGTTATTGCTTAATAAATGGCCGGTTTTTGGCTTGAAAGGGCTTAATACAGGCATATATAAAGTATATGTATATATACTGATGTGTTGTGCTTTTCAGTTAATAATACCGATTCCAAATGTGTTGTGGTTACTATACACATATCCCTTTTGAAACCACTTTTCACTTTTGTAGAGATGGTGTGGTGAAGATTTTAGCAATTGAACACAAAATTGAACAGTATGAAAGACCTTCTTTGAAAAGAGTATTTCTTTCTTAGTTGAGATTTCCCTGGACAATAAAGAGTAAAGAGAGCATATAAAGCATTAATGTTCATCTCAAAGACCCCACACACAAAATGCACATGCACGGCTATAAAGTCACAATGTCAGCAATGTCATTGCACTACGTACACTCTTCCTACAGTTATTACGGCTTTTTTGTACTCCTTGTACGTAAATGTCAATGTCGACAAGGCACATAGACAGAAAATCCTTTCCCTGAAGGGATATGCAAGCTGGGAACTATCATAAAAGATTTGGCATAAAACAAAAGGAGGAGCTTGAGGAGCTTAACAGAAATACTCCCCCAATCCTTGGGATCACTTACATGAAGGCCTGGGCTCATGTCCTGTTCTGCAGATGGCACCTCTGTGATGTTTGGAGAGTGGTGCATGTTCATTCGGAGCTTTGGTTGGGAGCTGGCACTAGCTTTCAGCACGCCTGTGCTGCTTTACCTCCTCTCACACTGAGGGATAATACATTGTCTAGTCTCAAAACAAGTAAAATACATCTAAGCACTTTAATAATGCAAATCCCCGGGGACACTTTGTCCCACACAGAGAAAGCATACAGAAATGGGGTTAGTGTTTGTTAGTTGCTCTATGGACTGCTACTTGATGAATTTTATGCCCTAAAATAAATAAGCTCCCTTCCATTACATGGCCAGTAATTGGTATAATCTCTACATTTCCATGTGTGAAATGTACTATTCCGTACAGTGGTAGGATCTTTGCTTTTAAGTTTTATAAGATCTTTAATATCTTTATTGTAAGATATTAAAAGTGTCATATGCTTTCCGCTAATATGGTTCATAAACATAGTTAAACATAGTTCCCATAATCTCACAAAATGTTCTGCATAATTTAATTGCTGAGATAAAACCGATGTTAATGACTTCGACTGTGTGGAATGGTTCATAGTAGAGAAGACTTTACTCTTTGCCATGATCTAGTGGGTACAGGGGATTGAATCAAGGGTTGCAGTGTAACCATTTAATTTCCTTCTGAGTCTCTTCTGACATCTCTGACCTCTCTTCTGAGTCTTTTCTGAGTCTTTATATTCAGTAGCCACGTTTCCCTTCAAACATTTTGCCAATGTTATGCGCATTTACAGAGTTTCAGCAGAACAAATACCAATTAAAACCTGTTTCCATCCAATACAGTTATGCAAATAAACTTCAGATGATGTAGGCTACCATGATTAGGGGCTGCATCACAATGAGAAAGATCTAACTAACCAAAGTAGAATTATCTTTACAGCCGTTTGCTATCATGCCATGGCATAGTTGGCCATGTAGCTCAGAGATGCTGAAATCGGACCATCTGTAGGGCCAGTCGATTCCATTCACCAGCCACCCACGCCAGCTGATAAGAGAACTGCCACTGCGTTATACAAGCTGGCCACTTGTGTGGAGTATATAGTAGTGGGCGAAACATTTGCCATAACAACAAAAGCATAACAACAGGTGACTGCTGTGTATATTGTCGCTGTCCAAAGAAAAACATGTATTGAATGTTTACTTTTATGCAATATTTGAACACCGCAGCTGCTGTTTACATTGTATGAAAACTTCATGATGAATGGACCAACAGAAATGGCCCAAAACTGCTTGGAAAAAAGTCTAGTTATATTGACTTTAAATTAGGTTTAATGTTTAAATTAGTTAATTAATTAGAATTAAATAGGTTTAATTAGGTTAATATCTTCCTTGTAAAGTTACCATTTTAGAGATACTTGTTTTTCTTTGTATGTTAAGCAGTATGATCAGGTGAAGTGGAATCATGTGGCTTACAGCTTATATATATATATATATATATATATATATATATATATATATATATATATATATATATATGTCCATTGTTAGACTAAAACACATTTAATTTCACATCTG
>CM067485.1:9918530-10086857 GCA_034552555.1 Semaprochilodus insignis
TATATATATATATATATATATATATATATATATATATATATATTTGTAATTTCTTTGAAAAACTCTTTTTCTTCACCCTTTTTCACATTTTGGTTTTAGAATTATTTTAATGTTTCCACCTCATCATAGTGCACAAACTCTGTTTGCAATATTCAAGTGTTTCTTTTTTAATTCAAGCTTTTTCATTCAGTTTTTTTTTAATTGGAAAATTGAAAAAAAAAAAAAACACACTAATGTTGAAATTTAAAAAAGACACAGGCGAAACATAGGCGCCCTAGTTGACTGCTCTTTACTGAACACAGCAGAGAACTGCTGGTCAGTGCTAGCTGAAACAGCCAGAAAAGCAGTCAATCATAACTGTGATAACTTCAAACTGTGATGTAAAAGAAACCTCCTTCAGAAAGGGTCTCCAGAGTTATATACTCTTACTACAGGGTTGGCAGTAATTTAGATACACTTGAATTTTCTTTCAGACAGTACAAACAACCTGCCTGGATTACGTGATAGCAACTAGTGTCACATTTGGCAAGTAAGGAGGCTAGATGTAAGTACAAGCAAGCTTCATTGGTGACAACGAGCAAGAACAAACACTGAGACTGTTTCAAAAGAATATACTACATGACTTGTAAACAAAATAACAAAGTGGGACCCAAATGCAGGTTCGACACAAGACTAAGACAAGGAAAGATTGAAACAAAGGGCTAGATATACACTAGACACAATGAGGAACACCTGGGAGAAAGAGGAGACAGGAATTATACACAGGTGGGAAAAGGTGGAGACTAGGACCAGAAATGAATGCACATGGCAGAAAAACACATGGCTATGATACAGGGGCACATGTAGGGGAACACAGGGAAATCTCTGACAATAAGTAATTGTAACTTGATTATGTAAATGTAATTATTATCAGGTCTTGGAGACACTAAACTCTTTAGATTCCTGGTTCTTATTGCCACGACCAGTTTCTATAGAAGTGTGCATATCACATATCATCGATGAGATGTCATACACTATATTGCCAAAAGTATTTGCTCGTCTGCCTTCACACGCATACGAACTTGAGTAAGATCCCAATCTTAATCCATAGGGTTTAATATGATGTCAGTCCACCCTTTGCAGCTATAACAGCTTCAGCTCTTCTGGGAAGGCTTTCCACAAGGTTTAGGAATGTGTTTATGGGAAATTTTGACCATTCTTTCAGAAGCATATTTGTGAGGTCAGACACTGATGTTGGACGAGAAGGCCTGGCTCGCAGTCTCCACTCTAATTCATCCCAAAGGTGTCCTATCGGGTGGAGGTCAGGACTCTTTATGGACCTTACTTTGTGCACTGCTGTGCATTCGTGTTGGAACAGGAAGGGGTCATCCCCAAACTGTTCCCACAAAGATAGGAGCATGAAATTGTCCAAAATCTCTTGGTCTGCTGAAGCATTAAGAGTTCTTTTTACTGGAACTAAGGGGTCAAGCCCATTCCTGAAAAGCAACCCCACACCATCCCCCTCCACCTAACGTTGCACTTGATACAATGCAGTCAGACAAGTACCATTTTCCTGGCAACCGCCAAACCCAGACTCGTCCAATGGATTGCCAGATTGAAAAGGGTGGTTTTATACACCTGTAGCCGTGGAGGTGATTGGAACACCTGAATACAATGATTTGGATGGATGAGTGAATACTTTTGGCAATGCAGTCTATGTTTCGGGGAGGGTGCACACACTATTCGTCTCATCTTATTTAATATGTAAAACATTCTTATCCTCAACAGTTCATATTGCTGACAACATATTAACTGGGCTCTTCATTAACACTTCTTTCTGTATAAAACTGTTTACAAACCTCAGCAATGGAAATGATGAGAGGTGACAGATAAAAGAGAGAAGCAAGTATGAGAATAAAAGTAATGTAGTAGCTTGGCCAAGAAGGAGACATGGGAGCCGCCATGATTTCTGCTACGAGTAGCGCTCTTTATTAACACCAGCAGGAAAGGCATATAAACAAAGCAGATCCAACGGGGAAGGTCACCACCAGCCATAAGCTTTCTCTTCACGGTGAACCACCAGCCCACTCTAACTAACCCTGAGCCCACACACAACACACATACACACATATAAACTGAAGAACAACAACTTTAACTACAATAATGTCCCTTTTTATGGAGAGCATGCAACCTCCCATGAGCCCCTCCACATGTCCTTTTACATGGCTACACTTTGCGAGATCCTCAGAGGCAGTGCGGCCCATGGCGACCGCCGCTGTAATGATTGATCTACAGTCTATATATAAGAGAACTATTACAGTACAGTACAGTAATAGATACAATCTACTGTGTGTTTTGAAAACGTGATTAGCTGTCTGTTTATCTCATTGTATAAGCTACTAAGATGCTAAAGTTGGTTAACCAAGAAGATGGAGATCTCAGACTGATTATCTCTGTGTTAAAATACCTCCACACATTTACACTTTGCCTTTGATGATAATAAAGTTGTAATGTCAGGCTCATTTTCTTCATTGCCTTTTGCACCCACATCTCTCAGATCTGACACTATTTTTCTAGGTTTAATAAAGTATTTAAATCTGCTAGACCTACTAGCTATACAATCACTAACAAACTAGGCCACAGCATTGGTCTATTTTTCCAGGAAAGACTGCTGTTTTACCTCACTTTTAAACGTCTTTGACTCTCTTAAGCATCTTGAAAAGTGTGGCTAGGTCAGTCTGCTAAAGTAAAAGCACATCAAATATTCTACTAACTGTGCTGATTGCATTTTCCATGCATCATGCATGCGGGAATAGGCAGTATTTGTGATACATGTGATTGAACTACCTGTTGAAAACTGCTTCATATTCTGTATCACAATGCTTTAGTGTGTTGTATTTTTGTAGTTTAAAAACACTAAATACTTTCTGTGCAAAATGCAAAATCAATGCATTGATTGGTGCATACTCAGTAATTTGCCAAGGAACATTGAGATTCAGAATACAGATTCAGCACAATATGAGAAACATGTAGGTTGCCAACTTTCCACTGATTTTAACACAAATTGCTATAGCTTGTAACATTTCCTGATGGTTTTGGTGTTTGTTTTAGCAATTTATGGAACGTTCTAGCTAACTATTTAACTAACATCTAAGGTCTGAATACTAAACACTTAACTCTATTTTAAATATGTATTATTTTCTGTGGAGCTGCAGTTTGAACTAATTTGGTCCACATATGTCCTTAAGACACAGCTAATGGATAAATGTAGGTTGGAAAGTGGACATGTAAAATAAATTACTAATCAATTCCTGAATGCTTGAATAGTGCACTTTAGTGGTGGCGATGGTTGGGGAAGGGGGATCACACAGATGGAATAAGACTCCATTAGGTGAGATTTAGTGACTGACGTTTCTTCTCCTTTTGTCTTGCTTTTGTTTCTGTAATGATTTCTCAGAAGTCCCCTGCCTGTGTGGTTCTTGTCAAATTTGTACAATTTTTCCAACCATGACTGTCTACCTTTAGGCTACATGCACAATGATAAGCTAGTAAAGCATGACCGAGCTAGCTCACAGATACACACTCTTGGTTAGCTCACATTATCAGCCAGCACAAAATCCTCTGAAAATCCTAATAAGTCAGTTGGGAAGTTGTTCACAAATTAAAGCATTATGCAATGATTATTACAATTAAAAGTTTTAAACAACAAAGGATTAAAGCAAGAGACGGATTTAGAGGTTAGTTTTTCTTTGTACTTCACTTACGGCAAATCCAAATAAAATGTTCTCACTTCAACTTATTCCCTCAAACCTTAAATGTGCACATAATCGTTTTGCATCTTATTTTACTAGAAAAAAAAACATAAATGCAATGATGGTGAAGATACTTAGGTGCGCACTAATCAAATGAATGATTTGTCAATATCATGGGTCTATTTCCAAGTGAATCCTTGTTCAGTTTACCAATGGTGGTGGAAACCTAGGGGTCATTTCCAGGTGGGATAGGGAATTTTTTAACCTATAGCCCAGAAAGGCAACAGGAGCTTACACTTTCTTCAGGTTCACTGAAATTCCTTTATTAAACATGGCATGTTAAGCTAGAGAGTTGCTACAAGTAATGATCTGCCATTCAATGTGTTTAGCACAGATTTTAATGTTATTTTACTTAAAAAAAGGTTGATAAAAGGTTTTTGCTGTGCAGTAGCCTAGAGCACATGAGACTGTGTAGACAGTACCACACCAAAGTTACATTAGCATTATCTGGTGTAGTGGTCACTAGTAGTTAAAGTTACAGTTTATTTAAATCTAGCTGACCTGACTGTAACATACAAACATCCCAGTTATTCACTTCATAGAGCAATTGGAAGAGGAAGAATGACAAGATATTATGGCTTATTTTCATGGCACATGCTTGCTAACTGCCTAAAGTGCCGCTTAGATGGGACTAGTCAGTCATTTTTGTGGACTGCATGGTCCCGTGTCAAGAAGCGCTATGGTGCCTTTTCCCCAAGCAAACCATATAGCTAACTAACGCTAGTTGATGTAGCAAGTTAATAAGTCCCAAATAAGTTCTAATTCAAAGTCCAAATAAGTCAGAATTGTACTTGATTGAGGGTGCTCACCCACAGAATGGTAAAACATAATGTAGCGTATTGTATAATGTTGTTCCTAATTTTATAGGTATTTACATTGGTAGAATTTAATAAGATAAGGGCACATGCCTGGTTTACTTACCGTTTTTGTTCATTTTCAGTGTCTGTTCTTTGCTGGAGCTGTTGTCAAACACATAAGGATAAGCAGCTTAGAAGATAAATTAATGAATGAATTACATGAAATGTTACAGAAAGATCTGAGGCAATGTTTTGGTTGCCGGCTGTCAATTCCCAAGATAATGGTTATGCTAATGTACCATTAGCTTAGCAGTACTAAGTAATATTTTGTTCAAACTGAAAATGTAGCTGCCTTTTGTCCAGTGGGTGCTGGGATGAGTTCTAGCACCCCACCCAACCCAGAGGGATAGGTGGCTCAGAAGATGAATGAATGAATGAAACAAGTAGCACTGAGCATTGAGAAAATCACACAAAAATATGCAAGTCACTCTGTAAACCCTGAAATAACAATGAGTCAGAGTTACTGGGATGGATTTGGCAGGAGTATTTTGGGCCCCATCATTCATCTTTATGTATTAACATCAAACGCAATAGAATCAAAAAGAAGGTCTGACTCGTGTTTAGAACTCAAATGTTCTCAAATTCAGCATTATGCTGATGAAGATATGAGGACAATAGTAGATAATTCACTCACATCCTTGAAACACATGCCCTTCACCAAGTTTTGACAAAGTTTTCATTAAATAATCTTTTAATACGCTTACAAAAGACAGATTCATTCACTTCTGTGGGTCCAAAGCACAACTGACATTACACAGTGTTCTTTCTTACATTGCATGCAATTACATATTTCTACCAAAGAGGACTCCTAATCTGCAAATGCTACAAAATGTCGCTTTAAAACAGAAAGGCAATTGGTTGGGATAAACAAAACATTTTTGTATGACTCTTTATACTGCGACTTCTCTAACACTGTTCTACCCACAACCACAGCCCCCAGTGAAGGTCCTGTTCAACCCCTCCAGTCTTTAAACCTAAGTTATGCCCTTAGTTGCAAAATTTTTCCATCATCTGCATCACATGAGGGAATTCAACACCTGAGCTTTCCTGGCATCACTGTATAGTACAGGTCGAATAATCTATTGGGTTTAACATAAGACTTTTGATAGATGTCTATGCAGCATGAGCTGATACTAATAACAGCAGACAAGCAATAAAGTAATAGCAAAGCAGTGCATTTGATTTTGGCACATGGGTCACAGGATGTATTTTTGGCAAAGCATCAGCGACCTGATTGGTTACTTTTAAATCAATCAATCATAAATACTCAGGCATCACGTTTGACAATAAAGGTTTATTTGTATCCCTTTGTGTATAAAGTAGGGGTAGGATAATCTTTATTTATATACATCTATATCAAGAAGAGGCAGATCTGGATTTTAAACAGAGATAGTATAGTGAAAGTTAAAAATGGTCATTTTCTTCCTGGGGAAGTGACTTCTTGTATCCCAACCAATTTTTTTTATCAATAGTGAGTATCCAAGATTATGATTTGGAGTGTAAAACAAACCAAACTAAATGAAAAACATAAAATATCCCCCCCCCAAAAAAACCAAACTGTGGTTCACAATCTAGAAAACAAACTAAGTTTGAAAAGTACAAATGTATGAAGTAAAACTGTGTGAAGGCACATGTGAGCAAATATCTGTGAACCAGGAGCTCATAGACAGGGAAAAAAAGATCTGCAGAGCATCAACCAAGCATCAGCATTTCAGCAACAGTGGGAATGAGATAGGCACTGAAGCAAAGACAGAGTGTGCACTTGAATGATTGAGGTTACTCCAGTGACCTCATAAACTAAAATCTATGGCAGCCTCCCAAGGTGAACGCTGAATTATGCTGTCATTAAAAGGACAGGCCCGCTAGCCAAGGTTAGTATGTAAAGCGTAATCATCCTCCTCTCACTACCGGTTACTCGTTAGGTGTTCATGTGTACCAGACGATATCACACCTTGAACTTGCTGTGCTAGCCCGGTGCTCCTGCTGAGGATGGATCTGCAAAACTTGATGATCCTTCTATAGTGAGAGTGCATGACTCGCCTCACTGACTCACTGACTAACAAAACCCTCGAAAGAAATGGAGGTTCAGCCTCAGTGGTTGGAGACGACTGTAAGTAGGCTTAAAAGACATGCCCATTAGCGGAGTGGTTCTGTGTGGTGCCTACATGAGTTATCACTCAAACAATTAAAAGGAATTAGGTGCTTTAGCAAATAATTAGCAAGCTGCCAGTAAACAAGAGGCACAACTAGCAGCCTACACATAGTTTCTGATCACAGAGCAGAGCATACTGTAGGTGTTCGAATATCCAGTAGATGAAGGAAAGACTACAAAAGTGTACAAAATAAACTAATGAATAAAATGAATGTATATTAAAATAACAAAACATATTAATCAACAAAAATACACAGTTTTGTCATAATATTTGTCTTGTCATAACATTGAAATATTTTACCCTACAGATACTGTATTATTTGCAGTAAATTACTGAAGTGGACATAATTTAAATTACAACAACAGTAACATTAAAACGAACGTAATATAATATAATATAATATAATATAATATAATATAATATAATATAATATAATATAATATAATATTTTAAGGTATACCTTATGAACTTTTCTCAGATTTTATTTATTTATTCATTTATTGGTAAATATACGTTATACATATCATATATATAAAATATACATATACGTATCATTCCAAATTCGATGCCTGCAACCTGTTCCAAAGAAGTTGGGACAGAAGCATGTTTACCACTGTGTTACGTTACCTTTCCTTTTATCATCACTTAATAATCATTTGGAGACGGAAAACTCAAACAAAGTTTTTTTTTGTTTTTTGCAGTTTTCCTGGTATACAAATCTAGTCCAGCAGTACAGGGCCTTTGCTGTCATATCTTGAGCTTGATTAGACACCAGCTGGTCCTTTTCATCTGCACATAATACCCTTTTTACACTGCATAATGGTCCCTCACAGTTGCCCAGACAAGTCATCTTTTGACACAGCAAAGTTTTAACTGGCATTTGTGGATGCCACAATGTACTGTAGTGCTTACCAAAGCAATCCTGAGCCCAAGTGGTTATATCACCAAGATGAATGATGGTTTTTAATGCAGTGCTGTCTGAGGAATCAGAGAGCACAGTTATTCAGCTTAGTCTTGCAGCCTTGCTCTCCAGATTCCTTGAATCTTTTACATATGCTATGATGAAGTATCTAAATCCTTTCATATCTGTCTTTGAGAAACACTGTTTTAAACATTCCTATGATTTTCCTGCCCATCCTTGCTCCTAAAAGACTGGGCCATTTCAGGATGTTGCATTTGTACCAAATCAGTCAGTCACCTGCTGACACCATCTATTTTAAATCACATTATTACATAATTTATTATATTTGCCTCTATAATGCCCTGAATTGTCCCCGGTCCCTGTTTTTGGAATGTATTGCAGACCATATATATCACTACATCAGCAACTTATTTAGTTGGAATGATATAGTTGCATTGCAAGTGGGACCCAAAACCATGGTTGGAACTATGGAGGTAACTACGTTGGTAACTTACATAGCCCGAACCGTCATTAAGGGACACAGGTGTTTCCCGAAATCATAGTTCTACCAAACATTCACAAACACTGTGGTTAAGTTGTGTAGTTGGAACTACAGCTGTAGACCTGTGGTTAGAAGCTTAGTTCCTAGTTCCTGCAGGGTGCAGTAGTAGGCGGGATAAGTTAAAAAATGTACTTCAGTCTTCTGATACGAACATTTAGAACGTCAGATGCTTTAAACATGTAGTTCTTAATTGAATGACGTAATATATTTGTGTTTATCAGTATAGCTGCATTTATCGAATCGCTATAACTCATGTTTGGGTTAGCTGTGTAATGTTAGCCTAGGCCTACTAAAAAGATGTCATCAAGTTAGTCTTTATTACAAACATATATATTGAGACAACATAGAAATCTTTAGAGAGCTTTGCTGTCATTATGAAAAAGATGAAAAGATCACCTCTGCCATCGGATTCAAACCCACATCTGCATGTTTGAGAAACTCCATCTTCGATAGTGGCACATTATATTCACGCATTTATCCAGCTGTGCCCTAAGACATGCTGTACAAGAGTCTTTTTTATATTCTGCAGATAGAGCTTATAACCCATTGGAATAGCTAATAGTTCTATTTCTAAAGAAGAAACTCTTAAGCATTGCCTATAATAAGCGTTGCCTAAAGTAAGCGTTGCCTATTAATGTTATATTTATAAGGAATATTAACATTATTATTGTTACTATTATCATTATTTATAATTATTTTAAAATGGCATTCAATTGTTGATTCTAATATTATGGTTGATAGTGATAGTGGTAAGTTATATTACAATATGAATAAGCCTAATATGAGTAGCCTAAATAATACATTAATTACATGATATTGGCATACTATTTTGGCATTATTACAAGGTTTGTGATATTTACAAGTGTCCCCTTGTGAAAGTCAGATGGAACACATTTGGAAACATGGTAGTTCGAACTATGGTGGTTCAAACTACTGTGGTATGAACAAGGTACAATCAACGAATGGTCAATCAAGGAACGGTTGTACTTCAGATGTTAGCTAGTTTAGCGATGCATTGTACCACGTAAGTTCACGTTGTTGTTCAGGAAACACACCCCTGAATGGCAGGAATGGGTGTATATTTACAAATAAACATTTTGACAAGGCAAACATGAAATATCTTGTGTCTGCAATGAAATACAAAGTTAATTTTAGAAATCACCGCTTTCTTTTTTATTGACATTTTTTAAAGTACTGTTTCATCTTTTTCTGATTTGGGATAGTAAATTCCATCTGTAGCACACCTGATTTAATTTAATAAAGGACTAATTAGCTGAAGCAGATATTGGCAAGTGTAAATAATGTTTTACCTTGAGGATCAGTTGGAAATAACAGTACATTGTTTATTGCGTTTTAATCCAATATCAGTGGGAAGACTTAGAAAGCTTTAATTTACATTTTATTTTCTCAGTTGGCCTTGTCTTATATTTCATCAGATTTGTGTAAAATCGAAGTATGAAGTTGTCAAATGTGTGATGAAACACAGCACTGACAGAACTGCATTTCACCTTCACATTTGCCTTTCAAATGTGATTGACAGAGAGATGTTGTATTTTGACTCTGCAGAGGCTAGAATTTACAGTCTCCAGAGTAAAAATAATTCTTATTCTTTAATAGCATAACCTTGAGTAGCACACTATTAACAGACTGCATCAGCCCATTTGTATCAAGGAGGACCAGAAATGATTTTCCAGAAAGAATAAAAATATCTCAGCTGTAGCTGTAGAACGGGCGGTTATGAAAATAAATAAATAATTAAATAAAAAAATAAAATAAAAGTGCCTGATGCAGGCCTCATCCAATGGTAAAACGTTCTGGATCAAGCCTTGACCCTGATAAACTCCAGACTATGGGAGACAGTTCCCATAGAAACTTAGACGGCTTTAGAAATGGTCTTCGCCGCTGCATGAGCTACTCTGATCAACCCTGGTTGGTATACAGTGTACGGCTAAATGTTATCCGTATACCCCCACAGCTAACAGAGTAGAGCTCATATAACAAGTGATGCAAGAGGGAATGTGCTTCACAGCCTCATGCCACTAAAGGGCCTTGTCCTTCATTGATCTTCCCTGCTGCCTGTGCTGGCGGCTCGCTGCTGCTTTTCTCTGTTCCAAGGCTGGCAAATGTGCTAATGGTATTGCCACCCCTAAATCAGCAATGACTGTGAATGTGCCACCATGTTAGGCAATAATTCTTGCTATGGCTTCACAGAGGTTGTACAGGATGTGGAAGGGTGTAAGAAACATGAAAATAGACATTTTCACAGACTTTCTAGCAATTAATGCGCACGAAAATAATTTTTCATACAGATCTTTCATACAGATCACTGAACACTCTTGGTTGAATACGAGCCATGACAAACCGCTATTATAGATTTGAATTTGAATCGTTCTACTAAGTACAGACAGACTGCACCTTCTGAATAAAGGTGATAGAAAAGGTTCTTGCAAACAATGCCATAGAAGAACCACCCTTAGCTCCTAGAACTCAAAGAACCTTTGACAGTTTCATAGTGTTACAACCAATTCTGTAACCAATTGACCAATTCTGTAAATGGGAGCGTGAAGAACCTTCAAACCTCCACAAAATGTCATGGTTCTAAACCAATACAGTGTGCTTCCTAGAGGCATATGCCCAAGCCAAGAACCGTTTCTTTTATTAAGCCTGTACATAGATTAAAATCCCAGGGAACACACAGTAAAACATGAAACATGTTTGTATGATACTAAAGTTGAATGTTGTATTGAACATCCCGGAAAACTTGAATGAAAAGTATAAAATACAAATATGACAAAACACGTCTTAAAAATCATGAGACATATCTGAGAACTGTGTAGGTGTGGCTAATGGGCAGCTTGGTTGGCATCTTTCTCTCCAACACCCTTACATTTACATTTACATTTAGGCATTTAGCTGACGCTCTTATCCAGAGCGACTTACAAGGTTATTTGTTTTACAGGTAGGCCAGTGCAGTGTTAGGAGTCTTGCCCAAGGACTCTTATTGGTGTAGCTCACTGACAAACGGATTGTCAGAAGGATGAATAAAGCTTTTGTTTATGCTGGTTTGCTTTAGCTCGCTAAGTTTCTCTGTCGGTGATATGTCAGCCTTGTGATTGGGTAGCGAATGCATACAGTACCATTAGGCTATATTAGCATTAGCATCAGTTTACATGGAGAGGAGAGAAATATGGTGAAATACAGCCGACATATATTAGACTTTGGGAATGTATTCCTAATAGATACTTTGTACATGTATTTTGTGGCCTAGTGGAACAAGATTACCTTAATTAGAAAGAAAGCACAAATAAACATTCCCTGGGGGGTTAAAGCTTGTTTCACAAATATTAGCACATGTTAACTTCCAAGAACAACATAAAAGGCTACAAGCATAAAGAATAAGCAGGTCCATATTGCAGATATGTGTGCACCATCTATTAGGATCCTTTACATGAATACAGATTGACAAATGGACATTTTTAACCTAATAATACAATATGTCAGATATTAGGAAGTACTGGATTGTATGATACCGGACTGCAATAAGGAAGCAATGAGCAACTAGAATTTTATGAATATTAATACTGCTATAAATAAGATCATAATAGTATTTCAGCCACATTTCTGCAAAGTATTATGAAGTTGGTAATTAACTACATGACGCTAGGGTGGATTAAACGTTTTCCAGAGTCCCTGTAATGCTCTTGCTAAGCTTTAACAAGCCAGTGTCTGGCTGCTCATTACTACATTATTAAGAATTAACAAGTGTGAAAACATGCACTTTTCAGAGTACATGATTCTGCATTATACATCAAATTCTTTTACAAACTTTAGGTGGTCATTATAATTCATTATTATTCCCTTATTAAGCCTCATTAAGCCAATAACTGCTTATTACTACATTATTAACAGTAACTTCCACATTTTCCACCCTTTTCTTATCTTTTTATTGAGCCTTATCAAGCCAGTAGTTGGCCATTAACTGGCAGCACATTACTATAGTAATAAGCAGTAACTAGAGATCATGTTTATTCAGTTATTTCATTATATAAGTATATGTTACTACTACTGGTATAACATGTGCTTTACTTTGCAAAGTTCATTCTTCTGGGGAACGCACACAGCTGCACCTGAAGAAGATTCATTTGTGGGGTAGAGTCGAGTACTACAGCACAATGCAATGCATATTATGCATATATACAAAGAAAAAGCTGCTTAATTAACTGCAGTTGCTTAATAATGAAGTAATAAGCACAGTCAATTATTTAGCAGTCATTAGCTTGATGAACCTTAAGAAGCACATTATAATGGATCCCTGACATGTAAAAATTACACATGCATTATGGCATTATGATGTCTCATTATACTGCACTGTTATTGTCTGCTTTATTTTATACTTATTTCTTGTCATTCTATGGTTTTAAACTAATTCATGTCATTTTAAACCTTACAGGCCTCTGTCACATCTTTGTATGTCCATAAGCACGTGCTAAGGTTGCTAATTACTGCTTTCAGTTGATGGCCAGCATAAGTCAAGAATGAAGAACTTTTTTGGACTGCAAACACTGAAAAAAAAAAAACATTAAAAACTAAAACAAAAGTGTCATATCGTCTAAATTATATTGATAAAACACAGATTCTCAAAGGAACAATTTACTTTTAGTTTTTAACTTTACAAAATTAAATACTGTTTCTGCTCATATTCTTTGGCTTACTTATTTTTGGGACATTACTCCTCTGGAGTGTGCAACCTTTAGGATAAGCGTGTCCAAAATAAAAACAATTATGTCCTGGGCTCATATTGGGAAGGAAGTGTAAAAATGACTGAGAGCTTAGTGACATTTGCTAACTCATATAAGTATTAAACTCTCATTTACCTTATTTTTTAATGACTTATTTTTAATTGTATTATTTTTATTATTACTCTGTAGCGACATGTATGTCCTCTCCTCTTATGTTAGTGTATCACTGACCATCAATAGTGTCATTATTAATGTTCTTCTATTGGTATCTAAAAGTAACTATTCACTCTATACTGTACCTATTGTGAAGAACCTTACAGGCATATCCGTGATGCCATATTCTAACCTTTTGTCAAACATGTTGAAGGTCCTGCTCCTGATCAGATCATTTAGTGATAGGTATGCTTTAAAGGAAGAGTAAACACAATGATGGCTCTAGCCAATTGGCCATTATGATTAAGAAGTGATATAAGTAGAAGCAAAACTAGAGTTAACATTGGTGCTGCTTTCCACCACTGCGGATACTCTTGGCGAGTAAGGGGATGAAGTTGGCGCTGAACTCTCAATGTTTCTTCTAGACTGGTAAGAGTTGAAAGGGGAGGTGGAGGGATTGTTCATCTTATGGCGATATGTTGTCCCCTATTGTTTGAAGTATGAATTAGTCAGGTTGTTTTGTCCTCTTTAGATGCACATAAGAAAAATAATTGCCAGGCAGCTGAGAATGGACATTACAGCTAGTTTTAGAGCTGTAGTTAAGTGTATGTTTTTTGCTTTTTTTCTGATAATGAAAAAATAACTTGTACTTATTAGCCATTTGACTGGAAATTACATAAACGAAAGGGCAACTTTAGTGCAGCACTGTATGTCACCAACCTCTGCAAATACTGATCGTAACAAGAGCAGCAAACCTGTTTAGTAAAATGTGTGCTTGTAAATGAAGCCCCATAGGCTACCACAGGGCACGGACAGAGACAAGATAATTGGTTTCAGAAACTCTAATTTCCTGCTAATTCAGTGACATGACCTTCTTCAACTGTTGCACTGCAATGGTGGGAGCTGATGAAGGACGAAACGCACATAATTCTACAACTCCACTCATACAGGTTTACTGCTGCACTAGATAAATACACATAAGCACACACACCACATCATGCTCCACCAAACTGCTATAAGCCTTATAAGCATATATTGCAAATCTGATTCAGTCTCATTCTGCAGGCTGCAAATTTACCTACAGCTGTTTTCCACAGAGCCAAAACTTTTTTATGAGCCTATATTCATCTTTTGAATAACCACTTACTTCTTCATTCACTGCTTTCATTACAAATTTTCAGAGTTGATTGAATTCCTGATAGAAGTGAGTGATATGGTTAGTTAGAAGCTCCGTTTGGTAATGTACTTTACCGCACTGCATATGGCTCAGTATCAAAGCTGACTGGATTGTTTTTCTCCAACCTCTTACCGACATACACTAAAACCGTACAGCGATGAAAGCTGGGCCGCTGACCACAAATTAGAATTCTTTGTGCTCACCTAACCCTGCAAGCTGGAATTGATGACATTATTTTATTAATGATTTACTGCTGAACTTTGCATTGTGCTGACACCGGGGATGTTGCGGCTAAGCTGTGAATTAAGCCCCCAATCCTTTTGATTCCTCCAAGCTGACTGCACATCACCATTACTGATTTTGCAAAGTTAAAAAAAAGAAAAGGCGACTCTGCTGAAGAGCCCGGTACGTGCGAGTCCCCTCACCTGTTATAATCCTGCATAATGGAAAGTGGAATGTCACCTTGTCTTCAAGGTACCTGATAGCCTTCTGTAAAAATGTCATTTAGCTCAAGTGCAGATCACATTTAATTAGAAGAGGGGATTTAAATTGCCATGCATCAAACACTGTGGATGACCAAAAGGGGGGAAAAAATGGGCTTTGGGCCAGACTCCATGAGCTCCTCGCAACCCATCAAAATCCCTGGTGCCTTGGAGGTCAATAAGCCAAGTCAAAGCAGTCTTAATTAATGATGACCAAAGTGAACAACTGAGCAGAATGGCGATGTTCAGAGTGCGGATTACTCTGAGGAAAGATGAGGTTATTGTCCATTCATGAGAAGAAAAAATTAAAATGCACACAATCTTGAAAGGCGTCACTTTTTCCAAAGGGTTTTTTAAGCACATCTACATCTGTAAGGCCTATACAGAATCACTCCAAAGAAGTTTCTTTGTTTTATTTGACCTATTTATTTTTAAGAAAGTAGAAGAACAACATTTGGTTTCTTAAACCAACCTTTCAATGTATCGATAGAAATTCAAAATTCCTGCATAAATAACTGAAATTCTCCAAATTAGAAATACTTACACAGTAGTTAACAGACTTGATAGAAAACAGACTTCTGAAGAACTGAATGCCATTGAAAGCTCCCTCATAGAAAGCTATTACATGAAATGGCTGTGAATACACCGCTTGATGTCTGAGACATGGTTTTCCAATAGTTTTTAGGTAGGACTTAGCCCCTAAGGAAAACACATTTGTTCACCAATTTACCAAGAATTTACCATAAATTGATGAAAATATGAAATAAATTGCCTATATTGGCCTTGTATGCCTGGCTTCTATAATCATCACTTTAAAGAACTCAGTAAGTTTTCTACAGTGAACCATTTCACATCAAACCACTCCAAAAATTGAATTATGTAAGTTTTATTTTTTAGCTTTTTTTCCCTTAGAAATGTACATCCAAGCTAAGAACCATCTAGGAGCCTTTACTTTTAAGCGTATACAGATGCATTTTCTGTTTTAATACTTCATACGCACTAATGCAAAGGCTCCTGTCAGTGAGACTGTCAATATAGCCTCTGCGATCCTCTCCACATTATACGAAATGCTGGGGTTTCAAAGAAGGGAGTTTCAAGGTAACCATCAAGAAGTGGCAGCTAATTTTTTGATGCTTGTTAACTTGTCAGATTGAGTGCATATTTTTACCAGTTAAATGCCACCTTTTGTTCCAGAGTAATTCCACTTTCATTATGTTTCATAGGGCAATCAATAATAACCACACAGCTGTCAAAGTCGATTAGTACACATTTTAAGATGGAGGAAATATATTCATAGAAATATCACCAAGCATGAAGCACTAGGGTTAGACGGTTGGTTGAAACAAAAACCAACTATAATAATGAGTGTTCTAGAGCAATGATATTGAAGCTGGTAATAACTCACATAGTGAAGAGCCTTTCAGAAGTGAATTACTACAGTACAATAGTATATATGTGATGTGTATAGTTAAGATCATTCCTATTCTAAATAATCATCTACTGTACTTACCCAGTTACCCTCAGGAATGTCAGTAGAAGTTCCGAATAAATACACAGCTGGTGTTTAAAACCTGCAGTGAACACGTTGCTGGATGCTAAATTAGATACGTTAGTCTATTACAAGTATGGATAAGTTAAGGTTTGCAGTGGAAAAAAAGGAATGACAGACACTTAGAATGGAAAAGTCCTTAAAGTGTTGTTTCAGACTAAAATGTACATTATTTTCTACAAGGCAAATTACGCTAAAAAGAAAAAGATGCCCCAATAAGCATCAAACAAACTGCATGCCAGGGTCAAAAACACGCAGAGAAAAGTATCAAAATACATACATATCACACTTGTTGGAACAAAAACTCTTCATAACTTTACAGCAGAAGGAAATAGATAACTTTAAGTCAGTGTAAGCAGACTTTTTTACATAAGTAATTTTGGGTCTGTTGGTAACATTTTCCTAAAATTTAGTCCAAAAGTCAAAATTGGTCTATTTGTAATGAAATTTACCAACAATTTTAAAGACAACAGACTTTTTACAGATTATGTCAACAAAAAAAAAACATCCAAAAGATGAAAAGTTTTGCGTTATTATATAGGTATGTAAAAATAAAAAGCAAATGTCTTAAGAAATAAATTTAAAGAAACTGGCATGGCTGGTAGTTTCCAGGTTAAACTGCATAGGAACTTGACCGATTGGCAAGAGAAAAATGTAAGGAGTAGACAGTATTTTATCTTGCAAATGTACAGTTATTCAGTAATTAATAAAAGTAATTGTGTACAAGTTATGTAAAAAATAAATAATGTAACTTAATAAAAGTTTGGTTTCAATACTACCCAAGTAAAATGCAAATCTATCAAACATAATAACATGCAAGTAGAGTAACAACTGCATGCAAACAATTCAGGCCCTAGAAGGGAAATACTACTGTTTTAACTATGTGACAACTATCCAGTTCTTTCTCAAATCAAAATACTGAATGATCACTGCGGTGGTACTTTTTGCATCACTAGAATGGTACCTATTGTGTACGTTGGTCTGTATTCAGTCCTCTCACTAATGGAACCTAATTGTATCATATTCTGTTGCAGTTAATTTCTTTTAAAAAGTTTTTAGGTTGTTGTACTTTTGAGGGTACACTGTACACTGATACCAAAAATGTACCTGTAAAGTACCTTTTTCCTGACAGGGACAGTAGTATGTCTCATAGATTTTTGTCCAAAATGCTAATGCTGCTAACTATGCATGAACTCAAAAGCTAATGCTGTACTTCTAAATGAAAGTGAATAGCTACCAATTAGCACTACGCAAATTGGGTCATGCTAAATTTTGCCTCATCTTTATCTACGTTTGCCAGTTTGTTTGAGCTGTTCCTTTAAGTCAGTGGTCACCAACCCTCCTCCAGAAGCCCTACTTCCCTGCAGAGTTTAATTCCAACCTGCATCTAATATGCTGCACCCCCTCCCCCTCCCTACCTAACACTTATGCATCTGAGCCAGATAATCAAGGACTTCTGAAAAAGTTAATTAGCTGGAGCAGGTGTGGCAGACTGTCTTTGGAGCTAGACTCCACAGGAAGGTAGATCTTCATAACCATGGTTGGTGATCACTGCTTTAAATAAAAGCCAAGAAATAAGAACAGGCACTTCAGTGCATCTGAAGGACTTGTTCAGATATCATCCCCACTCTGTCCAACCTTCTCAAAAGTCATTTACCACTAAACACATGACAGATACTACAAAACAGACAGGCGTTTCACAGGCGGATTGTCTGACCAGGTGAACGTGCCCTGCAAACATCCAAGCTGCTGTCTCAAAAATCTTACTAGATTGAACACGATAAGGAAAGGTCATCTCCCAAAACGCTTAAAATATCGTTTCTCTTCACTTGTTTCTGCCTTGATGTTCCAGATGTCTGACTCATGAGCTTTAAGTTTTTTGTTGGTCTTTGCTCTTCTCACACAGCAGGTTTCATTCTCCATTTGAATATCAACTGAGGCAACTTCTCTTTTAGGTTTGGATCCATAGCAGGCATCTTGCCAGTTTGTTGAATTTTTACACAGGTTTTTAAAGGAAAACAAAATCGCTGAAGGGGCAGCATGGTAGCGCTGTTGCTTCACAGCAAGAAGGGCTTGGGTTTGACTCCTGGCTGGGGCGTGTGGTGTCCTTTTCTGTGTGGATTTGCATGTTCTCTCCGGGTGCTCTGGTTTCCTCCCCCAGTCCAAATACATGCACTCAGACGAATTAAAGATGCTAAATTGGCCCCTAGGTGTGAAAAAATGTGTTTGTCTGTCCAGGGTGTTTCCTGCCTTCCACCCAGTGAACGCTGGGATAGACTCCAGCACTCACCTGCAACCCAGAAGGATAAAACAGTTTAGAAGATGAGTGAATAAATAAATGGCTGGCACTGAAAAAAGCTGTTGTTTGCATTTTGGGGCAGACTGAAAAAATCTCTTCAGTTTAGAGGAAAGGTGCAGCTGAGATGTCTAACCACATGCATGCAGGGTAATCATAAATCTTACCTTTTTAACTGGAGGAGAAGAAATGAAAATGCCATGTCAACAATGGAGCATACGATTTTGCTTTTGGAATAATCAAAATAAATGCAACACTGCAAGCAAACCACCACTGTGCCTCCCTCCCTATTAATGAGCGTCTTTGTTCCTTTCTGCATGGCTTGTCTTGATGTAAGAGTTAGTCATGCTATTTTAAAGCCAAGATTACACTGTACGAAATCCCATATGTGAAATGATGTATTGAGTGACTGATAATTTCCCCCAATTAGCTCATTTGTTTTCAGGAAAGCAGCCAAACCCTTAAACACTGCATGTTTTCTTTTGACCTCTTTCTTCCCCCTCCTGTAGTTAGAGACAACACTGTTTGAGGGGAAAGGAAGACTGCTATAGCAGCCAGTTTCCCTCAAAATGATGAGTCACTCAGCAATCAGTGTGAAGAGCGCCATCAAATGAGGACAAATAATACATTTTGCTGTCAGGCGCCTGTGATTGGGAGTTACTCACTCACACAGCGCCCACAGAGTCAAAATTCACTGGGCTAATTCCTCATGCCATTTTAACATTTCTTAACAAGGTACTCCCAACGTATTTATTAACTATGTGAAATGAAAGACAGAAATTGGTCAGAGAGACCACTAAAGCTGTAAAAGACTATTCACTTCAAATAAGGACAAGAATTGATCCAGAAGTGCAATTTTTCATATGTATCAGCCTGTACAGAAAATAAAAATCCCATTCTTCAGCCTAAGAGGAAGAGAATGAAGTTTGCTTTGTTGAGTAATTGCACTTACATTAGCATGGTGGGCTTTCATTGTCGTTTCTAGCCAGCCTTCTACGCTAACAACACCATAGTCCAGCTTGTTAGCATTGTACTGTAGAAACTCTAAACAACCATTAAAACAACCATTATAGCAGTCTGATGTAAATAATCTACATATTTTGAGAAAAAAAAACATTGTGTGCTACAGTTTCTCATTAGGTCGAAAGGCATTTTCCCAGCATTCGGTAAGGTTTCCATGAAGGAGAACATTAGCGAGCAGGGCATGAGAAAGCCAATTAGGAGGTCCCAGTAAATATGACAAGTCCAAGACCATGACTAGGTGAGTCAAGACCGAATCTAAAAGGGACTGAGTCAAGACCGAGTCCAAATGAGAGCAAGAGTGGATCAGGACCAAAATCCAAGTCTTCTTCAAAATGAGGCCTTAATTAGTCTTTATCTCTTTCCCGTACAGATTACCGGAAGATACAAAAGAAGGATTTTCTTTCCACAAAGCAAAACTGTATATTCAAACAAAACTGCATCAAATTCAAACCATAATAAAATACTTCCTCTTCTATATCTTGGTCATGACATAGGCTGCATCCGAAATGGCGTACTTCCGTACTATACAGTACGTGAGAATATTTAGAATGTCCGAATCCGCAGTGTTCATAAAACAGTAGGCAAAAGTTCTTTAATGGCCAAGTAGTATGTACTACATCAAATTCAGTATGTACTGCTTAAGTATGGCATTTCAGATGCAGCCATAGATTTATTCAATCAAAGGGACAACTATTTGCAAAACTATTTTATTTGCAAAACTAATTTTATCATATTGAGTAATAATAATATATACTTTAATAATGTAATATCTATGGGATACTCTATATCATGTACCCACTGTAATGTCTGTTGTGTGTGTGTGTACGCTTGTGTGTCTAGTAGTTATTTATTTATTTTCATAATAAACAGGAGACAAACATGGCATAATTAAGATTTCATGAAAAACTGTAAACAATTGCACATGAAAAACACTTATTGTGCTGTTCAGCACCAATGTGATGAAAACAGCCATATAACCTTTTTTGAACGTTTTCACTTCCTGTGGATTCAGTGTTGTTTGGCCTTGGTGCAGTGTTGTTTGGCGGTGAACCCGAGGACCTGACTTGTGAAAGGGAATGTGAATTCGAGGGGGAAATTTGAGGGGGAGCTGAATGGGATACGCAAGAAAAGAGTAAATATAGAAGTGCTGGGACTATGTATAAATAAATTCAACCAATGGGCACTCTAAACAAATCCAACCATTGCCCGCTCTAAATACATCCAACCAATGCCCGCTCTAAATACATCCAACCAATGCCCGCTCTAAATACATCCAACCATTGCCCGCTCTAAATACATCCAACCAATGCCCGCTCTAAATAAATCCATGCTGTACAAACCAGAACTGAACTAGAACTGAACACCAAAGCACTGGAACAGGAAATATGGACATCTGAGATGTGGAGTAAAGTTTTATGGTGAGATTAGTCTACATTTCTAATTGGAATTACTTGGACTGTGAGAAGCAAAACCTAGACTGAACTTCGGAGGTGTGGAAAAATATCCCTGAAGATTTCTTTATAAATCTGAAAGACATTGAAGCAGTAATAAAGGCAAAGGGTGGGCACACAGGGGTAGATTTAGAGATTCTGAGTCTCTAGACAGAACATAGCCTACTGACTGCACATTTTTAAAATAGCTAAGACTCTGGTCTACCAAGTGGCACATTCATTTACACTAGATAAGTCACAAAATAATGAAATAATCTTAAATCTATTTGATATGTCTAATAGTTCTCCTTTTAAAATGGTAAGAATATTCTAAGATTATTTAACTACTTCTAAATGTTGTCTGTTTTAAGTCTTTTTTATTAACTGAAGATATCTCACTATATTGGCAGATATTTGTTTTAGGAAATATGCTATGTTATTATATTACAAAGATAATTATAGAGATTACTTTTCCAGGAAATAATAAATAATGTTATTCCATTACAGTTTGAGGGAAGCTGTTAGTAACTAGCAATGGAATACTTTCCAAGTAATTACTCTATTGAAATGATTGAGAACAGCTAAAATCTTAAATTACTGCTATTTTTATAAGTTATTCTGATAAGGCCAAACAATAGGTAAAAAACCAATGTACTTTTTCTGGCCTTGGAGTACAGTTGTTGAGGGATTTGTATAATGGTCAGTTTAAAAGATACTAATAACTTATAGTTAGAGTTGCATATATAGAATAGATAATACACAAAATAACCAAAATCTAAGTGACAAAAATGTGCTGATAAATATAATTACATTATAAGCACTGGTGTAGCGTCAGTTATAAAGTACACATATAACATTATGTACGGCTACATATATGAGCAGTGGGTAAATATGTACATTTGCTGTGTTTTTAGGTGCTTATGTATAACTGATCCCAGCAGAGGGAAGTGGGAGGGGTCCTTATTTAGGAGGATTAAGGATAGGAGAAAGAGGCTGTGTAGGTGGCTCTTGGTCCAAATCTTTGGTTTCTCACTCTCTGGATGAGAGAGTGACCACGGTGTCCGGGGTTCCCGTCCCTCTTCCTCAACCTACATAAGTACAGGTCTTTGAGGGTTTTACAGGTCTGGAGAAGAGTAATGAGACTGATCCAGTGTATCTATCATTCTGACTGCAGCCTTCAGCACATTCCTAAACCAAGACTATTTTGTATCTCTTTGTAGGTGTAAATGTATGTATATCTCCCTCCACGTAGGAGTATAATGCTGTCGAATGTGGCTGGCCTTACCATCTCTGCTTTACAACATCTCAATAAGATGACTGCTCTGTGGTCGTTCACGGTTCACCTTAAGGGGTTGTTTATCAGCAGGGCTCTGTGTGTGTCACTCAGAAACACAGCACATACATGAATCCTCAAGACAGCCTTGTTATATTGTTGGTAAAGCAAAAGCATATTCTTTATCTACATTATATGAAAGCTGTGATATCCAAGGCACAGAAGAGGATAATCAAAAAAAAAAAAAAAAACTATTGCTGTTCATTCTTTCGTAAACTTTACGTTCTTTCATGATTAGAAAAGTTTTAAAGAAGACCTGCAGGTCTGGAAGCAAAGATGTAAACTGACCCTGTGTCCACCTTTCAGAATGACCTTGTGCCAAGTGTTTTGCTGTGAATATCATAAAAGATGGTCTTGGGCGAGCGCAGGTAAGGGACAATAGGGTATGGCCAGGGTAACAGGTTTCCATGGTAACAAACAACAGAAGAGATATCTGTCATACAAGGGAAAAAGTAGTTTTGAAAATTGATTGCCATGGCTGAATAATCCTGCAGCCTTGCAGCCACGCAGACCACTGTGTGTACATATACCTATTTGTCTGAATGCCCATGGCCGCCTTCTCATTTTGCTTTATAGAATTGATGGGAAGGTAAATAAAAGGTTGCTGATAGACTTATGTGTTTGGGACAGGAATGAAATATGTAGGCTAGGACACATATCTACTGAAGTATATTCTGCCGAAAAAGTGTATTGACTCTGAACTTATGCCCAAAGTGATTTGTCCACAAATTGGCCCTAACAGGCTATTCGCTAAGCAATCGTTACTTTAGTAAAAGGCTTTTTGTACTTTTCATTTTGAGCTCACATTAATTTTAGTTATAACTACAGCCTTTTTTCCTCATTAAAACAAAGTTGGCTTTTAAATCTTATTTACTCAATACAAATCTTTGGCCCTAAGTTTAATATGCAGTACATTTAGCAAAAATAGCCCCAGTTACATGCACTACAAGTTCAGTAGTTTGTTCATTAGACTACACTTTTTTCATCAGTAAATTATCAGTAAATGAATGTCTTTGCTTTTACTTCAACATACTAACATGTACTAAAATAGAATACTGTTTTAAAATAATAACACGCTATACTGTATTAATAACTAATTAGCATGACAATGATAATCATAATGATTATTGTGACATTTTATTTTAAGCATTATATCATTAACATAATTACTATACTATACTATGCTATACTGTACTATACTATACTATACTATACTATGCTTATTATGCTATATCAGGCACTGTACATAGACACAGTTCAATGGCTAATAATGATTATGATTATTTTAAGAATGATTATGATGAGACATTCCAATATTGCTGTTATGACCCGGTTTAGGGTCAGGCTGTAACAGAGAGCATGAGTAAGTTCTCTTCCCAGACCTCTGCCAGACCAAATACTAGACACCACTGAAAATCCAGAAAACTGCAGGCTTATTTACATCAAATGTTCAGTGGTAAGCTGGGACTCTGTCTTCAGTGACAGGCAAATGCCAAAATAATAAACCAAACAACTAAAGATTACGAAATGTAACTAAGCCTGAGTAACCTTAGTAACCCTAACTCCCTACATCAGAAAAATGCAATTTTTTCCAAAGGCAGCCAAAAGTACTAAAGTAACTAGTCACCATTACTCACCATGCTGTCTAATCAGCTTATAACATTCTGTAGTAACTCTATTTAAGAGCTCCGCAGAGCCTTTTATAAAGCCTTTTTTTCATATAATAATGAAATGTCTGTGTAATGAGTTATTAACAACCCGTTATGTCTGGTGCTTGTTCAAAATAACTCTATACTGTTATACTGGGGGGGATTTCCAGCACTGCAGCGATGCGTGCGGGTTGGAGTTACTAAAGAGAAACATAGGTGGTCGGTACTACACCAGAAGAACTCCAGAGTAGTGAATCTCATTGAAGCCAAGCTGACTCATGAGCTCTATCCTGGGGCGACATTGAGCCTCATCTCGGATCTTGAAGAAAGAAATATCACTATACACACACCAACCAAAAGGGCACTTGTACATTCCAAGGGCAAAGGAGCAGAGTCTTAAGACCCCCTGTGGTCTGTGCATGTGTCTGTACTATACTGTCACTATATTATAGAAACATACTATGTTATGATAAGTAGCAGAATGCTATACTGACATAGTAGTATGAACCATAGCCACTTTTCCACTCTTTTCCACTACATGGTACAGCTCGGTTTGACTCTGTACCAGCTACTTTGTTTTCCACTGCAGATATAGTTCCCCCTCAGTATAGTTAGTCATCATAATGATGCTGCATGAAGCTACTATCATGTGAAGGAGACAATTTTTGTTCAGATGTGACTGATGGTATAAAGATAAAGAACCTCTGAAAAAAATGGGAGAGTTTGGGAAATACAACATCTGAGCTTAGATGATGAGATGATTGTGGTTGCTTGAAGGGTATACAAGGGTACGCTAACCTGGTAGCTAGCGGCTAGTGTTAGCATATGTGTTTAAAGTGAGAAAGCCACTAAAGTGATGCTGAATGAAGCTGCCTGCTGATAAAAGCAAGAAAAGAGATCACTGAAAAAAACAGGAGTGACTGGGAAATCCTACATCAGAATTCCAGGTACCAGGCTTCCTAATGGACAACTGTAAAGGTGAGTAGAGCTGGTACGATGCAGTGGAAAGCAGGTAAATGTGGACTACTTTCTTACAGCTACCTTTCATTTTAATCCAATTCTTTACTGCCAATACAAGGTTGTACAATATAATGAAGCACTAGATAATAGATAAATACAGTGCGTGCATCAGAGGTAAGAACGAAAGCTGAGGTGCAAACAGCAGTTAGCATATGCAGTAGAAATAGAGCTTAGTGTTAAGTATACATATGGGAAAGTACAGTTTGTTCAGGTAGCCAGTTGTGCATTTAAGTATGTGGTTGTAAACAGCAAATGTGTATGCAATAGGGAACAGTGCAGGTAGTGAGCACAGCAGCTAATGTTCAGGTAAAGGGTTCAAACAGTCATACAGCTCACAGTAGAGATGTTCAGTAGCCTATACAAAATACGCAGCTCAGATGTTCAGGTATAGAGGTTACTATTAACTGCTGATTGTACTATGCATTTAAAATTGGACAGCTGTGTGCATGCAATCATTAAACTGACCTAAGTCTGATCAGGAGATGCTATGACCCTCAGATCATGCTATATCATTGGAGAAGGGTGGTAACTAGTTACAGCTCAGTGGTTGTAATTGCTGCTTAATTCGCACTGTTCCTCGATGTTTCTGGCTGATATTTTTCTTATTGTACTTCTTGTTAATACCTTTAACGCAAAAAGGGTTATGATTTGGTTCACTGATATCGAGTTCTATAATTATCTACATTTTCATTCTTGCTCTCATCAGTCCACTGCTTTTCCCTCAGTTCCCTGAGCTGCACTAAGTATATTTACCATATTCCATTTCTGGGTATCTGATTTGTGATGTTCTGTTAATGACATGCATGTCACATCATGACGTTAAATACTGTACATGCACATGTCCATTTCAAAACCATTGCTCAGCCTTTCACTCATGAACATGTCGATAACATGTAAAATAATGGCTACACAAGAGAAGCTTAGATGGAGCTTCCTTTAAAAATGTAGCTTTATTTAGTGGGTAAATATTCTAAAAGGATTGCTCTGAAAACGCCTTTGTGGTGTAGGCTGATTACAGATACCTCATTACTGTACTCTGAATGCATATTCCCAGTACTTGTATTTGGTTACATCCCAGCTCTGGTTCCAGTTCCTTTTGATTTAACATCACTCTCCTATGTTGGTTACTGCTTTGGAGTTGCTCACATCTCTCAATTTCAAGCTTATTACTCAAGACCAAAAGGATTCCAAAAAAAGAGATGAATAGCACCCAACAGACTTCAGTTCCCGTGCTGATAGATGCTGGATGGCAGCATAGTTTGACAAAGGGGGTTTGACTGTTTTTACTTCAGATGTCATTTCTTTCAGTCATTATTTCATTTTACACCACAACTTATTGAACACTCTATTGCATTAATTATTACTTAGACATGATTACATGACATGTATTAGTTAAAATTGCTTAAATAATGGAGGTAGTTGAAAACAAGGGGATGGTTGGTAATTGCTGACATATAGCAACAATGCACAATCATGGAACGTGCTATACAACCTCAAGCTTTTTTCTGAAAATACCCATATTTACTAGCAAAGCATGGATTTTATATCAGAGAAATTGAAGTAATTGTTGCCGTATGACGACACCATGTTGTAAGTAAATAACTCAAATGAACTGTTTTATCAGCAGTTCATATGATTATATGAGTATACTGAAACTGAAGTCTTCTGTAGCCCATGTAGTCAGTCGCTGATGTTTCTAGGTTTTCGGTGGGTTTGGTTGAAAGACTACATAGTTTAAAGCCTTGATCACACTGTGTGCTTTAGCCACTGCAGACAGGGTTTCATGTATGGGGACAAAGCCGAAGCTGATAAATGAATTTTGAAGTCTTTTGGTCAACAGTGTGACAGGGTCAAGGACAGACGATTAAATGCCCCGGCAAGCTCTCCAATGTTCCGACAAAAGACTGGCAGGCAAGGCAGTGTGACATTGTGACCACCACAAAAGACAGCAAGCAAGTGTAATATGACCCAGACTTTCGCAAAACTGTCTTTTCTATAAAGCAGAGCAAAACGGCTGCTTGCAGATTCTAAAGATGGTTGAAAAAGATATATGAATGCATATATGAAATGCTTGGAGATGTAGAACTTTTATGCTTTGTAACACTGAAAAAGCAATTAATATTTTACTTGTAACAATAAAAAAAATTATATTAATAAAAAAGAACTACATTCAAGAAATGATCCTTTTTTTCCAGAGAAACCTTTGAAACCTAAGTAATGTAAAACAGAATTCCATGGAGTCACCCTAATATGTCAGAGTATATTATTACATGCCTTATTGGCGCCTTGATTTTCATTTAATCTGCCTCAGTGATGCATCACTGCTTACCCTTTATGATCTCATTTTGTTTTATTGCACGTGCATTGTGCCTCTCTGGCGATATTCTCATTTATTGTCACTACCCAGCAATAAAATGCCCACAAGTTTTATTATACAACCTTTTTACTGCTTTTACATGAAAACATGAAGAAAACTAATAATATCTGGAAGAGAGGACAGCAAGAGGACAGCATCTGAATACCTCAAAAAGGCAGACAGATGTTCGGGGAGCACTTAATTATAAAGCTACCTATATAGGGACACATGCATAAGCACTGTATGACATATCATTGCTGTCAGAACAAAACTTCATATATCAGAACTTATAAATTTATCAGAGAAGGAGAGAAAGTACTATACCTTTATTGTAAGTTAATGGAAGCAAACATTTTACCCAGAAATTTTGGGCCATTGTTTTGGTCCATTCATCATGAAAAGTGCACACAATGTAAAGAACAAGAGGTACTTATATCACATCAAAAACAACAAAAGTGGAAATACTGGTCTTTGTTTTGATATATATAACATATGTAAATGCTTTGCAAATGGTTCGATGCTTTTGTGTGTTATGCAGTCCCCATGTATGTAGCCTTCATATGTTTAGTTTCTTTCAAGGCTACAATTAGTTCACTTAGTAACAACAAGATGAATGTTACACATGTTAAAATGTTGTTGAGTGGCCATCAAAGGAAAGGAAGACAAAAAGGCAGTGCTTCCTGCTCTAGTAGAGTGCAGATATACATCAGGCCGGGAATATAATCTAAATGTGCAGCTGAAAACAGTAACCTGATCAGACCATTTTGTGATTCATTTTCTTCCAGTGAGCATCCCTGCACTCTCATCCTCTTCTTCTTTTCCATGAATGTTCATCGCTTTCTGGTGTACACCAAAAATAGCTTTACTGACCACTTTTTCTTTTGAATTCTTAACCAGTCACAAGCACATGTAAAGACAGGTGATGGTGATGAAGCTGTAGGCCTGTTTTCTATTTTTGAGACATCTGGAACATCAGTCATGGTTTCATAGCTTGCCATTGCATCTTCTATTAATTTCATAATGAGATGACATGACATCCATCATAATATCTTACTGATGCGTATGGATACAGAATAACATTGGATAAGAGACAAACAGCACATATTAACAAACAGCGAATAGTTATTGTCAACTAAAATTATAGACTTATCAGGCTTATCAGACTTTTCTGATAGCTATCACACTGACAATAATGGTACGATTTCTGTATCGTGTGGTAACCATACAATTGGAATCTAATCTTGCTTGTGGTTACTAAGAAACTAGTGACATTCAAGAGAGAAATGTGTACAATACCTCAGTTGAATAGCCTGGGCCTGTTTTTCTCCATACATCATTCAAAGATGTGACTATTTGGAGAAGGTAATATATTTTTGTGCACTAAGTGGCTACATTATACTACTAACTGTTGCAATAGCCTTGAGCACAACAGCCAGCATAGGCAACACCAAAGGCAACCAACAACATAGATTAAATAGAAGAGGGTCATAATGTTATAGCAAAAATGACACTTCCTTTCCTGAGTGATTTTCATGAATTTGTCTGATTTGGAGTTGACTGACATGTGGACCCACATGTCTACCAGATTTGCCAAAAAGCAAAGAACGCGGTAACACTTTATTGTGATGGTCCACTGTAGAAGCAGCTGAACCTGAAGTTCAGTCTGGTATTTGTATTAAACCTAACCTCAAACCTAAGCCTAACCCTAATTCTAACTTCAAGTCAAAACATACAGCTACTCCTTAGCCTAACCCTCACCACAATGCTATTGATAATCAGAAGATTTGCAGATCTTCTATACAGGGGCTTTAAAAGGCTGAACGCAGAAAGAAAACAATTTGAATTCAGCCCAAGATCAATAATACAGGTGGTGAGTCAAGCGGCTGGTTGAAATTAATTGTAATCCAGTTTTTTTTTTTTTTAAGAGGACTTAATATAGTAAGTACAGTACTTAATATACAGTACCATGTAAAGACCATGTAAGATCATCCTTTAATTTATTTATTGTCCAGCCTAAAAAGACATTAAGTATAAAATATTCAGCTATCCACATCAGAAAACAGCAAAAGAACAAATATTCTTTCACATAGAAGCCTCAACAGCTAAATATAATGTCAACTTTTTCAGTATTTAGCGTGACTAAGATTTGCCTTGATTACGGTATTCATTTTTTCTGGAAGAAAGATTTTTTTTGTCTGGTAAGCATATATATGTGTTGTATTTATTTATACTGTAGCATTTTAGCAAGGATTTTAAACAACTGTTTACTTGATGTTAAACTTCATTTAAGGCTGAATTTGGCTCCAGCTTTGGTACACACATTCTAACAATTCATGCTTAGCAGTGCTATGTCTTACTTGTTTGGCTGCCAAAGATAGAATGCTGATGCTCTATACATGAACTTAGCATAATACAGTAAAAACAAAAGTCTCATTTCACCCTGACCATAAGAGTCCTTCTAGGAAACAAACCCAGGATGTAATGCTGGGGGACAGTTAACCGAGATAACATGTACCCCATTTAGGATCAGTGTTTTATAAAGTGTTTTTTGCAACCAAGGCCCTGCTTTAAAATGACTTTATTCTACTCGTGTTGTGCATACCTACATTCCCTTTGACAAAATCACTGTATGATAAAATCATTGATATAAACTGTAATGAACTGACCTAAAAACAATGTTCTAGATTACAGTAGCTTTTGTACAAACCACTTATATGACCTCTGCATTTCCCATGACAACATGTGTATCTACAAACCACACTGGTAATGTTTCTCACAAGTTAATGGCTTTAGAGATCAATACAGACACACAATAGCTAAAAATCAGTATGCAACAAGTACAAATCAATACAGCAGGACGGCATTCTATCAGTAGACCTATGGCAGTGTACACTGCAACACGTTTTTTCATATTAACAGGACTCATACAGTACCGTACATACAGTACCGTATAAAGTCAGAGACCATCTTTTCATTTATTTATCTTCCAGTCTAAATGGGTATTAGGGAGTTTGAGGAATAACATGAAAAACTAGGAATAGCTTGCTAAGAATAAACGATTTAGTTTTAACTTAATTTAAACACTAGTTTTAAAATTTCAACTTTTACTGGTTAATAACATTATAGTTTTTGTGTAGCTGGTAGCTTTTAAGATCTAGCCCATTACCCCATTATAGTTTGTCATTATAGCTTTTGTATTTATGTGCTATTGTAACAGTGATTCACAAACAGTAACATTCAGTCATCTATGTGATTTAACATGTCCTTATTTATTGTTATTATATTTACGTCCTTATGTTTGACACTGGGGATTCATCCTCTACTGCTTTTACTATGGGCTATGTAATTATGTTACAAAGTGTAATCCTATTGTCCTTATATTTATATGTCCTTAGATTTGACTGTTAGATTCAGTCTCTATTGATTGTTCTATGTGCTAACCCAGCTAGAAATGATTTGTTCTAAAAATGCTCTGAAAATATGCAATGCTCCATTAATGTTTTCAACAGAACGTTTTCTTTTGGTTCCCAGAACACTTTTTCTAAAACTAGGAAAACGTTCTCTAAAACTATTCTATCATTTCAGGTCTCAGTAACATCCATTTCCCCAACACGTAACAGTAACAAACATTTCCCCAATATTGCGCTGAGAATGTTGTTCTTCTGTTATCATGTAACATAATCTGTGGTCCTGACAACATCCTCAACACATCCTCTGGATGTTGTAGTTAAAATGTTATGTCTATTTATTTAACCTTAAAGGCACATTATTATATCTTTAAATATATTAAATGATTATCTTAAAAAAAATTTCTTTCAACATTCGATTACAACACGTTGTTTAAACCTTTATTAGAACTTGTCGGTAATGTTAGCCAATGTTCTGGGAACATTCTTTTCTAGCTGGGAGGTTTTTATGTATCTTAGTATGATCCTACATTAAAATATGGGCTCTCAAACCAAAATGATTGGCCTGCACAGTTGTTCTAACATTTATTTGTGGTTTGAATATTTCCATTCCATCTTAAATGATCCTGCAGTTACATTCTGCTGCCTACTGCATTATAATAATAATTAGTGCCCTGTGACCATTTAAGGTGGAACAGTACAATTTGACCAAGAAACTGGCAAATAAGAAGCTGAATGTGAGTGTCTGAATGTCAGTGTCACCATGTGAGGTATAACAGGACAATGCAAACAGGCTGGTGAATAACCCCTGTAGATTACAAGCATTTTAAGCTATCAAAATATTCTTCTATTCTGTTTCTGATTAAAAGCTACTTATGAGGACTTGGTTGTGCTTTTCCTCCTACAATCTGAACTGTTGTAGGATTTGTCCTACCATTCATTAATGCTCTCTTGGCTACTCTCGGCTGTACTAGCAGAGCTTTAAGAGTGCATCATGCTTCGCCTGTTTTCTGTAAGAGTGCTGTGGAGGCTGAAAAAGTCAGTGCTTTTTCAATGCTGGCATGACACTCAACAAGGCCTCAAGAGCTGAGTGGGATGACCTGAGAAGCCTTTATACTGTCCATTTGCCTACTGACAGTGTTTTCTCCCATCTCCTAATAAGCTCAGCACATGATTTACATAAAGAGCATCTAGAAAATTCTTTCTCCAAATCTGAAGCTAAGAGTAATTAAAGATGCTGACATTTCTGAGAGCATCGTGGCAAGTATGCTGTAATATAGGAATTTCAGCATTGCATGTGGTGTCTTCTGCAATGTAGTTATTCAGTGTCCTAGGCTGTGTTCAGAATCTCTCCCTACTAGAGAAATAGTGCGCTTTATATTGTGTCTGCAGTTCTCTAAACCTGGATTCCTATAGCAAATTTCCTAACGATCCTACAAACTGTAGTGTATGAAAACAACGTGAAGGAGTCTAACCAAAGCAAGAATAGTCTGAAGATGACAAAAGGCGACAATTTCATTTACTACATAGCCCCAAATAAAGGGTCTAAATTGACACATCTACTGAATGGCTAGGATATAATTAAGATTGACTGAGATTTTGTCTTAGTAATGGCATTCCTGGGATTTGAAGCCCAGAAAAATGTTGATCAAGTTTTTTGTCATTAGAAAATAATGATCGTGAAACTTGTTCATTATCATTACATACTAACTATCGTGATTGTTAGCTAGAATTAGGCGACATTTTTGCCATTTTTAGATTCCTGGTGATTTGTTTGGTGATGAGTTTACATGTGAGATTTGCAGTTTGGCGGTTCTATCCACAACTGATCTTGTTTGTTATAGTTAATATGTTGTTAACAATAAACTGTTGAATGTTTCTTTCTGCTTTAAATGGTGATAATGTAGTGGCGATAGTATCTGGTATTTTTACATTTTTTACCTTAAAATACATCATATCCCCTCTAAAAAATAGACATATTTACATAACGTTACATTCTGTAAGACTTGATAAACTGATGTAAGATTCAACACACTAAAAAGCATAATCAACTTTTTGATTGGCCTTATTTTACTTATTCATTAAAATTACTAATGCAAATCTAATAACATGTACTCTCTTGTCTAACCCTTAGTTACTTAGGTAAATTGAGTTCATTTCAGTTCATTTGGGTAAGTTCTTCAGACTGAAGAAACTTTTGGCCAAAAATACAATCTGGCATTCTTTTGTTAGTTTCTGTTAATTAACTCTTATTTTTCTAATTGATAAATAAAATTCTCATTGTAAAAGGATCATAGGCTATGATCATGCTAAATGTTAAGTGGAATTAGGTTGAATTTGGCATGCTTTTGTTACTCTGACCGTGATTTTAGTGTTCATCAGTTGAGCCAATACACCATAAATGATAACAGAATGGGAAATATGCATTAAGCTATTGGGATTCTCAGTAATAGATTATTCTAGTGTTATCTAAGCCATGTTTCCTTACTGTATGGAACAGCCCGTTTAGTTTAATGGAGTTGTTTGGTAACACTTTATTTTAACGTTTGACTAACTAACATAAAGTAATACATTAGTTTACATTAAGTAGTACATGAACAATGGTTACAATGCTTAACTAATGGTAAGTAAGCATGTAACAACTATTTTTTTTACATGTTAAGCAACAGGTGTTACATGTTTACTTACCATTAGTTTAACATTGTTAATGTATTTCTTCATGTTAACTTATGCATCACTTCATGTTAGTAAGTCAAACCTTAATGTAAAGCGTTACCAGTTGTTTTAACTGATAACAATACATTATGTAAAGTAGAGAGTTTGATTCAAGTTAACCGAAATTCAGGAGGAAGCAGAAATGAGCTCTGCTGCAGCTCACTGGACACAATTTTAAATAATGGACGTTGTTTTAGTTAACCTCACATCTGAAGAAAGAGTGGATTACTAAAAGTGGGCAGTAACTGTAACTCAGACGTAAAGTTATTTGAGCTTGAACCTGTTTATGTATCCATGATTTTCTACACTCAACTCATACACAGATATGGTTTAGCTTTCCATATGTTCTTCTAATGGAGGGGTGGGCCATTTTCCTTTATTATCCCCACAGTCGCTATTTTTAAAGTTAAAACCACAACTTAATATTTATATTAGCAATTTGGCAAGGGCTACTTTAACTGATGTGGCATAAGACTGTTTGGAACATCAGTTTATAAAGGATACTTTTTAGATAGCTATACTGCATTTTGCCTGCTAACCCTGAAATATTGCCTCATTCTAGGGATATCTGTTGCTAGGTTACTGACAGAATGTTTTGGAATAAAGTGTCTGCAGTCGTCATGTTGTTTTACCAGCCAGTTTTCCTTCTGAGGATTTTTCTTGAGCTCATATTGTAAGGTCCAGGCCAAAATTATATTATGACAGCACTGAGTCACTACCGATAGACTAAGTAAATGACCTTGTTCGAGCGCTGTCCATGGTACCAGCAAATTGCTGAAGACACATACAAAGAGGGCAGTGTTTTTGTGGTTGTGATCAATGGGCAGGCTATGGCATCAGTTGATGGTGACTGCTAATTTACTTTTATATTTTTTCTTCAAAAAGAATTACGTTAATTAAAGATTTTATTTTGCTGCATGCCTACAAAACTCAACTGCCCCTCACAGCACGTCACATATGATGGGTCCTCTTTTGCTCTAGCTTTAGTGTTAGTTTGAAAACTGCCCTTAACATCTATGAACTGAGTTGCTTTGCATCATTTGACAGTTTAGTAGTTGTTAGAGCGGTTATACTTGTGAATGATGAATGTGCTCAGCAAAGAGAAGGCATTGCCTATCAATGAATAAATTTGATGATTTTTCACCCAGTTAATAAATCGTTCAAGGCAAACTCATTTTTATTACATCTTTTATCGCCTTGGGCAACACTCAGTTACTTTGATCCTCAGCAAGCTTCTGCATAAAGGATCATAAGGAATTGTGCCATTAGGGTGAAGAGAACAGCTTCTTTTTATCAATTACATCAAAGTTTAGTGGGTGCCCATTAAACATACACATTTATGTCTCCGGACACACACACAAAAAAAAAAATCAGATTTTGTATAATCCAGTTGAGTTACATGGTACATGCTTATACGTGGACATGGGTTGCATCACGGTTTAATTCCTTAATGCATCCTGCTTGTTAGTGCTTTGGCTTCAGGCAAAGAGGGATGTTTTACAGAGCCTGGGGCAACCAGGATCATGTAAGAAGGCCTGGTAAAAGCTGTCATTTACCTATTTTAGGCTTTGGTTAAGTGGAGTTTGTTTATAAAGGCATGGGTAATATCTGTGGGTTGAAAATGTGAACTCATTGTGGCATGTTGTATGTAAATTCCAGAATTAGCTTGAGAATTTGAGAGTTTTGTTGTTCTGTTCTAATTGTAATTGGGTAATTACATATGTAGATACATAGTAATTACATAGTTATACATTGAATAATATTTATATTAGACTTTTACTTTGTAAATTAGTATACTCTGAATCCATTTGGCTTGATTTTAAACAATGAGAAAGAATGTGGCAAGAATGTAAAAGATGTTTTTTTTTCTTTCTACAACACATGAATGAATGCATAACAACACATTTTCATCAAATTATAATATCGTATCTTTTCTACCTCTTTATCTTCAAACATATTGAAAGTTTGGAATCTGCACTTCTGACAGAATTTCTCTGCTTGTTTCAATGAACCACTAGTGAGAAATAATTAATACCAAATTACCCAGTGTTTTGATTACCACAGGCAATAACTTCTAAGGGTTAATAAGGACAGAAAAGTGAAAGCAATGGAGCAAACTTGTTTTGACTTTTGAGGGGTGTTCCACTTCCACTAAAAAGAACAATGAACGTTCTGTGGTACGAATGTAGGGCACCAATTTGAAAATATATAGGCCTTGGCTGAAAAAGGCACACGCCCGTATTTGGAGAGATTCATTGCTGTGATGAAGTTCACCACATTGAGAACTCATTGACTCAAATCCCTCATGTCTTGTTAAATGGCATTGCAGCTCCAAAGAGACTTGCCCCATACTCACCAGGCAGATGTTGTTGCCGACAGCGACAGGGTCTTCTGAAGCAGTGTGATCCTCCAGGACCAACCAAAGCAAACACAAAGCAGATTTTCATCAGGGGGTTCTCCGCTTGTTTGGCTCGGCAGTGCACACAGAGTCACTGTGGCTGAGCAAAGGCCCTTAAGTGAAACCACAAGTGATGAGGAATATAAGCAGGCCAGGTGATGGAGGATTAAGTCAGAGAGCTCTAATTCGGCACATCTACCGAAATAATTAGATGGCAAGCGCACACAAACACCTGTGGATGCCCACCTAAAGAGGTAGCAGAGCCGGCCTTAATTTCAAAGGATCTGTGGGGAAATGCTCTCTGTGGTGTGTGTGCTGATGTTGTTCATTGGCCTGGCCCAGGCCTCAGAGAGCAAATGTGCTCAGTGGACTTTTATATTTATGTTCGTCTTGTTTATCAAACGCTAGCCACATGCAAACAGGCATTGTGAAAGGAGCCCAGCTGACATTGACCTTGGCGCTGTCCTCACACCATTGTTTCCTCAAACTGAGAGGCAATAAGGTAAAATAAGAGACTAAGCATTTTTCCATCTTCATCAGCAGTTTATAATTTTGTCAATAAGGAAGGGCAAATTAATCAGGTCCTGTTGCTATGGTTGCTCCATCACAATTATTGCACACCCATTATTTTTCACGTTTACCATGTGGATTATAGTGCAAAGATGTCAACACATCCTAATAAATGCTTAGGCTTGCCAATCTTGCATGGTTATTTGTTAAATATTAGTTCCTGTCCAGGCATATATTGATATTTTGGAGCAAAAACCTCTGAAACAGTCAGACACCAGCCTATATTTCTTTCATTTCCACTCAACGTTTCAAGTACAAGTTACTCATTCTTCAGTGTTGGGGAGTAAACATGGTTGTCCAGGAAAACAGACAAATCTCCAAAACAGGAAGTTTACAACAGATGGCAAAACTGTCCTTAACTTTAGTGTAAGTTAATATAAAAAACGTTTTTATTCCAAGTAATTTCCCACGTCATTTTGGAGCATTTCTATTGTTCCATTCATTATGAAGTCTTTATCTTCTTTTATTACAAAATGGTAAATGTTTCAGAGAAAAACACTTAGGATATAACATGAAACTGAAGATAGGCATTGTGTGGAGAAGACCTGAAGAAAAATTCCCACCAGATCACATTGTGGTGGTAGAAACATTAAAGTCTGGGGCTTGTTTTCTTGCCCCACTCAGTCCAGAGACTGGACACCTTAAACAAAACAAACTATGTTTTGTTATGAAACATGTTCTCTGCTGTGTATTAAATAATGTAATATGTGAACTATTGTTTTTGTTTACTTGGAAAGATATAATATTCAGTGTCCAATATGTTGGATATTTGGAATGTTTTTTGGAGAAACAAACATATTTATTTTCACAAACATAACAAGACACAAAGCAAGGATTGAACTTCATGTGTTTACTGCCAGCACAGTTGCATGAGGAGGTTTCTGAACTCTTGAAAGAGCCTGAAAACCGGAGTTGCTAACTACATTAGCAACTTACATAGTTGGAATGTTACGGTTGTGATGCTGTTATCAAGTCTTTATTACTTGTGTATAATGTTTTGTAAGTTTCCTGTTATGAAAGTAGAACACAGACCGAACACATTTGGAAACATGGTAGTTTGAACTACTGTGGTGCGAACAAGGTACAACAGTTTTGGGTCATATTTCAGATGTTGGTTTATAGATGGATATACCATGTTAGTTCAACTCTAGCCTCAGTTGTTGTATGGGAAACGCACCACTCGTCAATGAAATCCACTGAAATCTCTAAAAAATCAATAATATCCCCCAATTCACAAAATTTACTGTAACCCATAAATGCACATTTGAGTTTTTCACAAAAAGAGCAAGAATAAACAAGAATATTTACAGCTCTAAATCCAAATACTCAGATTACTAAACATTAAACTTGATTTCAAAAACTTTGTATGTAGAAAAAATATATCTCCTGCTTTCTTTTCTACCTTTCACAAGAAGGACCATCTAGATAGACAGACATACAAATTCTGAAATAAAAACATTGTCATTCAGAAACAGCTTAATTTGGTTTTGAAAGTGATGAGCATCTGTCTCACCAGCTGCCATAATTGTTTCAGTTTGGGACAAAAGAACACATTATATTTAATAATCAACCAACAGAAAGAATGAGCTCTATTAAAGCACATAGAAGTGATGGTGGTGATGAACTTGCTTCTATAGAGCTTCAATACCTGGGAAAAATGTCCTGTACACTGAGGAGGTTGCAGTTGTGTTAGTAGGGAAGGAAATTAAACAAACAAACAAAACACACCAGTCATGTTTTTAAAGACTACCTTTCCAGAAAGATTTACAGTGTTGGAATAGACTGTTTAGAACAAATATCACTTTCTGCATTTTGTTTCCCCACACAATAAACGTCCAAATATGGCTTATGCTTGCTCCTCAATGTGTTTGACGTCAAATTGTACTTGCTCATGTGAGCTTTTTTTTTTTTTTGCTTTGAGGACAGAGAGCTTTTTGGTTGGTGTGGGTGGGGATGATATATCTGAAATATCGGGACACATGTGGATGAGCCCTTAGAGGATGCGTCTCGACAGCATGCCAGAACCATACTGATTCAAAATGGGCTTTATGTTCAATACTACTAAAAGGCTGTCACTGGTAAAAGCACCTAAAGCACCAGAAAGAACCAGCCTACTAATGTTACTGTGGCTTTGTAATGTCCAGTGCCCAAGAGATCTGAGGCTCAGGTGCATATGAGGATGCATAATTATACTACAAACCATGTGAGTGCACTGCTAGATAATACATGTGGAACTCTGTCCTCCTGCATGACATCACAACAGTATGCATCTGCCTGTACACACAACTGGGATTTTGAGAACTAACTCAGTGTAATGAGCCCCTTGACAGTCTTAACCTCATTTGTTAAATTGGCTAATTAAAGAGACATTTATGACACAAATAAAACCTGTGTGCATTAAATGAACACAGCTCCAATGGTTACACACAACATTTCTATGCTGAATAAATTGCCCTCTTGAGCCTTCATCAATGTGTATAAAAATATGCTTGAGCAAAATTTCTAAAAGGTAAAAAAAGTTTGGTTGTTCTTTGGTAGAATGTGACTTTTGTGGCTGTGTTACTGGGGTTAATGAGATTGGATCAAGCAACCTCAAACCCACTACAAGAACTGAAGTGCTGAGAAAACATTGCTACAAGTAATTAAGAGATTAACACAATCTTAAATAATGATTTAATATGATCAATGCCCCCATGTGTGCGGGGGTAGAGTCGTATCAGGGAGGGTGGTTCATACAGTAATTCTTGTCGATGTGGTTTCTAGTTGTTTTCAAAGGGTTTTGCTTGTTGTTGTTTTTTTTTTTGGCACCAGTCTCTTTGTGTTTTACATGCCCGAGCTGTTGAGTTCAGTTTAGCTTGACACAGTACAGTGGCACATATTTTCTGTTTTGACCTATGAGATCAAAGATAGGGAGGGTCTTTCAGGACTGACCTCATTGTAAATGCCAGTCTGTTTCCCCAGCCTTGGCAATTTATAGCCTATATAAGCTCACCGGACTAAAAATTAGTCATCTGTGACTGAAATGTACCTAATAGGGTGTAATACCTCCACAAGCACGAATAACAGCTGTGATTTGATTTGGACTGGACAAGTTTCTGGATGTAGGCAACATCAATGTTTAGCCACTCCAGCATCAAAGAATTGTGCAGTTCAGCCAGATTTGGTGGATGCCTTCCCTGGCACAATTCTGAGGAGACTGGGATTTTTGCCACTGCTGGTAGACCCTTATGACTGTACGCTTCCTTACACCTTCAAATTCAGCTACTTCTTTCACACTATGGCCTTTGGCACGGCCAAATGCAGTCACTCGTTTTTGAACAATCATTAACATCTGCATTGTGACCCATTTTCCACATGTGGAATTAGACATTCACTGCACTGTACCACCTCTTCTCAATCTATGAATCTCGTCACACACCCCGTATACTACCACCTTAAACCCGCAAAGCTAAATAATTCTTTGTCTAGCACTTGTTGCCAAAACATTGTTAGAACGAGAAACCTGCTGCATCCAATTCAGGTCTGTCTCAAATTCACATCCCACTGATAAACCATAGTTGGGGTGACACACAATCGTGCAGTACTGCAATAATGTAAAGCCAAATGGGCCAACTTTCCATAGTTGCACTTGTTCGGTGCAGTGAATGCTCGCTCCTTGGAACTTGAATTTGAGGGGGAAATGACTTGGATGCAATATCACCAGTGCACCAAAGCGAAAATAGCTCTGTGCTCAAAGATAATGGATTATTTAAGCAGTGTCCAGGTGAAGATGAGAACTGTTTTAAATAACTCTTATAATAAAAACCAGCCATTAAGTCAAATTAGATGCCATGTGCTCATTGTATTGATTAAGGAAAGCATGGGAAAAGTACTATCATCGTTTTACATATTAGCCTAACACAAACAATCTAAATTATCAGTGTTGGTTCAAATTTGGTGTATCAAACTGGGGCTGCTTAACAACAAATTCCAGGCTGCTTTTTTGTTGCCGGTCCCCCCCTGGGGCCTTCAGTGATAGCTCTAATGGAGAAGCTTAATGGGTGAAATCCTTTATGGATTGAAATCATGGCATAAACAAAAAACAGTTTATTTTTAGTTTAGCCTGTTTTTGCTAGAAACACCATGTTTACTAGTTAACAGTAGCACTTAAACTTGAAACGATAGCTCATGCACACAGTTGTCTGAAAGTTGTGATGGTGTTGTTGCTTAGCAACACAGAGAAGTATATCTCAAATCTGCCTTCAGAAAACCCAGTAATGTGGACCCCCAAGAAACGCCTCATGTCTTTATACCTTCAGTAAAATGCAGTGTGAACGCTCGAAGGCATTCAGGAGATTCTATCTTGTGTTCAATGCCTTGCAATCAGGACAACATGGGACATACATTAGACCATCTACTACTGACACACATCAGAATAAAGAACCTCAATTAACAGTTCCATCAACAGAGTCACCAATACAGTAAGGCCAGCCACCCTCCAGAGCTAGGGCCAAGCTAATGGTAGCTAGCTATGTCTGTGATTGTATGCAGGTAAAGCAGTGTTAGAAACAGTTTTAGAATTCAATATAACCCAACAAAATTAGACACATTTATGGCATAATTATGCTGACATTATGCGGCAGGGTTCAAATAAAATGTTACCAAGATGTCAAAGCATTTGGATGCTTCTACACACTTCAGAATTTATCTTGCTGCTGTTATGTGCATCATCAGTAAAGACAAGTGAGTCATTTCCATTGGCAGCCATATGTACTCATACGACCATGTTTCAGAATCGAAAAGATGCTCTAGCTCATGGGTAGTTTCTTTTTTCTCCACTGTCCTCATTTCATAGGATAATCTCCTTCACATCTGTCCATAATACTTTATTTCAGAACTCTATAAAATGTGGATGTACTTTTTAGCAAACTGTAACTGGCTTCTGATTATGTCAGTATTTTAATGCTGTATTGAAATCTTGCCACCATTATGACTGTCAATTAAACTTCAAATGAGAAACATGATGGTGTCTTTAACTCTTTCACAATCAGAGTGAGAGCTACAGTTTACAGAATGTGATTAGATCTGGCTCCATGTCTTCAGCAGAAGACTAAGGGTAGCCAGCAGGTTGGGATTAGCTGGTGTGATTGAGTGGTGTTTTGGTGTCTTATTAATTCCCATATAACATGCTTAATGTGAGGCTATGCTCGAGTTGGTGGCTCTTGTTGCCATTTCCATTTGGCTAACTGAGTTAAACTTTGGCTAACTCACTGCACGCTGTGAATCTGACATGTACCATGGGTCATTAAATATCAACAGGACAAATTAGGCGAGCTTGTTTTGAGCCAGAAGCTCCCGGCACGGCTGACAAAGCGGAACATTTTCCTGATGCTTTTTTCCCGCCACTGAAATGAGTGAAAAATGTTGCAGGAGTGTGTTTTTTTTTTTTCAAGCTTCTAAAATATACTCTGAGCATGAATGCATGCTTTGTGCACGCAGCTGCTCTTTTTGTCAAATGCATCCGGTAAAGACTAAAAACAGGTTTAACTTACATCAATTATCACAAACATGCGTTGCAAATGTCACCACATTTTGGCTGGGTTTTAGGTATATGCAGCATGTTGCGGGGGAAAAACAATTCAGCAGATAGATCTGACGAATGGGTCAAACTAAAGCTTAGTGTTGTGTCAGCGTTTCAAACTGAACATTCTAGCCCTAGAGTTTGAATCCCACCAGTGGGAGTCTACTATCCAGGGACCAGCCATTGCAAATCCCACCAGTGGGATCGTACTGGTGAAAGGGTTAACGAATGAAATACGAGCGGGCTGGTGGAAAGAATTATGCTCGTCCTCTTGCACACACAACAACAACAACAAATTGTCAGATTCATGTTGTGCTTTGTGCTTGCTACTGCCATATACCCACCTGAACAGAACTGACTGGCAAAACACTTTTTAAGGATTTCTCCTCTCCTTTATCACCAGGCAGTCATTTTGGTGTTTGCAGTATTACGAGGCAGGGCTGAGTACTTAGCATTGTCGTCCAAGTGCACTGAGACACTCAACAATGCTGTGTCTGGTAAGTTAGAGCCATACATAAAAGGAGGTGTGCTCAGACATCAGTTTTGATGATTGACAAGACTACTTGCAATATAAGAGACAGCAAGGCTGGAACTTGACAAGTCTGACCTGCAGATATGCCAGTGAAAAACGGGCATATACACACCAGAAGTGAAAGCCTAGTGTGTAAAGTTTTACATGTCTGCCATCATGAAATATTCTATCATTTTATTCTCTCAACAGGTGTACATCTCACACCGAACAGAGGCCGCATTCATCTCTCAGCAAAGGGGAGAACACTGTGAACTTATTTCTCAATTCTCCTCTCTATTGTATGATCTTCATGCAGGAGACAATTTGCATTATGTGGCATTAGTGAAGGGATTAGGGAACATGATTTATGCTAGCAAGACATGCTTCATTTTAGCAAATGAGTTTCTGTTCCCAGCTGAACAATGGAGCACTGTCTGACCCTCCCTTAATCTCAGTGAACAAAAAAGCCTCGCTAAACTGTAACTTTGGGACCTTGTTATTCAGGCAGTGATTAAACCAGTGCTTCTAAATTAACATTAGACTGGATCTCTATTAATTTTTGGTATTATCACTGTTAATCACACCATGTTAACCAGCCAATCAGTGAACAATAATTGAAAAATGGAGGGGAAAAAACATCACTGATATTGTACTAGCAAGGGAAAAATTTGCAAAAATGTCCATTCATTTTAGTGGATGTGCCACTACTAAAGCAGTCTGCTGCGAAATGTGTCCTGAACAGTGAACGTTCCACCGCATTACTTGGCATGAAGCCCTTCCTCTTACACTGGCACTCATGCTCTGCTCATGTGTTCTTTCAAGACATCACTGTTGTTAGGTTGGGCATGCTTTACAGAACAATCCCATTCTATCCAATAGGAATCTGAAACATAGTCTATATGACTGATAGGTGTAGACTTTTATATTGGCTTACAACCAACTACAGCATGTGTGATAGAATCATTTCCTAACTTCATAGAAACTTCTGTGATGTCCCATGCTTTTATTGAAATCTAAGAATTTCTGCTCCTCTTTGTCTATATTCTCACTGCCACTGAGTAGCTCCACTTTATTGATACAGCTCGAGGCAACAACTGGAACAGCCATAAAATAAAAAAAGTTAAAGTCCTTGTAACAAACTTCCTCAGTCTTCCTTTTACCTCTCTCTAGGAGATCAGTATGAAAACGGTTGGGGGATGAAGAGGGGTAGGATTTACAGGAAAAGTGACTGAGAAAATGGGAGCCAGGCCACCTGGACCTTTAAGCATCTCATTTGTTCAAGAGGTGGGACTTCCAGTACATTGGAGGGCTTGATGACGTGATACGTTCTGATTACTCCATTGGAGCTGTCAAAGCTGCTTTTGTGCAGTTTATACAGATGACAGTAAATCAATTTGCACACATGTGTTTTGGCAGTGTCCAGCACACCAAAAATGATTTTCCAGAGAGCGAAAATGTGACATTATGTCATTCGCCCATGGTTGTATTTTGTTTTTGCGACCTTTTGCCATTGACAAAAACTCACTGACCAGCCATGGTCACCTCTGCTGTTGCAATGATGGGTGGAATGATGATGAAGTTGGCTTGCAAGTGTTTCCCAAAACCATAGTTCCACCAATTGTTTGCAAACACTGTGGATAATTTGTGGAGTTGGAACTACAGCAGTAGACCTGTAGTTAAACCAACATTCAAACCAACATGGCTCAAACTACTGTGGTACAAACAAGGTATGACAGTTTTGGGAAATGGTCGCACTTCAGTTAGATCGTACCACGTTGGTTTAACGTTAGTCTGTGTTGTATGGGAAACACACTCCCGAGCAGCTGTGTTCTAACGTACAGAACTTTTTTACGAGCCCTAGATCAGAAACTCCAACAGCAGTTTAACTGGGCTACAAACATGAAGTTAAATGTGGAAAACTCACGTTTCATCTTCTGAATGACGTGATGAAGCATGGTACTTTCACGTTTCCAGAATGGACAGCAGCCCAATGTCACCATTTGTCTGCTCTGCAAAGGGATCTTATTTGCACTAAAGCTATTCTGCCTGTTTGTTTTGTTCTTCGTTTAGTGCTGAGCTTCTAGTTTTAGTTTCAGCTCCTGAAACGAGGTGGAGAAACTCCACAGTCCCCTCCTGCTTTTCCTGAGTGGGAAGCATCCAGCACAATGTCACATCTTGTCCATTCTGTGAGGAGAAAATGAAATCTTATTGACACTTGAAGACTGAGTTACGGAGATCCAAGCTGTGTGCGAAAGACTTAATGAATTGTCAGCTCCAAGGCTGAGAAACTCTCCTTTCGCTTTTCCGATGTGAAAAGCATATTTTCCAATGTCACAGTATCCCTGTTTTGTGGGAGGTGAACACATCTCTGTATGTGTTGCCTATCCTTTTTTTTGCAGTGCAAACAATTTTGAAAAATTCCAGAAAAAAAATGTATAGGAATATTTCCCATTGCCTTCAATGTGCAACAATGATCAGTGTGCAATAATGAGGAAAATGCATCAGCAGATCCTTCAGGAATAACTTCAGTCATGCTGTACTAGTTAGAATGTAGGCTTGTGTTTCTTAACCCTGGTCCTGGAGGTCCACTGCCTTTCCCTGCTTTGAACACCCCCACTTTCAACTCAATAATGGGCTGTTAATGAGCTGATAAATCAGATCAGGTGAGCTGGGAGCAGGGAAAACTCTAAAATCTGCAGGGCAGTGGGGCTGTTGGACCGAGGCTGGGAAACTCCCGGAAGGAGCTACAACATGCCTAGATCGCAACTTTAAAGGAGCTGAAGCCAGTGGACTCTCTGCTTAACCTATTAACCAAATGTTCAGCTTCACCTAATCACGCTTAACAACTTGACCTTTCACATACTAATAATGCACTCTAAATTTAGTGCCCTGTAATTTCTCATTAGGTTCAATGGGATTTTTTCTCAGCATTATATCAAGTCCAACCCAGCAACAGTTGCTCCGAAAAAATGCAGGTGTGGGTGGATAGGTCAATTGCACACATAGTCCGATTAGGTAGAATTTGCTCCAGTGTGCCAGAATCTGTTGTCTGAGCTAAAACTAAATTGAGAGTGGTGCAGTCCACATGCACAGTGTCCGTGAAATTTGCATTTAGGAGTGACCCCACTCGTTGAAGATGTTCCAGTGTTATTAAAGCTGAACTGTTAACCGCAATCAGAGGGCACATCACATCTGGCCCAAGGAGAGGCAGGAGTCAGGATGACTGGCAAGGGCCTGACTGCACTGGCCAGGTGCAGAGTGAGAAGGGACCTCCCTGTTAACACATGGCACAACACTCAGCCAGGGAGATTAATGGGTCTGACTACACGGCAGCCGAGCGGCCAGGGATGGGAAAGTATAATTGGCCTGGGCCAAGTATGGGCATGGACAGCTGCTCATAGCAGGAGCCAATCACACTCTGTCATCCCTGCCATGCCTCCAGTTGTTCACCCAAGGTAAGTGTTGCCCCGTCCAAGTGATGATGATGAGTTGCCAACGTATGCATTTTAAACGACTGAAGCGGTTTAGCGTCTATCAGGGAAGCAATTCGCTCTGATGAAAGTGTTCACTGTTTGAGTCACAGCCATATGTCAGGTTATTGTTGAAACCTCTGTATGCCTGCACCACTTACCTCAGCTGACTCTAGTCGAGACTGCAATGCTCAGGCTTGGAGCAGATCTTTTAAATTTTGAATTTGCTAAATCAAAGCCAGAGACATTAAAGTGAATAAGTTGCACAGTGAGTGCAACTCGACTACTCGCTAGCTTTACTGTATTCCACCCCAGAACTCCTACATGGCCTCAGACACATTGAATAGAAGATTGTTGTGAATCTGATTTTGTAATGACTACCAAACGTGGAGAGATCACTATACCGGTGTTAATTAAACTGCATTCACCATAGAGGAGACTCTGAGATTTCTCTAGCCAGGAAGATTGGACACCCTGTTCACAGCAGTCCACCTCTTGTTCTGCATAAAGTCTTTTGACACCCACACGCTAATCTAATTTCACTGAAGTCCTTGTTCCTGCGACAGATGTTTAAGACAATGTAAATTCATTGGTGACATTGAAGCGGCGCTTTGCGATTCAAATGAGCTCCGCTCCTTCAATGCTAAACGGCTCCTGCGTTGGTCGGCCATACCTGCGCCTCTATAAACAGCTGTGACCCCACGCAGGAAGTCAGGCATCCCACTTCCTGTGGCAAGCTGTGCCGCTGGCTTTTCTGGCCAGAGATGGCTTTCTAATTGGTGTCCTCTCACCTCTTTATACTGAGATGCTTCTGTTTGACAGTTCTTGGCAGCAGGTGGAATGTCCTTGAAGAACAAAAAAAGTCAGATCAGGAAGCTGCTAAGGTGAAACACTTTCCCCTGAAGCTTCTTCAAAAGAGCAATCTAGAGGAGGGCCAGAGACAATAAAAGGACGCCAGCTCTGAGGGGACAGAGAGGCTAACGCACCCTGACAATGCCGTTTGAGTCGAAATTATCGAATTGCTCCCTTTCAATACGGATAGTTTCATCTCGGCCCATTAAAGCTGATGCACCGATAAGGCAGTTTTTAGCTTTTAACAAAGGCTGCAGAATTAGATGTTTAAGATATGGTCGCCTCATATACTCAAGTGGCAGGAAGATAGATTTATGCTCCCTATGGGACGCAGCTCAATTTGCTTGTGAAACATATTTCATGCCGTTTCAGAAAAGAGTGAGGCAATCTTTCATCCTACAGGTTTTCTTTGATATCTTGAATAATGTTTCTACTATAAAGATTAAACACTAAACGTTGCCGAACTAATGATTTAGCGATCTATCTTATATGTGCACGGTGGGTTTCTGCAAGATTCCTGAAGTTTTTCTTTTTGCCCAACTACTCTTCTGCTTTGGAGCTCAGAAACCTATTTAGATATTGTGAAAAAGCAGGCAAAGGGCAAAGACAAAGAGCTGCCATGGATCCAGTCCTCTTCCTATTTTCAGAAAGATCTAGAAGGAGAGCTGAGAGAGGTGAGCCTGGAGACACTTGGAAAATTCAATGCCGAGAAAAGGGGCTTCAAGTAATTTCCTACAGACACCCTGACTGTGGCTATTGTCATGGTCCGAGGATACACAGAGGGGTGGAATAGTGTTGTGAGTGGAGGCCCCTGGGCATCCAGCATTTACATCTTTCAGCCAGGCTAAAACTGCAATAAATTATTCATGTGACCCAGGCAAAGGCTACTGAGTGGGTCAACATAAAGCTTCATAAGCAATGAGAGAATTGACAGCAAGTGGTGCAAGACTTGTCCTGAAAACCTTGTTTTTTGAAAGGGTCAGATTTGCAGCAGCTGTTCAAGCAAGCGGGGAAGTGACCTGCTCACTAAACCATAAACAAGTATAAATAGGCTGTGAGAATATGCAAAGACTTTTGAGGGGAGGAATGTTGTTTATGCTCACCTTGAGTGGTGAGGAGTGTTGGGGAGGCTTCGAATGTCAGTTGACGCATGGCAATAGAAATGCCATTGTTGAAGACATTGTCATTAGCAAGGCGAACATTAATAATGAGAGGGATTTTATATTATATATATGTATATATATTCAGATAGACATATACTGTATATGTTTGTTGCTTGAAAGCAAAAATAATTGCTCAGGGAAATAGCCCAGGACCAAGTGCTTTGCGACTACACAGTGCTGCTTTTTTCTGCCTTCTTCTATATACTGCAGGTACTGTCCCAGCGGTTTAGCTCTGAATTTTAAGACACAGTGCTGGAGAGTAGCTCAAAAACCTGACAGTTATGCTTGAAGCTTGGGTGCCAGGACTTCTGGACATTTTTTTTTCCCTCCCTCTCTGAGCTCAACACCGACTGCTTCACCTGTTCTTGTCTGCTTCACCAGATTTCCCCCTGTGGAAAGCCCACTTGCACTCACGCCTGTGCTCCCCAGCCCGATTGGCATTGTCACGCAGTGGCTACTCTCCTCCATTGATTGCCTGCTTCTTGGTATTAGCAACAGTCTCGCAGGGCATGGAACACATCTGCCTGTCCTCCATAGAGTACTTTGTAATGAAAAATACTGCTCCACTTTACAAGGAGGAGTTTGGCATGGTCTCCCAGCGAGGGTGCCAGAAGCTGCATTATGCCATATAATATTCTTAAACAGTGTTTTCTTGGCAGTGAGTGATGTGACAGAATTGAGCCTAATGCATACTCTCGTCAAAAGCTTCAAGTTCATAAAAAATGAATGTAATGATAAGACTAATAGATAAGTAATGGGGGAAGTGCTTTTGAGTGTACAGCAAAGTCATGCTGTTTTCGTTTGCCACCATGAACTGTGTGCAGACGCAAATGAATAACAAAGCTAACTTTACTGTCTGGTTATTTGTTAGTGCTGATCTGAATGGCAAGGAATGAATAGCTTGTTTTCAGTCACATGGTTCTGATGACGTGCAAAATCCAGATGGAGGACAGGAAGTGAAAAAGAGAATGGGTGAGATGGAGGCGAGCCTGTGCTGTGCTGGTTTAGAAGGTGTTAGGACAGAAAGGTACATACAGAAAAACACAAAATATGTTGAATGTGATCCTTATGTTATAAAGAGCGATTTAGATGAATTCATCATCTTGTGTGTTTAAGGTGGTAGTAACTTCATGCTTCTGCAGATGGCATTGCATGATGATGGGGCTATAAATACCTGCAGGGTGAGTGACGGGATTCATAGACTGAGAACACTGTCGTACACTGCACTGAATGTCTTGTTTAATGTGTAGAAATTGGGTCACAAAGCAGATGACTGGCAAAAAGGAGTGATTGCATTTGTGCGTGTCAAAGGCCGTAGTGTGAAGGAAGTAGCTGAATTTGCAGATGTATGGAAGCGTATGGTCATACAGGTCTACTACCATGGTAAAAATCCCAGTTTACAGGAAACTCTCCTTAGAGTTGTGACAGGGAAGGCATCCACCAAATCTGGCCCAACTGCACAATTCTTTGATGCGAGAGTAGCTAAACATTGATGTGGCCCACAGTGCCTTGCGAAAGTATTCACCCCGCTTGGCATTTTTTGTGTTTTGCTACCTCACAACCTGGAATTAAAATTGATTATTTGAGGGTTTGCATCATTTCATTTACAGAACATGCCTACAATTTTGAACATTTGATTTTTTATTTATTTATTTTGAAGCAAACAACAAATAGGACAAAATAACAGAAAACCTCAGTGTGCATAACTATTCCCCCCCCCCCCCAAAAAAAAAAAAACAGTACTTTGTAGAGCCACCTTTTGCGGCAATTACAGCTGCAAGTCGCTTTGGACAAGTCTCTATGAGCTTGCCACATCCTGCCACTGAGATTTTTGCCCATTCCTCAAGGCAAGACTGTGCCAGCTCCTTCAAGTTAGATGGTTTCCGCTGGTGAACAGCAATCTTCAAGTCTGACCACAGATTCTCAATTGGATTAAGGTCTGGGCTTTGACTAGGCCATTCCAGTACATTTACACGTTTCCCCTTAAACCACTCGAGAGTTGCTTTAGCAGTATGCTTTGGGTCATTGTCCTGTTGGAAGGTGAACCTCCGTCCCAGTTTCAAATCACTGACAGACCGAAACAGGTTGTGCTCAAGAATATCCCTGTATTTAGCACCATCCATCTTCCCCTCGACTCGGACCAGTTTCCCAGTCCCCACAGCATGATACTGTTGGTTTTGTGTTGGTTTTGCACCAGACATAACGTTTTCCAACGTTTTGGATATTTTTTTATAACCCAACCCTGACTTGTACTTCTCAACAACTTTGTCCCTGACTTGTTTGGAGATCTCCTTGGTCTTCATGGTGTTGTTTGGTTACTGGTGCCTCTTGTTTATTGGTGTTGCAGCCTCTGGGGACTTTCAGAAAAGGTGTGTATATACTGACAGATCATGTGACACTTAGATTGCACACAGGTGAATGTCATTTCACTAAGCATGTGACTTCTGAAGGTAATTGGTTGCACCAGAACTTTTTAGGGGCTTCATAGCAAGGGGGGCACGTTTGCACATTTTCAGTTTTTTATTTCCAAAATGGTTTTTTTTGTATATATTTTTCTCATTTCACTTCACCAACATATGACTATTTTATGCAGATGCATCACATACAATTCAGATTAAAAAAACATTTAAATACAGGTTGTAATGTAACAAAATAGGTAGAAAGCCAAGGGGTGTGAATACTTTTGCAAGGCATTGTACATTCAGAAACTTGTCCAGTCCATGCCAAATCAAATAACAGCTGTTATTCATACTTGTGGAGGTATTACACGCTGTTAAGTATCTTTCAGTCACAGGTGACTCATTTTTTGTCCAGTGAGCTTATTGGCCTGAACAACAAAAGCCACAGAGCCTCTCAACATTAACGTTATAGTTGTTTACTTAACATAGGTTTTAAATGAATCACCAGCGCACAGTCAAGGATGGACTGTGCAAAATAAAATACTTCGTTTGTCCCAACAGTTTATTATTTGCCTATTTTCCCTTTCCACCTTAAAAGGTGCTGCAGTTATATTCTGGTGCCTGCTGCAGCATTTAAGATGGACCAGGAAAACTGGTAAATAAGCTGTCAGGAGGAGCGAAGTATTGCATTTCGCACAGTTTGTCTGTGGGTGTGAGCTGGTGATAGACTTAAAACAATAGCTACAAGCAGCACCGCTAACACTTAAATGTAAACAAGAAGCTGGTGAGTAGGAAGCTGAACTCAGCCTTGTCCCGACCACAGACAAGGTTCACAAATCATTTCTGCTGGTGTTATTCTGGCAATTTCTTGCATTTTCTTCTCATCGACAACAACTTATGGTACTCAATAAAAGCTTCTGGGTTATATAGATTTGGAGAAAACATAAACAGCACAAAACAGAGGCAATTTGAGAGCTTAAGATAATTCCTATGTAGAAAAAAATCACTTCCTCCCCTCTGTCAGCAGTTGTGCATTTGAGTTGGAATTACACTATCTACTGGATTATCAGACCAAAATTGCAGTTACCAAAATCTGGTCTTATCATAGTAAATCATTTTTATTGTGCAGGACATCGGCAGACACTTGTTGTCTTTAAAATGTACTATATAAACATTTAGTACATGGTATATACAAAACTTTATGGTATTCAGTCCAATGACTGTAGCACATGTACTCACTGAACCCTTTATTAGTATTAAATAATATACATGCATATATTGTTTAACCTCAATTTACCGTGCAGGTGCCCTTTGTAGTTCTATGATTACAGACTGTAGTCCATCTGTGTTTTTGCATGCTTTGTTATCCCACTATAACACCATTCATCAATGGCTGCTACCTACAGCACTTTGTTGGCTGGATAGTTTTAGTTGGTGGACTATTCTCAGTCCAGCAGTGATACTGCTGTGTCTGATCTACTGGCAGCAGCACAACACACACCAGTGCCACATCAGAGTCACTGCAGTGCTGAGAATGATTCACAACCCAGATAATAAGTGCTCTGTGGTGGTCCTGTGGTTGACTTGGTCTTTGGTGTGAAAAGGTGGAACACAGAGAAACAAAGGGACCACAGTCTGTAATTGTAGAAATACACAATGCAGCTACATGGCCAGCATCTTCCATAAAACAGAAGATATATGACTAATTTGTAACTTGTCCTTATACGTTTCCATTACTTTGGAATGCTGTAGTGAATGTACACTTGAGTCACATTATTATGACCACTTCCTATATTTGACAATGGCAGCATGTATGCTCAGGAAGGAAGTCACGTTGTCATGGCATTGTCTGGGCCCACTCATCCATGTGGAAGGCACTCTCAACCGATTTGGGTATGAATCCATCCTTGCAGAGCATGTACACCCATACATGCTGATGATCTTCCCTGGGGTGGATGGGATCTTCCAGCAAGACAATACAACATGTCACACGGCTAGAAATGTCTGACTTTGGCTGGAAGAGCATGACCAAGTACTACCCTGGCCCCCTAATTCCCCAGACTTGAACCCTGTTGAGCTTCTTTGGGACCACCTTGACTGTCGTCTTCGCTCTATGGCTCATCCCCCACACACCCTCAAGCAGATGTGGGATGCACTGCAGTCAGCATGGCTCCAGATACCTGTGACAGCCTACAGAACCATACTGAGTCACTCTCAGCCTGTCTAGCTGTCCATGCTGCGTATGACGGTTACTCTGGATATTATACAAATAATTCCCTGTTTCAAAAGCAGAGTTATTTATTCATTTACATATCATCTCATTTACTGGTCTTGTGATTTCTGGCAGTACTGCTATATGAGTATGTAATTCGATGTTGGTGTATGTGTTAAGTCCTTAGGTAGTCTCCGATGCTAAACTTTTCCAACTCCTCCAAGCAATGTCATGGGAAGAGTGAAGTTTCCAGACAGCCTCACACTATTGACATGTGACATCATTACGCAACAACAATTCTTGACGGATTCTGAGACCTGCACGGACAAGGTTCATACACAAGAGCTAGAAAGAGAAGGAAAGCGACGCAAGTTTTTAACAGAAAGGAACAACAGCAAAGTGAAAACACCGGGAATTATTCTTGATTGCTCTCTAAAGAAAGAGCTGCATCACTTTCCAAAAATGTGTATGTTTTTGAAATGGCCTGGTGCCTAAACTAAGGTAATTTGTTGTGCTGAATGCTGAGCTGACTGGCAGGAAGCAGACTTTGACAAGGAAACCTACACTGACCTTCAATTAGACTCTAGAATGACAATGCTGTGTGGGGGGAAGTGGTGGGTAAAAAAGAGAGAGAGAGCAGAAAATCAATAGCTCATTTTCTGCTTTTTTGTATAGGGATTTTTATGTTTGCAGAGATAAAGGCTGACAAGACTGAAAAATGGAGTATCCTCTTAACTTGGAAAAACAGTGAAATTGTCAGTCCCTCAACAAACCCTGGTAAGTAGAGCTCAATTTTAAAGCAGCGTTTAGCAAAGGCCTCAATAAAGGCCTGATTTGTCCCAGTCTCTATAGTGCACTAGAGTATGCTTCTGCATAGTGCAGTTAATGTTTGTCAGCACTCTATACTGTAACTTTAGCGTCTCTGTAAATTGGCATCTTCACAGAAAGCATCTGCAGGGGTGATAGCGGACACGTTTCCATCTGCACAATCTCTCCCACACGTTCATCCGCGTTACCGCTCCTAACACGCTGTGTGTCAGTAACTTGTCTGCATGTTAGCTCCTTTGCATATGTTTGTTCCCCTGAAATGCATGTTACTCATGCCATACGTTGGCAGGCACCCCATGTGCCGAGTCTCAAAGTTGGAAAAATGAAGCCAAAAAGAACGGAATCTAGTTTCCGTGATGGCATAACAAGAGGGATGGGTGTCCATTTCCAAGCGCGCCTTATGAGGGAAAGCTGTCGTTCCTTGTTAAAACTTTGATATGAATAGCCTAGACAAAGAACAGCGCACAAACAAAAGCTGCCTTTCATATTCGGGTGCAGCCTTTGAATGCGGGAAAGCCGGAGCGAGCGCGCGTGTAAAGGTAGGCAGCCTCTCAGCCATGCTTTCCCCTTTTCCCCAACGTGTCTATCTCTCTCCTGCTCCGCTGACAGCCGCTGCCTGCAACCACACTCCCCAGGAGAGAGCAGGAGACGTGCACACACACTGCAGGAAAAACCCCCAGTCTGCGCGCTCGGCACTCCAGCTCTGATGGTGGCTCATATCAGCTCTGCAATCACATCTTCACTTTATCCTCAGCCATCAATTTTCAATCATCTCCATAGAGCCTGGTTTATTTTTGACCACCTCTATCTTTAGACACACAGACAGACACAACCTCTGCAAGGAGGGGAGTGGGGAGAAAGCAGAGGAAGAAGAAGATGAAGATGAAGAACAAGACGGAGGAAAGGAGAAAAAATAGAGAGCCTAAAGTCCCCTCCTAATTGTGAAGAAGGACAAACACCTGCAGTGTTTGATCAGAGCCGTCGACGACACGAAGATTAGAACCTCGAAGCAGATGCTGTACCCCTGGCCCAGACTGGCAGGCCCCTAATGAATTTTGAACTGTGCGAATGCTAAGTGGCATATGTAAGGTCCCACAGTACAGTTGTTTGCAGTCAGAGGAATAGAGCTGAACTCCCTAAACACCTGCTTGATGACAGTTAGGCGCCTCCCATCCAACTGGAGGAAGCTGTCTTGTGTGTTGCCAGGCTTCACAGCGAGCAGGTTGCAGTGCATCTTAAAATAAAGCAATGAGACGGAGCACAGGAAGTGAACATGGTAAAATTAATCCAGCGGAAACAAAAACCTGAACGTAGATTATAGCAATAAAGGTTCCTGGATAAACTGTAGCTGTACCTTTAATTGGTATATAACTGTTACATTATGTGGAGGTTCTTTAAAGGTTCTGTACAATCACACATCTTGTATGCATGAAGAACCATTAAAATGTACCAGGTTCTTGCTGAACCATTTTTAACAGCACCTTTATAAATACGAACCTGAAACAAACCCACAAACCTAGTTAGTATGTGAAATGCATATAAAACAGAAAGCAGTGATTTGTAAATGTCTATAGAATATTGCAAAAAAAGTTGGAACTGAGCAAATTGGAATGTGGTCAAATGTTTAAAAAACAATATTAGGTGATGCATGATCAGTGTTTAGGAATTCTTCAGGGTTAATGATGGGTTGATTTTAGCCATAAAACTATTTCAAGGTATAATCTCATAGTTTAAGAATGTTGTTCCTCAATGATTAGTTGCAAGGAATCCTTAGGGATTATCATCTAAAGTTTCAGGGAATTAAAAAGAAATCTCTCTGTAAATGGAAAAGCAGACCTACTTCTTCGTTCTCCCATGTTGGACTGATGGCAGACTTGATGGCACAGTGAGTCAGTATCACCTCCTGAGGTACAAAGTGGTATTAGGAGATAGGACAGGCCAGTACTAGCTAGATATCTCTGCAACACATTCTTCACATTCTGTTAATAATTTTAGCTCGTTTTGGAAAGTCAATAAAATTTTTCAAATTGCATCTGAAACCAAATGCTATCAATAAACGCTGTTTGTTGATGTATCCAAAAAAATCTGTACTATGCACAATGGAAACCATATGTCAATATGTCCAAAAAAGCAGCTTCTGAGGGCTCAAGCGCGGTGGAAACCTCTATTGTGATCTGACAAGTCGACCTTTCAGATTGTTTATGGAATTAGCAGACATTGTGTTCCTCAGCCCAAAGAGGAAAATGACTTTACAGACTGTTCCCAGTGTAAAGCTCAATAACAGCATACTGAATGGGATTTAATTGAATTGTTATGGTATTGGGATTTATCTGTGCCTATGGCATGAATGACTTGCATATCTGTGAAGACATCACATTTTTGGTCTGCCTTCTAGATGACGTCTTTTTCAGGAACGCTCATGACTTTTTCCACATTCACCACAGACAACCAAAGGATGTCAAGAAATTCAGCTTTTAAAACTGCACCTGTCCCCAACTGATTTTTAAGTGTTGTTAAAAATTGTGGTGTATTTATTCCACATACTGTCCCAGTTTTTTGGAAGTGGCGTTTATAGTATATGGGTTTAAAAGTTGCAGTATAATGACTGTCAACAACTTTCAGGAACTATTTTAGAAAAGAACTATTTTAGAAAAGTCTCATTCTATTCAACAACAAAAAAGAGACTTTCATATCCAAGGCCATTTTCAGTTGCTCTCTGGGAAAAATGAATTTGATCAATGAACTAGAAAAATCTGAACTAAAATTGCACACCACTTTTAAAAGCCAGCTGCATATTTGTAATGTTTAACTCATTCACTTCAAGCATATTTTCTCCTGTCCCATAACTCATTTCTGTGGCTGGTTAAGGCTGTGATCAATAGCATTCGACAGATCTGTCAGGCATCCCTGAGAATTGCATTTGCTGTGGCTCTTGTGAGGGAAATCTCTGTCAGCTGATATATCTTTGAATTTGTGTTCCGCAGCTGTGACACATGCCAAAACAGTTACAGAAATGTGACTATGGCATGGAAGAGAGGTGTCACTTATTGAATGACCTCTCATATATTGGCGGGAAAGAATGAGGTGTCACCGCAAGCAGTAGTAATAGACTGGAATACATTAAATAATGGGGAGGAACCCATTGAACTGGAACCAATCTGCTCTTTCTTAGAGGCCCTGGGACCACCAAATGCGACGGCACACAGGGCTGTGTGATTATGCATCGGTGAGCCGAGATGTGCAGAGCAAGACATGCATGATGAATGTCATGGGATGACATCACTGGGATTAATTTCAGAAAGAGCCATCAAGCAAGTCTGGCAAAGAGAAGGAGGAAGTATGACTGCATTCAGTCCGTCCAAAATCAGACGCTTTATTTATTTATTTATTTTTTTTTTTTCAAACAGAACAGGAATTAGGACTCCATCATATATGGAATAAAATATCAGCTGTATTATCGCTATACATAAATATGTAAATAACACTGTAAATGAATCCACATATAATTGCTGTCCAATGTAAATCATGTATCTCCATTTTTGTCAATTTTTACGTTTATGCATCATTTGAACACACCATCTGCTGTTCACATTGTGCTAAAATTTCACGATGAGTGGACCAACAGAAATGGTCCAAAATTAATTGGAAAACAGTCTGGTTCTGGTGACTTACACGGAAATAAGACTAGCCCTTTTGCCCTTTCTTGTAAAGTTGCCATTTTGGAGGTACTTGTTTTCTTTGGACAGTGACAATATTCACATTGTACTTATTTAGGCTCATATCTGAATCATAATCAGGTTAATTGGCCAAGTATGTTGACACACACAAGGAAGTTGGTTTCGGCAGTCCGTGTCTCTTTTAATACCGATATACACATAACTAACTGACAGTCCACAGTACACACAATGAATCAGTTCACATGTACACAATAAATACAGACATTGTACAATATACAGTCTACACAGTATAAACAATATACAAGCAATAAACAAACTATATATGGACAAATAATATACAGTTATTTACAGTAATTATTTTCAAACACAATATAAGGCAGTAGTGTGGAGGTAGATATTTTACATTTTAACATGGAGCAAACACACATTGTCCTGACTGTTAAACACAACATACAGCTGAAGAGAAACAAATTCATAAAATCACTTTTCAGCACGGATGAAAAACTAGCAGGTTCATAACAATTTCCCCAACATTAGTCGTTTCCTCAGATGAAGAAAAGCATTCCATCCCTTCACTGATAAAGATGAAAAGTATTGTTTTGTTTGTCCAAGTCTTCTCCCTTTTCTTCTCAACTCAGAATTAACATTCCTATTAATAACTCTGTCTCCGAGTCTAATAAAAACCATCACAAATGTCTTCATATGAGCAATTTTATATCACATGATCAAGTGATCATTAATCAGATCTGAGCAGGGTGTTTTTTTTTTCGCCCAGACAGTGTTTGCAAAATAAATAAGGTACTGACTGAAAATTAAGGGCTGCTACCTCAAATAATGCAGTTAATCAGCGCTGTAATAGGCGTCTCTGACATGTTCGGCTTTATCTGCGCAAAAAACATTAAGCCCTCTTTTCTGTCTCTTATGAGGATTTCTTTGACATTTCAAAGGCTTTTCCTCCAAGTACAACTCAGTGTCTTTTTCGAAGTCGTCTCCAGCAACACATCTCAAAGCATCAGAACTGAACGCTGTCTGGATCTGCTGTTTGGTCCTCTTTGGAATTGCTGCTTCTCCCTACTGATCCAAATAGTCGGCTTTGGGAGCGTGTGCCACAAAGACACATGTGTTGCCCGGGAACAACAACAGCAAACTCTATTCCGAGTTCAAAGCACCCCAAGTTTGCTATAGCGGTTTTCTAGAAGACTACAGACCATTTGGAGATCTTGTAACACATTTCATGGACTGACAGTGCCTACAGCACTGGGTTCTTCTAGTAATCAGAAGTTTTGGGGCTCTATATTTAACTTTTTTTTGAGGGGAAGTTCCAAACAAAAATATGGATTTTTTTTTATAGTTTTCCCCACAGCAGCAGCAGCACAGCTTTTATTTCAAACATAGTCTTCTTGCATGAATTAACAGAACCACAACAGTGAATATATTGTATTTACAGTTTGGAGCATCATACGGAGTATACTGGATATGCAGCACTGCGCACCATTGTAAAGATATTGTGTTTTCAGCGCTATGTTACAGTAAACACTATGAATATTCAGTATTATCCTCTAAAGGAAATATAACAGAAGATTTACTGTATTTTCAGTACATACCATAGCAAATATATTATATATACAGCACTACGAAGTACATTTTTACAGCACCATGCACAGTATAAGAATACTGTATATGTAGTACTGTGCAACATAGATAACGTTGTATTTACAGCACTGATAATGTACCAAGATTGTAGTTACAGTGAATATACAGTACTGTGCAACATATATAATACAATCTTTACAATACTCATAATCAATATATTTCACCAATGAATATATACATGCTGTAAATATATTAAAAATATACTGAATAATTTATATTCAGTACTACACACTATAGATGGATGTGAAATTATGGTATTGTACATAATAGTAAACATATAGTCTTTAGAATATTGTATTTACAGTAATGTACTCTATGTTAAATATTTAAATGTTAAAAAAAGATTTTTATTTTATTTTGGGTGTGTGAAGGTGAATGTCTGTGTGTCCAGGCTGTTTCCAGCCATTCGCCCACTGAATGCTTGGATAGGCTCCAGCACCTTCCCAACCCAGAAGTGTTTAGATGTAGAAGACGAGTGGGTGAGTGACAGAATTTACAGCGTTCTAAACCAGAGTAAATATACTGAATATGTTTTTTTTATTATCTTAAACACTCTACAGGCTCACGCTTAACAGTTCCATCTGATGAGACCTCTGAAAATATATATCCTGACACATGACATATACTCTTGATGTATCACAGTATTATATTTTCTTGCTCATATTGTTGCCCCAAAAACTTTTATCTCTTTTTTGCACAGTTCTAGTTCCCCTTTCATGATGGATACAATATACATGATATTCATGATGCACAGATCAATAGAATTTATCCAAGAATGTTTAGAAAAAAAATCTTGTTATATCAAACTCTATTGGAAGTTAAGTTAAATAGCATTAAGCTAAAAAAAAAAAAAACCTTCTTTGAGTAGCCGTGTCTAACCCTGGGCTAGTACTGTATGTATATATCTATATCTGCTATGTTTCTGACAAAGTTCCATTTCACTCTCTTTCAAAGGAGAAACTGCATGAACTGAAGATGTCGCGGCAGAAATTATGGTGGCTGGAATAGATGACTGTATCTGAAGGACCCACAGACAGTGCACACTGCATAGTGGGAAATGTCAATTCTAATTAGATTCTGCTATAGGTAAATCTAGCTCAGGCCAAGAAAGAAACTATTTATTACACAATCTCCAACACGTCTTCTTCACTTTGATTAGGAGTTTAACACCACATCATCGTCTACTGGCAGTAATAGTTTGCAGTTAACCAGGTTGTGACACTTGAGCAGCACATCCTCTGTATGCTTTTAAGTTTACGTCCTTGGATTTCTTTCAATGCTGCAATTGCAAATGAAAGTCTCTGGGGAGGGTCTGTCTGTGTTTTAGCTTTTATCCTTGTTTGCGAACCTCTAAGTAGACTACTTGTTCTTGACTACTAAATAAAACAACCTGAGAAGAAGAGTTAAGATGTCTACTCAACAAGCACATTAGCATATTAGCAGTACAGTGGGCACCTGTGCAGCTCATACAGCGGATAAGCCCGATAATTCTTGCCGCCCAGCAACTGAGCTGGATTCCTGGTAGTGTCTTCCTCTGTGGGAGTGAGAGTTCACACTCTATCTGTGTTCATTCCTCCGACAAGCTTCAAGAATTACCAGAAAGAAACGGTGCAGAAACGATTCTGAGCATGAACCTAACTAATCAATCCTGGATATTTTAACAATGCATGGAGTTATGACATATCTATCTAATGTACCATACATAAGCCATTGAGAACAATATTTAGCATGATTAATGTCACAGGTAATGAGCTCCTCACGCCCCCTGAATTAGTTCCTATTGTGCAACAGATCATACAATTAATGCTCGTTTTAGACGAACAATTGAAAACTAATTTTCCATCCGTAATTATTACGACACAGTGCCTATAACGCTCCGATATTCAATTTTATTGCCTTTTTGCTTCGCCTATTTATTGCTGCTCTGCATGGTGATCTGAAATTAAAGAACTACCTCCACATGCACAGCACATGTAAATGCAATTACGCCTTCCCATCAACACTTCTTTGTTGCTCTTTTGGTAGGTTTTCTCTTCTCGATTTCGAGAGTTTATTCAATTAGGGAGAACAGCAAGGAACCGAGTATTTCAAAGCGCGTCTACGTTCACTGGGATCAAGTGGACAAACACGCTTTCCCTGAGAAAAAGGGTCGTAATGTTTCACTAAATAATTGCTCATGAACCGTTTTCCTTTATTGTGCTGCTCGGCGTGGAGGGCAGAGCTTCGCTGCTCTAACTAGCTTGTTTTTCTGTGTACACCTCTCCGTGGTCTTGGAAGATGAATTATATTCTAGGGGCTGATGCTATTTTCTCAGCAGAATACAATGAGCCTGTCTTTCAGAGGGAGCGTAGTCTACATAGTGCCATGGCAACAAGCCACGGGCCTGCACGGCAAGTTATATGCTCCACAAAGGTTATTCAAGAGGTTCATCCTCCTTTAGGGCCATGGAGACAGAGCCGCAATATCAGAGCTGTCCGCCTTTCTTCTTTCTCTCCCTCTTTTTTTTTCCCCCCCTCAAACTTCCTACTAAATAAGTGATACCGAGGTTGAGCACAACAACGGTAATACTTTTAGAGGTCAGGGAACGTATTGTGGCTCCTCTACCTTGTGAGGAAAGGAGTGTTAGGATCACATAATGAGATTATGTGCTTAAGACGACGTGCATTCTGATGTGCTTGCTTGTGTACTCCGGCAGGAAAATACGCCTATAATGATTTCATAGGTTCTTGGTTTCTTGCTCTTGTGCCGGGGATAAATACTGCCGCATCCACTGCAAATTAAAAAGGTTTGATCGCGCTACTGGGAGAACAAGGATATGTGCATTCATAGCGTGTCCTTGAAGGAAAGGAGGAAGAAGAAGAAGAAGAAGAAAAGCCCTAGACATTTAAATGCAAAGGTGGAGAAAGTTGGATCAACTTACTTTGCTTTCACTTAGATGACTGACCAGAACGCGGCATGAATGCAATAGCATCCACCACTTGTATGCAAATGCAACATTTACTCTTAACGGATAAGAAGTTCAAAAAACCCTCATGACTTCAAATATAAAATACCACCTCAATTTATCACCCCGTATCTAATTTTGGAGTGAAACTTTCAACCGTCAGATGATTCAAGGTTTCAACCATGCTGGCATTAACCTTCAAACGGATAAGCAGTTCACGTTGCCGTCATACTCTTTAACACCTTAAAAACCCCGACTTCTTACATCCTGAGGCTTATTATCCGCTAACTGCTTGGACTACAATGCCAGCTGGGTTAAGTTATAGAAGTGTGTAAAGTTTGAACCTGCTGGCTGATCCTGCGGTGACGAAACCTGAAGGGTGGCTGGGATGGTAAGGTCTATCCATGAAATATGGTAGACCACACTTAGAAACATTCTTTCACATAACTGACTGTTTAGAATGCTATGAAAGTCCTTTTTGCTTGGTAAAGAAGAAAAAAATATTCTCCTTCTCTGTTTATGCTAGCAATATCTCAAAATAATGACTAATTTTCCCTTAAGAATTCAAAATAATGACCTAATTTTTTTTACAAAATATTGACTTGATATCTTGAAATAATTACTTTTTTTCTAAAATATTGCCTTAGTATCTCAACATGCCTTATTTTCTCAAAATATTGACTTGGTATATCAAATTGTACTTATTTTCTCTAAATCTGAAATAATATGCATGACTTAAATCTCAAGAAACTAAGTCATTATTCTGGGATAATAAATCATTACAGAGAGATACCAAGTCATTATCTTGACACTGTACATTACTGTTTAGAGAAAATAAGTCATTATTCTAACATCTCAATATTGTAACATGCTGCTGACAGAAAGAAAGAGAAAAAAAATACAGTGGGCAATTTTATTCTCCTTTATCTGTTGAGAGTGGGCTTCCGTAGAATGTTTCCACCCACTCAGAGAAAGTAACAGAGCGATTCAGCAGATACTGAGAAAGTAGTTCAGTGCATAAAGCTTGTCACAACTGACATACACATGAATGATTATACCTGCTTATTTCAATAGGAAATGTCATTCGCTATGAAGGTTACATTTGACAATTTTGATCATTTAGCTACAATAGCTTTTATGACAGATGGCACTTATTACACTCATCATCAAATAGATAGGTGTACACAGAAGGAAGTGTCAAATTGCAACGCTATTGGGAAGGAAGATAAAGGTTACCAAGAATAATACATGATAATACATTTAGACTGATATGGACAATATATATTTAGCTACACATACAGAAGTAGTGTCTCTCAGCATGGAGTTGTAGATGTTCCTAATGGTGTCCTGTGATAATCCATCCCATGCAGCTTAAATATCCTCACACGGTTCCTGCAGATTTTGCAGTAGGGGTGGAGATGGAGTGACACCACACCTTCTGGAGGTGTGACATGTAACAACAAAACACTCATCTTGACGCTCACCACGGTGTCTCCACGACACCATTGCTGTCTTTGGCGACGTTGATGTGGTATTAAGGGCAGTCAGTGTAACAGTCTGCATGTATATAGTCCTGGTACATGCGGTAGTAAAGTTACTCTGATTTCTTTCGCCATCATCGACCGCCTTGTTTTTATCCACCGTGATACAATATATAACTTAGTGGACTAGGCCATGCTCATTTTGGGTCATCATTGCATAGGTTTTTTGGGGTTCCTCTAAAATAGCCACCCAAAGGCCATCCCATTTACACAGTCCTAAAAATGACCCTGGGGTCCTGGCCGTTCAAGGGCTTAAAAGAAACTAAATCACAAGCTGCCCCAGTATAATTGTTTTAGGTGCACCTCTGGGCCTGCCTGGGTTAGAAGCAGTGATTCAACAGAGAGCGCTGAGCAGCTGCTGTGTGACAAATGCTTGTTTGATAGCACAAGGCTTCCATTCTTCCCCCGCTACATTCCGCCTCCAATTAGAGCAAATGTAAGGATCATTATCCCGTTGCCCGATTTGCATTATTTAAATCAGCCATCGCAGTTGTCAGTCATTAATCAGTGCTCAATGAAGGTTGTCGGAGAGCTGTCGAGTCTGTCAGCTCATTACGGACTGATTTGGTGTCTCTTATCATCCACATCGCACACTCACCTGACCCCGGTCAGAGGTGACTCTTTTTCTGAATGGCTAGGGGTGGTGGTGGGGGGGGGATGTCTCATTTTTCATTGTTCCAATCCATTCCTCTCTTATTTTTTTAGGACAAGGCTTTTGTTTCTGCAGCACCCACTGTGGCTCTCAATCGTGTGCGTTTGTGTAGAATACTGAAACTCTGAGAGCCAAATCTTTCTTTTCTCCCTTGTCTCTGATCTCGGAGGAAAAAAAAAATTAAAACAATTATTTTTTTTCCCTTCATTGTCTTGAGGACATGAAATCTATCAAAACAAGTGCCAGATTAGAGGCATTCAAATGTTTGTGCCCTTTGCATTGGTTTTATGTCAACTTGGTTTTTGGAGCACCAAAATAACACCTTCATGTCCATTATCAGAGCGCATAATTGCAATTGATTTCCTCCATCTTTTAAAACTCTCTCCAGTCCTTTCATTGCTTTCTGTTTGGGGTTCACGCAGTGTGCCAAATGGCTGCGCATGTGGGTGTTTCAGCTTATACTTTGTGTGTCATTATGAGACAAATCAAGGCTTAATTTGTAACCAGTGTGATTGACTGGACAGTAATTTGGGATAATTGAGCATTGGGGTGATTGCAGCACAGTTATAGATTATAGATGTCACTTGTTTTGAATATCACCACAATGGACACGCGAAGCTTGTCCATCTGGAGCCACATGTCCTGACCCCTGCTATAGCTGTTCCAGATTATAACGAATGGTCATCACTCCTAGGTCTCTGTATCCCCCCCCCCTCCACTATCGTTCCATTGGAAAATGAATTGGCCCATGGCTAGACTGGGAAAATTGAATCCTGTGTGTGAAGTAAGGGAAAGTGGACAACATAACGCTATTACAGTACCAGGGTATGAGCCAATGTGGGTGGACTGAAGCTAATGATTGAATTAGCCTGACCTGCTTTGAACACATTTTAAAACTGCTGTCAGCAAAAAAGCGAAGAAAACCCAATTAGACTGATGGGAGCTCTGTGTGTTTACCAAGTAAGGGCAGGAGAACTATTGCATGATGGCGCCACGATTTTAAGTGCAGAGATTGCAAATGCTTACACAGAGACTAAGAAAGTAAAACCGAGTTCACGTGTGGTTATGCAAATGTTTAAGCACTATTTTTAGCCAGGTTATAGACAAAAAATGAGAACCTTGAAGCATAAAGCACTGTGCAAAATCAAAGATCATCCTTCATGATTTCAAAACAGCCCTGTTATACCTTACATAGCCTCAGAAACAAAGAAGAAAACATACCTCAACTGAATAATACCAATTTTAGTATTTAGTGTGTCCACTCTTCGCCTGTCTTAGTTCTGTCTTAGAAGTTGGTTGCACATTCAGTTAAATAAATAATAACTTATATGGTAGATTCTGCTTATCTGCATGCTGTTTCCTTCCTCTGCTTATCGTCCTGCTTCCACATATATTTATAATAAAATTAGACTAACAGTTAAATATAATAGCATCTTTTTAGCATTTAGTCAGCCCCCATATCCTCCCTCCTCTACTTCTAAGCAGTGGTGGAAGTACACAAACCATGTACCTGAGTTAAAGTAGAGACACCCAAGGTACAATATTACTCCAGTATTAGTAAAAGTCCTCTCTCTCCTCCACTTGAGTAAAAGTACTAAAGTATTTAACTTCAGATGTACTTAAGTATGGAAAGTATAAGAATTTGATTTATTTTGATTTATTTCTGTCCTATTATCGTTTCTGCAAAAAGAGTCTTCACAAAACACTGAAGGAGGACCCATTAGGTAGAACTAAAAATAACTTTTGCAAACAAGCAAAGTTTTGGTTTAAGATTTATTTGCAACTTAGTTACAAGTTTAGGTTTAATAAATACTGGCTTTATACAAGCTCACAAATGAGTTTTCCTTTACTATACTGCATCTGTACCTCTCTGTTCATAAACTAGTCAAGACTAATTTACTATAAAAGGAGATAGTGTTTGTATAAATACAGAAAAAGACACTTGCCACTATGTGTACATATTTCTATATTGTGGTCTATTTACCAACAAAGTCAGGAACAATATGTTTTATCTGTTTACTAACCCCATACAGCTTTATTTACCTTCCTCCAGGTGGTCATTAATGTAGTCCAGGCCTGAAATGGACATTTCCATGGATGCGTCGAATCCATGAATAAGCTTGTTTCATTTTGACATGTTATGTTTTTACACACGCATAAGCCAAAAGGAACTACCAATTTCACATAATGTAGTGGAGTTAAAGTAAGATATTAGACTCTGAAATGTAGTGGAGTTAAAGTAAAAAGTCATCCAAAATGGAAATACTTCAGTACAGATACACAGAAAAACTACTTAAGTACAGTAACCAATTACATTCACTTTGTTACTGTCCACCACTGCTTCAAATACAAAGGTGGCACAAGTCTAATCCTTTTCGATCTACAGTAAGAACATCTAAGTAACTTGGCCCAATAACTGGCCCAGTTACTTAGCCCAGTTACTTACTTTCCCACTTCGAGATTGTTTTTATCTCCATTCTATTAATTATTACTTATATAAATACTTTTGTGTCACATTTCGCAATATATTGGCAGACATGTTTGCTTGTTTTAAGAAACATACTCCAAATCAGCAAAATTATTTGACATAATAGTGATCTAGTGAGAAAACTATACTCAGCAAAATCACGTAAAGCAAGTGCAAATGCAAATAAGTGAAATTACTTTACAACATCCCAAAATGAGAAATATTAAATATGTTTTACTAGATTAGAGATTCCGTTTTATTTACCAAGATATAATACAACTTATTGACTCTTACTGTTACCCTTAAATACATACCAACCCACTTCGTAAAGAAATATGACATACTACAACATTTTGGGACGGGCTGTGTTGGTAAAGCTGCTATATTAGTGGCCCATACATTGGTATACATCTACGGGTCTGGACTCTGGGGTGGTCAGTTCATTGTTCGGATCATTTTAATCATTTTTTGAGCTCTGGTTTCGGAAACTCCAGACTTGTCTCAGTTTCTTCTTCTTTATGCAGGTATATTAGTGTATATATAATATCCTTAGAAATCCCCACTGAAAAGAATGATCAACTTAACAGGAATTAAAGTAAATGATGAAGTAAGTGGTGGTCTCAGACTTCTGCACAGCCCTGTATGCAAATGCAGTCAGGACCCACGCTCAGACCAATAGCCTTAACATGCTCTCCTTACATATTCCATTACGCGCTCGCTTAGTAGTGGAGCTCAGTTTTGAAATTCATTGTCAGATTGTTCTGAGCATACAAAGTTCCCTTGGATATAGAATGAATGTCTCAGAAGCAATCTCCTCAATTATGAATTATTCACAAGATATTATTCCAAAGGTCATCTTATAGTAATTAGTATCCTGCTGTTGACCAAACAGCCTCAAGGTACCTGATGGCCAGTTTAATTACAATTTAAAATGAGCATGCAGCTTGACACTCTCTATATGTTCTTTCACTGATGGCACTTTGAAAACCAGGCGAGCCTCCACCGAAGAACCGTATTTGCAAAGTTAACAACTGTTCTTGTCGCTCGCTGGGGACGGAAAATGAGAAAGTATGTCTCGTGCTTGCAAATGAAGACCTCAATCAATTGGCTATTCAGAACGCCTAGGCATGTTGTTCGGCGTTCATATTGGCTTGCCCATGGTGGATCACTGAGGTGAAACACTCCGTACTGTATTTCCATAGCTTTGAAATGACAAATTGCACACAGCTTGAGCCGCAATTCAAACTTAAATGATGTTATCATATTGTCATTGTATACTTCTGTCATTGATCTATCCTTCTATCTGCTGTCATTTCCCATCCTGTATGCTGAGATATACAGATGTGTTAAAATCTACAGCTAGATGTGAAGGTTGAGCCAAAATAGTGATGGAATAGGCTAGCAACCAAATCCTTCAATGCCTAGGGCAGCCAATTCGAGCACTCGAGAAAAAAAAAGAAAGAAAAAAAAAAAAAGAAAAACGCTTTGAGCAGGAGCTCCACGGTTGGTGATGTGACGACCCCATCTAGAAGTGCTTGATGAGCTACTCTCCCTGTACACACAAGCTCCTCTCAGCAGGTGCCGTGTCACCACATACTGACCTCACAGTGAGCAATTCATTTAGCTTCTCTTCTCAGATCACTGCATCCACAGGGACCGCTCTTACGAGCCCGCCGGAAATTCCAGCGGCCCTAGCGTGGAACCTTGGTGTCTTCAGGTGGAGAACGGAGTAGTTCCCGGTTACAGTGATGTGAGCTGAGAGCCTCTGGTAGAGCCATCGCAACCCTCCTTCGGAACTGATATTGCAAAACCGAGTTGATTAGCTCTGCGCCCGGTTTAAGGGGAACATTCATATCTCATTCATCCAGCGCAATGCCTACAAGCGAGAATCCTGACAAACACTGTCCAAGGCCTTTCGCCCATTAACTTTCTGCTTTCGCCTCCTCGCGGACTAAGCCATTGTCATAGTCAATCAATGTCTGCTGATTCTCTCTTAGACAGCATATCCTTAACTTTGCTTGCGAGAATCTGATTATGTGGACACTGCAGGTGAGATATTCAAGAAGAGACACTACCTACACGTATCGGTATTTGGCTTTAATTGTACTCAGATTGATTGACTATTTTGTATGCAATGTGCTTCAGGCTGGATCTCAAGTGATTTCCAAGAAGGGAAGATTTTTAGGCAGTTGAGCTGTGGCTTGCCCCTAGGACACTCGCATGCACTGGCTTGCATTAATGCACCTATGCAGCATTAAAACCCACACAGACAAAGGGGTTTATGGCCAGAAAGGGAGAAAAATATAATTGAGTTAACTGCTTATGTGCACTGGACAGAAGCATTTGCTTGGGTTATCTTTATTCATTGGCTTTCTCAAGGCCTTCTTTTATCCCAGCCTGTTGTCCAGGGCTTTGCTAGTGACACAGAGGACATTATGGCAGTGATACGCCTGGACTCGCAAATCATTCTGGAGGCCGCCAAGGTGTCTCTTCCTTCTAGAAAGTTCCCTCAGGTGAGTTATACTGGATCCCACCTCTTCTTAAATCAATGTCGCTAACAGCACAGTTGTACAGTGTCAGAGGAACTGACCCGTTTGGAGCATTTGGTGCAGAAATACAGTGTTCTGTGACACTTAATTTGTAGAATAACACCTTGGGTCTTCATGACACAAGACACTTTGTGTGTCAGCAATTGTAAGTTAGACATGAGACATTTAATTAAGTGTATATGTATATATATTTATATATATACGGAAGTCCATTTAGCACCTAAATATTATTTTTCATTATAAAGTGATCTCATTATTTTGAGATGCTAACTCATTATGTGGAGATGCATTATGTGTTTGAGATGAAAATGTAAATACATATAAACATATATAAACAATGACACTGAGTTTGACTTTCTCAAAACAATAAAGAAATACTTCAAAATATCAACTTACTCTCAAAATAACTAAATAACATCTGAAAATAATGACTTAGCATCTCAAAATAATGATAGAGTACCTTGAAGGACTCAGCAATGAATAATAATGAAAACTGTGTCTGAGCTGCATTCATATTTTGAATTATTTGAACTTGAAATAATACGTTTCTGGGCATAAAATTCATGTTCTGCTAACTTACTATTTGAAAATCCAATTATCTTAAAATGTGGAGGCATTTAACAGTAGAGATTAACGGTAGTGTTGATGGGAACCAGGGGTCATAATGTCTACAACACAAATAACCATTTTACTCAACACATACCTTCTGAGTTAATTAATGCTGATGATGGTAAAATTGTGGAAAATCCAGTCAAATTAGTCTTTAGGTGGACTATTTTGTCTCAGAACAACCTGCATGTAACCCTCCACCATAAATTGATTAAAATATTGGATTAATAAGATGATTTAGGCCACAACCTTATGACAAAACTAGCGCAAAACTGTGTCTCAGCCATCAGACAGCATATTTGTAACCGGTTTGTGTAATGATGCTCTGTAAGGAGCTTTTAGAGGCATTAAACTCTTTTTAAACTCATGTGGTTCCGATCACCACCACTCTGAACAACTCCAGCTGTTACTCCTTTAATTACGTAGAAGTTTAGAAATGTAGAAAAGATTATCATCAATTCTTCCACTACTGATCCCAGTGCTTTCCTTGGAATGCTTCAAAAGACTGCTGAGAACACGAATGATGAGACATCTCACAAAATGTCTAAAGATACACAATATTTAATGATTCAAGTAAAATTCCAAGACAAGAAAAATCATCACACCAAATGTTTATGAATGTATTTTTTTTCCTCATAGATTCTAAAGGGATATTTTACAGGGGCATGACAATATACAGTATATATATATTTTTTTATTGTTCAATAGTGTACTGCTGGCACATTATCAAAGCTGTCGTCTTTCAAAGCGAGTGTGAAATACAACGAATGATGATTAAATTACAAGCAGGTATAGTATAGCAATAGATCCATATTGTTTTTTTCAGATTTTATACAAGATACATGGTGTGTACGCACATTATTCTGACTCTGTCTCTGTGCCGGTATACATACATGCACACACGCACACACACACACCAACACACACCAACACTCACTCACACGCGCACACATACATTGATATATGCTATAATGAACATTACAACGGAGATTGTCCTCTCATAATTTCAGAGATCATTGTGTGTCATTCGTCAAGAGGTTCAATATTGTTACGACATATCCACTGCACGTCCCTTTGCCAGCGTCGGAATTTGCCACGTTGAGTTAGTGCTAGGTATATATGTACATGTCATTTTTTCTTCATTCAGACATTTCTTTTTCGTTTTCTTTTTTTTTTTGTCTTATTTCTTCTTTTTTCCTACAATAATGAAAGTGAATTTGATTTTACAAGTTTTGTTGCTCATGTGTTGTGTACCAGAGTACTGGAATATGCTGAACTGAAGGACAGCTCATATTATTATCATTCATTTCCAGCTGCTGCAGGATCAGAACTATAATAGAGCTCAAGGATGATGGGCGTATGACTATACAAAGCACCTGATCACCATCAGACACAGGCTGAGTGGCAAAAGATCACAGCCAGCTACCGGAGGTCAAGTAGTACTACATGCAAATGAGGATGCAGGATGACTATGGAGAAGAGCTACAACGGCCACGATATGTTCCAATGAAAAGTCAAATTAAAATGTATTCAAAATACTGTTTACCATTAAAAAAAAGATCAGGTTCCTCTGTGTAATGTTACTCAGGTGTCCTTCACAATGCACTGGGCAGCAAGGTTTATAAAAAGTATAAAAAGTGTCGGACAGGAGAATGGTCATGCACGTAATATACATTTCTCCGTTTGTCTACTGGGGATCTTTATTTTATTGATGTTTTCACTGTTTTTTTTCTGTTTATGCTGTTTTTTTATCTCACTCGCAAGACCTTTGGCACCAAGTGTAACCACACTAGAAGTTACACGCTAAAATGTTTTTTTTACTTTTTTTTTTTATTTTAATTTTAATGAACCTTTTCAGAGTTCAGTAAATTTTCATATTCAAGTACAGAGTTCATCTATCCATAGACAGCGGTGATGCATTAGCTTTTCATGATACTGAAGGAGCGTTTTGATTTGTTTACGGTTTGGGGAAAAAAAACAATGTCGGGTTGTTGGTTTTTTTTTTTGTTTTTTGCAACTTAAAACATGTGCATACATGCGGTTGTAAAGCAATACGCAAATTTGGTGATTTGAAAGTACAGTATTCCTTTTCTTTTCAGAATATTCATGTCATTTCTCTGAACCCCTGAGGCCACATTCTTCAAAAGACCTTTTCTTCCAGCTAATAGGGAGCTCAAAGGAAGTATGAAACCCATTAGACAATAGACTTTTAATTTCTCACTCTCATTCCTGCCAACGCAAAGCGGGAAATGTACTGTGTTATGTGCTGTGATTGATGACAAAAAGTGGGGAATTCTACTTGTGGTCTGCAATCCCGATACCGTCAAATAGTGCCGGTGTTAGTGCTTTAAACCAAGGCTTTCCTGGTTTACCGATCCGTGCACGGCTCGTGTTTATTCAGCATCCGTTCCCTATTACTCGACATTTCCCTTCAAATGATACTGTCACAGTAAGCAGGAAACAAAATGTTTTACTGTAAATCCAGTGCATGTCAGCCTTCCCTGACGCAGTACCACCCTGTAATTATTCTCCTTGATTAACAGCATTAAAGGGATTTTGCTGTAGTTCAAGGCCTTGCTGCTGCCTTCTCTCAGATCAATGAGCAATACGGCAGACCTAGGCTCATCATAGCACTCTCCTGGCATGCGCTCTTCCACTGCTACTTCACCTAATTTATAACTATAAGTCATTTTTTGGCTCACTGACCCAAATACTTGGGCGTCGTCAGTATGTACAAAGCATGCTGAATTAAAGAAAGCATGCTTCCGGCGACTGGCTTCAAAATGACACTTCCTGGATTACTTGATTCCAAACAGGGCATAGGAAGTTACACAATGGATTTGATTTTCACTGAATTGTGAACATAGTGCTGATATCATGATTGCATTAGTAATCAGCATCTCAGACCGCGATTACCATCCATATGGTCAACTCTGGGAGTTTCCTTCCCTTATAGTCAGCGTAGTTTGTCTTAGCAATCCTAGCACATAGCGAGCCGTGGAGTGTCAAGCTAGGTGCAGATATATGGACAACCTTTATTAGCTGTCTCTACGAGCGTACAGTATACACCTAAAAGTTAAGGCTGTGGATTCTTTGATAGAGTTAAGGTTAAAACCATGAATTCCATACATCAAAAAAACTCTTAGCCTTATGCTATTCATAAGATTCTGAAGAATGGCATGTCACGAAGGTAACGCAGAAAAGAAAATGTAAGCCAATTATACCATTACAGTGCAGTCTTCCACAGCTATGGCTGCTATGGTGATTACAGATCAAAGTAATTATACTATTGGGAGGTTCTCATAATTGGTTCCATAGCACTTGTTATGGTGCATAAATTGTATATTTCAAGAGGGAAACTTGATGTAGGGAGAGAAAGAAAACAAAGGACGGCTCTTTAGCACATCTGTCGGTGCCTTCCCAGGCTTGGCTAATGAGATAATGTTGAAAATGAGTAGGTTCCTAATAATGGGAGGGAAAGGGTGTCAGATGCATGGAAAACTACACGCACACTGAACATCAGAGGAGGGCTTTTCTCACTTCATAAGGGAAAAAAGTAGCGGATTTTAGGAGGGAGAAAGGGATGGTAAAAACTTTCTACATGTTATCACAGAGTGAAAGCAGTTTTTGCAGTGAGGCTTAATAATGTGTCTTGACAAAGTCCACGCAGAGCACTCAGATGAGGAAAGAGAGTGTCTCGACTCAACCAGCACTTAAAAAGCGGCTGAGGAAAAATTCTGCTAGGAAAGATGCACGCACTACCGCACCGAAGCTAACATATTGCAGTCACCCTCACGAACGACACTTAACCTCACTGACTTCATTCGACAGTGGATACTTGCATGTGTTTAGTAAGTACGTCATATCTAAAAGGCTTAAAACATCGACATCATTGTTTGTTTTTTTGTGTTTTTCTTTGTTTTTTTTTTTTGCTCAACAGCAAAAAACCTCTGAAGCTCGATTCATTAACTGCTACCTACCAAACATACACACACCTTTATTTATGTATTTCTTCTTTTTTTAACTCTTGTTTTTTTTTGTTTCCTTAGTTGAGAAGCTACTTTGGTTCAGGTCTACTGGTTGCCTAGTTCATACGGTTACAGTACCGCTGCTTAGAGAGGATTATGAAACTTAAGTAGTCTTCTCTATTGACAACAAAAAAACAAAACAAAACATGGAATTCCCTTTATAAGCGCTGCAGTTACAGGTGCGTCGATAACTCTTAAGGTTGGGTTTTTTTTTTCAGTTTTTTTCACTCACTCGTTTTGCCTTTCTATCTAACTGCTCAGCGGCCTGGACTTGCCCGGTGCTTCAGGAGGGCCAAGCACTTCTCTTACAGCTGATGCTCATGTAAGAAGGCAGAAGTGCCGCCGGCCGCGGAGCTCTGCGGGCTGGACGTGGCAGAGAAGCTGGCCAGAGGGATGACCTTCACAGGGTCCTCTTTCTTGCTGCAATGTCTATCCAGCGTGTTGTAGAACTGGGGACGGTTGCTGCCTTTGTCCAGATCATCTTTGGGCACCGACCTGCCCAGAGTGTGACGGCCGTCCGCCTTGGCACCACGCGCCGCCCAGCTCTGCTGAAAGCTGAAGGAGGGCAGGGTGGCAGTGCCGGACGTTTGGAACTGGGTCACCGCCGGGGGCATCCAGCAGCTGTCGGAGTGGCCGAGGATCAGGCATTCCTGGGTGCAGGTCTCTGAGGCCTCGGCTAGAGCCTTCTGCAGGTTCACTTCAGTAGCTGTAGAGGACAGAAAAAAACAAGGTGCATGATTATCTTCGCAGTCAAATCTTTGTTTACATCATTTAAACATGCCAGCTGAGCTTTAAACTGTGGGGACATTTCATGATGAATGGACCAATAAAAACCATCCAAAATACATTCCTTCTTACAAATCCTATAACAACATTTGGTTTGAAGGATACTTACATAGAGACGTTATAACACATGCAAAAGCACTGAATAATGGATTTATAAAGCAAAACATTTATGAACATCTTATGAAACTTTTGCAAGACAACATACAATGTATTAGAAATTGGACGACATAAAAACCCTAATAATGAAGATGGATGACTGTTTCATTTATAACACTGGTTATGAAGCATCATTCATAAACATCCATGCCTGTAATGCAGAGGCATGGATGCAAGATTTAGTCCTCAAACCCATATACCATATATGTATATATGTGTGTGTGTGTGTCCCTCCTCTGCTTAAGATAACAGATACTCAGGATGGGATTAAACATTAACATACGATGAATAAAATACATAACATTTATATACTAATAATAAACAAAACCAAGTCAAGTCATACACATGATTTAGAGAAAAGTAATTGTGTTGCTTTTGAGTTATTATCTAACTAATTTTAAAAAGATAATATTGAGAAGATAGTTTGCACAGTGGAAGTCAGAGCTTAACCAATAATATTTCAGCTGCAGTCATACTAGGTAACCAAATCGACTGTTACTGTCATTTAAACATTAGAGCTACAATTTAATAGCGCAAGGGCACGGCCCAAAGGCACCTCTAATTGTTGCACTTCAAGACAGTCCCATCACATGTGCATAAATGTTTCAGAAATTCCTACTGAAGGGTAGGACAAGTTTCCAAGCAGATGTCTTCAGGGGAAACGTAATCATTTTCTATGGAATGTTTTGAAGTTAATTAATTGATGGCTCCGATTTTTAGAGGCAGTGAGTGTATGGGTCCATACTGTATCCCTGTCTATGGATATGCTGCCTGAGGCAAGGTCGATATCCCATGATCTTGCTGCAGAAAAGTACATTTTTCCTGACCTGCATGGCAAAAGTACTAGTAAGCCGCTGGCCCTTATATGGTGGTCTTAATATCCAGTCTAATACAGGATGGGTTGCAAGCTAGGGGCCCCGCAGGATATACAGTGCTAGAACAGACAACATATAGCATTCTTTATGACAGAAGCTGTTTTTTTTTTTTTTTGGTCTTGGTAAATGTAATCTTGAGAATTCTGACATAAGCTGTTCATAAATGTATATGATAGAAGACAGCATTGTACATCATTACTTTGGATTATTTCTGTTGGTCCATTTATCATCTCATACAGTATATACAGTATATACATAATATAACCTTATAAAGTTACCAACCAGAGACACAACATTACAAGCCAAGATTACTCAGCCAAGTCCCAATCACAACAGAAAACAAACAAACAAAGGAACAAATCCAATTACAGGGTCCTTGATATCAGAAAGAGAAAGCGTGTGCTCAGACTCAATGAAGAGTTAATAGAATAAAGTTGTAGCTATCCAAAACTGACCTGTAAATGTCAGCCTTTTAGAGAAATGAAAGGCAGCAATAAATGTTTAATTCATCTCATAATGAGAAAAACACCATCAGTACATTTAATTTGCACCATATTCCCATAGTCATCAGTGTTTACCTGCAAAATGCAGCAAATTCCCTGTAGCTTAATTAAATTCTAAAAAAAAAGAGTCTCAGTTGTTTGCATGTGAGATTGGCTTTGCCTTATTGAAGAATTAATGAACAGCTCCACAAACCATTGTTTATTTTAATCACTGTCATTGTGGCACACCTTGCATCTTCTGATCATTCTCACATTTGATGAATTTGGTCAATTAAGAGAAATCAAACACAGAGCTCTTCCAGGAAAAAAAAGCTTCAGTTTCAGCCTCTTTGCTGGCTTGTTAGCATATTTGACAACATGTAAGGCCCAATGAACATACCGATGAGGAACTGTATTTGATTTGCACAAAAGAAAAGAACTGGAAACAGAGATTTTTCAACATCCTCCCTCATTAAGCCTGCCCTGACATCATACATGTGTCTAGGAAAAGGCCTCACCATTGAGGGCTAGCAATAAAGCCTGTCAGCTCAGATAATTAGAATGTAGAACATTATTTTCGGAGGCGAGCAGGAGCCCCCGTGGTCTTAGATTTCTTAACCTGCAAAGAAAAACGGGAAGCCTGGATGTCACTTCAGTCCTGTTAAGCCTTGGCTTCAAGCTGTCACGTAGAAATAATTTATCATATTTGCATGAGTAAGAATGCTATCAATAATTGAACAGAAGCGGATCTCTGATTTCCTCCTGTTCTGTGTTTTGCATGCTCTGGTGATCTTTATTTCTAACCGCCGGCCTGCCCGCTTAAAGATTTAATCATGTTCTACATTTTCCTTACAATCCATATGTGGAGTTGAGGGGGAGGGAGAAAAAAATGACATCATAATTTTCCTAAATCCATAAGTATTCAGGTTGTTTTGTGTATTGTCAGTCAGAGTGATCCTCCAGAAGCTTGATATAATCTATAAAAAGGCATTTCTCCTGACAGCCGGTCTGAGCGGCTTTGGAATGTACAGATGGGGTAGAGAGAAAGAGAGAGAGAGAGAGAGAGAGAGAGAGAAGGGGAGGGGGAGACAGAAAGAAATGGAGAGACAGACAGAGGGGGGAGAGAGAGAGAGAGAGAGAGAAAGAGAGAGAGATACAGCCATGTGGCTGGATCCCCCTGGTCCTGCACTGTTTCCAGCCTGCCTCAGAGAATCAGTGCATAAATCAGCCGAGCGGTAAACGTGTCACCTTTCAGAGGGTCACTAACTTCATTAAGGAAAAATGATGCTGCTCACTCACTCTTCTGAGCAAGCAGAATAAAGCCCCGGCCAGATCGCTGGCGGAGTCCGCTGTAAATCACCTCTGAGCTGCTTTTGGAAATTGGAGGTGTCTTTCCGAGCCATTGTTCTTTTCAGAAGCAAACACATCACGCCACAGTGGACACACTCAGTCCACACCGACAAACACACAGATGTCCTTGTTTTTATTCTTTTCCAGGACATGGGATCATACGCACATTCATGCCTCTTGCACGTCCCACATGTATTACAGTCATCTAAATACACATGTACACTTTGATCAGCTATAGCATTAAAACCACCTCCAACACAAACACCATATAGGAGCCACTTTGTAGTTCTACATTACAGACTGTAGTCCATCTGTTTCTCTGAATGTATTGTTAACAGCTTTTCACCCTGTTCATCAATGGTCAGGACCCTTATAGGACCACCACAGAGCAGGAAGTGTGTGGGTGGTGGACCATTCTCAGCACTGCAGTGGCACTGACGTTGGTGGTATGTGTTTTTGTGTGTTGGGTTTATATGAGTGGATGAGCAGGTTGATCGTGTATACAGTACTGTGCAGAAGTCAGAGACCAGACCTAATTTACATCGCTTACACTGCAAATAGACATTACGTACAAATAATTCATTTCTTCAGGTGAAATATCTGAAGAGATATATATGAGAGAAACATAATCCACTTCCACAAGGGAAAAAATAATAAGCTAGGAAATCAAGTTCCACTATTGCTTCAGATATGAAAAACTTCACAGATGTTTCACAGATGATTTCCAAGGTAACTTGGTTTGAGTCTGAGAGGATGTTTAGTTGTCAAGAAGCCATTACTGTCAAAAGGAAACAGACAAAAAAGAAGCACTGCACTGGAACACCAAAACTGGAGTAAAGTTTTTTATGGACTGACAAGTCTAAATTAGTCATTTTAATTATCCAAATTAGGAGAAGCAGAACTTCTTGCCATCAACTATTAAATGAATGCAAATAAACATAAATACATTAAAAGTAACATGTCCTAATGTTGCATGTGGTAGCTTGAGGAACAGTTTGGTTCCAGATTTCTTTTAACTCAAGGCCCCAGCCATGACTGCTTGACTGCTTAACTGCACAGACTGCACTTTTTGCACATATCCTGGTGATTCAATGTATCACTTCTACATAAGGACCAGTTTTTTTTTTTGCGTTTAAATTCATTTTGTTTTGTTGTTGACAACATCTCTACTGTTTTGTGATTGATCACATTTATGACTTAGGAACTTAAGCTTTTAATTTTAGACCAATTTAATAAAAAAGTTGAAAAATCAAGTTCTATAAACTTCAGTTCTGTGCTGAAAGTTGCTGCATTTACTAAGCGTTTCCAGTCCAGTTCTATAAGTCTCTTAGTTCTTAAGTAGTTTTTTTTTCACCTCATACTTTTACTTGTACATTTACTCAAGTTTTTATATTCTTTTATATGAAGGCACTTTCACCTGTGTCAGCATTTTACCAAAGTGTCAATACGTTTACTTAGGTATTGATTTAGGCTACTCTACCCATGTCTGCTCGTTTTCACCAAAAATGATTCTTTCATCTTCATACTTTTTAGCAGAATTTTATATTATACAAAATTATACAGTTATACATATACATATTTTTATTTATATACTTTTATATCAGTATGCTGGGGGGGATTTTGGGCATATCTGAATAATGGGAGGAATGTGCCCCCCCCCATCATATATTGCGATCATGGCCTTGCCTTAGCCCTAAACCTATCTAACCAAATCGAAAGAGTTTTGCTCTTTCTGTTCTAAAAAAAGAGAGTGTAGCTTTTATAAAAGAGTGCTTTACCTCAGGTCACCCTTGCTTCTTTCTGTGTGTGCACACACAGTCAGATCCTGTACGAAAACAAACACACAGACACACACACAGCCTGAGCCTGCGGCCCTGCTCGCCACTCTGCAGACACCTTTTTGTGCATTTGCCCGTGAGCCGGAGCGCCAGCGCGCATGGAAACACCAGCGATCAGCACAAAGAGCAGGAGCTCATGTGTAATTATATAATGCATGAAAGGTGTTTTTTTTTTGGTGCTCTTCCCGCACGCGCCTGCGATCTGAACGGTGGCACAGCGCGAGCTGTCAGTGACACTGTGTCAACAGCCAGGAGTGCTACTATTTTTTGCATGTGGTATTTCACATTAAACAGCTCCAAAAGATGTAGTCGGTATCGGTTTCCACTCCACGGGGACTAGCATTGCTTGACTGATGTGGGTGACAGCGCTGAATGCTTTCGTCAGCCAGAGGCAAGCGGCTCACTCTGATGCTGTTTAAGTGCCTTTTGTATTCAGGGGGAATCGCTGCTCTCCTGCAGAGCTTTTTCAAAAAAAAAAAAAAGAAAAAAAAAAAAAAAAGAAAGAAAGGAAGAAAGGAAGAAAGAAAGAAAAAAGAAACGGGATCATACCACACGCACGTTCCAGACCCATACATTTGAGAGCTGCTACCCCAAGAACCCTATACTTTGAGTGATTTTTTTCCCTCCTCTCTCTTCAATGCAAAGACCTCCTGCTGATGATTTGAAAACCTGGATATTGTGTACAATACGTGTAATCTATAGTACAGCACAACATAGTCTAAAATGTCAGGCCTATTTACTCTGGGCCATGATGAGAGGTAGAACAGCCCCTATTTAGACAGAAATAGTCTGCTCAGCTACACTGTGTGGATTGGAGTGTGGTAGATTGCAACATTTTGCAAAATGACCAGTTGTTATTGATTGAGGCCTTGGCCGATTCAGGCTTGTAATTACAGCAGCACAAATGCTGTAAGATGTTTTTCATCTCCTCTTCTCTACAAGTATTTTTCAGCTCTTCGACTCCTCCGAAGGTTGACGGATGATCACGTAATCAGTGGGCCACGTTGCAAAGGACCTGTCTTTTAGTCAGAGCTTGTGCATGCAAACGGTTGGTTCAAATTTAAAAAAGTTTAAATGACCTCAGTAAAGAATGGAGAAGGATTCTGTCCTCGTCTGACGTACAGGTAACGCAATGCAAGGTAAAGATACACACGTTAAAGCGACGGCTGGGTCGACAATCTAATTTGCGCAGTGTTCTTACCCCAGATGAAGTGGCCTGGCCAAGACACGACTTCTTTGAACTTTTGCACTGAAGCTATGAGGCTAGATTATAAGTATATACGTATATTAGCTTTACAGTAGACATCTTTAAAACAATCAATTCATTATACTGTTGTTGTTGTTTTTTTTTTAGCTTAGCTTGCTAATATAGATTGTATGGTCTGGAATGGTAGGTCTTAAGACACTACTAAAAAAATCTTAAAAAATCTAAAAAAGTAAGAAAAAATAGTTTGTCATGATAAGGGCACTTTAAGCAAGGCTAACAGGTGATTTAGGCATGCAGATTAGCTACAGTTCCAGTCAGAAGTTTAGACTCACCCGACTAAATGGATGTTGTTGGTGATCTTAAAGACTCTACAGGCTTACACCTAACAGCTCCAACTGATGAGATATCTGAAAAATACATATCCTGATATACCACATATACTCTTGATGTATCACAGTATTATATTTTGCCATATCGCCACCTCTAAAATATATTTAGTTGCTCAAAAAATCTGTCTTTGCACATTTCAAAAGCTGTAGTTACGCTTTTAGTTTAGTGAATATTTGTGATGGACAGACCAATACAATTTGTCCAAATTTGTTTAGAAAGAAATCTTGTTATATCAAACTCCACTGCAAGTCAAGAAAGCTGTTTTATTCTCCGGTAAAGTTCCATTTTGGAGGTTTTTAAGGTGGACTGCATAATTCAATGAGTGCTATTTTATAGTTTGATGTCTTCACTTTTATTCTAAAGTAAAGCATTAGGCTAAAAATAAGGAAACCTTCTATGAGTGGCCGTATCTTAACTTTTTCGGCTGGTTCTGTACATTAGTCTATCACCTCCAGCACAAGACTGAAATACGTTTTACACACTAAACCTAGTTTGGCTACATTGTGGATAAGAGGAAAAAAAAATGATTTGAGCCATAGTTTTAAAGTGCAGTAACTTAGCAAAGAACGTTATTTAGTCCTGCACTGAAACCAACCTGACTGTATTAAATAAGACTGCACAGTAAACAAAGCCGCCCAGCAATACAGTGGGTGGAAACAGGAAAAGAAAAAAAAAACCACAATTGCAAAGCCTGAGACATGGCAAGAGCTTATGGTGGCATTTGTGTCAGGGGAAAATGGCAATAAATATGTTACCTGACAGTAGGGCCACTCCTAGCTGAACACTGATGAGGGAGGAAGACACAGTGTTTGGACACAAAAGGCAGGCTAAAGTCAGACCATAAACACAGATGACACTCAGCAACGGGGCCATTCAGCAAAGCGGCACGACCTGGATGCCTCTTGATGGGATTTACATGAAGGATAGGAGAGGTGTGATTACTGGAGTCATTATGGTAGCATGTGCATACCCATTACCACCAATTAGAAGGCTAATTGCATAAATATAGAACATCATTTTTTTTTTTTCTCCCTAATACTGGCTGGGAAGAAAGCTTGAGCACCATAAGGAGTGCTATACTGTTGTACATTCAGGAGCAAAGGAGTAAATATTATGCCATATAAGTGAATTTTAATGAGCTATGTTATGTATTTATTTTACTCGCACAGCATACATGTGTCTTCTGGCTGATGAGAGTGTCAGCCGTGGCAGCAGACAACAGTTTTATTAATGACATAAACAGCCAAAATCACTTCCGTCATAGAGCTGCAATGTATATGTCTGAAGTTTAAAGATCTAAAATAACCCGACTTCCGAACATTTTAACAAGTTGCGGCATGCTCGAGATATTTTCAAGGATGCTGCTTTTAAGATGCAAATGAGCTAGAAATGACTGTTCATAAAATTTATGAAGCCAAAAGACACCAGCGGTGTGTGTGGGCATATTCTGCCATTTCTCCCGCCATTAAAACACTGGAGCTGTTGACTGTTCAGGGAAATGACACATTCAGACCATTCAGTGGCATGTGCCAATGCTATATGTGTTAATTGGTCATCTTCATGTCCATTTATTTATAGCCAGAAGGATGAGGATGGATAGATGGGTGCATATAGTACTGTGTAAAAATCAGAGACCATACGCCACATATTTTATATCCATTCAAATGTACGAGTTGTTACTTTTCAGGAAAGATACGAGATCATCCACAAGCATAACGAAAGGGAATATCAAATTACTTGTTTTAACTGGCAAAAACAGGAGATTTCAAAGCTGGAGTTTAAAAAGTATTTAAAAGATTCAGAGAAAATGGGACCCCCTAACAACTGTGCAAAGACCTGGTAGACCACCACAAGTGTCATTGTCAGATAAACGGCATTTAAAGCTTTCATATTTGAGAAAGAGGAGAAAATCAACCTCAGCTCTTGCTTCATATCTGAATAAATACACAAGTCTTATACCATGAGAAGACAACTCAACACTGTGGCTCTCAAATGAAGTGTAGCTGTCCAGATGATGTTACTAAGAAAAGGAAACAGATAGAAAAGAAGAACATTTGGAATCAAGCAAACAAGCTTTTGATGTACAAAAATATGCCTACAGTTTGCTTTGATAAAATGCATGTTGCCCAAAAAGAATGGAAGCTATAATAAAGGCAAAAAGTGGTCACACTTAACACTGAAAAAACATAATATGAAATTAATCATATAAAAATTATACTAAAACATTCTAATACTCCTAATGCATAACATGCACTTTATTGCCATCCTATTTGCATATGTATGTATAGATGGATTAACTTTACTGAAAAGAATACAACACTTCACATGCCATGTAAAAAGAATAATAGTCTTAAGATCTGAAGATTAATCCCAGAACAGCTGGAATTCGTGTCCTTGAAACAATGAGCTCAAAGATACATTACCCTGACGTGTGGGAGAAAAAGCCAAAGTTGTAAATACTGTATATTGCATGCGGGCATCCAAGCATGTTTACACGCGTGCCCGAGCATCTGTGATTATATGTGAAAGATGAAGCCAACACAGTAAGCATAGTGCTCATAAAGGATGCCACGGCGTCAACCAATGGAATCTGAAAGGAAATAATTGAGTTTGTAATTACACGGACTGTCGTTTTATTACACCCCCACTCTGCCTCTACATCTGGATTGGCAAATGGGATGATCATTAATAATAATGAAGCCATTTAACCCCATGGGCCTTTTACAAGGGGAAAGATGCCATTTTTCACTCAAAGGTTGGACACGACCATCAGGTGGAAGAAGAGGCCTACTTTTCATTCTCCTCAAGCGGAGAAAGGCCACTTACTGCAGGCCAGACACATTTTATCACAATCCCACTCCAGCACTGCTGCCATATTTCATCACTGGTTACGGGAGATTCATACTTTTTCTTTTGGCGGTGGGATTCATATGATTTTGGGCTGCTGTTTCCCATTAGGTATTCATGAGGTCCTGAACGTATAAATGTACAGTAGCATCTAAAACATGACACGTGTTACAAATATAAATTACGATTACAGGCCAAGGGCACAAAATACACCAGCAGTGGAAATATATTACTGAAATGCCAGGCGTCATGCAGTCGACAACAGATTTCACACAGTTCTAGAAGAATTTCAACAGCCTTTGCTGCTTCACAGTTGCGAGTGAAGTCATTGCCTTTCTGGAGTGGTCTGGGGCTTTCTCAGTTGAAGACTTAAGAGTAACTTTCCCTGACAAAATCGATATGTTACAGAGGCTACCTTGCCAAGGCACATAGGGAGGGGGCTTGTTGAAAGCTCTGAGGAGTAATAACATGAATAATGTTTTTAAAAAGCTGATAGAAATTCAGGAAATGAGACTGCAGTGCAGTGAGGGGAAATTGCCTTGCTGTCATTAGCTAAATGCCTGAAAATGTGTTGATTCTGACTTGTTATTAATGTGCGATTGAGTGAAGCAGAGTTACACTATGCAGTCCTGTGGAATGCAACACACTTTTGAATAATTTTCCCACACACGCATACACATCCCGCCATCTGTTACTGTTTAGTGAAGAAAGGCCAAGGCAAAAACAGCAGGGCAATACATGTGTGCTTTCTGTACTTGAATGAATTCTCTAAATCTGCCACCAAATCTGTAGACAGAATGGCTTCTCATGAAAACGAATGGCTTACAAAGGGAAGCTACTTGCTTTCAGCACAATTACAGACTCCCGGATACCTTTAAGATTAAACTGTCTGCTCAATTATTTTACATCTTTCACAACCGTGTGACAAATCCGCTTTACAGCATGTGCTCATTCTAAACTCATGTAGCCAACACATCATGCTATACTTGAGCTTGCAGAAAAAAGATGGCTAATTCGGAGTAATGTTGCACCACAAATCGAAAGTTTGAAGCATTTTCAATACTACATGGTAAGCAGTCCAATATACTCTCAATCACTCACTTACTCACGCATCTTCTAATTCACATTATCCCTCTGGGTCATAGGGGTGCTGGAGCCTATCCCAGCACTCAGTGGGCAGAAGGCAGGAAACACCCTGGACAGGCTGCCTATCCATCGCAGGGCAGACACACACATTCACACCTACAGAACAATCTAGCATCTCTAATTCTGTGGGAGGAAGCCCACGCAAACACAGGGAGAACATGCAAACTCCACACAGAAAAAAAAACAAACGTCCTGACTGGGAACCGAACCCAGACCCTTCTTGCTGTGAGGCAACAGCACTACCTGCTGTGCCACCACGCAGCCCGCAGTTCAACACAGTAACTTCCAATATGTATGATCTTTCAGAAGCTAACACTACACTGATAGATTTCTGTCAAAGGGTGAATCAAACTTAACATGCTAATTTGATGCAGATGGGCAGAGCTGCAGGAGGAATTCACATTTGAGTTCACACTTGTGAAGCTTGAACGCTAAGTGTTAAGAAACAAGATTATTGTAAAAGAAAGATTCTTACTTGTCTGCTACTGGTAAACTGGAAAGACAACAGGCTAGGTTAAGGCTATGCTGGAATCGTTATGGTAAGAGTTTAGTGTTTTGTAGGAATTATGGAAATGCTTCTCTTGTGTAGCAGCTCAGGAACCTTTTGTGACACTGTAGCTTCTTTGTTGCAGTTGCAGTCCTATCCTAAATAGGATATCAGGAGTCCTGGTTAATTTTCTGCAGTTTTGTGCTTCCAGATGTTCAGTGAATGTTCAAAATGGGAAAAAAGAGACATGTTGAATACAGAGACTTACACCATGATATTAAATCATAAACTGACAGTGTTAAAGGCAACTCTGAGGGAAAACCGTAATTGCTGGCAATTTCTGGAACCTGTAAGCATATCTGATAAAATATACAAGTGACGAGGCACATACACTCACCATAAAAAACATAGTTGCACATATTGTTGCACCCAGAAGGAATAAACTGACAGGAATAAAACTTGGCAGGTAGGTTTGACATTGTGAGAGATGTGAACGATTCAAGTTTCATGCTCCTCTGTGCATGGGATGTAAGCAAGAACAGGCCTTAGTGCTGTGCCTGACTGACCCAACAGCCATGATTGTGGACAATGAGCAGTGATGCCCTCCATGAGCGATCCTATTAGTGCCAGCACCACTGGCAGATGGCTGCACAACGCAGGACTACATGCATGCAGAACGTTACGACAACTGACCTTAACACCACGTCAACATTGCCAAAGACTGTAACGGTGTCGTGCCAGACTGTCATGGAGTGATTTAGAATAGCAGCGGCTCATCTTCAGTGATGAGTCCCGCTTTTGTCTTGGTGGAGACGACCAACGAATCCCTGTGTGGAGGCACCGTGGTCAATGCCAAGATGAACGGTTTGTTGTCACGCGTCACACGTCCAGAAGACCTGGTGTCACTCCACCTCCACCCTACTGCAAAATCTACAGGAACTGTGTGAGAATATTCAAGCTGCATGGGATGGATTATCACAGGATGCCATTAGGAACCTCTACAACTCCATGCCGAGACATCTGGCATGTGGCATTAGCAAACATGGAGGCCCAACGCCATACTGAGAGTCGCTACTTCTGTATGTGTAGCTCAATAAATATTGCCCATATCAGTCTAAATTTATCATCATTTATTGTTCCTGGTAACCTCTATCTTCCTTCCCAGTAGCACTGCAATCCAACACTTCCTTCTGGGTACAAGTATTCTTTTGAAGATGAGTGTATGTGACCTTGTAACAGAGACATGCAGAAATAGACTCATGTGAGTTTAAGACTTCAGTATTGAGTCTATAATAGAGACTTTTAGTTTATTCTCATTATTAGCTGCAGGCATCCCATGTCACAAAAATAAACCCTACTAAACCCGTCAGGTTCAATTCGGCTTCAAATAATGAGCCTTCTATCGTAGAAAAAGTAAAGTCAATGCTACACACAGTTTAAAGGAAAGAACTAAAACTATCAGTGAAAGTGAAATACATTGCATGCATGCTAGCTAGCACACGAGCTAATCCAGATGAAGGTGTAGTTCCTATGAAAGGAAAGTAAGCTGTAACTTTCAAAAATGTCAGCTTGATTGCATGGCTATTATATGGCTATTGCACTAGCTAGCATACTTGCTATCCAAACTGCACCCTAACTACATATTCTTCCTCCTTCCCTCCGTATAGTGCTTTGTTGTGTCCATTATGCTGAAGGTTTTATTAGAAAGAAAGGCTCGTTATCTCAAGCTATGTTGAACCCAATGCCACCGCGAGAATGGCACTGCAGTAATGACTGTGTGTAACTGTAGCAAAACTGACAGGCATGGTCAAACAAAGTTTGTGGGTTTCATTCGTCCAAATTGAATCAATTTTGTGCAATTTATTTTTTCTAGGCGTAATTTCACCTTTCGCAAGTTGTAAGTACATACATTTGAGCTGCGTCCTGTCTCTGACTGTCTTCTAACAACTCATTAGTATTGGGTATTGAGCATAGCCTAACCTGCTGTACTCAACCCCACTTCAAGGATGTCAAACTAACTATCATTGCATGGACTGGCAGACAAAATGGACTGAGCCCTTTGTGCCATAGTATTGTTTGGTAATGATGATGCTTGGTAGTGTATTGAAGTCACAAAGTTTGAGTTCTGGTAACACAAACACTAACATTTCTGCTGATAAAAGCCGTATCACTCGACACTAGTTAAGACACATCTCCAAAATGGCAACTTTACAGGAGAGGGTAAAAACTTAATTTAACTTTTATGTAAGTCAGTGGAACCAGACTTTTATCCAAGCGATTTCGGGCCATTTCTGTTGGTCCATTCATCATGAAATTTCTGCACAGTGTAAATGGTAGCTGCTGTGTTCAACTGATGCATAAATGCAAACGTCAACAAAAATGGAGATACATGCTTTTCTTTGGACAGCGACAATATGTGCGGTTTCTAACGGTTTGGAATGAGTGATTTTAAAGATGCATGTTCCAACTGAGATCTACACACTTCACACTAGACAGCTAATGCCAAGTACAGTGGAGCCATCTAACTGTATTAACTGCATTTTTCAGGAACTATACAACAGACTGTAATAAGCTGGCAGCATGCAGACGGCAGTCAGTTTCATAACCTGTTGGCCATGATGTATGCAGGCTGGGTGTTGGGCATGAGCATCTTGATGGCTTTTTGCTACGGCAGAAATTAAAGGACATATTTCTGGAGCGGAGCAGAGAAAGGTGATAGATTGGACGAAGGAGGACACACTTTAATTTGTTGCAGTTACAATGACGGATTAACAATGGAAGGCGAGTACGCCCGTGTTCCGCATACATCAACCACGGGTGCGTATATCAGCGCCCGAGTCTCAGCCTCGCACCTTTTCCTTCCTTCCTTTTTTTTTTCACTCCCCCACCCCCTCCATCTCACCTTTTTTATTTCCACACTCCCTCTCTCTTTCTCTGTCCATGTCGTGCTTGACCTGACGCAGCCGAAAGTAATTGCGGGCCGAAAACAACATTTAATGATTACTTTATCTGAGTCCAAAGAGAGAGAAGTCACAGGCGGGCACTTCCAACAAAAGAGGCTGCCTCTTTCTTTTTTCCTTTTTTTTTGTTCACCGTCTCTCCATTCACACACAACAAAGAATATTATTGACTCAGCTGAGATTAAAACACCAAAACAAATAACGGAGCAAAATCAAGGACGAAGTGCAGGAGGAAGAAAGCGTCCCAGAACACGACGGGTCAGCCGCTCTTCTCTGTCTTCCCTTTTGTTAGTGTTGATTAAAAACACGCACCGGCTAACAGATTTGATTTCTTACCTGGATAATAAATAAATATATCCTCCTCCAAAATCTGACCTGCCACTCCAATAATACGCCGTTGATATATTACCTCCCTGTGTGTGCACCTCTGTATGCATATTGGCTGGGAATGAAAAGTAAATGAAAAGTATCTCTTTTCTTTTTTTCTTGCCTTTAGAGTGCAGGAAAAATGGCCACACCGTCGCACTCAGTCTCTGTCTTCTGACTACTTGACTTTTTTCACTTTCTCTCTCTCTCTCCTTTTTCCAGCCAGCTTCCGTGGGCTGATGGGCCTGATTGCGGCGTGTTCATTATGTCTGATGGCCCCTGCTTCTCCTCGCTCCTCTCCTCCGCTTAGGCCTCTCCTCCATTAGGGGCCCGGAGGAGGGGGCGGCAGCATCAACACAATCAGCACTGCCCAAACACACAGCATGCGCTGAATAGAGGAGAGGTGCAAACACCATAACAATCAGCAATCAGCACTGATCATGATAATAACACAGAGAGTGCTACAAGATCCATGCTGCGCTCTCCCAGCTTGCCAAGAGCAGTTATTGTGTTGATAGGTTGGCGTGTGAAGAGAAGTAATAAATTCAGCCATAATTTGAGAGGTAAAAAAGAAAGGACGAGGGGAAGGGAAAAGATAAGATAAGATGAAATAAATAAGCAGACGTCTTGCTTTTAAAGTAAAAGAAGGGATTCCATATGCAGGTGGAGATTTGACAGCCAAGTGAACCATTCCGGGAATAATGCTTTTTGGAATTTAAAAGGAAGGAAACAATTTCTTGGCGTGGGGGGTGGGGGGCAAAATATCCACCTTGTATACTGAGAGGGTGCTCTTATGAAGAGATAACAAAGATGGATGGAGCAATATGTGTGAGAGATTAAGGGGGAGCTGTGAAGGCAAGGGCACTGACAGAGCCATGCACTGCCTGTTCTCAAACCCACTCACCATTCATATCAGCTGTTTGTAAAGCCGGGATGTTCTCTATGGTGGCCGGTTTTAATTCGGTCAGCAAAGGAAGCTTGCGGAGAGTCGGCGAAAAAAAAAAAACATGTTTCTGCCGACAGGCCACGCGAAATGGCCTGTTCACCGAGGCTACTCAATGCGCCCTTTGATGCAATAAGAAATATCAAGGAGTTTCAGGGAAAACAGAACAAAGCCATATTTATATCAAACACATGCGCCGTGTTTTCATGTCACATGCAAATGCACCAATTTGAACCGCTTTTGTGCGAACCGCCAATTGCACTCCAAGAAAAAACGGAGCGCAAGTGGCCCTGCAGTAGGCCTTTAACTCGCCGAGAAGTCTATAGCTATCCCCGGTGAATTCCTCGGGGCAAAGTGAAGGAATAAACTATGCCTCTGGATATGCAATATATCTGTTAGTCACTTGTGATTTGTTCTTCTTCCCTTAGCCATATATTGTGGTAACTACTCCTATGGTCAGGCAGATAGTGAGCACATGGCCTCAAAGGAGGTAATCTTTCAAGCCTTTACTGGCAGGACAGAAAGCCAGGTGCCAGAGTCTCTTCATTGTCTGGGAAAATGGATGCCTCTTAAAAGTATAGATCCTTAAGCATTGTGAAGCAGTCTGGTAATTGACTGTTAAAAAAAAATTTGATACAGAAAAAAAAAGGTCTTAGTTTCTTTGTGTGTCTGTGATATATTCTTGAGGGCAACGTACTTGCTAAGAGCTAAGAATAACTCCAGCCCCTCTCTAGGCTTCTCACTCAGCAGCGTCGTGCATTTCCAGGCATAACCTTGATGAAGTTTGTGCCATGTTACCAGACGTATTGTTTCACGAGGATTAAACTTGGATTGATGTGCGAATCATTTGGCTGTGCTTTTGTCGCAAACAAGATTGAGGGAGCAGATCTTCTGCGATGGCTTAACATGCCATGTGGCAGTCACAGTCAATGCACTGAATTATTAAAGGTGGTCCGGGATATCTCGCAGGAAATGGAAAAATCTATAAATCAAATCACGGCAAAAAAAGAATATTTTTCACTCAAGCTGTAAAACTGTCATAAAGCATTAGCATTGCTGCTTCTCTCTCGCTTATAGAGGACATGCGCATGTTCACCTTATTATGAAGAAAGGGAACACATTCCTTGCTCGCTCTGAACCAGGAGCTTTTATTGCGTGTCACTTTTTGAACTCCAGGGAGTTTGAACACTTTCAGAGAGGGCTGTATAATATATTGTTCCTTAATCTTCATTGTGAGACTGGCAATAGTGATATCGCAGGAACTGTGGTATATACACATTCACAGGGATGTAATGCAATCTCGCTGTCTGTATCAGTGTCTGCTTAGTGCTCTGAATGTCTGTATCTCTAGCTGTGTTCAGATTGGAGCTGGAAGCATGCATGGCCTAAACATTTTTGGAATTTACTTGTATTTATAGTTGGATTATAGTTGTATTTATAGCAGCAACAGCCATAATTTCGTAGAAAATCTACTTTAATTACGGAGAAAAGTTTGCTAGACAAGTTGCTATTAGAATCTATGGAATCTACTACGAGGCTGGGATGCATCCAATAAGCAGTATTCCACTAAATGCCCTTATGAATTTCCAGTAAGTTTTTCATCCAATAAGGAAAACATATGCAATGAGCTTACAAGTCACTGAAGCTCCTTTCCATTCCACAGGGTCCCTAAGCAGCTTTATAATATTCTCGGGTACTGCAGCAGATAAATACGTTCATCCATTATGTCATACAGCATCATGAACAAACACGCATCTTCAAGACATGGGCAATGGCTAATGGATAAACTTCCCTGCAGTTCCCTGTGAAGTGATAAACTGTTGGTCACTACTCCCTGTGCAGTCTGAAGGTTCTGTCCAGAGGTATGTTTTCGTTCTCTATGGGTTGGAATCACCCTTAAAATGTCCGAATGTCCTGTGCAGTCTAGTTTGCAGGCAACTACAAGAGTGATAGGAATGCACTTAATGTTTCCGCCCTCTGGGAATTGGACCTGCCCGTTCTGGAATGGCTCCCTCCCTGACTACACCCCCTCATTATTATACACACCTGCAGCTAGTTTATGGACTCAATTTCAACCCCTACACATACCCCTTCGTGTGGCCTGGTGCCTTGCAAAGTCTTTGTTTGGCAAACCGAGCCGTGGTTTCCATATTTTCCTGTTCTTTGACCCTTAATTGGCTTTCATGATATGGATTTGTCCAGTGTGTATGAGGCATAAAGGGCCCCTAACAAAGCTAATATGCACACGTAGCATGCGTATGATTCCCATATATACAGCCATGGATCTATAAGGTAGTTAGTGAGTCTTGTCAATGTATGTGCTGAGACCACATATGTATACTGTATACACTTATCATCAAAAGAATAGATGCATAAATAGTTACACCCAGAAGGAATCAACCGACAGGAATGAAACTTGGTGGGTAGGTTTGACATTGTGAGACATGCTAATGATTCAAGTTTCACGCTCGGCCATGCATGTGATGTAAACAAGGATGGGCCTTATTGCTGTACCAGACTGACCCAACAGCCACGATCGCAGACATTCCGCGAGCAGTGAGTCATCCTGTGTACCACTGGCAAACGGCTGCACGACGCAGGACTACATGCACACAGACCGTTATGACGACTGCCCTTAACACCACATCAAAGTCACCAAAGACTGTAATGGTGTTGTGCCAGACTGTCATGGAGTGACTCAGAATGACAGGGGTGTTTTCAGTGACGAGTCCCACTTTTGTCTTCGTGGAGACGCCCAATGAATCCGTGTGTGGAGGCACCGTGGTCAGCGCCAAGATGAATGGTTTGTTGTCATGCCTCACACATCCACCCCTACCACAAAATCTGCAGGAACTGGATGAGAATATTCAAGATGCATTATGGATTATGGATTATCACAGGACATCATTAGGACCATCTACAGCTCCATGCCGAGATGTCCAGTATGTTACATTAGCATATTTTGATGATAAGTACAGAAAATTAGTACTGGTACAGAACCATTGCATACTGTTGATGCTTTAAACTTTAAAAAGGTTCTTTATTCCCACATATTATTTACAAAAACGTTCTTTAGGGAACCAAACACGATCCTTCTATAGCACTCTAAAGAATCTTTTTTTGACACTTTTATTCTTCAAGACTGAATAGTAGTGATCATAGTGCATAAAAAGATCCAAAATCTGGGTATCTCTGACAGAGCTGAGTTACTGTATATTTCCCTTTGAATGTGTTTGATGTGCCCACATTGCAGACAGCTGCAAAGTTCTGTCCCCATAGATGTTTTTTTTCCCCACTATCTCTTCAACTCTCCACTGTCTGCCTGCCAGAAGCCTGTCACCACTATTCCTGCTACACCGTGACACTAAGCTTAAAATAAATACATACCGTAGGTTAGGAGCAAAACAACAAAACAAAACAAAAAACAAACAAACAAACAAAATAGATGCTGATTTCTCGAAGGTAATCACACAATGCGCAGTCTACGTAAGATCCATCCTTCTGTTCTATCAATGCACACACTTTCACACACTCATTCCTCAAAACACAAACCCCACACACACAGTCATATACACTCTAGGAATAAGGCAACAACTGTAGCAGGCAAGTGGAGAAAAATATTTCAGCTTTTTTTCTCTCATATGAGCAATCAATGCAAGAGCGGTGCCAGGGGCACTTACTGAGAGATGCTGAAGAATTTCAGCAGCAGAGAGTGAAATGGCTTTTTATAGGACCACAGTAACAACAGGAACTAATAGGCAGTCCCAAAACCTGACGCTTACTATAATAAGCGAAACAGAATTGACATAAAACATACTTTTTATTGCATTTTCGGACTAAAACTTCTTCCACCTCTGATTTTCAAGTTAGCATTCCTTGATAAGTGCCACCCTCAATAACAATAACAGTACAGTGCACTGCTGTGTACACTGGTAGATTTTTATTGTAATAACTGTGAACCTAATTTTACTACAATATTATTGCCATACTTGCCATACAAAAACAGTTATTTTGGGTTATTTTGTGTGTGTTTTGGACATCATTTAAAAGTGACTGCTACCTATGTGTACAAAAATTGCCTAAAACTGGAAGTCGGTTTCAAAATTATGTTTTTACCGTTTTGGAGATACAAGGGTTTATTCCAACAGCAGCGACATACAAACTCACTGGACCAAAAATTAGTCACCTGTGACTGAAACCTTCCCCATGAGCATGAATAACAGCTGTGACTGGATTTGCCAAGGACTGGACAAGTTTCTGGATGTAGGCCACATCAATGTTCAGCCACTCTTGCATCAAAGAATTGCACAGTTGGGCCAGATTTGGTGGAGTTTCCTGTAGACTGGGATTTTTGCCACTGCTGGTAAACCCGTATGACTGTACGCTTCCATACACCTACAGATTCAACTACTTCCTTTACACTATGGTTTTTGGGACGCCCAAATGCAATCACTCCTTTTTGCCAAACATTAAAATTTGCTTTGGACCCATTTACCACACATTGAACAAGATATTCACTGCACTGTACCACCTCTTCTCAATGTATGAGTGCCATCACACACCCCACAGTTATTTATAGCCCCACCATCCCTGTGCAATGCCATCTGCAAAATAGACTGAAATTACTACCACCTTAAACATGCAAGGTGATTAAATTCTGTGTTCGGTGCGCTTATATATATATATATATATATATATATATATATATATATTTTTATATGTGTGTGTGTGTGTGTGTGTGTGTATGTGTGTGTGTGTGTGATTGTGTGTATATATACTGTGTATATATACATAGTATATGGCCAATATATAAAGACTATATAAACATAAACAATAATCATGTACAATGAGACTAATATGTGAGTGATGTTGTTATGAGGTGAAAGAACTGTCACAAGCTTTTAGGGTTTAAAAGGTTCAAATTTAGGTTACCAAAACAGGTAAAACCAATCCAGCTCCAAGTCTCAAATTGTCAGTTCCATAGTTGTCACTCCTGTAAATTGTTCTACCCCAAAAAAGCACACAATAATAAAAAAAACAACATAAGAGAAAAAATGGAAAGAGGATGTGGCGAGTCTGCATGGTGCAACCCCCGGCTAGCGGTAACAATGGGAAGACTGCTGTTTGATGTTTTTCTCTTGTTTGGGTTCTATGCCTAGGACAACAGGGGAAGCGGGAGGAAACAGCAGTGTACCTCCCTTATAAATAAAGGATATTTGAATCTTTCTCTTTCTCTGAGAAGTTCAGATGCAACAACATCCCACCTTGCATGAACTGAATTACTATCCAATGCCTTTCAGAAACACAGCTCAAATATAGTTTGCATCGATGCGGGTAAGCGCCTCAACACCTAGCCTCAAATAGCCCTTTGTTGTGTTCTTAGGACAAGCCAATGGTGACGGAGGATACGCATTAGCAAGCTCCGTGTGAGATTTCATGAGTCTGTACAGTGATTGCTCATCAGCAGTGAGCTGTATAGCAGCCAAGGTGTGTGCTTTGAGAAGCAGAAACATTACATAAATATGGCATGAAAAATCGATAGATGAACGATCTCCAAAGGAGCAGACGCACCGGGTTCCAGGAAAAGACAAACAGCCGCGATGCAGAGAGCTCCAAAGGCCAGGACATCCAGTGAGTGAGAAGAATTGGAAATAGCCACGGGGCTGCGTTCGATAGACTGCCCAAAACCTGTTGACCTCATTGCCTTGAATTTTTTGCGTCTCGCCTGAGGCAACCACTATCAAACATTAACGACATACACAGCGGATTTGTGTATATATATATATATATATATATATATATATATATATATATACAGGCCTAAAGCAGGCCTAGTCGTTAGTTCTGCTTTGGCCAGAGAATTCTAGAGGTGGAGGCTGGAGGTGTCATCCAGTCTGGGCTTATTTTTCCCTTCTCCCATAACCCTCTGTCTGTCACATTTCATGGTTGGCATCTCTTACAGCTGTAATGTCAGGACCCATTAGTGCGGCGTGCTGATGGCACGGAAAAGACAGAAACTCCACAGACCAAATGTCAGGGACTTTTGTCATCGTGTTGCGCGGCCAGACTTCTGGCTCAGCGTCGCTGTTTGTTGTCAAAGCCCATTCTGCTGCTTCTGTCCCCAGTCTGCTCGAGGTCTGCAACAATCCCCCACACTGATACTGATACTATGTGTGCAATAATGCTGTCTTACCTACAGCAGCACCCCAAGACAATACGCCCCATGCAATAACTCAGTGATGCAGGTTGGAAGGCAGATCCGGACAGACGGCTGCTTTTCGATTACCTTCATTATTCCTTGGGATTTGTAGTCGTGGCATGAGGACAAGAAGCCTGGGCTTTAAATTAGACCTGAGATTAGTTAGGCACTGGTCAGTGTGAGGGGCTGAGAGCGCACTCCAGCCCGTAATATTCAAGGTGATCCTTTCATAATTTCTCACTTTCCAGACCCTCTGCTTTCCACTCTAATATTTGATAATTAGGTGAACCCATCAGGTAGACAATTTCATTTTCAATTAAAACTCCTCTCCCCTCGTGACCTTGAGAATAACAAGGGAATGCTCTATATAGACCAGTGCTTAGCATGGACATTTCAGGTGCCATTTAAAAATACATTTTAATTTAAGCTGGACCCCTCAGCATCTAATCTTAATGCACGTTCACCTTCATGGAGAGTGCGGGGGTATGGCGGGGTACACAGAGAGAAATGTTAATGTAATTATTGCAACTGACCCAATTAACCTCATGGATATGACTGGACACCATCTGAATGACATATTTATGGCCTCATATTGAGGCAATGTTTCCCAAACACTGTTTGTAAATTTGCAAGACTCTGTAGACTAGTAAGGATAACGTACAATGGAATTGAGGTTTTCAGTTCTCCAGTTTTGCGCTGGAGCAATAAGGCTAACATAGGCAACTAGTAATAGAAACTAATATCTTACTCATTAGCAACATACAAAGTGAATAACTACCTGTCTTAAACTGTGTCAAGTTGTTAAGTATTCACCATCAGGCTTGCTCAAGTGTTTTTTGGCATTGTATGACATCCTATGAAATTGGACAATTTCCAATTTGTGACTGCTAATATTGATTTTATTAAAGCTATGCCCATTTCTGTATGACGGAGATGTTAGAAACCACATAAGCATGTATACTGCTTATTAGCTATGTTAGCCTCATATATCAGATGCAAAACTTAAGTAGCCAACTGGTCTTGCTCATGTGGTTCACAACACCTCTGTCATATAAACATGGACATGCTTTGATAAAATCAATATGTCTGTGCTTTGTCTGATTTCATAGGATGTCATGCAATATTCAATTTGCATGTTACTAATTGGTGAGATATTAGCTTCCATTACTACTACAAAAATGAAATCAGACAAAAATCCTAATATTGATTTGATCAAAGCTGAGATGTTATAAAACACATAAGCATATCAACTGCCTATTAGCTACATTAGCCTCATACAGTATATCAGATTCACAACTGAAGTAGCAAACTTGTCTTGGCTGACTGACTAAATTTGGGGTCAGAAAAAAAAAATCACAAACTGTCAAATGATCATTTTAATGTGCTAAAAAGCTCATGAAGTGCCTTCAAACATAATTACGTGTGAATCCAGTCACTACTTTTAGGCATAATGTCTTGCTGTGATAAAAGTTGCCTTCGGTTGTTTGTAACACAGAATGATCACCACGCTGACACTGATTCTCACAACGGTTTTCACTTCGAATAAATGCTTTGAAATGGAAGCCCGTGTCACTTTGTGCCAGCATAACCCAAAGTGCAATCAACAAATGAATTCCCTGGCTTGCTTATTACTGGGATTGAGAACTTTGATTGAGAACATTGCTTGCAACTGGCTCAAAGCAGACCAGTGAGATCGCTGCGTGTATTTAGTTCTGCCCTACAGCTCATGAGGAGCTCAAAAGGACTGCATCCAGTGCATAGGAGTGCCCCACCACTGGGACTCTTCTGGCTCTTTCTCTTCCGCCTGTGCCATCTGTAGCCATGGGGGCCTCAAGAACTCAATAGGCCGTGTTCTCATTAGGAGGGGAGTGCAGCAGGGTCCCCACCATCATTACCAAAAGGAACCGACCAATCAGATGTTCAGTTGGTCATGTGGCTGACTCGAGTCTGACTGAGTTGATTAGCATTCTCCGTGCACACTGAGTAGAGTGATATAGGTGTGCAGTTGTTGGACGGACAGGTGCTGTACTGGTGGTGGGCTTTTTGGCAAGAGATAATCAGATCAGCATCACCACTAATGCCATTAACTGTATTGTGTTTATTCCAGTACATAAAACTCATTTAGCCAAAAATGCAGCAAGAATCTAATATTTCATATTAAGCACAAGGCCATAAACAAAAGCAGCATAAAAAAAAAGCATATTATTTTGTCTCCGTACCAACAGCACGCTTCTAATATTTCCTCTAATATAAATAAAGTTGGGAGTAATGCTGCAAATTGCTAATATAAAAATGCTGTGCAATCAAAGTGGCCTCCGACAGAGGTGCCAATCAGATGAATGTTTATTCAGCCAGCCGCTGCTTTTCATTTTGGAAATCAGCAGAGATGCTGCAGTGAATCATCAGTCAATAGCTCTGAGCTGATAGAGAGGGGAAAAAAAAAAAAGTTGATTTGTGCCGATTCCATACTCTGTGTGGAATCCGCTGTAAACCAGAACCTGAGCTACATCCAAATATATCTGTCCACTAAAAACAGCCTACCTACATAAGGAGGAGGGGGGTGGGGGGAAGCTTATATATTTATTTTACACATCAATAATGCAGTAAAAACCATAAAGATGTGTCTGGATTAAGATAAAGTGGCTTTTATCTTTAAGCTTTAAATGGCTGAAGAAGTTGCTGTGTTGAGGTGGCCAGAGATATGAAAATGCTTTTGCTAACTGCAGTATGACAACATCATATAACTGTTCGTTTTCTGCGGTGATTGGACTGGGCAGATAGGACAAATGGCAAAGGGAGTATTATCTAAATGCAGTAATTGACTATCTGAAAATCCTTACTTTACCACCTTTCGATCGATGCGGCTCTCGCGGATAAGAGTCTTCATTTTCGATCCCTCAGTTTAGCAATAACGTGAAATGATGCGCTTGCAAACTGCTTGTGACATTAATTTCTCAGAGCCCTTCTCTGCGGTCACTGCGTGTACCTGAACGTGCGCTAGAACATCGCATTTTGCAGTCTATCTGTGTCTCTACTAGGATAATATGATTCGCCTAATCAAATACATTGCCCATTAAAAGGGTGGCCGTACTCAGTGCGGTTGTTTCTGCGTTATTCTGCTGTTTATGTGAAACTCCAGATGAATTCATTGAGTTTGACATTTTTACTTCTTCCTTCTTATTCTCCCCTCCGTCGTGACATTGTCTCCGTCTTAAACCTGCAACGGCTGGTTCATGACCAGAATAATGGAGTGTGATCGCTAGCTGCAAGTACAAATGATCATTTCGGCGGAAACGTGTTAATGTGAATTCATGTGAGGCAGAGTCGGGTAGAGTCATAATAGGCGCTCTCAACCCACAGAAATGTCAAGCACAGAGAGGACAGTTACGACAAAACACAGATTTCCTGCAGAGGCACAATGCAGGCCCTGTGTGAGTTGCCTTATTTTAATAACGGAAATGTCTTGGCTCCGACTGTCAGGAAATCAACTATCACCAACCGGCAGCAAAATGTCAAGGACAATAATTACATATTTAGAAAGAAAAGTTCTGATGCATAAACGGACAACAAAGAAGTCCTTGGTAGCACTGGAAAGTAGCGTTTGTAAGGCTTCATGACACGTAGATGCGATTCCATCTCCCTGCACTGCTCTACCTTCACCATCTCCACCATGCAACATACATTCTGAAAACTACTGGGTTGTTTTTTTTTGGACCCAAGCGCTGAATTGATCCTAGTGGGTCATGTTTTTGGGTTGCTCCCACAGTGTTGTGTGGTTCTTGGGTAGTTTTTGAGGAGCCTGGCCGCTGGGTTAGTCACTGTGTTGTAATAAGAACCCAGTCAATGGGTCATTTTTCGAACCATAACAGCGCATCAGAAAGCCGATCAGAACAAAGTGGGTTCAACGGCTTCTCATCAGGCTGTGGCACTTAGCTCACATAGCTGACACGAATCATTAGGAACACTTGCACACAAAATACACACGTTTTACTGCCTGCTGTGCCGTGAAACCAATACACAGACCCTATTTTTCTGGTTTGTGAGGAGGGTTAACTAATGTTAGCTTGATTTGACAGTTTCTATATATACAGTACACATGCTATATATTCTATGTAAGCCCCCCAGACAAAAAATTAACCACCTTCCACATTTAAGGCGGTAGTAACTTCAGGCTCCTGCAGATGGTGTTGCACAAGGATGGTTGGGCTATAAATACCTGCAGGGCGTATGACGGGATTCCTAAATTGAGAAGATGTGGTACCGTGCAGTAAATGTCTCTGGAAAAAGGGCAGCAAAGCCGATGTCAGTGATTGGGAGAAAACAGTGAATGAATTTGGGTGTGGCAAAGGCCATAGTGTAAAGGATGTAGCTAACTTTGCAGCAGGTACTACTTCCTCATCCTCTCATGTTGGCAGACTCAATGCTACAGTGCCTCAGTATCACCTCTTGAGGTACAAAGTGGTATTAGGAGACAGGATGGTCCGGGGCTAACTGGTTAGCATGGTAACTTCAGTACATACCTCTACAACAAGATACATACATGTCTTTGGCCTACCATGAAAAACGTTATTTCTTCACATTCTGTTGATAGTTTTAGTTTATTTTGAAATGTTTTGAACTAAAATCTTATGAATTGCACATTTAACTGAACATGTCAATAATTTGTGAACTTTATTAGAATACAGTATATATGATATATCATCCAAAAAATACAACTTAAAAATAAACCAATAAGCAAAAATCTCAAACAGTAACTTACAAGTGCTAAACTTTTCTGTAGCCCTCATGACCCGGTCTGTTGGGTCATGTAAGGTCGGATTAACCCAGCATGTTGATCTGTTATACAGTGAGACAGCATAACGTAATGACCCAAACGGGGTTGGGTTTTTTTGGGGGCACATACGCCTGACTGACATAAACCTACCTAAACATTTATAAAAGCTTATTCCCCTAGCATTAGTTGTTATTCCCCTGGCATCAGGCGGTTTTGTCAACTCTGATGCTGAATTTCACCTCGGCAAGGGTTATGACACTTATTGGAATAAGCCTTTATAAATGTGGTGGGTTTATGTCAGTTGTTCTTGGTTTATTTATTATTGGGCTTGCCAGGATCCTTCTCAGTTTTCAAAAAAACGTTCTCATCCTTTCTTTGTTTTCTCCTGTTGTTTATTTACTTGTGGGTTGGCGCTCATCCTGACACTCTTCTGCGTGACTTGTGTAGGTTGGCTAAGGCCTATCCATCTCTCTGGCAAGCTGCAAAGTAATTTACTAATTTGCTTGTGGGTGACCTGGGTCATTTTTATTTATGATCCATTAGTGAAATATATTCAGACATCAAACCCCACGTTAAGAGAATGATGGAGAATTATGTAGCAGAGCGGTGGAGAAAGCCCACTCTCCACCCAGACGTTTTTGAAGGAGGAAGAGGCGGTGACAGGCACCCTTTAAAGCTAAAAGCGGGCCCTGAATAATTTTACACGGGCCTGGCTTGGCAGGAGCATGTGGGGAGAAGATCTCGCCAAAGGTCTCATTTATAAACTGGACTGCTTTTCATACAAGGCACAGTAGTGTAGGACAATTACCATTTATAGTGGTTGCACGCCCTTTTGTAGCGCTTTTTTCCAACCCCTCCCCGTCTTGCCTTTTTATATGAAAAATACTATACATTCTGCCATTACCTAACATATTGAGTGGGGGCACACGGGGAAGGTGGGGTGTGGGGGGTATTGAACTTTGTAAATGGGCACAGATTGCTCCAATGTTTCAACTGTCAACTCCTTATAAATTGAGAGCAAAGTAAAACGAAGTCATTAAAAACTGATCCAACAAGAGTTTTATCTTCATTTATATCGAAAGCTGCTGCTCGTCGTTTAAGCAACGGTTTACACCATGTTCTTGCGCTGCGCTCTGGTTTATGGAAGATCTGAAACGTCATCAATCATGCTACGTAACAAACTGAAGCAAAGCTGACTGCAGAGCGTGCAAAGAAAATGAGCATAAAAATAATAAAAAGTAAATACAAATCAGAGCAAAAATTAAGGACGCTAAAACATAAACCTCTGGACGGATGGTCACGGGAACATAGTGAAGAACCTCGGCTCTCATCGCTCTTGCGGCCCTTAAAACCCACCCGGAAAATAAAATAAAACATGGCTGAGAGCTATAAATGCAAGAGGCAGGAACACTTACAGTATTATTAATTTTTCTGAATATTTTAGCAGCATGTCTGTCTCCCTTTGAGAACTAAAGAAGCCTCTGAAGTGGATAATTCTCCTTTCAGTGGGAGAAAATGTTCTGCCTCCTCGTGTCAATACAACTTCTTGCGAGGTGTGCCTTGCTGTCTGCACAGCTGTGATAAGTGTCTTATTCCGAATGAATAGTAATTCAACACAGCAGTGTGTGTACACGTTTACTCCATATTGTAAATTAATTCATGTCCTCCTCAAATTGCCTTTGATGTTTTTTTTTTCCCCTTTTCTTCCCTCCATTTTAGAGAATCCAAAATGTGCCGAACAATGGAACGGGATGCTGCCTGCGGATTTGTGGACAGAGCATCAATTAATGAAATGAAGTAAATAAATAAAAAGTGTCCTTTAGAAATGAAAGGGTATGTGTTCAGCAGAAAGAAAAAAAGAAAGTAAAAAAAAGTAAAACAAGCCTGAAAAAATATGAGCAAATACGGTCTAGCTTCTAAATTTAATCCATGTGTTATCTACGCTTTCTTCTGTTGTATATGTGTATTTTTTCTGAGTGAGAGTTCATGTCTTTTACTGAGTCACTGACTGACTGACCATCACTGAGTGCTTTTACATGCATCTTATCGGAAACAATTTTCTGCAATTATGTGATTTCTTGGGTGCATAAACAGATGCTGAATTTTAGCTCAGTAACTGTGTTTTACTCATGTATACTCTTACTCTGATTTCTTTCATATTTCTGAGTCGCACATGAAAAAACAGACCGTGGTTCTGAAAATAAGCTAGCAGCGTTTAACACAGCTAGATGGCAATAAAACACATTTAGAGCAGCACTGAACCCAACTGCATGCTTGTAGGATTTGAATATTCCATATTCTAGATGATGCAGGTTCATATTTCCCGCTAAAGTGACTCTGTAAAACATTTAACAGCCGTGGCATAAAGTTTAAGGTGTACATTCCATTCAGTCTCATTCTATGAGTTTATTGGCCGGTTGCAAAGCAGAAACCTGATTATTGTTTTACTCGTTTAGATCCTGAGTTTCATGATTACATTATCCAGTTAAGCAGGTGCATGTAAATGCATTAATTGGATTACTGACAAAATCACTTATGCAAAAAACTTATGCAGTTATCAGAACTATTAACCACATGTAAATGAAGTTGTGGAAACACGCTTGCACAAGTGGTGCCCAAAATAAGCAGAAGGTGGTGCTATACACTATTAAAGGTCATTCCTAAACTCTGCCAACTTTATTATTACTATTACAGTGGAGGATACCAAGGTCACCAAGAACTAGTACATGACCAATAAGTGCACCAGAATGGGGAAAAATATTTGGAATCATTGATCTATTACAGAACTATCTATAGCACTATCACTTTATAAAATTCCATTTGTTTGGCAGTGTCAGGTTACCTAGTTCAGATGCCATAGTGCTAGTGCTATTAGCATACATGTTAGCAGCTAAAGAAAAAGTGGCTTTGCTCATGTTTCTTACACCCGAGAAAAAGCACATTTTGCTTGACTAGGTACTAGTGCAGTGCAAAGGTTTTAGGCACCTACGCACCTTATTGAAAATCAAAATCTTAGCACAAATAAAACACTACATATCATTAATACAGATCAACACAAACACAGTGAAAAGTCACGTAAACAGTAAGTGAAAAAAAGTTTATATATTTTAAGTGAGTTTGAGGGGCAAAGTTTGGAGTCAGGTTTCCAATTTACAGCCATCATGTGGATTTATTAAATGATATCAGCAGCACACCTGATTTCATTTAATAAAGTATTGACCAGTCAGACCAGATATGGAATGATAACCACAAACAAATATTACTGGGTTCTTATAGGGAGAGGTTTGGAAAATAGTTAAAGAAACACAAAGATGTATACAGTATATAAAATCATTACTTAATGAATTATTGTTATTTGTATTTATTGTAATATTACAGTTTTGAACAGATTAATGCTTACTGCGCAAAATAAACAGCTTTTGTTACTATAATTAAGAAATAGCAGCAGATACGCCTCGTCAAAATATTGAAATTAACTATAAAACAACTTCAGATTTACCCATGACTGCTCCTATGCAATTACATTAAACAGTTATGCACAAAAAGAGAAATTATACAGTAAAATATGTCATATTTAAGTTCCCTGTAAAGGACGTGTCAAATTATTTTCAGTTACAAAATCAACAAGGCAAGTCACTGGACCAAAGGTGTTCAAATACATTCCATTCTAACTTCGGAATATAAGTGAAGAAATGAACCCCAGTGCATGCTGTTGGATGGACTGGCTTAACAAGGACGGAAACCCGCTCCTCCCTACAGCCTGTGGAGGGCGAGTGCATATGCGCGGACACCGTGGCCGGACCTCTTTGATCAGCGCGCAGCTACTCCTCCTGCTGAGCCCTTCCATCCAGTTCTCAGTTTGATCAATGAAGATGAGTTTCTCTCCCTAATGAAATCCGTGCTGGATCATGGGTTTGTCAATGACCACCATGAAAGGTCAGGCCATAAAAAGCCTGCTTTTTTTCCCTCTTTTGGCCTGCTGGAAAAAGAAAAAAAACCCAGACTGTAATGAGTTTACATTACTTTACATGAGGCCTGACACAAGCCACTCTATGAAAAGTTACGCCTCTGCTTTTAATTAGGTCAATAACTTAATACAGCCTGAGAGTGGCCCGGGTTAGAAAATCACTAGGCTAATTTAGCTTGACCCATGAACTAATCAAGTCATTAACACCTGCCTCAAAATATAGTCAGGCTTGGGCAACATAGAGCTGTTTATTTATTTACTTCTTTATTCATTCATTCTTTGAAGACTCTGAACACCGGGTCGATGGATAGGGAACTGCACAAGAATATAGCTGCACACTAATGTTTATAACCATATATATATTTTTTCACGTATATTTTTCCTCATTCGCCTTTCTGCCCATTTGCTTCCAGGGCCGGCCTTTGAAAAAAGCAATTAACTGCTGCGTTAGAGTGCATAAGTCTTACTTAAATGAGAAAACGGCTTATTTCATCCATTCAAGGTTTAAAGGCGGCTAATTTTGGTCGCTACATCTCCGTCGATGAGTCTCCCATAAACGATTGGTGCTTCACAACCAAATCAAATTTACAGTCTGCATGCCTCCACGTTCTTACGAGCAACAACGGCGGAGGGTGTAATTCAAAGCAGAAACGTTGCGATTTGTGGGAGCGGCCTGTAAATATTACAGACCCTCTCCACTTAACACTTATAGGCCTGCAAGTGCCGGCTTGGGCGATTCATGGCTTTTTCGATTCTCTCTCATCATTAATATTTGAATGCCGTATGAAAGAAATATTACGACATGTGGGGAACAAAAGGGAACAACCTCTCTCCCCCAGCAGAACGGCGTAGAGCTTTTGTATCCCGCAGCAGACTACACGGTGTTACAGAATGGCGGAACGTCATGGTGGATTTTTCGCACCACCCTCTTTCTTTCTGCTATCTGATGCAATGCTTATCCATCACAGTAAGACACCCCCGTACATCTCTCTACTTGTAACATCTGGCACGTTGTGCAAGGCATCATTCTGCACTTCTAAGAAGAGTCTCAAACCGTGAAGACGCTGATGCCGTGCCTGGCTTCTGAGAAATTTCGACCCGACGTATCCAGCAGTGCATCATCATATCCTACGACCTTTTGGTGTGCTGTATCTTCTAGCAGGTTCCGGTGCTTTCAGAAGGCAGTGTGGACTGTAATAGGGTCCCACTTGTACAAAAGCATCTACGTCGGTCAGAGAAAAGGCATACTGTGAGGGTCATAATGGAAGAGAGCTGCTTATCTGAGGCTCGGAGAATGAAACCCAGCCATGAAGGCACTGTCTGCAGAGATGCTGTACAGCAGACGTAACCATATTCCCTTGATCAATGGGCAGATGACTCACTGTACAGTAAACAGGAATCATTCTTTATCAGTACGGCCTTCGGATGTGATCACTCCAGCTACTATTCAGCAGCAGCACGGCGTCTCGTTTCAGCAGCATTGCAGAGTTCAACGGTGCTGATTTGATGCAGCACCCGGGGAGGACATGTGCAGAGTTCGTGTGAAGTTTATGAAGCATATTTCTTGACTTTTTCAGTGGCCAGTAGAGGGCAGATGATAACTCCTTAAAAATGAGTTTCATCACTGCTCTGTGCCTCATTGGATATTTACACCAACCTGCATTGTCAGTACTGTATTTACCCAAAAAAGAAAGAAGAAAAAAAAAAACACCCTCCAGCGTCCTGGAAGTTACTGTGCATTTGATATTCCACCTCCTTTGGTCTGGTGTACAGCCGGAGAGGAGAAGCAGAAGCTATCCTTACAGTCAATGCAATGCATTGGTGATGCTCGATTTAACCTGCTCATCTCTAATAACACTTCTACCTGACCCTCATACCTTAGATAGATGGTTTCACTGTAGTTCCTGAGCATTTCTTAGTAGCTACTAATAACACAATAATAAGCTTAATGACTGAGTAATTGGGTTGCATGATATAGCGAGGGTACTGCAAATAGATTAATGTATATGATAAATACAATAGACATATGTTTGGTTTTATGTGCCAAAAAATATCATAATAATTCTAATTCTCATAATTCTGTTTCTCATTCACATGTTTGTGTAAATAGCTGTGCTTTCTCAGTCTGTCTCAGAAAAGTATTGCCAACTCTTCAGTTGTGTACTTAGTGTTCTTTATTGTTTCCTGTTTCCGGTGTACCGGTATATTGTGCTTTGTTTGGTCAGGATTACCTGGTTTTTGACTTCAGCCTGTTCCTGGCTATACATTTGGTTTTGGCCTTGTCTGTTTTGGTCACTTTGCTTTGTTTTCTCTGGTTATCTGCCACCTCTGTATTGACTAACTCACGTCATCACATTAAATCTTTTTCATCTTTTTGCTACTCATAACTACTAATAATATAATAATAAGCTTTAATATCGATGACTGAGTAATTGGGTTGCAAGAGATTATAATAGAAATAATTACAATAGACAGGTCATGACCATTTTTTCTCTTCATCCCTTAGAAATAGAATTAGTAACATTTGTTGCTGTTTTTATGCCTTCAAGACTGATGTACACAAGTGAGCTTTGGCTCCCCTGTGTTTAGCTCATTCATAAAAGCAGTTCAGGCTGAAACACTACTTATAACTTCAGCATGAACAGGCAGAGCTAAACTGCTGTAGGCTTAACAGATGGATATATGTGAACTGATTTCCATGACACCAGAAAAGCACACAGTTTAAGGTAATTTCCATATATGGAGTTGATGGACTGTAGAGTGAATGATACATTTTGAAACCAGAGCAATCTATTTAAGCTATCTATGCTATTTTATTTCATAAAATGAAGAAAACACTGGAATCTGACTCCTTTGGAAGGTTCTTCTAGGAACCAATTTCCTCAATTTTGGGGGGACGGAGTTGAATAGGTTGATTGTAGGGGGTAATTATCAACTCCTGATGTGACTTTGCTGAAACACCTGTAACCACAGATGCAGCAGGTACACGTGGCAGACCTTGCCCGAGTCCCTTTCACTCATGCAGACGGAAAGGCTAATAAAAAGAGGACAGGGTTGCGAAGGACAAAGTGTCACTAACAGGTGTGATAAAGGTGCCGTGAAGCTGTGAGCTTGTAAGACACCTGTTTAAAGTGCATTCCAGGCTACAGTAAACAGCCCTCTATGTGAGTGTGTGTGTGTGTGTGTGTGTTTTTGTGTATATGTGTGTATATGTGTGTTTGTGTATATGTGTGTGTGTGTCCTCACTGCAGGCCTGACTCTGCTGCGCTCCAGTGCTGGACGTGACAGCGTGGCCCACGGACGGACCTGGATTAACGACTTGTGACAGTCTCACCAGCCAGAATATGAAGTGACATCTTGCTGCCATTATGTAAGTGGAAACAGCTGTTATTTCTGGAGAGGCTACGGCTGGTTAAGGTCTTCAGCAGATAGAGAAAGGATCCCAGCCCATTTGTCCTCCCAAACATGCATTAAAAAAAGACACAAAAAAAATAGATACAGAAACGCCCAGGATAAAAACAGAGTCATACATATTGCAGGGCATCAATTTGAATGTGGCTGACGCAGTCTGCTCACTGCATTTGGAGGAATTTTCTACCTGGTATTTTCATTTAAACAATGCGGCCGAAAAGACGCTCCGTAATCAGGCCCATACCGACTATCTGGAATGTGTTTTCTTGTGCTGACTGCTGTGTAATTGTGACCAAATTAATTGCGTTTTGAAAGGATTCTGTAAATGCAGGGATGCAAGATTATACCAGTGCATAGAAAGATGCCCCAGCTGCAATTAGATACAGCATCTTTCCTAGGCATTCATGGACAACAACAGCTTTGATGCAAAAACAATCAGAAGAAGATGCTCCATTGTGATGCTCTCCTGCTTTGACGGTTAATGTAAACACTGTAACAAAACACCTTGTTGTCCAAAGAAAGACAATAGGGCTATTTTGTATGCGTCTGCTGGCAATGTGCATTACAAGCGCTTTATGCCTATTGTATGTGGGTCATTCATGAGGAGGAACGAAAGCTTATGAGAGGAGCCACAAACCCCCTATTTTTAGGGAAGGATGAGCAGCGAAGCGCTATAATGATCGCACACCATTCAAGCCACTTTTTGTTCCTCTCAAACGCTGTTCAGGGGAACGAGTGGTATTTCTCATCGGTCTGTTCAAGTTGAGAATGTACAGTTCTACAAAGCAATCTACTGCAGAGACAGACCACTGTAGAGACAGACCACTGTAGAGACAGACCACTGTAGAGAGATGTTTTGTCTTGGTGGAGATGACTGTGTGTGGAGGCACTGTGGTCATCACCAAGATGAACAATTTGTTGTCACATGTCTAGAAGGCCTGGTGTCAGTCTACCTCCACCCCTACCACAAAATCTGCAGGATCTGTGTGAGAATATTCAAGCTGCATGGGATGGATTATCACAGAACACCATTAGGAACCTCAACAACTCTGTTGCCCTGACGCCATACTGTGAGAGACTACTTCTGTATGTGTAGCTCAATAAATATTGCCCATATCAGTCTAAATTTATCATCATTTATTGCTCCTGGTAACCTTTATCTTCCTTCCCAGTAGCACTGCAATCCAACACTTCCTTCTGGATGTAATTGTTCTATTCTATCTACTATATATATATATATATATACACACACACATACACTCATGTGCACACTATATGCTGTCAATACACACTACATACCACAGATCATTACTTTTTCTGAGGTAAATAATGCACTAGAAAGAAACATTATTAATACACTGGTGTGGTACATTGCAAAGATAAACAGTTGGTAACTCAACATAGGATCATTCCAAATTGAGCTCGCCTCCAGTCAGACTTTTCAAACCTGTCACCATTCAGTTTTTTTCTGACCCTAATTTAGTCGTGTCCAGTTCTACCCACTAGTTCGGTCTCCCCATCACATAATGCTGCCAAGCTGTGAGGGTGAAGGCTTCCCCCGAGACGTGCGAAGCACCACTGCATCTTTCCGCATTTGGACAGCTCAATGTGCTTGGAGGACAATTCTAACTGCCAATTCTGTTAGGTTAGCTAAACCACAACAGCTTAAAAGGATCTTGACACAAATCTCATTCAACCTTATTTTTATTATTACCCAGTTATGATCCACATATTATTATTATTTATTTACTTTTACAATTATATGTTGCAGGCTAAGGAAAACTCGACAGTTATGAATCAACCACCTTTCTAATATAAGCATGATTACGCAACAAAACTGCAATCCATCCTTCACAAGCCTACAAAATACATATTGCACAATACAAATCTAAATATAGGTACTGTAAAGGAGGAACATGTAAGATGACACAATCTATATGTAAGATATTTAGTTTAAAGCATTACAAAATGAACTACAATTATCAACAGATGTCAAATGTTTTCTGTGTACTGTGTTGCACGGATATCTACTGGACATCAACCTGCCCCGTCCTGTTTTATAATACCATCATGTGCCTGAAGAGGCAGTTATGAGTCACTCATGCATGTAGCCTTTACATGAGCAGATAAAAAAGGCAGGAAAACAGCAAAAGCAAAGAATACAAGTGACAATAACGGCAGCAAAACAAGTGTGCAAGTTGCCGCTGCTGTTGTTACCACTGGAGACACTCTTGGGGAGTAAAATGATGAGGTTTGATGCAGCAACTCCCAGCAATTCTTCAGACTGGTAGGTACACAGGAGACAAGTGATGAGGAGGCACTGTGTAGAGCATAGATTTGACAGATTGGGCCATCAAGCATATGGCTCTTTTAACAAAAATCAACAATCAAAAATACCATGACAAAACCATAATCGCCATATCGCCCACCCCTAATGTGCACACACAAGTGCACATGTCTGCAACTAAACATACCATTTACAAGCCAGCGTAAACGAAGACATGGGACTAGCCTGTGACAGAGCAACGGGTTTCTAATCTAGGATCTCCTGTTTGACGCAGCAAATAATGGCTCGTCAGGAATGTGAAATAGTGAGTGCATCACCGAGTACATTGTCCTTGCTTAGGATTCAGCAGATGGAACCAGGGGATGGAGGTTATCAGGCATTCCATCTCCCTCTGGACTGTAATTCAGCCACAATGTGCTGCAGACCCTAAAGGCCTGCCATCTGCTGAAGTTTTTCCTTTCCTAAGGTGAGAGAGCTCCGACCTGGAGCTACCAGAGCATGTGGGCATTGGGATACACGAAAGCATGCATGTGCACAAACACACACACACACACACACACACACACATATATACAGTTCTATTAAATTAGTTCAAACAACCGTGAAGTATTCAGACCTTGGAGATTTACAGTGATTATATCATGCTGTATTTAAGCCCAAGACATTAACTGAGATGGTAATAAGCTACATATATATACAACATCATCATATATAATTTCTGTTGGGAGGTGGCTGTCCCAAACCCTAATCCCTACATTCCACCTTGAAAGCTGAAACAATGAAAATAATTTTTTCTTTTCAGTGTATTTAAAAACCTGTTTGATTTGTCTTGAGATTAATTTTGAAATAAAATCGACCTGGATGTGAGACTGCAGCCCTGTCCCTCATGGCACCACAGTAATTAGTTAGAATCCATTGTTTTAAAGTAAATGTGTCCCAAAGTCTGAAAATCAGCATGTAACACTAAGAACATTGTAATTTGTGCATTAACCCATTAACAACCTCACCAAGAAAAAAGAAATGCAATTTGTTTGCATTAATTTTTTGGGTGGCAATAACAACAAAGCAAGTAGTCAATTTTAATTGCGTTAGCTTAGTATAGACAGCTTCAGCATAAAGTAACATTTATTTTATCCATATTAGAGTCCCCTTTGTTGTATATGTGAACTTTGTTTATAAAAAACTTTTTATTTTATTTTATGTGTGCACAACTGTTCATAACTGTGTTTGCTAGTCATGTAATAACTAATTTACTAATTTATATTAAAGGACTTTAATGTAATAGAATGTTATTAAAGTTTATTTTGGAACATGCCACATAAAAGGCAGCTGCCATAAAACAGGGATGTGTTGATAACCTTAAATACCAAGGAAATGGCATGCACACGCACACAAACAGACATCTACACCATGTACACACACAAGCATACATGCAAACCTATATAGGGATTCCATAACAATGCATTTCAGAATCTTATAAATACTACGTTTTCAGGTAGCTGTTTCCTGAAGGTCAAATTGAGGCCGAAATTGAGGCAGGAAATGCTTGCAGGATCGCTAGAAAGGCAAATCACAACTCCTGTTTCACTGCAAAAGACTTTCAGCAGGATTTAGCAGACTCTGAAGTGTTGGTGGTGCACTGATCTATTGTGCAGCAACACCAGCACAAATATGACCTTCATGATAGAATCATCAGAAGAAAGTGTCCTCACCTCACGATACAGCTTCAGAAGTCCTGTGAACTGATGAAGTTCCAAGTTATCAAAGGCGGAGTTACTGACCATGAAAAGAAGTAATCTTGCTTAATATAATAAAGAAATTAGTGTCATATTTACCTTTATTTGCTTTTCAAATCCGCTCCTCTATTACTCATTCAATTATTTACACTAACAGAAAGTTTTAGCAGGGTACCAAAACTTTTACATGCCAGTGTATGTGGTGCTCTTAATTAGGCCTCTGCCTTATAAGTCCCATTACTTGGGAGTGATGTTTAATAAATGAAGTGTAATAAATGAAACAAAGCATTTACACATCATTCTGTCATTTTAGTATGTAGGAAGTCTTCAAATAAAGTTTATCCCATGCATATAAACATACACAAACAGACACGCATCCCAGCATACACACACACAACACACTCATACACACACACACACACACACACACACACACACACACACAGTCCATAAACTCAAAGAAACTGCAGTGAAATGCTGACGTCTGCCGCAGACAGCTCAATGTCAGTGTGCGATGACAGGAATTCTGCTGTGTTTGGACCAGATTAATTACACCAATTGAGGAAATAGCAGTGCACTAAACAGCCATTAGGCTCTACAAGAAGCATTTGTGGCGAAAACAGAAATAACAATCAGGATGCCACCAAGCCCTGATCAGACTGACGGGGGGGTGACGACAAGAGAGAAAGGGAACATCACTTCAGCTGGCTGGAGTTTATACTGGAGGTTTTTTACAGTGATGATATGAGCCTAACCCACTAACCAGGGTAGACACCAAAGAGAGAGAGACAGAAGGTCATCATTCGTTCTCACCTGACCCCTTTCCCCATTGGCAGGAAGATTTATCTCACCTATCAATCACTGTCTGCTGCTCCTCCCCCTTCTCCTCACACATGATTTCGGGAGGGATTTGTCACGCTTTGAAAAGCCTGAACTTGGCTTTTGAAAGCTGCCTGCACTGCATCGCTTATAGTGTCAGTCTCTCCAGAACGGATGGTGCAGGCTTGACTAGCTAATCTGTGAGCTAAGGTCTGTGGCCAAAACAAGACATGATTCAGTATTTTAAAGAAACGCTGCAGATTTGTGGCCAAATCTGCAGACAGACAGACAAAAAAACGTAATTGAGTATTTTCAGAAAAAGTAAGCTTATGGTAAAAACAATAATGCAATTGCGCTCCGTGCCCATGCTTTAAAAAGCCAGTTTTTCTGTTATTAGATTCCTCCCATTAAAGAAAAAGAACTTCCCGGAATTTGCAGATCACGATTAATATGCTTCTTCCAGGCATTCTGTAAATATTGGTAACATTAACGTCCTAATATTGTTTTGTCCTCATATTCATTGCAAGAAGTTACATAAATATGTACAAATTGTAGTTTAGAGTAAAATATTATTGAATATTCCTTTATAATACTTTCCTTTAATAAGCAGGGGAGAGTGGGCTTAGGTGGAATGTTTTCTGCTCTCTTACACATATTCCAGGCATGCCATGCATCAAGATGACCCAAACAGAAGCGAACCAAACCTGAATATCCTGGCTAAAAATAGGTCCCTGAAATTTGTGTATTCATGATTTAAATCCTGCTGTGCAACACTGTTGGTACAACATTAAAAAGTCTATCTTAGTCACAGCTTTACATCAAAACCAAACAAATATAAACAATTAACCAATTTGGCAACCAAATGACATTTCTGAATCAATGAACTCCTTAACATTATATGCAATAGACCTATTATTCAGTAACTACAAGGACTACAATGCAAACCGGATGGGCTATTCTTAGGTTATAGAAACGTGTAGTAACAATGGATCCAGGGGTCAACCCTTTAACGTTCCACTCCACTTTTTGCTAGAGCACATTTTGAGTCTCTATATCTTAATGAAGAACATGTTGAACCTAACTCAACTTGATTGAGCCATCTCTACCAATTGGCAGAGGTGTTTTAGGCTAAAAAAGTCCACTAGAGGTCACTTTCGATAGATCTGCGTTTACTGTTTCAATGGCTTATGTCAAGTATTACAAAGCATTATGGATAATTTATAGATCTTTATGAATACACTTATAATGCATTATGGATACCTGATTTATAGAAAGTGTTACCAATTGTTTCTTTATGCTAAAGGTGTCTTTGCCAAGTTAGTGTAATTAAAACTGATTACTTGCTTTGTTATTATTGCCCCAAACAAATACAGTTGCAAAAAAATCATTTCTTATTTTTTGGTGAGGACTAAAGGGTTAAACATCATCAAACATGGAAACAACCCCAGCCAGCCCAAAGAATCATGCACTGAAACAAACACCAAAGTTTTACAGACAGCTAGATGTACATCAGGATGCTGCATCTGAGTGGCGGGAGTACATTCCTTTTTTCCATTATAAATGAATCCATTTAAAGTTTAAAGAAAAAATAAATGATCCCTGTCCTATCCTGTATAAAATAGAAGTTGTTTACAAATACGGACTGACAGGTTAGATGCTGTTTAGCTCTGTTTTCATGCCAAAGCCTGACAGTGACATTTAACAGGAAGAAAAGTACTTTGGCTTTAAAAAAAGGGCCCCAGGAAAAAAAAAAAAAACTACACTGGCTGATATTTGGATGGAGATATGACCTTCTATGACACGAGCAGAATAATAAGGAAACATACTATTGTTAGCCCTCTCCTTATTATAGTTTAATATGTCAGAGGTAATTGAGGTACAATTCAGTTTGAGCCAATGCTAAGAAGTCTAGACAGCATAATGGGTTTGGAATGTCATAATATCATTGATAATGAAATACGTACAATGTCATGCCAAGCTCCGTCATTTAGCCTCAACCTTGAAAATATAGCCTAGAGGAACCTCATCAGGCAGCGGGTTAGCGAGAATAATTAGCTGTCTAGCTAACCCTTAGCTGTCTAGTTAGCACTTTCGGTACACAGCGGTCAGGAACTAATTACGTCATTTTTATGCATGTGAAAACTTTAGCCTGTCCGCCCGTTGCCTCCGCTCGCTTGCATGCAGAATGAAGCTCGCATTAAACACAAGAGCACAGATCGCCCCACAAATGGCCTGTGGCTTCACGAACTAAAGCCGCGCTCGGAGACTGGATGCAATCATGCTGGGGCTTTCTCCATTAAGAGGCAGAAAGCTCGGGCGTAAGACTACATATTACTGCGGCATTGAAAAGGAAAGAGCATAGAAAACATTCAAAAAATGACTCCAGCACACAAGGAGGCAGATATGACGGACACGGTCAGATGACTAAAGGAGACGCCAGATTACATTAATTTGTCCATCAACCGAGCTTCTGTTTTAATGGGTAAATAGCCAACCATTAGGCCGTGCCGTTGCCATGGCAACGTGTCAGATCTGAATAGCCCGAGCCACTTTGGAAGATAGGCCAGGCTTTTTTTTTTTTTGTCCGCAAAAGCCTTGGAGATGACACTAACCAACAAGAGAGTCAACTCTAGTTCCACTCCTGTGAACGACGCTCGCACTGCAATCCAATCCGGTCTGGTTCTGGTTCAAGACACTCTACACCGAGCGGTCAATGTCCCAAGCGCGGCTACATCTAGCCTGCTAAGCACTTTTTTCCTGCAAACGACACAATATCCCGAGGGGAAAAAAAGAGAAATCACAGATTTAGCAGATGCAGAACAAAGTGCTGAAAGGCCTCAGATGCTGTGAGGCACACAGTGTAATTCTTGGTTATTAAGAATTCACTGAAGTACTATAATTAGTAGGTGAATGACAACAGTCAATTCGCTGAGCTCTAATGCAATCACTGAGCTGTAAAAACAACACAATACATGGTCTTTTTGGACTCAAAACTGTTATAAACATAATCTTTTCATTACAAGTTAGTGCTTGAACAAAATATGAATAATACCGCAGAGAGGCTTTACGGTTTTGATTAGTTTACCAGCTCTGTTAAAGCAATTAAGAATTAATGACTGAATTCCACAGGCTAACAGTAAAAACAGTTGCTTACTGGAGGAAAAAAAAACAATGCAAGCGAGAACGCTGTGAGCATGTGCATGTGAATGTGTGTGTGTGTGTGTGTGTTTGTGAAAAAGCTAATATAGTGGGAGCTATTCCTTGTGTTTTTGTGCATCTCATGGTGCGATTTGGAGAGGCACCATATGGCTTCAGTAGACATGCCTGTGGCAGCTGGAACACAGTCAACTGGTACCGAATCTGAGTGCAAACACTTATCGGGAGACAAAGTTTCTGCTAAGTAAACACAGCCAAGCGAGATCAGCCATGTCAGCTGCGGCCTACTGATTCGAGGGTGAGAAGGTTGGTGGGGTAGGCCATGCGTGGCACGTGATTAAGGAAACACAAGAAGTAAATTCAACTTTGCTCAAATACAGGCCAAATTCGAGACACCCAGGTCCTGATGGATCAACAAACAAGGCAAGTTAATAAGAAATACCACCGTAATCACTCTGCGTCTCTTTGCCAAGCACTGTGGGCCAAGTTCTGACACCGCTGTGTCAAACAGAATGCAACAATATTAATATGTAATGTACGGCAGCTCTTCCAGGAGCGAACGGAACGCACGGCTTTTGTTCAGCTGCATGATGCAATCAGATAATGCAGCAATACATCACTGACATCATGGCTATCAAAGCCGTACATTTGGCAGGTTATACTCCAATCAATCATGTCAGGGCACCTCTGCAAAGGCCTTCTCCAAGTGTAAACGTGGAGGAGAACATTACCGAAGGCTAGGATCAGAGCGTGCATAAGCCCAGTAACAGTCAAATCTTGGCCGCTGTCGGCAACAGCTAAGGTCACGGAACAAGAGCCCGGCAATTTTGATGATGGGCTTTTAAAGCCGTGTGGTGTCTATCTAGAAAATCTTTGAAAATGTCTCTGATGTAACCCGGGGTAAATGGCTGCAAAAAACTCTAGTGCCTGCAATATATACAGTTCATAGCGCTATATATATATATAGTTGTTGTGTTTCATGGATCTTAAGGACATTTGCTCCCCACAAAGCTGAACGCACATGCACAAATACACACACACACACACACCCATACACACACCAAGATATATATAACTGCGCATGTATATTTAGCTCTGTGGGGACCGAATGTCCCTAGGATGCATGAAAATTTTATCATTGTGGGGACATTATGAAAGATGCTTCTTTTGGTTTGTTTTTGATTTATTTATGTCTTTATTTTTATACAAATAAGGCCTTCATAGATATATACTAAGGTCATTTAGGCTAAACGTTTCCATATATTCTGACCATAATGTAACTAATGCAGTCACCCATACAGAACTGATGAGACTGACAGAAAAATATGCGTTTGTATGTTTGCGCTTGATTTTGACCATGACAGCCAAAGGGCTTCATCTCATCCAGTCATGAGGCAAGTAACCGACGTGCTCAGTGTGATGCTGTATTTTAGTTTTAGCATATTGTAGCATTGTTTCATGCTCTACAATCACCAGAAGAGCGACACATTGTAATGCTAGTGTAGGAAAGAAGCAAACATGTCAGTGCACACATCTAATCTGATGACTATACAAGCACCAACTTCCAGTCCAACAATGTAGTTTTGAGACCCATTATTCATCCATCATTCTTTCCATGAATGTTACACTTCATACATGAGTGAATGCATGTACGTAATATAGCTAGACTAAATTATAGAGTACATGGCGATGTATACCACCTATCCAGACACCACAACACCACAGCCGGCAGTACTACACAAGTCAGTCGACATAGTGGGCTACTGAATGGCATGGATCTTGAGGTGAAAGCTGGAATATAAAACTTGTCACTTTAGTTTTCTGAAAACCATTTTTCTACTTCCAGCTAAAAGCACCATTAAAGTGGATGCCAGCACCTTATGCAGTACATCTGCTACCTAATGGAGGAAAAACCAAAATCCTCAGCTGTCTCACACAGCAGTAATTTAGCATCAGTCTCTACCAGTGCCTAATGCCCTGTGGGCCTTCTGAGCTGCTTCTCAGCCCCAGAGCCTATAGAGTTAATTTATCGAATACTTAAAGCACTAGCTTCTAAAATTGCATGTTTGGTGTGATTTTGCCTGCTTTTATTTTGGCTGCCTGCAGAGCACAGGGGGAGAAGGGGGGGGAGAGGGTTTACTGATGAAAGGAACATGACTTCAAAGACATTAGCTCATCAGTTGATGCCAATAGAGGAACAATAAGGCAGTGCATTTATGGTAAAGTGGTATATTTCTGAAGGCAGGGCTTTTCTTTTGTTATTTAATTATGTTGCACCACTGAGCTCAGTGCCATTAACAGGTGAAAGTGATGAATGCTCCGGCGACGACACTTACAGTTGTAAGGTTGGGAGAAACTCTATAAATGTGCGCTTTTATGCTGCTATAATTATTATTAAGTCATTACCGCACGTCTCGCTAGGAGGGAAAACAACAGAAAAAGTAGTGCTAACCTTATGACCGTTTATTGCTATGACATGCAGGAATGGATTAAGTGCTGTGGTGGTTGGAAGTCAGTGGGAGCAAGGGAATGTAAGACTTGTGTTTTTTTTTTTTTTGAGACACAAATGTGCAGCTGGGTCCCTGGTCCGGCGCAACCCCTGGCTGAACTCGCGTCTCGGAGCTTGTTAAAGAGGCCCGGTCATGTGATGTGTTATTTTAACGGCCGTTCCCCTAGATTGGTCTCGGTGGCATCGTGAAGGCTCATAAAGGCTGATTCATCACCTCGCCTGTTCGCAGAGGGCACGGCTAGCCTGAGACAAGCTTCTCGCAGGTACGCTAAAGTCGCTCCCAGTGAAATCTGTCAAGAAACTCTTGAAGAAAAAAAAAGGCTTGACTCCCATCCCTTCCTCGCTCCCTCCCTGAGGTGGGTAGAGCAGCCAAAACTCATACTCAAGTAAAACAATAATGACTCAAGTAGAAGTAAAAATATCTTTCCCAAACAACATGAGTAGAAGTACAAACATAGCAGGACTTAAGTACTCGGCTCCCTATAGAACTGCAATTGAAATTTTTAGTACATCCAGCATCTATCAACCTAGCAACCGTAGGTGACATCCCTGTCTTTTGCCACATCGTCATCTGGAATAACTGATAAACTTCACAAGGCGAAGATGTGTACAATGCAAAACAGACAGGTCCTGTCATCCGTGCTACTTGAAACTAAATGGCAACACTTCATTTGAAGGCTGTCAGCACTGGGAGTTCATCACACGTTTAAACCATGAATAACATAAAAGGCAAGTATTTATGAACAGAATATATCAACGTCCACAAAATTACATAAGATGTTTTATGAAGTAAATGGTATTGCATTGAAAAAGCATACTTCAGTACAAGTAGAAGTGATTTATTTCTATTTCTACTTGAGAATAAAATGATTTGCTTTTTAAATGGATGTAAGTATAAAAAGGAAAAGTCCTAAAAAGCATTATAGATAATATGTTAAATTATTTAAATAATTTCAATGAATTGGTGATTTCGAAGGATACTTGTGGGGCTGCAGATATGAAAAACTGCATGTCCTTAACAAGAATTATTATACAATACTACACAATTATTGTACTGTTGTATTATTGTATTCTTTACTAAGATTCTGTTACTGATTTGGGAATGATGCTTCATAATAGTGTTTGTTAAAGGAACAGTCTCATTCACTTTAGTTTCAGGGCCCTTAAACTATTTTATTAAAGATCTTATGTCATCTTATGAATACTGACATAAGCGGTTCATAAATACTCAATTATTGCTTTTTAAAAAATTCATTATTATGGCATGTGGCCATATTATAACTATTTGGCCAAAACCTTGTATCTCCATATTCATATTTTCTTATTTTTTGACATACGTTGAGAATGGTGACTTTACAATGAATGGACCAATAAAAGTGGTCCAAAATAAATAATTTCTCTGTTGACTTCTATTAAAAACTAAGAATGCTTTCTCCTTATCCGTAACATGTAGGTAGTCTAAAAAACCAACTAACATAACTCTACATAATTCCTCAGCTGTATACTTTTTATAACTTGACTCATAATTGCATCATAATTTGAATGTATTTGAATGTATGAGAACTACAACTCTATCAAGTTTTATTCATGAGTTACTCAGTACATTTAACTGAGTGAACATAGCAAATTACACCAACTTCCAGCCATCCAGATCCTCTTTCACTCAGGATATTATGGAGACTGTATCCGGCTCCGACAGCCTTTAAAAATGATCACAAGACAGGACCACTTGATCTGCGAGGCCTGCACTGTGCACAACCCTAACATCATCTAATCAAAGTGAGTGATGTCATCAATATCTCAATGATACATCCCACCCATATAAAGTGACAGTGTACTGCATGGCTCTTTTGCTGTAAGCTTTACTGTTCATTTTATCAGCTTGCCCAACTATCAGGAGGTCATTAGCATTTGGCAGGAATTATGCGTGATATGCTGAGGCTGACACCCTTGGGATTAAGGGACACTTTTTTTCCATAATTTAGCGCGACATACTTTTCCCAGACGCAGCAGAAAGCACGCGCTAAGGGCCAGATAAGGGCATCTGCAAATCTTGCCACTTCAGCTGGCATTGCAGGGTGATTGACAAACGATAAAAAAAAAATGCCACTCATAATTTTTTTCCTCCCCCCCAGCAAGACACTGGACATCCTGTGAACCAGTAAAGGCTCTGATGTCTCTGAGTGGTGCCAACTTCATGAGTGCCACATGCCGTTCGTGGTGCCACAGCACTTAGCTTGGTAATTAAATGATAAACAGTCCGTAACCCAAATGGGAACGAGCAGTTGAGGTAATATGCATTCAGGCTTCCTGGAAAAATACACAGCGAGCCTGCCTGTTTTATGAAGTGGATTCTACGGGGAACATGAAAATATGTTTTCCTATATGTCAGATATTAATGTTATCTGCATTTTCATCAGGTCGGCTGAAGACTGTTTGAATGGCCCCAAGTTTTCAATTCAGACTAAATTGCCTTTTAGAAGAGAAACATGCAATACGCCATATTAATATAACAGTATTCTGCACGGGCCATCTTGGAATACTAATTCCGCTGGATGCTGGCGAGATCCAAAAGACTTTTTGAGTAGCCCTTTCCCCCGTGCAAAACGGGAGTACGCATTTCTAAAGCACACAAATGGAAAATTCCGATCTAAAGACACCAGCTGGCACTCTGTTAATGCACTTTGTGGCTAAATTGTAGAGAAACTGACCAATTATGTTCAACCATTTCAGTGTCAAAATGGGCATCTGTTAGCCTGTGTATGCCACAATCTTTATGATCTAAATTTTAATCGTTTTTTTCCTCTGGCTTTTTAAAAACGCAATGGATTTCATGTCCATATAGCATATGGAATCATCCCATTCCAATATGGATGGCATTAGAGAAATTAACATTTTTTTTTCTTTTCCATTCTCTCTCTCTCTCCCTCTCTCTCTCTCTTTCCTCCTCAGATTGCATGTTCAAAGGCAAGCTGAAATGCATGTAAGAAGTTTTGTCTCCACACAATTTCTAATCTTGACAGGTGGAGGCTCCAGAAAATGGATTGAGTCTGGATTTAGAGGGGAGGTGTGTCGGCCTGTCTCGTGCTATTTTTTTCCCTCAGCTCTGCACCAATTTCATATTGATGAGCTCTGCAGCAACTCAAATGGCATGTCTTCTTTAAACATTTAACTGGAGAAGAGACTGATCATACACTTTGTTCAAATCCCACTCGTATCCCAACGCAAATCCTACTGCAATGAAAATATTGCAATGAAAGAACTTAACAAAGATTCATCGCTTTAAAGATGGTAAGTACACTTTCAGTAACATTCAAGGGGGTTTCTTTATGTTGGCTGATCTTCTTTTCCGAATCTGTTATATGTTTGCAGTCGTCCTTCATATGATCTGCTGAACATATTGTTTTGATATCTGATTGATTATAAGGACCAAGTGATGCTGTAGAATACTCTGATGTTATTATTCTCAAAGGCTTTCTACAGGCAGAGAGCAGAAACTCCCTACATATACTCCACTGAGCTTACACACTGCCTTATCCACAAGCAGATTTGACCGACTAAGATATGTTCATGTTGCCTGAAACAGACAGGTGCTATTGTTCTGTTAATATTAATTAAATTAATCAATTTCTGTCATCTTTTATATTCTAGCCTTTCACAGTTAAATACGCTCATCAACAAAATTGATTTGCACAAATAGCTGCACCCAGAAGGAATCAACCAACAGAAATGAAACTTGGTGTGACATTGTAAGACATGCAAATGATTCAAGTTTCACGCTCGTCCACACATGTGAAACCTGAATTATTGACTGACCCAACAGCCACAACTGCAGACATACAGCGAGCAGTGATGTCCTCCATGAGTCATCCTGTTAGTGCCAGCACCATTGGTAGATGGCTGCACGACACAGGACTACATGCACACAGACCGTCACAATGACTGCCCTTAACACCACGTCAACAATGCCAAAGACTGCAATGGTGTCGTGCCAGACTGTCATGGAGTGGCTTAGAATGGCAGTGGCTCATCTTTAGTGATGAGTCCTGCTTTTGTCTTGGTGGAAACGACAAAGAATCAGTGTGTGGAGGCACTGTGGTCAGCACCAAGATGAACGATTTGTTGTCATGCGTCACATGTCCAGAAGGCCTGGTTTCACTCCACCTCCACCCCTGCCACAAAATCTGCAGGATCTGTGTGAGAATATTCAAGAAGCATGGGATGGATTATCACAGCACACCATTAGGAACCTCTGCATTAGGAACTCCATGTCGAGATGTCTGGCATATTGCATATTAGCAAACATGGTGACCGGAGAGACACAGAGAGACATTACTTCTGTATGTGTAGCTCAATAAATATTGCCCACATCAGTCTAAATTTATCATCATTTATCACTGGTAACATCACTGGTAACGTCACTGGTAACGTTTATCTTCCTTCCCAATAGCATTGCAATCCCACACTTCCTTCTGGGTGCAGTTATTCTTTTGATGATGAGTGTATTTACACAAAATTCCAAGACTGGGGTACACCAGTTTGTACACAAGTTTGTGTGTAAAGTCAAATCAGTAACACTCAGAACTTGACTATCAAACATTGGCCCACACATGAAATTATAATAAAAAATAAAGTTTAATTAAATGCACCTAAATATGTGGTTCAGTAGTGACAATTCTTTCGGTTCCACACTACTATCAGTTCTATCAGTTCCACACTGATTTTCAGGAGTTGTGGACTACAACTCTTTGTGTTTGGGAGGTGAAATAAAATCATGGGACAGATAAAGTTTTTATTTAGTGAGTAGATACTCAGCTCAAGGTCAGTGTGTGTAGTGCAACCTAAATAAAGTAAAGTGTAAACTAGTCTATGTTTGAAAGCAACTGGCACCCAAAGCATCACGAGTTTCAAATAAATATCTCCATTTTTTAAACCTTTCCCGAATGTCGCTTTTTACTTTTGGTTATTACATCAAAATGCTTTCACATACAGCTAGCATTCTAATGAATGTTCACCGATAATAATGGGTGTATGCATACTCCGCATCCATATTGGTACTTTACATAAAGTAGTCCCATTTCTTTTTTCCATCTTCTGCTCTAAAACCGCCCGAAGATATTATTTGCACTAAGACCTTTGTTAGGCAGATTGGTAGCTGAGTAGTTTCTAAAGTGCTTGAATTGCTTGCTGAGGAGCTTTGGTTCTGCCATTTTAAGTTGACATGGTACTCAAAGAGATACCTCTGCTTTGAAAATGGAACGAGTTGAGGAAAAAGCATGGCCTCTTTCTCCCTCCCTGACTCAAAACATCCACTTGAATTTCTTGAAAGGAATCAGCTTAAAGGTGATAATCAAGGAAAGGACGAGGAAATCTCACTAGACCTGTCCCAAGCCTGCCTTTAGGCCTATTTTGAATTCTAATGCCGCTTTCCAGAGGATCGTTAGACTAACAGCTGCCAGTCCTCTCCTGTTTTTAACATTTAATAAAGTGAGTGTGTGTGGGCTTTTAATATGTCATGTGGTTTTAGTGCTAGACTTGCCCGAAATGGCTCCTTCTATACTGTTTCATAGCATAATTACAGAAAGCATAAGTGCTCAATTATGCAAAATAACTTCTATGTGAAGCTTCTCAGTGGTATATGTTATTAGTCCCCTTTTGAATGTACAGAAGCAGTTATGCCTTTCATAGTAATTCTGAGGGAACATATAGTCCGATCTCTATGGGTGCCTAGGCCGCTGACATTTAGGTATCTCCATATTTTGCTGCAGCAGCAACCCACTGGGAATGCTACATGGCTTCCTAGTGCTAGATGGAAAGAACTGAACCCCAGTCATCTATACTAGGGCCAAGATTTCCACCACTGTGCCAAAGAGGCATGTTAGGTGTCAGGACAATCAAAGTACCCATTGATCCTCTGGAGGCGAGCAACAAGAAGCAATAACACAAGTCTTGGCTTTCCTCTAGCACCCCCGGTGGATGTTTAGATGAGAAAATATGGGGCAGTCTACTTCTTGTCTGTTAATCACTGCGCTTGTTTGCTTATTTATTCTGTTGATTTATTCATGAAACAGGAGGAAGAATCATTATTGACAGTTTGAGCAGAATTTCAACTTGTAGAATCAGTATTGCTTACAGTGGTGGTAATAGGAACCAGACATCCAAAGAGTTTAATACCTTTTATTGGAAGATATGACTAGAAATGGTAATGAATACACTGTCTGATCCCTGAGGCATTAACTTTCAATAGACTAATAAATACTTTGACCTAAAACACATTTTTAATATACATACAAGCTACAGGCAGGGTACTGATAGTACCTAAAACTCGTTTTAGCTCACCATTATCAATAACTCAAAGCAGTGTTGGAAGCTCCTTTTGGCAGTAACAAGTCCTGTATCTAATTACCTTTTCAACTTAATTAACACTTACAATTGCTGAAATTTAAAAGGGCCCCTTACTCTTGCTTATTTTTCTCTTGCATGAAAATATTTATGGAAGCCATAGCTGCAAACTACAGCTGACAAATGCAGACTATCCCCCCAGTTTATGTTTTATGTCAAGTGACCTCACAGTGGTGCAAAGAATGAGTAATTCTATCAACATTAGCCCACACAATGGGCAACAGTTCAGACAATATGAGGTCGCTGTCCAACAGTTAAATAATATAGCCTAACATTTTACCGTATTGAAGAAAGCACTGCAGTTCCATGGAAACTGGGAAGCTTTATTTAAGGCTGTATTTACCTCCATCCTGGCCTTATACATGGAAACATACTACTAACAGTCTGCTCTGAGCCTAGCTGCATCTAGATCGTTTTGCCGCCAGCCATAAACTGGCACTGCTCGTTCTGAACTAAGCATAAACAGATAAAACAAAAGGCATTTCCACCTTCAAGTCGTTTTGAGAATGAACGCAGAAAATAACTGCTAGATAACAATTAACCAAAATAAACATGCACATTTTCTGAATAATAGCCATGCACACCTAAACAAGCTTCCTTTCCATAGTAACGAAAGTCTGTAAGAAGCAACTAGTAACAATAACTAATTCCCAGCTTTCAGTAACCTGCACTACACTGCACAGCAGGCACATGTAGGTTCACTGGGCTGTAAACAGGCCTGTATTTGCACTATAGACATTCCAAGCCTTATCTTCCCCTAAATCCAATGGAGAGATATGTAAGTCAGTAAGCTTCCCTACATCAATGATTTCACGTCAAACCACTTAAATCTTAGTGGCTGTATTATACAGAAAACCTCCTTTAATCTCTGTTAAGGGAAACTTTAAGTAATTAAATATATTAAACAATGAATACATTTCTAAGGTTTGTTTGTTCTGACCTTAGAAAATCAATATAAAATGCCCTTTAGCAACCACCAGTGGGCATTTCTTTGAAAAACAGAAAAAAGAACCTGAGAGTAAGTTGTTTTCTGAGAAATAGGACCCAGGTCTGTACAGGGGGAAATAAGCATTGGGCAGTTTTCCCACAATGCATTGTGTTTGGACATTAACAGAGTACTTCTAATCATCAGGAGTCACCCTTAGCGTTTGTATTTTTATGGAGGTACCTTTAATTAGCAATGAAAATCATAAGGATATGACCCAGTCCTGAAGCGCCTCCATGCCCTCCGTGAATAATTTCCGAGTGTAAATCACGCCCTCGCTCCTAACATATTAAACAAGCCCTTTATCCAAATTAGGCCAAGGGGAAGAAAAAACAGAAAAGGAGGGAAGCGGAAGGAGAAAAGGAGCAGCGGTTTATAAGGGGTGCATCCCTACAGCAAAAAAAAAAAACGGTCTATCATAACGGCCAGCGCTTTGGGATACACATAACAAATGGCCGCGCCTGCCATTCGCTTTCATTCACCTATTTCCATTAAGAGGTGATAAACTTGAGATGGGCTGAATGCCACAGTTTGACGTTACGTCTTAACTTACCGCCTTGTCAATATTTATTCGGCGTCGTGATGACTGTGAGGTTTCTCTGCCGCGTGCGGTCCTCAGCCTCTTTTAAGGATCGCCTCTTCCTTGGCACATATGTCAATTTGTCTGGTGATTTATGATGTTGACTAACTGAGTTGGTATCACCTAACTCATTCGCAGAGAGGCAGTGCAGGGCTACTTGGCGGCCGTCCATTTCGTAATGGGAAAAGCAGTAGGCAAGCAAAACCCTCATGAGGGTACCAGGAAAGATGAGAAAATAAGTGGGTCAAGCAGCAGGCGCAAGGGCACGAGCCGAGACAAGAGAGGACCCCCTGAAATCAATGCCGGCTTCTTGGAGGGTTGCTTTTGTGGGATATCGAACGCTGCAAAAAATGTGTAGCAAAGTGGCGAGTGACAGGAAAAGGGGCAATATCTTTTATATCTGCCTTTGATTATTCCATCCTCTTGAGCTGGCAGTCATTTAAACACATAACAGGCGACAAGGATCATATTGTTTCCCCCACCATGCTATTCTTCTCTAGGCTTTGCCGCGTGCAGGGTAATCACAGACACTCGCTGGGTGCAAGCTTACATTGTGGCACGCAGTGGCGAAACAGCACTGCGCAGCAACACCTTATGTCCTTACGTGCCTCTACTAACTCTCCCTGCGACCTGCAACAATAGAGGGGCAGATCTGCATGTCTAAAAGAAGCCACTTTCCTGAAGAAGCCCATTGTTATAGCCCTTTCTGAGGGGCCTATAAGAAGCTGCACTGCCTCACCTCGATGACAAGATGTCACTGTTCCAAATACAAGAAGCGCATCAGACACACACCGCGTAACTCTCTGACAGCCTGAAATCATTTATTTATTGCGTCCTGGCTGGGGGCATGTTGCCACTAGTGCTCTCAAGCCTAAACGCACCCGTAGCACCGCTTTAAACATTTCTCCGCTCACTACAGGTGTGTTTCCTCACTGATAAGCCATTTTGCTCTAGGTTAACCTTGTTATCTGCCACACATAGCGAAGTTAGGTTTATCTTGACTTAGCACTTCCTTTGTTGCCTTGAGGTGTCCTGTGGGCAGGGGAGGAAAAGAAGAAAACATTCCTGGCTCATCAACTGTTTACTCATTACATTGCTTTCAAGTCACAATAGAATATCGCACTGCCTGTGCTACACGCCGCAAAGACAGCACACAGCCTAAAGGAACGCCGTGTTATTTTCCACTCCATTGTTTTAAAGGGCTCATATGGGACACCATATTTTCCTTCTTCTTTTTTTTTTTTTAATAAGTGAAGTATGTTAAGTGCTAAAGTGTCGAAATGTTCTGTTGTCTTCTTGGTCCATATATGAATATTATACCTTGACTTTTTAAAGACATCATGGTTGTGATGTCACATCCATGAACATATTTACATGTACCGCCTATTCATGGATTTGAGCAGTAACACAAGTAACAGTGTTACATAATCACGATACAAACGACAGCTGTATTCTCTTATGCCTACAGATTACAGATACATTATAGGGTGATTACTAGTAGGATCATATTAAGGCCACATATACATACTGTATATGCAAACATGTTACCTAATTTGAATAAATAAATATGTTATGACTTTTCATCATGGGAAAATGGAGGTCGGAGCTGCTGCCAACTAGGAATTCTTGCAGTAATTTACATTGTTGTCAATCTGTAGACATTTAATAAGTGTTTTACGTCTACTGCCTTTATATATTGTCTGATACTACAGCTGCAAACTATCAATATTTTTTATTCTCTATTTGTTGCTAAATACTGTAGCAGTCTGCTTGCTGGCTAAAACAGAGCCATGGACGTGCAGGAGGCATGGACACGGACAAAGCCCCCTGGAGTAGTAAGAGAGACAGTGAATCACATAAATAGTTGTGGATGTTACCTAAATGATGTACACATGTGTTACATGAGCTATTCTGTACTGGGCTGTGGGGCTGGCTGGAGGGTTAGTGGTGCAATGTTGGTGTCTGTTGATTGTTGATGACCTCCCTGCTGTCTTGGCTATCCAGCAGTGCTGGGCAGCGGTCTTCACTGCTAACACCTTTAACAAAGAACACTTGTTTAAAAGCGCAATGCTTCCCGCGTCTCCTGTCTTCACCAAGTCATCACAATTCATTTGTACAGTTTGAGGCTTTTGCTAATGTTAACTTGCATTAAGCGTTTACATGGTTAAATGGAACCTTTGTAGAACAGAGGAATTGAAGACAAGATGAGAAAGCAAAGACTCATGAGTGGTAAGCCTGGTGTTACTTCCACATACAAAATTTCTCTCTTCATAGTTTTTTGAATAATTGGTGGAAAGATGTTTACATATGCACATGAATGTTTTATTGGTTACTCAAATAATCAGTTCTCACAAAGTTTAACTTGTATTAAACTTAACATGTATTGAATGCCTTGTAAAACTCATAGGACATTGATTGATTTGATTTCCATAACCTACCAAAACTACTGGGAGCTACGTGACCATCAACACCAGCATCAACATCGAAGTCCACGCTCAAGGCCTTTTAGCAGATTTTAGCACTAACCTTAAGTAAACATATAACAGTTGTTACATATTTACTTAGTTAACCACTGGTAATATATTACTTATGTCTTAACTAATGCATTACTTTATGTAAGTTAGTCAATACTGTAAAATGTTACCACTCTTTTAGGTTATGTTACTCTAGTATGGTGATAGTTACAGATTACATTTTTACATTTCTGCCTATTCATCCTGAAGTTAGGAGTATTTCAGCATTCACTACTTTCAACTGAGTGAGAATACACTGCAACCAATCAAATCAGAAGTCATTTACATATTTCCATCTTAAAGACAGAAAAAACAGCCTTTTTGACCTCTAGCAAAGTTTCATGAATGTTCCCAAAAGAGATGTAAACAGAGGTTAGAAAAAGGTCATTTAAAAGTGAGTTAAGACTTTATTTGATATATAAAAACTTGGAACTGATATGAGTGGACAGAAGTGGAAAAAATGAAATGCAAAAACTGCAGTGTAGCTTTACAAACATATGAAGAACATCCCAATCACAGCCAATTATCCATACATCCAACAGAGGAAACACTGAGACCTCTACTACACTACCTAGATGATGAAATCTACTCAGCTGAAAAGGTTTAATGGAAGGAATAAAAACTAAATGTAGGTTTTTACATCGCAGCTACGTTTTTAAAGTGTTGCAGTAAACAAGAGGCCGTGCTAATGACACGATATGAACTGTGTGGCTTGTGGTTATAATGGAGTAAATAGCACTGTGTAATTGGGCTCCCAAAGACATAAAAAGCATTGAGAGTTCATCACATACTTCCTGTGGGGTTTCAACGTGACACAGCAACGCTAATAACTGGCTCGTGACTCGTGTGTGGAAACGAAAACCAACCAGAAATAAAACCGAATCTAGCAGATGTCGCATTGAATTCAGCTGACAGGACTCCTTTTTCCACATTACTTCTGCTTAATGTTCAACACTGTTCGATTATGGTATTACATAGATTCTAATTAGCATACATTAAGGTTTCTCATAAAGCGCTAACCAATAAACACCATCAAATAGGATTGGGGACGGTAAAATTAATAAAATGATTCCAATTATAGCACAGAGTAAATGCATTTTAAGCTGAATCAGCACAGGCAGGAAGACGTGATGGCATGCGCGAGCGATTCGAACAACCGTATGTTAAAGGGGCGAGAGGGACGTGCACGTCCCCGAATGCAAAACAAGATTAATACCGAGAACCTGCAGCTAGAGAAAGATGCCGCAACGTGTGCATGACTAAAGGGGGAAAAGGAAAACCTGTTAAAGAGTAGACTGCGGCGAGCCATCTCGCATGATTTTAGTAAATGCTTTAATTTGATATAAATCATCTCAGGGCTAGATGGGGAAATATCTCATTTACAAATTGTGTCCTCGTTTGTTAGTGGCACGGCACCTCAATTACCCGCCAAGCAGCTTTTTATTTATTCATGCGCACAAAGTCATGTATTCATGAGGATTAAGCAGCTACTCTCACAGAGAGTGGCAGCCACAGACAGCATATTTTACCAGAAGGGGAAAATCTGACACAGATTAAACTCTAAGTAGATGGGGGAGAATGAGAGGCCTATGGCTTTGTGCATTCATAGGTCAACGCTTGGTCAGTTTCCAGCAACAGCTTTATTCTGATTTTTTTTTTTTTTGCTGCAGAATGGAAGAAAAATAAAGTTGGCATGTGNAAAGAAATGACACCACGTGAGAAAATGCAGAGAAGGAATTGTTTCGATATCTATTCGTGTGACTAATAGTCCTAATAAACCGTGGCAACATGCTGAAATGCACAATGGTACTCGAGTCATACCAACGGACTGCAAAGTTCTATTCTTGGCATTGTTAAATAAATAAAGAAATAAATAATACATAAAATCGTCAACTTCTCTATTTGTCTTAATGGCCGAGGTCCTCATTATCAACATTGTGGAAGGGAAATCCTGGGTGTTTGTCGCCAGCCGCATTAGACACGTTTATCGGGATCCAGCAGCACCATAGTGACGAACCTTATCAAATTATCTGCCAGCGGAGCGGCTGCGCGCGAGGAATTAGAAACACCAACTTCACTGAAGAATGCAATTTGCCTAGATCTAGCGTGGCGAATGCTCATGAGCGCGTGCGGCCGGGCCCGGTGGAGCATGGATGCCGAGAGTGGACGCCGCATCCTGATTTGCTGTCTGTTGGGACAGATGTCCTCGTGTCTGTGTGACTTGCGAGGTAGATGTCCCTGCAAGCCATGACAGATGCTCCGAAAGGTAAAACAGATGGGAGCCGACTTAGGGACGGTGCAGCTATGGGCGTTTTTAAGCTGGGAAATAATGGGCATAATCATTCTGGAAAGCAAAGGGAAAAGTGCCGGGGAGGGAGAGAGTGGGAGCGGGGATGGGAAGAGCACGTGCCGGCGCATAGAGTGCACCCCAAGCCCCAGACAGCCTGCAAAGTGACGGGACATGAAAGAGTGGCCCCAGTGCCGGCCGAGAATGATTAACTACGTCTCCCAGCATTCTGAGCGGCCAACCGCAATCAGGCGCTGTGCTCCGCTATGCAGTGCTTCACGAATAGGAGGGTGGGGTGGTTGTTTGGAGAGGGGAAGGGCGGTGCGGGGAGGAACAGGTGTGCGCCATCACTAGCACATCCTGATATGCGATCCTGTTACAACGCTCCAGAGTGTTTAGCCTTATTGTGAAGAAATGGAGTGTAAAATGCCTAATTAGATACACCTTGTACAACATATTTGCCCAGAATTAAGAATTCACGATACCTTGGGCATAATAAAATGCCTAATCCTAAAGCTAATAGAATAATCAGCCATGGGACAGGCTAAAGAAGTGAATAGCACTTTTTTTTGTGGCTTTAGTGCTTTGATTTAGTGCAAGAGCCGACTATGCTAATGCATGTCCATGATGCATTTTTGAGGAAAGAAAAAAGAGAACGTTTTTGGGGTGGAATCTGTGCCAGTAAAGAGGCGCTACAATGCTGGATTGAGTCTCGCTGGGACTTTGTTTACTCTCCTTGAAGTCCTCTCATTATTAACTTATAAGACGGTCTTGCGGCGGCAGTGTTTAAAGAAGTGAGCAATGCGGAGGGAGAGCGTTCCTCTGAGCCGAGAGACAGGCCTCGCCGAATAAACCGCCTCGCAGGGACGTACCTGGAGGTTGCTATTGGAGACGCCGTGTCGCTTCACAGACATGCATAATTAACTGGAACTTTAGTGCGAGGAGGTGGAGGTGGAGGGGAGATCTATGGGCTGAAACACATCAAGGCGTCTCTATCACCACAAGAGCTTTCGCACATCATTAGAATGCAAATCTGCCATTTGAAGGACAAAACGCTCATCCGCCACTACAATGGGCCTCCTCTGTCGTTTACACAGCTCGCCTGAGCCCCCGTGTCATAGGTACCTGCGCTACATGCTAGAAGACGTGGTCGTGTGGCTGCTTCTCCTTGCCAATGCTCGCTAGCGTGCTATCTCCTGTATGGACCAGTGATTTTGTACACTGACAGCAGGCCTGATCATCAATTATTATAGCTCACTGGGTCTAATGGGCATTTCCCCCCTGCTCTGACACTTGCAGCCCTGGCTGCTGGTGAGAGAGAGAGAGAGGTGCAAGAGAGAGAGAGAGAGAGAGAGAGAGAGAGACAGAGAGCAAGAGAGACATGCTCATAGGTGCTGTGCACCTGTATGCACGAATGATACCGACCAGCGCAGCAGCAGAAGCAAACGGCCATGCCGCAAGACAACATCTGCCTCCCCTGGTGACCCACAAGTTAAGCCAAGTGCACAAGCAAGGGCACACATAAAGACACAGCTTCACTGACAGCTAACTTCATCCGGATAGGACAAAAACAGACACCTGCACTGACCCCTCAAAACTTTGGAAATGCCTTGCCATCTGCTGAAATCTGAATTTTGTCACCATGCTTCTATTAAATGAAAAAACTTGCAACACCTCCAACAAATATTATTACTTATTAATTTTGCTAGACTTTTCAACATATTAACTACACAATGAATTATACATTTATATCCAGTTTACCTGCTTTGATTCTGTAGTTTTCAGTCAACAACCAACAAGAACACAAACAAAAAACTTTACATCAAATTTAAACCATGGTAAAATGCTGCCACTTCTACCAGCCTTGGGTCTTGAGTCACCGAGGTGTGAATACAAGTGAAATCTTAGTGTTTTTGTGTCATTATTGGCTGTAAGCATTGCATTGTAGATAAGTAAATCCCAATTAAAACTCGTCAGGCTCGACACTTCAAATAATGAGCCATTCATTACAGAGGAACCTTCAATCTGAAGGACAACTGAGCAGTAGCAGCATGTTAGTGATATATTAGTCAAACCAATACAGATGAAGTTCTAGTAAGTCTTCATTCACTCTGTATCTTCAGAAATAAGAGCTCATGTACTAGTTAGTAATGCTTACTATCCAAACATTTCAAGATGTTTTGACTCTCTTTGCCTCTTTCTTTTAAACACTACACCCACTGTTTGTGCTGAATGAAAGAATCGAAGGGTTTGACATATGAAGCCGTGTTGAACCTGGAGTTGATGTGAGCTGCAGGAGAGCAGAAATGCAGTAATGAGTGTGCAAGGCATAGACAAACTGACATGCACAGCAGGAAACAAAAGCCTTTATTCATTTACAGCATTAACATTGAATGTGATATGAATTGCATTGTAGATAAGTAAATACCAATTAATTATATATATATATATAAAATAATATATAATAGTAAGTTTTAAACAAATTAAACTAGTTGGTAATGCTTACTATTAAAACATTTCAAGATGTTTTGACTCTTTCTTTTAAACACTATACCTACTGCATGTGGTGAATGAAAGAATGAAAGAATGAAAGGTTTGATATATGAAGCTGTGTTGAACCTGGTGCTGATGTGAGCTGCAGGAGAGCAGCAATGCAGTAATGAGTGTGCAAGGCAAAGACAGTCTGACATGCACAGCAGGAAACAAAAGCCTTTATTCATTTACAGCATTAACACTGGTGATCCAGGTTGAATCAGCATTGTTTTTGTTTTTGAGTGCCTTGTATTTCTTGACACTCTAAGTCGAGTTATGTGTCAGTCAACTTGAATCTGATTCTCTCTTTACAGTCTTCTATTTGATATGAATTGTGATATGAATGTGATATGAGTTAAATGTTTGGAATAGTTGTTGGAAGTAGGAGTGACAAATAACGTCAAATGATAAACCATGCTTTACATATCACTGGCAGTAGATATGACTTGGCTATGGCTAAATATAAAACAGCTACTTGATGAAGATCATATGCTCAGCTTCATCTTCATTAAAGAATGTTTCTTGGCATGACGTGAAGATTTTAAAAAAGAATGATTCAGCAGTTTTCTTTCCCTGTACTATGTTTGGCCCCAAAGGCATTTTAAGCAGCTCAACGGTTTGCGTGCTGACGAGTGCTGACATCACAATGTTGAAATGCTATTTGTCCCCAAACTTTTGCAATGGAGAATCCTAAATAGCTTTGCATTCTCTGAAATACCATTCAACAAGCAAACTGCAGTTTCATATGTGGATCTTCACGAATGTTCTTTTGATGAGCACTCTATTAAAAGAGGCCAATTAATCGCAGACAGAATGTTTTGTCCAATTTCCCTTAATTAACACGTTTACACTGTATCAACACAGGGGGAATAGAGTTTTCCATGCGGTGGCTGTGTTTTAAAGTTCGGAGTGAGCGCGGATTGACAGATGTTGGACAGCTGAAAGCCTAGGGAGTTCCGCTCGACTAGAAACGAGGGCAAATCAATGCAGCCGAGCAGGTGTGCAGAGGAAGCAGGGCAAAGGGACACTGGTGAGTGGTGTGGGTGGCCGCTAGCGGCTCTCGCCGGTGGCCGGCACGGGGTGGCAGGCAGCTGACTGACCTCCCTGATGCTCCGTCGCCTGGAGGTCCCGCAGATGCTCGGGCAGCGGAGAGGCGAACCTGACCATGGCAAATGTGATGAATGCGCCGCTCCGTCTCGGCGGAGGCCACACCACTGCCAGGTCTCTATGTTCAGTGTCAAGCCCTCAAAAGCTCCTGTCATATTTGGTTAGCCCAAACATTTCCTGCGAGGGCAAGTCTAATCCATCCTCGCCACGTCCCAGCTGAAATCCTTTTCTTTTTTTTCTTCTTCTTCCTCCACTCAGCAAAGCTCCCCATCGTTTCCCCACACTCCATCCACTCATCCATTCATCTGTCCATCCGTCCGCCTTACCAGCCCCCGAGCTCTTTCTTGAAGTCATCCATTTGTCTGAGAATACCAATTTATCAAAGAATCACAGCACACATTGATCACTGGACTACAGGGTGCCACCGAGTAATCCGGCGCTCGCATGCACATGCACACACACTGCAAGATTAAATCCTACTGACCTGTGCAAAGATAAAGGAGTGGCAGCTCAAAAAAAAGAGGGAAAAAATGCTCACATTCGATTGTCTCATATTTCCCATGGTGGGCTTGTCATTGTTTTCTGGGAAAAAGAAAACTATTTATAGTGCTTCTGTTTACCGACGTCATGTATATAATGGAACTGGGCCCAGATGCTTAGGGACATTAAACTAATACACCAGCTTGACTGAAGCATGTAAATTATTTACAGTATAACTCAGTTTGGGCTCTTATATGGCCTGTTTAAGGGTGGTATTTGAGTATTTGTCTGCTGCATCTGTACTGTGCTGCAAGCATGTCTCAGTACTTAGGAATGGCCTAAGCAGAACCCAGTAGAAGCCTGCAGACAATTACAAAATTCTACGACAGAATTCTTGAAACACATGAACATAAACCATATATATATCAAAAAATAGCTGCACAATAGCATGCACGCAGACCGTTACAATGACTGACCACATCAACGTCACCAAAGACTGCAATGGTGTCGTGCCAGACTGTCATGGAGAGACTGTAATGGCAGTGGGTCAACTTCTTTTGTCTTGGTGAAGACAACCAACGAATCAGTGTGGAGGCACCGGGGTCAGCACAAACATGAACAATTTGTTGTCATGTGTCACACATCCAGAAGCCCTGGTGTCACCCCATCTCCACCCCTACTGCAAAATCTGGAGGAACTGCGTGAAAACGTTCAAACTGCATGGGACGGATTACACAGGACGGCATTAGGAACCTCTACAACTGCATGTTGCAACGATATACCGAGAGATACTACTTCTGTATGTGTAGCTCAATAAATATTGCCCATATCAGTCTAAATGTATCATCATTTATTGTTCCTGGTAACCTTTATCTTCTTCCCAATAGCACTGCAATCCCACACCTCCTTCTGGGTGCAGCTATTTTTTTGATAATGAGTGTATGGGAGAAGGCCTTTCTAATGAGGCATAAGCCAACTTCCAAACAACTGGAGAACACATTTAAAGAAGTAAAGTGCTGTGCAAAAGTCAGAGACCACCCTTCATTTACTTAAGTATAGGGGATTCCTTATGGTATTGATTTCTCTGTGTCATTAAAAAAACAACATTTTATAGCAAACTAGTGAATGTAATACCAGCAGCACCTTTGCCTTGATTACAGCCACCATAGTTGTTTAGATGACTTGCTTTGAGTTTTTTGAAGAAATCTGCAGGAATGTTTTCCAAAGTTCTGTCTTAGGAACACGGTTGCACTCTCACATTGGCTTGTCCTCTCACAGCGGAGGGATAAAAAGGAACACCTGTGGATTTTTTTTAAGATCTGAAGCCAGAGTAGAGCTTGATTTTCTCCTCCCTCTCAATGATGAAAGCTTTAAGTAATGTAAGCTTTAAGTAATGACCATTTGCACTGGAAATTATAGAAATGAAAGGCAGTCTCTGACTTTTGCACAGTGCTATATTTTCCATTATTTCAGTTGCCTCCGAGGTTTTCTATTAGGCATGCACAATCAGTCAAACAGCTGTACCATCTGTGAATGAATGAAGAAGGTCCAGATTTAGAGCTTAATTTACAGAAACCCAATTAATGCCTATATTATAAGGGCATTTTGAATCAATGGGTTTTCAGTATTGTTCTAGGTAATAAACAGTCATACTGTATGGACAGTACTGGGAAGAATACTACTGTTTTTTTTTTCATGCTTAATTTCTTTTATGATAAATTAACTTATTTAAATATACGTTACAAAATTATCATTAACATTATTTGGTTCTCATGACCTGATTTAGTACATTGTCGTCCCAGGAACTAAGCTAGCAACAATTCACCATATACCAATGTTGACTATAAAGCAGGTAGCTGTAAAAGCTGTTTATTGTTCTTCATTAGAATACACCTTTAACCACTGGGCACTGATTAAAAACTAGTTCATAAATATAATATAAATAAAAAACAATACAAAAAATCTGTTTCTTTTACACATGGTAGATGTTTTAAAATAAAGTGTATTCCAAAAAAATTCTCCCAAAAAATGTCAAATAGTTGGAAGGTATTCTGAATACTGCCTGTACAAAATGTAACAGATAACTTCATTTCTGTATTCTGAATATGTAGATGCATACTTCCCAACACTGTCTACAGATTCAGCAGATCTGGCTGGTTAGGCTGTAAACCACTAGAGTGTTCCGTTGACGTGTTAAAGCCATAACCAAGGAAATAACACCGACACTATTGACATTTGCAGAGGGATTCCAAAAACACACACCACCATATTGCTCGGGTTTGCGGGTGTCCACAAGCTCTACGAATTTCCGATAATATCCTCATAACAGAGGATTCCTCTTGACAACAAACAGTTCTAAAATGGCGACAGCATATGTTTGGGGTGATAGGCGTGCTGTTCACAGTATATAAGCACGACACAGGTCAATAATGCTATGGTTCATAGTCACCAAAAATACAAGCCCTCAGATGTTGAGTCTGTTCGGCCTTCAGGGGACGTATTGATGCTCAGTTATTTTGGTCAATAAGTCCTTCTGAGCAGACCCATCTTTATCCTTGATACTGCCTGCATGTGAAAAATGAGAGCAGGATGAGGCCATGCATTTTAATCAATTCGCTGTGGCATATCTTAGAGAAGAAGTCACACTCCTCCTGGTAGCCTGAGCTGTCCTCTGATCAGATGTTTATCATAAATTAGATATAATTCCTCAAAGATCTATGACCTTTAGAATCAGCAACGTTAAAAAGAGAGGAGGAGAAAAGAAGAGTTTCCCCTCGATGTCAGATGAAGATATTTTCTGGATATAATTGGCTGGTAATGTTGTGAGCGTTAAGTGCAGATGGTCCAGCTATTTGCTGTTTTTTGGGGTACTTTAAAAAGCTGCGGCTGTCCAAAATGACAGCAGATCAGAAATGGCTGCATTCTGTCTGCAATTGGGAAGGCAAAGCGATTTTACTCTCATCTGGCGAAGCCGTAATTTTAAGCCGTCTGAAATGAATTGCTCTGAAACCATCAGTTGACATAATTCGCAAATACAATCAAAACCTGATCGTTGTCATGATTGCAGATGTACAATCTATTAGAGAGAAAAATGAAAGAGTTTATAGTAACAGTTGACTTGAGGACCCTGTAATGACATAATGGTCTTATGTTTGTCATCGCAGATGACAGGTATTGTGAGCTTGTGACATCACAGCACAGTCATATCACTGTTTTGACTGATAGACATTATGACAGACTTACAGGCTGACAATCATCAGATTTTTGCAGCTGACCAAAGCACTGTGTGAAGTGTCACAGTAGGGAACATCAGGTGTAGTCATACAAGTCAAAGCTGACATTCAGTCACATTACAATTCCTTAAATTCCCCTTCACAGTTCTTTTTCACTCATGTACACAAACAGACAGGCTTGTGCCGTTATGTAATTCTAATAGGTCTTGTATGGTATTTTGTCAGAACAAAACATCTTGGATGTACAAACTGAAAATATGTCAGTATTAAATAAACTTATTCAATAATTTGTGTAAAATTGACAGAAATTAGTGCAATGAATGAAAGCTGCTTATTTTGATCTACAGATAATTCCATTACATTGAAAACCAAATAAATTGCACTGTAATGTTAAATTGTGCTCCATCAACAATTGAATTTTATGTTGAGGTAACAAAGTATATGTATGCTGACTCTATTTGACTGAATGCAAAACTTCAATAGATTCAAAGATTTACATATAGATGACGTATATATGAAGCACAGCATTGTTTTTCTGGTGAAATTCTCAACCAGTTTGAAGTCTCACGTGCCTACCTTGCTATCTGAAAAACCAACATGTTGGTTAAATCCAGTTAAATCCAACATGTCGGTGACATGGCCTAACAGGTGTTTTTTTTATCCTGTATGTAAATAAGCTCACCGGACAAAAAATAGGCACCTTGTGTGTTTAAGGTGGTAGTAACTTCAGGCTCCTGCAGAGGCATTGCATTAGCATAGTGGAACTATAAATACCTGCAGGGACAAGATTCATAGACTGAGAAGACGTGGTACAGTGCAGTGATGTTTTATTTGATGTGTGGGAAATGGATAGCAGAGTAAATATTAATGATTAGCGAAAAGGAGTGATTGCATCTGGGCGTGCAAAAGACAATAGTGTAAAGGAAGTAGCTGAATTTGCAGGTGTATGGAAGCGTGCAGTCGTACAGGTCTACCAGCAGTGGTAAAAATCCCAGTCTACAGGAAACTCTCCTCAGAATTGTGCCAGGGAAGACATCCATATAAATGCCCAAACAAAAGTATAAACATTTATAAACATATATAAGCATATCTAAATGTTTGGAACATTAATGCAAGTTAACATAATGGTGTTTATTTCCAGGTATATATATATATATGTATCTCCAGTTGCTCAGTTTGAGAGATATAAGGTTTTGTTCTGACATATACATGTACATTTATATAATAAATCTTCCTTCCACACACACAGATATGTTGACTTGACCTTATCATCAATAAGGCTACTTGACACTTTAATCCTGGTTAGGCTGCTGGTGTTTCTCCTGGCTGTGGGATCTCTCACACCGCTCGATATCATGACATCAGTAAACCAAGGCATTCTTATATTTTCACGTGATACAGGCGTCTCTTAAACTCCTTATGCAAACACATGTGGATCACTGTAGCACGTAATGGATCGAAAATTCATACTGGTTTTGCTTTGGCTAAAACCACAACACTAGATGCATTGCTGAGTGGGAGAGTAAGCACAAGACTCCATCAGCCTGTTTTTGGTAGCATACGAAAAACCAATTTTCAGTTTAATCTGTAACCTTTTTTTGGCACCGTCTCTCCACGCATGTAGCCCATCTCCAAAGTCGGCATTTAATTCGATCAATAAAATGCCAGACTTGACTAAACAGTGCAGCGCAGTTCATAGCAGTTTTCAGACCATAGCATCGAGCTCTTCTGGAATTACATTACGCGTAAGAGAAAATAATTCTTGTACAAGCTATCTGTAACAAATGGCATTTAATAAAACATTGGCATATCAATTTTTCATTGCCTTCCCATGTCCCCCCTCCGCGTTTGGATGAGAAAGAGGATTTGGCAACACAGCGTTATGCCTCACACCATGCCCAATCCAGCTGCCTCCATTCCGCAGGCATCTGCAGAGAAGGCGAGGTCTTTGAACAAAGTTTCTTGAAGGATAATGGACTTTTGAACAACATGGAGCTTAGACATACAACCGAATGTCTGAGTCCCTTCATCAGGCTATTCAAACGGCGTGAACAATTGACACCTAATCCATGATATATTGCATGTAGACGCTGCATTTAAATGCTTTGATAATGAGCCGCTGTACATATTTCTTTTGGCAAAATGATGCATGAATATTGTTACTGAAAGCATGCCAGTTGGAATGGAGGTAAATCAAATTGCCCCTTTGTTGATGAAGTCTCATAAATAGAAGTGGCTTTGGCAGCTTGTCCAACTCTGGCAACTTGCAGACATGGAAGTTGGCCACGTTAGGTCTCGCAACCCTACTTTAAAATGTATGAACGCCGGATGGTTCGGTTGTTTGTTTATATGATGCATGAGTAGGACAGCAAATTAGCTCGAAAGCTGAATGCTCTTTTTTTCTTACCTTCTGTCTTTCAGTAGAGGATGCGTCAGGGTACTCGATTTAAAACGGAGAGCCATTCCCATTTCCGGAAAAAAACGTGACACCAAGTAAAATAGATTTAGATGAATCATACTAATTATGCTCTGTCTATTATCCTGCTTCCCCTGGCCCGAATGCTGTGCTCCTTCCCTCTTTTCTCCCCAAGTTTTTGGAGGCGTTCAGGGCCAGGTGATTTCGATTTTCAGAATCTTGTCAGAAAAATCAGACACGTCGGCTTGATAGCCAGTTGTTAGCAAGTGCTTCTGCGCAGGGTGTTTGAAGTTCTCCCACAGAGTTCAGAATGTTTCGTCCAGAGAGGCAATCAAACGTGGCAGCTATTGATCCCACACCAAGCCAGACGTGAGATTTACTGAACATGTTAACAAGTTCAGAATGGCTGTTTTAATTGTAAAAGTCTTTGAAAGCCAGCTCGCATCCCAGGAACTGGGGCTGGAATTCTGAATTTTGAGGCCGCCGCATAAAGCAAAGGTAACCCTGCCAGCCCGTAGCCTCTACGCTGCTGAATTATGAACCTTTCTTCCTTCTAGAGTCTCTAAATAATATCCTTAAGGACACATACTGAGTGATTGGTAGATTTAAGGCAGCGATGGATATTTTATCACTAAAAGGTATCTGTTCCTCATTAAAGAAATATTTAATCCCCTTTATAAATGTTAATTAAAAAAAAAATAATCTCAGGATTTCTTTAAACCAATAAAGAGCTTACAGAAATTCTCTCAGCACAATCATGCTCATGTTTTGAAGATCAAGAGCATTTTAGCAGTTGCAACCAGTTGGAAAATATTTAAAAGGCTACATTTATTTATTTTAATTGATTCTGCTTACACTAAAAGTGCTCTTATTTACTTTACTTCTCAAACTGTGGGACTACTGTGAATGTTAGACATTTCAAGGACTGTCTGCAGCTTGATGTTGAGCTTAGTACCGTGTATTATGGACAAAACACTATAACATTGCCTTGCAATATATACTCCTAGGCAAAAAGAAATGGGCCATGCCCAAGGTACAGTGGTTTTTAGTGATTCTATTGGCTGGTCAGAGCCCAGATTCAAGCCATACAGACAACATTAAGCACAAATTAACACGGCAATGTTTTTCAACTATTTGGGCCATCAGTGCTGACTGGAAAAACATTGACTCTTCTTTCTGTAAAAGATTGTCTGAAAATTTACCCACAAAACTTCACAATTCAAAGAAATTAAAGGCAAAATCTTCCCACATTAAGGTACTTTATCTGTTTGTTTAATGAGGTGCTATTAAAAGCGTTAAAAGCGTATGTCATGTTACGCCATTTGCTTTATGTTATGTCATTTAAGGTTTGGCCCAATTCTTTGCTAGGCCGAGTACATTCAAGACCGATATGGTTAAATATTGGCCATTATTTTGACATACGGTAGATATCTTGATGCACCTATGGATCTTCCAGATCATCTGTCACTGGTCAAAATGCCCATGACACATCTAATAAAATTGGTCCATATTCATCAAAGCAGCGTTAAAAAGTGTGTATGGAATGATACACAACCTGCTCTTTGGTGGTTTCTTGAAACAACTGATTCAAACCACACTTAAAGTGACATAATGCATTATAATGTATATGTTTTTCTTGTTATTAACATTATTGGTGAAACTGGTATCATAAAGCTTAATAACTAATGTTGTGTTCATTCACTTAATGCTTTATAAGGGTCCACAGTGAGGCTACTTTCACATAACATCTAATGAACACTTCTAAGCTCTCTTTACAGACTTTATGTAAAGCAACCTTATTGATCAGCCCTATGAATTAATGCAAATTAATGCATTATATGAATGAATGTATCAAGCTTTACAATAAGAATGTTAAGCACAGGAAAAACTATACATTATAACATAGTACATCCCTTTATGCTAGGAAGTCTTGTGGTGCAATGTTATTCCAGTTTGTGTGTCTGATTCTACATTATGAATGCTTTACAGATCTTTATGAATGCACTTATCATGCATTACGGATACCTGATTCTGAGAAAGTGGTACGGTGTTGACTAACTAACATGAAGTAATAATAATAAAAGAATCAAACCAGATTTAAGCACGACATATGAATCAGCTTCTGTTCATGGAAACAAGCATCCATGCACAGGCACCTCTTTTGCAAACGGGACACCCTAATTTACCCACATATACACACAATTTGCACTAAACATGCCCTGAATCATGCAGATGTTGCAATGCAGCCTAGAAAAATGAAGCATTACAGGAAGCATCATAGGTAGAGTTCAGGTGAAACCAGCAGAGCTTAAATTGAGCAAATGAAAAGAATAAGATGTAAATAAGATGTTTTATTTCTATTGTGTAGTTTCTATGATAGAATGTGGTTATGCGCTATGATTAGTTCTCTAAAACACTCGCTGCTTGAACTATGCTTTTACAGTTTACCTAGTATAGCATACTAATATAATATACTTATATTCTTGATGATATTAAAAAGGGTTCGATGATATAACTGCAAGGCAAGCATTGTTTTGGTAGATATTAATTTACATTGTAATTTACATGCACTATGATGATATGCAAATTTGATCATATAGTTTCTCCAAAGAAAGATTTTGAAATAAAAATACTCAATATTGGTGAGTAAGGGCTATTGTGATTGGCCAGAGCGCTCTTTGCAAACAAATAGTTCATAAAAACAAACAGGGGTGTAGTTATGGGGGGCCTAAGGGGGGCTATGGCCTCTCACCTAGAAGCCAGGCTCAGAATTTCAGACTGCTTTTCCATGTTTTTCCCCTTTGTTTAAGTGTTTTATGTAGATTTTTGTGCATGTAAATGATCTGCAAAGTTACAAAGTTCAAAGTACACACCAGAGGGAGAAACCCTCTCCCACAGAAACCACTTTTCTCAGTTGCCTGAAACGCCTCGTTGGAATTCCAGCCCTTTTCTCTGTTACAAGACACTGGAATCTCATAACGCAATCTATATTATGCACCGACCGGCAAGCTTGGAATGCCCTCACACAGCAGACAGCAACTACTAGAGGCAAGAAAGTATTCTGACCAATCAGAACACAACAAGAATTCCACCGTCTTCCACCATTCACCAACCATTCGCTGTAAAAGGTGGGCATCTGGCTAATTATCCTTTAGCATGCCTGGTGTCCTCTCAGGCATCATAGTAACAGGACATTTACATTTCATGTCTTCTTTCTAGGCAAGGTAGCTCATCTTACAAGTCTCAATGTGGGACATAGTGCCCCCACAACCTATAACAATCCCTCCACCAAAATTAGGGGAGCAAAACAATATCGAAAATATCAAATATCCCAGTACTACAGTCTGTGATACTGCATTGATTCTCAAAATCATGTAAAGATTGATTGCAGACGGTGGGTCATTTTACGTTGTGTTAAAACCCCCGACTGCTAAATAGCAGTATCATAATCTTCAGCCATTAGACTCTTCCACTTCAATGTACACATAAGGGCGCACCGCTAATGTTAGCATTAGCAAACCCATGCATTTTTAGTGGTGGGTTTTTTATACTATGACTGACGCAATATATTGGCTTGCTTATAATATAACAATATATCGCTACATATTGAATACATAACCTCTGTATGTTGATACGTGTTGTATCGCCAGGTTCTTGCCAATACACAGCCCTAAACTACATGATATTCTGCATATGCCACCAAAATAATCTTAGTATCCTTGATGTTAAATTATCTCCAGTACTTACATCTTAATTAAGTAGATATTACATCTCCATATTTCCAGTTTTATTTAGATTTTTGGTACAGAATTTTTAAGTCTGAGTTACCTTTAGTATTGCATCAGAAATTGTTCAAACAGCGAGGATATATATGCATATGTGTACATGTACATGTACTTATATAGCGTATATGTACTTATATAATTGAATGAAACCCTTTTTTGTTAATATCACTCCAACAGGGCAGCGGTCTGGTACATAGTGCAAAGGTTTCATGACAAATGGAAAGACAGAAAAGGTTCATAATTACATCACAATTTGCTTGCACATGGTAATGTAAAAATGACCATTTCTTGACTCATTAAACACACGGTTTCTCAATCACACTACTCAATAGAACAGACAGCTGCTTAACTCACTCTGTAAGAGCTTTCTTACATGACACTCTACTGTCTCTTCCAGGGAAATTAAGGAGATTTCAGTGCTTTGACTTGGCTCTCCAAATCAATAGCTTGTCTCCTCAAGAAGACTATCAATGGCATTTGAAGCAGACAGAACGCAGGTTCCCCTCCAGATCACCTCAAACGCAGGAACACTTCTCTAAACCTCCAGCTGTTATTATGACCACTGAAATCCCATTTGGCACAACCAGAGACCCTAAAGGGTCAAAGTTGAAGGAAAGAGAAAAATACTGAAACTCAGTAAAAGAAAGGAAACTTGTACTACATGTGAGTTAAAACTGGTTGTACGTCATTTAGTTGGGCTGTCAAGCCCAGCGCAGCAGCTGGAGAAAGTTCTGTTTGCCCGTAGCACAAATCTGTTAATTTATTTATTTTGTTTTGTTTTTCTGAGGGGGGGGGGAGCAAATTAACAAATGAGATCTGGTGTAAATCGTACTGAAATAATCACTGGTGTCCCAAAGAAATAAATACATGTAATACTTGTATGGCTGGCCGGCCTGAGTGCTTTGCTGCCAGTGATGGATTCAGATAGCACGGTGCAATATTTAAACTATGTTGCAGGACACTTTCTTCCTGAACAACATATTAGAGCTATAAAGTCCTTAATTGCAGAAATTGGGGGTACCAAACTGACAGCCAAATTAATGATTGTTGTTTTGGGAGTAGAACTGTTGCTACTGAGCAGCGAAAAAAAGAAGAAGAACACGATGACCGATATAATTAATGTAATATAGCATTAGCTTAACTGCCATTTCTGTCCTTGTAAAGAGCCACTGTTCCCTTGGTGTTCATAGCACTCCATCGCTAATTAGCATTGTCTTTGTGTTGGACAGATTTCAACTTCACGAAATGCCATCATTCTGTGTCAAAATGTTTCCAGAGAGAAATTTGGTGAGCAATAGAGATTTACACAACCCAGTGTAATTAAGCACTACATTCATTAATGCTAATTATGAAAAAAAAAGAGAGACTGGCTTAAATGAAAATGTATTTTGCAGCGAGCTCCAGCACTTTTCTGTATGGACACAGTAATCTTACTGACTCTGCTTCATTATCAGCACTAGTTAGCTGCTTTGATCACAGACGGCCACAAATAACTGGGCATGTGAGCGTAACAGATAGAGAATGAATGGTCTATCATACTGCATTTGTTTATATTATTCTCTACTAAATACAGTACTGAAACAAAGTACTGCACAGAGACTGACAACAAAAACTATTAATATAATAAATCTGCTTATTTAACCATTTCCAAACCTCACCAGCCCAGCTTTACCATAATAATACCTGGTTTGGCTAATCAATGCTTCTTTAGACTAACTCAAGTGTGCCAGTGATGGAAATTAACAAATCTATGCAAAAGGGCACTGAGGAGATATCTGGCACCAAACTTTATTCTAGATCACTAGAACCAGACATCACCTACTTTTTGAGAAAATATTAATCCAGGACCCTCTTTATATTCAGTGTCTTTAATGAGTTACATGCAATGTAGTTACACATTAACAATGCATGTAAAAACAATGTACTACTGCTTTCATAGCCACTGGTAAAGATGCTAAAGTAGAACAGCTTATGCAATTACATATGTGTATTTTGGAGTGTATGAAAAAGGAGGTGGTAGCATTTGATAACACTGCCTTAATCAGATTATAACACCTTCTGTTATAATCAGAAAGTTCCTCTGGAAAAAAACAACAACAAAAAAATATATAGCTGTTATATGTGCTGTATTTGAATATGTGTATGGACATGAGACCAGAGTTGATACACATGTATACATAACCTTTACTTCAATAATCTGAGACAAATAATACATTACCAGTAGTTTCATTGTTGTTGCATGCATTATTATTTTGTAACTACACAGTTATTACAGACACTTAATGACAATATAAAGTGGGACCAATATTCAAAAACTTTTGAAAGTAAACAGCTTTATGTAAAGTGTATAGACCAAATACTGTATATGTAAAGTCACAGTGGGTGGGACTGAGATGAGAGTGGAATCTGAACTAGTACAGCTTCCAGGTTCCTCCCACTTCATGTTTTTGAAAACCTACTAAAACATAAATCAAGCCAGGGTCATAACCTATCGAGCAGGAATGGGTCGAACTCAGCTTGTTTCTTTTAAGTGTGCTTTTTTCACTTGTTGTTATACGAGGCCTGGGTAGTTTTTGACTTGCTGCTTGATTATTTCACATTGCATTTGTGTTCCATGAAAACAGTGCATATGGTGGGGGGGGGTGTCCTGCAGCATGTGCACAAGTAGAGACTGACACTCCCTTAGACATGCCTCCTGGCTCTGATTGGCTGATTTAACTCGGGTGTGCTGGGCCTGGGCCGATCCAGGGAGCCTGATTTTTTCCACAGATTTTCTGTTTCATGCAGTATTAGCAAAGCGCACTTTAAACCGAGATTTACACAGAAGCCTCAAAAGCTAAGTAAACAACTTCCCGCTTCTCACAGTCCAGACACATTCAGTTATGCTGAGGAGGCCAGGTCATTGTTTCTGGGAGCACTGTTAGCATTCTTCTTGACAGCTACACATATGCATAGCGTGGAGTTGTCTTTTTGATGGGACTCTCTCAAGAGTAAAAGCTTTAAGGACTGTTTATCTGATGGTGTCAGTTTTGATGGTCTACCAGGTCTTGTATGATTGTTACGAGCCCCGCTTTCGATATATGTTTTGATCTTATTTTGAAGACCAGGTCGGGAAATCTTCTATTCACTTATTTACCTTTTGCCTTTCCTCCTGCTTATGTAAACACATTATTATATCTCGTATAGCTCAGGCTTGTATGTAACAATGGACTGTATGCACAAAGGTCTTAGGCACCTATACACTTTACTTAAAGCCATTTACTTTGCACTGAGTCATCATATATACTCTAAAAACAATAGCCAGAATTCTGGTTCTAATTTATATTAAGCGTCTCTAATAACTGTATAGTTACACAATACCAATGCATGAAACAACAACAGAACTACTGGTGATGTATTATTTGTTACAGATGGATTATTGAAGTAAAGCATACTAAATTCAATTCAATTCAATTCAATTCAATTCAATTCAATTCAATTCAATTCAATTCAATACTAGAACTGAGGTGCAGTTAGCTTAGGCATGGGGCTAAAAACAGCTTAGTGTAAGTGTACATGTAGGAAATTACAGTATGTTGAGGTAGACACAGCATGTTGAGGTACTGTAGGTTCATGTGTATAATGAAGGGTGGTCTCTGACTTTTGTACAGTACTGATAGATTCAGCCCAGCCTGGTATTAGGCTCTTTTTCCCTCAACAGAAAAAGGAAGATTGATTGTAGGTCAAACTGCAGTCTCACATACAGTTCTCTAGTAAACGCTGCTATAAAAAACAATACAGAAAACAACCAATGAAGGCGCTTCCAATAAAACTCTTAACCTAAACATCTACGAACATTTGCAATAATCTTATTACTCCGGGAATGAATAAAAAGGATTGGTTTATTTTCATCGCAGATTTAGATCTTAGAAAGACAAGACGTAAGCCGGCCATATGCTCCAGATTAAGATATCTTTTATCTCTCGATAGCTGGCACTTCGCTAATGACATGCGCCATGCATTTAGCCACATGCTTTTAGCCAGTAAAATGCACACTTCCTGTGAAGAACAAATCCCTCCGAATGCATATAATATTGAATTGTTGGGGCCATTACGAAGTGTCCAGAGAACAAACTGCATTATTACCAAGGATTCTATGTGAGGGTTTAATGAGGCAGACTTTTTTTTCCCCTGCCCTTTAATCTGTGCAGGGATTTATTTCATGTCATGCGAAATGCTTGCTCCGTAAAGCAGCTTTATAAGCAAACGGCCAATAACACGACAGCATAACAACATATGTGTTCGTTAAAAAACAACAGCGACAACAGCAAAACCTACATTATCACTCGGTTATTTGCTCGCTAGCTTGGATTTGTTGTTTTTTAGGGACCCTGTCGCTCCCTGGGGCAAGTCTCTCCGTAACCCAGAGAAAAAGTGATGCCAATAGACTTCACCAGCCAAAAACGACCAAAAAAAGACGGTTCCAGACGCTTGTTAAAGACGTAAATGAGCGCTCTGCAGTAGTTGAGAGGGGGGAGAGACCTATAAATAGCTATTATGTAATTAATCTGACTTATTTGGACAGAAACAAACTGACTCATGTGATCATGAAGCACACCACCATGGGATGCTAGCTTTAGAGCACACTCCTCCTCTCACTGCTTCTGTAAGACTGGCTGGGGAAAGTAGCACTCCTAATACAATTAGCTTGAATCCTGTTTTTCGCCGGGCTTTTGTTTGACAGAATAATTTATGATCATCCATGAGCACAGCAAATTAAAAATTAAAGGTGGAGTTCTTAATCCCTAAAAAAAGAAGAGGGCCAGACACACCAGATCGAGCTAAAGCGCATGCTTTCGGATTCTTTCATTCACAGAAAGAGCTCAGAAGTAAAGTCCTTTATGCTCTGTTTGTAAACAGTGAGCCCGAGTCGTATCCGGAGTTACACTGCATCGGTACACATGCATTAATCATGCATTTTGTCTGTTTTGGGTTTCTGTACCATTGTTAGCCTCTATGGGTCCACATAACTGGTGCACTCAGAAACCTTCAGGAGTCCCAAAGTTAATGAGCGAAGCTTTTTCAGAAATTGCACTCTGTGATAATTCCAGCTTTCAGGAGCATAGTAAATAAGATCTGTATCTGCCATTTCAATATAAGTCATCTCCGACGTCCCGCATTTGTTTGCTGAAGGCAAACGGCATAGGAGCGTAAAGAATTCTCTGAGGAGGGCCGGCGACAACAAATACGCAAGGGCCACGGTTGCCATGACGATGGCTATACAATCATGCACTTTTATGCATTATACTGTTTGATGTTAAGTACAAAGGTTTGGTTAGAGCCTGAAGGGACAGTTAAGAATTCAAATTGTTAATTGTTTGAGACGTGCATTTCCCCGCGTGCCAGCTGTTTGGGAGTGTGAGAGGAGGAGGAGGCGGAGGAGGAGGAGAGGGAGGAGGAGGGGGAGGAGGAGGAAGGGAGTGCAGGGAGAGAAAGAAAGAGAGAGCGAAAGAGAGAGACAACAGCAGCCATGCTAATTCTGCCAGGGCAAATTGAGGCTTTTAGCCAATCGGCCAGAGGCCGTGGCAAATTTGAGCGGCACGGAGAGGTGTGTGGTGAAGATGAGCGAGAAACCGCACTGCTGACAGTCTGATAAAGTAAGCCCGAGGAAGGGAAGGGGAAATGGAAAGAAAAAAAAAAACGGGAGCCATAAAGCCAACTGCCTCCTCCCTCGTAAATAACGGCAACATAAACGTCATATGAACTTTATTTCAAGAGCGGGTGGTCTAATAAAGATGCTGTTTTAAAAAGAGGAGTGCTGAAATTCATTGTCATAAGAAGGCCATATCCTTTGCTTCTCCCACTGACCGTTACTCAGGACCGGTTGACATGCAGGACCTTGCCACACCACCTCGGAAACATAAAGCCCAGGTGGACGGCTTGCTTTATCTGTTCTGTTTGAATCACCTTTTCTCTGGTCTCTGTCACACTGCGCACAGAGGTGCATATCATGTTTTATATTTATTGTGTGTTCCCTGTAAATTTTCTGGAATTTCAGAGTTTCCCACTAATAAAAGCTGTGCTCAGCAGCTGACCAATGACAAACGTGAGCAAGTTCCATGTAAGTTAATGTAAGTTTACCACTTGCAATGTATCAACACAGCTGCTACCACAACCACTGGTAATAAATGAAGTTATTGGTAATCATATCTAATCAAAATATTGTTTATAATATGTTTAAATGGGTATAACAATTCTACCGGAAACACTTTACAATAAGGGCATGTCTATTAACACTTAAGACCATAATAAACATCACTAAATAGTTATGTAAAGTAGCAATGATTCAATAACTAATGTTCAAAATAAGCATTCACATTATTTTAGATTAAGATTTAGATTAAGTAGTTTCGAAACCATACTAAATGCCTAAGTGATGTTTTAATCATCATTAATTATCAAAGTAATGAGAACTGTGTTATCATAGTAATGATAAGTCAAAAACGGGCAGTAAGACGTAAGCAGAATAAGCAGAACACTTCACTGAAGTCTATTATAATTCTATTAGAATTTCAAATACAATCTTAATTGAAGTTTCTAATATGTACCGTACAATAATTTGTGTAGGAGCTTAAAACATAAACGCATAGGAGCACAGCTTTTATCAAGTGCATATTAAATTCATATGTAAAGTATACAAAGGTTATATAATATTAATTAAACACTGCTGTGCACTTATAAAGCAGTTCTTAAGAGAAATGTGCAGACAACTTTCCAATAAGCGTCACAAAAAACATTAAATTAGCAACAATAATGCTTAAAAATATATTCCAAAAGAATAATATATGCTTCTGGCAAACTGGGCCACGATTAGTTAGAACAGTGAAACACAAGAACATATAGGGTAAGAACACTCCAGGAGCAGATCACTTTAGCATTTAGTTTGTATTTATTATTATTTATTATAAACTATTTAATAAAATCTAAAATAATGTCCTGTTTTTATCATTAATTAATGATTCATTGCAACATTACATAACTACTTAGTGGTGTTTATTACTCTCTTAAGTATCATTAAAAGATGTACCCTTATGGTAAAGTGTCATCAGTCTACCTTTAGTGAATAGACTATATGTGCAGCAACCAACAATAAATGAATCTTGGCTAAAGCAGACTGTCCATACTGTGCCATGGCTATAACATGTTACCAAGTACCTACTAAAGTTTCCATGAACAGGACTTATTTTGGCCCTGTGGGTTCCCTGGGTTCACACCTCTCAAGAACATCAACTTGTAGTTTAGCAAGCTAGCAGTAAGAACAACTGAAGCTGACTAACTTTCACACTGTGTGGTAATAAACTGTATGGTTCAAGTGTGTTAGCAGGTGCATCGCAGTAAAAACGTGTATCAGATTAGCAAGCTGCAGCCGTTCTCTCACTAAACAGTGTTCACTGTTTGGGTAATGTCCCTCCCCCTCCACTGAAATGAAGTTTTCAGTTGGGTCTGCCAAGGTCTGTGATCTATCGATATGTCTGTGGACAGTGTGGTCCTGAAAGTGGCATTTCTGTAAGCAGCTAGTACTGTGGGTCATTGGCCCAGTACCCTGAAAAGTGGCAGGTCGAGTGTTGGCTTATCCTTGTGACTCCAGCCACCATGATCTCTCCCAAAAGTTACTGATTACCACACTAACACAAACAAAGTTATGATCTGGGGACCAACTTTATGAGCTAATGAGGAATGTACTATTATTATACATGCATACTTATTAAGGATAGTTTTGAGGGTACTATTAAGGGTGCTTGAGTCTAGAATTGGCTGCTATTGCACAGTTCTGTCATTTGCACTAATATTGCATACTGTAAAGGTGTTCTGCTTCTGAGCTTTTCAGACTTACATTAGATACTTTTGTGCTTCTTTACTTAATACTTAGTATTTATACTGTAAGTGTTAGTACTCGTAGTATTTCTAATATTTGTAGTATTAGAATTTCAGTGTACAGTGCAACTGCTTGTTTCTCTGTGCATATGACAATAAACTCTTGAATACTGAATCTATTATTCATGTCAAAGCAATCATGCAGGCATGTTAAGAACCTTAGAATCGAGACCGTACAGTTACAACACCAATAGCAATCTGTAACCGAAACATTTTGGATGACTGATAGAAGCAATCTGACACATTTTAATGTATAAACAATCTTAATTTAAAATGCACATTTTATACCATTTCATTACAAACTCTGGTTCCATCGCATCTCGTCCACTTGTAGATGCTTCCACCATTTGTTAAATGGTTTTGGGCTGTGTGTGAAGGATTGTGGGTGACTGAAGTTGTGGTCTTCTGTCAGTCCTGGCAACAAGGAGTCCTCCGGAGCGGGACATAGTGGCTGTATTGAAAGCAAGGGTGTGATGTGCACAACATTACAAACATTAAGCAGCTAGCAAAGGTATACCCGTGTATTTACTGATGCACACCACTTTGTCTCACACTGGTCCGTTTTTGTTAGCACTGTTCTAAGACTCTGCACCTACATGTCATGCGGTAACTGCAGTCTGTGATTGATTATTTTGCATGTCAGTCAAATGGCTCCTCCCTGTCAAAGCAGACAGTTCTTGCCCATAGCGAGCGACAAAACACTCCAGACAAGGAGAAGTCTGGCTTGCGAGACTACCTTTTCCCCAGCTCCGCCGCTACTATTCCTCTCTTTTTCTTCTTTCCTCTCTCCCGCTCTCTCTCCCTATCCCTCTCTCCCTTGTTCTCACTCTTTTCAAATTGAGACGACAAGATAAGCGATTGCCACAGCCACGGCTGCCTGCTGCTCATTGATAAAACCATATCTAATCCGTCTCGGGCTCCCCTACGCCTCCAATGCACTCGTCTCCCAGTCTGTCAACAGAGCGCAGATCTATCTCTCCTTTTGAACTCTCAACCGCAGTGTCAGGTTTTATCAGTGAACTTTTGGGCAAGAAAATGGAGGGCTGAACGTGCCAAGGTTGACTTCCATCTTTGCAGAGCGCACGCACCGCTAGGGTCCTGAGGAAGACTTGTCAGCTGCTCTGTTTCAAAGGCCCCGGTGCTCAACCCAAACCTTATTATAAATACATGACAAGATTTGTATCAATACAACCCCCTGCACAATAGCAAATAATCTGCAGGATAAAAGTGCATGACTTTTTTTTCCCTCTCTCTCTCTTTTTTTCAAGCAGCCCTGGATTGCTCGTGTTTATTCATGAGTCTGTCAGTTTGCAGGCTTTCAGTCTCTCAAATGCACAGTGGGTTCTCAACCACTGCTTTGACAATACAATCAATGATACATTTTGTGTACAAAGGAGCAGAGTGAATAGAATGTTTTTCATGAATCTGTAATTAAAGCTTGGTTATGATTAAAAAGAGAGCAGCATTTTCTCCATATTATTTGTCTTCCTAATATTTGCTCCATTTTTGTAACCTGATATCAGTTCAACTTCCACTGAGGGAAAAAAGGAAAGAAAGAAAAAAAAAAAGAAGGAAGCATGCATATTCCCGGGAAAAAAAAAATCCATTTTCACAATTAGCCCAGTTCTCACATTCCTTTCGCTGACTTTACGGAGTGTTGGAAATGACCGTTGTAGAATATTAATAAGCTCCAAAGCATTTACAGCATATAAATCAGTGCCGGGGCTGTACTTTTCTCCCTTTTCGCTTTATACAGTGCGCCTGAAAGACCTGATTATATGCCTGCAGCAGGGCCGATGCACAGCAAAAGGTCATTATCATAGACCGCAGGCTGGTGGGACAACAGCTAATCTAAGAGAAAAGATTGGCGATCATGTGTATGGAAATAACCGAGCAGGGGGAGCCACACAAATACATTCATCCTCGCACTGACACCGTGGGTTCTGTCAGAGCACTGCTGCAATGCAGAGGGGGGAGAGGACGCACTTGCAGTCCAGCCAGAGACGCTATTGTCTCATTTACGGCCCAGGCTGAAAGGATATCTGCAGGTGTATGCAAGGCAATTTATTCCTCCCCTGTCTTTAAAAAAAAAAAAGCCAGTCGTGTCGCCTCTGACAACCGGAGCCATGCTATGGTAATTCACCCATATCACTGATGTGTAGGCTGGCACAGGATGAAGACATCTATGCTGATCAGAGTCACCCACTGTTTCCTGATTATGGCATGGAAGCGGCACCCGAAATCAAAGCGTCCGCCAGTGGCTTTTGACAGTTCAACCGTATTCCAGCCCTGATAGCGGAGGCTTTACATCACCAATGTTTGCGCAAAAAAAGCCCACCAGAGAACAACAGAGGCGGAGGAGACCCGGAAAGCTAGCACCCTGACATTCCGAGTCAGTCACATTAATGGCCGTCCGTTATACAGTATCTCAGTGGCAAATACTAACCAGCTCTTGTGCGCCTCATTAAGCAATAACAACTTGAGCAAATAAACACCCTCCCCCTGATCGAGCGCTATTTGCTCGGTGCTATTACACAGGACCACGCGGCGTTGGCTAAGCATGGCCTGTCTGACGTTGACGAGCCGCTGCGTGCTAGCTACTAGAGGTGTTCAGAGACACTGCTATTTGTGTTTGCATTTGTTCAACAGGCAAAATGGTTTGTAAATGCTCTTGGATGTAAACTGAAAGTGGGAGTGAGAACAGAATTCAAAGTAACCCCACGTAGCATTTCATTAGCAACTATGTTAACATCAAATGTGCCTCTAGGTCTGTCACAATTATGTAGGATGATTGCAACTGGTTTTCATAGTTTGCATAGCTCTTGCAATCACATCTTTACATTGCAGTAACCAGAATGGGAGTTGGATGCATTTTCGTCACTTGGGTTGAGGCACCAAAAAAAAAAAAAACAGAAATGGAATTGTTGACCCACAAAGTGAGCCTTAAGGAAATAACAGAAGTTCTTATACTGTGTTTATGATGAAGGCAAACAAGATCTTCCAATGCTGGAGTTCACAAAGTTCCAGCAGTGGCAACATTCCCTCAAAAGTTCAACTGTCTCAACTTCTGCTGTTGACCACAGCAGTGAAATAAACTGGATGTGGATTTGTAGGGGCCATGAATGTTGAAGGTCTTATTGCTGAAGGTCAGAATAAAGAGCATGTTGTGTCCTCCAGTCTTATTGCCTTAACTTAAATAAGCACAATCAACCATTTTTGCCAGTAACAGCATCAAAATGTCTCACTTTGTATGCCAATGGTAATTTCAACAGCGTAACTTCATGCAACATGCAGCATAACTTCGGACTGGTGCTATAATACAATTAGTCAGAAATGTTGGTTTAGCATCAACATCAAGAAAGCAATATAACCTGACAGTCAATTTGGCCATCTTAGGCTTGAGTACAGGGCCACAGTCAAGGAGTGGCCAGCACCACCCTAACAGGAAGTATGCCCACTCTTCTGGCCACCCCGGTTATACAAAGTGAAACTACTATTATCAATAAAGCAATCACCAGAGAAGTTCTCTTCTACCTACTCTTAATGTGTGCTTAAATGTGCCATCAGGGCAGTTATCAATAAGTCATAAGAGTCGAATGATGGTACCCACAAAAATCAGCTTGCCATGGCTCTCATGGTCGACTGTGCTGAGCAAGCAGATGAGTGAAAGCTGGTTGAGGCCTAAATGTTAGCCTTGTTCATTTTCCTCAAAGCAGCAACTTCTATATTAGTGAAACAAGCTTATAGGCACCTGAATACATACAGTCTGTCTATTCATTTCTATCTAGACATATTTCTACATCATCGTAGTGGAGTATATTTGTTTTATGTTATGCTGTGGATCATATGATGTTACCCAGTGATGTAGTAAAAATGATACAAGATATTTTTCACAGAACCTCACTGAATTTTAGTCATTTTACTAATGACTAATGGAGCACAGCACATCACCACAACTGCCCTCCCACCCATACAGGACATCTACGACAAGAGATGTCTGAGGAAAGCAGTCAACATCTCTTCAGACCCCACACATCCCAGTCATCCCCTGTTCCAACCTCTGCCATCCGGAAAGAGGTACCGGAACATCCGAGCCAGAACCTCCAGGTTCAGCAACAGCTTTTACCCTAGAGCTGTCAAACTGGTCACACCGGCAGCGCCTACCAGAACATGACCACACCACTAAAGGCTGTTACTGATTCTAGCCAGACCCCCCAGCACACACTAGGCTCTGATACCTCAGGACTGTTTGCACCGCACTTTACACTTTATACTTTATACTTGAACATCTCAGCTGTGTACATACTCATCTATATTTATTTATCTATACTGAACATCTGTACCAAGGAATTTAGCTGTCTGAACATTAAGCTGCTTCTCCTACCTGCACTGTACACTTTATATATCTGTACTGTTTACAACCACATACTTAACTGATACTGCTCTTACACTTTGCACATGTCTTGCACACATACTGTACTGTTTGCACACATTGTCTTTGTCTATTTGTCCTTATTTGTCTATTTGCACTACACTTGCATATATATATAAAGTTGAATTGAATTGTAGGCCTAAAACTGTATAAGCACAGGAGAATGCTAGTAACTGCTGTTTCATGTGAAGTAATTTGCCATCCCACTAAAATACTGGGTCATCCCATGCAAAAGGTTCTGACTATATCCCTCCTTCTGTATTTGAACACAATTAACAATAACAAAAAAGATAAGATGAGATTTGTAAGGTAGAATCTTACACCCATGACCTATGACCTATGTGATGCAAAGCACGTGCAACAACAATACTAGGCTAACAATATGCTGAAGACAGATACAGGTATAGTATCTGAATAGTGCAGATGTGAGCGAAATACAGAAACTATGTAAACCAACATGTTTGTTAATTTCGTTACCACAACACAGCAGTTCTGACTATGTGAACTGGGAAGGAAAAGTAAAGTCTGTTGGCCTTTTGGATTTTAACTTTCCCACTTTCCCAAAATACTATTGTAAACATACAGAGGTAATAAATCCTCAAACTCATTATTCATGCCACTTGCCAGTACCATTCACTTGCAGAGCTGCATCACTAGAACATCACCAGAGATGTAGGACATTTAGGATCTTTAGATTCACGCCACATAGCCTTTTGAAGGTAGTATCCCAGGACCGACAACTTTGACTGAACTTGAAAAAACTTGCTATGCTAGAACAAACCCCTGCTCTCCACCTATCCCCATCTTTGCGAGTGTGTGCGTGTGTAATATGGCCGGACGGTGGTCAGTACTCACTGGACTCGGGGTCAGAGTTGCCATCACCCTCGGTGCGGCTGTTGGGCGAGGTCTGCTCGTAGTACTCGTCCTGAGGGAAGCCCAGAGGCAGGGGCTGGGTGGTGGTGCTGCTGCTGGCCTCCTGCTCCCCCTGCAGGCCAGCGGTGGCACTGCAGCTCTCCTGAGAACCATCCGGGAGGTGAAAGGTCACGCGCCGCTGCGTCTGCTAAAACACAAACACACAAACACATGACTCAGCTTGAGTTGGGTTGGGTTCATGGTGGTGCGTCAATCTGAAGGTGCCTCAGTTTTAGGCTGTTAGAACTGAATTGCATGCAAAACAGAAAAAGAACAATATTGGATGTACAGTGTGCTCATTTTTTGACCAAAACAAAATTCTCCATTGCAAAACTAATAAAAAATCATAAAGCCATATTGCTGCATTGCCTATTTATACTGCTTTATTGCCTATATTCCCCTACTGTGAAAACTGTTAAAGTTACCCACTGTGTATTATGCACAGCTTTAGATGAGATGAGATTAGATTAGATTAGATTGGATTAGATTAGATTAGACTAGATTCAACTTTACTGTCATTGTGCAGAGTACAGGTACAGAGCCAATGGAGTGCAGTTAGCATCTAACCAGAAGTGCAAAATACATTATTGTTTTATGTGCAGGAAGTAACCATAGCGAGCAATGCAAGGTACATAATATGTGCAATTATGGACAGTGCAGCGGTAGAACAGATGTAGTAGAAATATAATATACATATGTACAGAGTGAGTGGAGAGAATACAATGTAGATTATATGTACTGTAAGGACTGCTTTTTAAATGAGTCACAATGCAGGGAAGCCAATCAGATAACATGTCATTTGCATATTACTGCTGTCCAAACAAAACCGCTTATCTCGTGTTTTCAGTTTTTCATTATTTGACATATGTCAAAAACACACGTTGCCCTTTACATAGTGTGTAAAATTCACAATGAATGGACCAAAAGTTACTTTGCGAAACAAAGTATGGATCCATTGACTTACATTAAAAGTAAATTATGTATTTAATGTTGTTAATATTTACATATGTATATAAGTTTTTCCTTCTCACGTAAAAGTAGTCATTTCAGAGATACAAGGTTGTGTTCTGAAAGCTGCAATATACCTCATTGTCTTGAAGGCACTGTAATAAAAATAGCGATTTATTTTTGTAAGGGATAGAAAGAGATTGTAAACTGGCATGTAATAATTAATATTACGGGGGGGGGGTTTGGTACATAAAACACCACAAACATCATAAACGTGGGATCAGAAAAATGTAGGACATGGACCCTTTAACAAAGTAATCAAATCTAACAGAATGGGATCCTGGTGAAATCTGAGATTCCACAATGCATTGATTCATTTCCTAAAGTTACCCTATCATGAACCATTTTCCTGAACATCTAGACTGATGCTCAGGTCTCACAGCTAAAAACATGCCCATGTGTTTCGGCAGCGTTGAAGCTCAGTAAGCATGCAAGTCGATAACAAAAACCTCTGGCAAGAACAGCACAGAGCGATTAACCATATGTGATGTCCCTTGTTGATATACTTCAGCATGCTGGTTATACTGTGTAATACGCATCAGAATGCCCAGAAAAGTGGTCGAACACTCCCTTCTCACGTTCCCCCTCTGGGTATTCAGTGTCTAATTGATAGAGACTGCCCACAGTCATGCAGAATGGTGATTCGTTTTCACCAGGCTCCAGTGCTTCCGACCCACTAGCCCAATTTAGAGGGAGGAGGAGGATGTGGATCAAGTGGCCTTAACCAGGCAGGGCTGAGAACACTATGTAGATTTTCTCGTTCAAAGGAGGAAGCGTTCCTGTCTCTCCTGGGAGTTTGGCTGCAGAGGTTTGAATGGGTGACCTTTTTGCAGACACTCAATTTGTTGGAAGTAGGAAAACAGCCAAAGGCAAGCGCAGCTTTGCTTGATTCTCTATGAAACAGAACAGGCGCTGTGTTTTCTTTTTTACATCTTATAAGCATTAGGCAGCAAACTGAACAACAACCATTTATTTCCCTTTTCCTTCCTTTTTTTTTTTTTTGCTTAGCTCTGGATGGTTCTCTGTAACAATGTTATGGTGGGAATAAAAGTGACAAAATACATGCTTGCGTTTGCCGCCCTAAATTCATGGCAATGAAAAAGCAATGATATTGAGATATGTATTTGTGTTTACTTTTATGAACCATCATTTTCCCAAAGAGGAACATAAAGTCTGCAGTTTGAAGGAGGCATTTGGTGCCAGGCGACAAAAATCTTGACTAGAGAAAGGGTAATTATGGAAACAACAAAGATATAACTTATTAGATTACACACCAATAGCACAAATAGCTGCATCCAGAAGGAATCAACCCCCAGCAATGAAACTTGGTGGGTAGGTTTGACGTCGTGAGACATGCGAATGATTCAAGTTTCAAGGTCGGCCGCACATGTGACGAAAGCAAGGATGGGCCTTATCGCTGTACCTGACTGACCCAGACATTCAGCAAGCAGCAATGCCCTTCATGAGTCATCCTCTTAGTGCCAGCACCACTGGCAGACGGCTGCATGATTCAGGACTACATACACACAGACCGTTACGATGCGTTTCGATGACTTAACACCACGTCAACGTCGCCAAAGACTGCAATGGTGTTGTGCCAGACTGTCATGGAGTGACTCAGAATGGCAACAGGTCATCTTCAGTGATGAGTCCCGCTTTTGTCTTGGTGGAAACGACCAATGAATGTGTGTGTGGCAGCACCGTGGTCTGTGCCAAGATTAACGGTTTGTTGTCTCGCATCGCATGTCCAGAAGACCTGGTGTCATTCCACCAACACCCCTACTGCAAAATCTGCAGGAACTGTGTGAGAATATTCAAGCTGCATGGGATGGATTATCGCAGTACACCATTAGGAACGTCTACAACTCCATGCAGATACATCTGGGATGTTGCATTAGCAAACATGGCTGAACCAACGCCACGCTGAGAGACACTACTTCTGTATGTGTAGCCCAATAAATATTGCACATATCAGTCTAAATTTATCATCATTTCTTGTTCCTGGTAACCTCTATCTTCCTTCCCAATAGCATTGCAATCCGACACTTCCTTCTGGGTGCCACTGTTCTTTGATGATTAGTCAAACAGGTCAATCCAAAGGCATTATTACCATGTGCCTCTAATTGCTCTTTATGGAAGCATCATTGAAAAGCTTTAAAGCCTTTCTCGTTTCGCTGTGGTAGAAATAAAATTCTTATTGTTGTTTGATAAAGGACAGAAAATAAAAGAAGGGGCGAAAAAAAAATTCTTGGCACAAATACAAGCTGCATGCTGCCAAAACCACAGATCTCCAAACAGCTTACCAGTTCAATTAAGAACTATCGGTGGATTGACTGTACTAAATCCTTACAATTAGCACTGTGAATGCTGAGTTGCATTATTGGCTGCACTATATACGGCGATATTTGCCACCTTAGAGATTCATTCAGACGCTGAGAGAACGAAATCTCCCACTGTAATCATGGATTACGCTTTAAAAGGACCTTTTATAGACTTATCTGCTGAGATTGCCTCTACTCTGCCTACTGCAGACTCAATTCAATTCATTTCATTCAAGTGATAATGATACTGTCTCGTTCTGACAATATCATAAACACTAATCTCATTTAGCATTTAGAAGCTGGGGGGAGGGATATAATGAGATTGGAACTAAAGTTTGAAGAACGACGCAACGTCTTTTCATGCCACGTAGCCCGAAACCTTTCCTCAAAAGACCCTACTGCTTCCACGAGAGCTCTCTAAGTTCTCCGATCAGTGACACGGGCTGATGTTCCTGTGACCTGAGAGCGAGGTGTTTCCACGGACTGCTTTATCTTTGATCCGTGCTGACAGAACAACAGGATGCTGCCGTGGAATTATGCCGTCTATAATTCAGAGGTTATGCAAATAAAATAAGGCAACAGCTAGACTCCACCAGCTGCGCCTTCATATTTTTCAGGGGCCTGTCATGCAGATAACAAAGTCAGAGATAAACAAAGATCCGCTGGCGGGGAACTTCGCAGATTTGGTCTGTCTGTGAGACGGCGGGCCAGGGATGAGCACCTCAGATCAACACAAAGTGTGAGTGAGTGGAATGATGTCTTCTTTCGCAGAGAATTTGTCTACTTATTGTCTGCTTACACAGATACCGTGGCTGAGCCATGGGTTTTCACTGAGAAGTTACAGACCTGCTTTTTTCAGGTGGTCCCGGTCAGATCACAAGCTCACAACCTCATTTTTACTTCATCTGTCAACACCAGCTGCCCTCTGTACTCTGTACTCAGTACCATGTACTCTTTACTAAAGCTGTAACAGCGACTGGACAAACGAAAGAGTCCAAAAGCTTCAGCACTTTACCTTAACATTGCCTGAAAAGTCATTCTGTATGTGTATGTACACACTGTTTACATTCTAGGTATTAACCAGCTAACCAAAATGATGGTTAAGTTCTGAGGCAGGTTAACTAAACTACACTAAAATGCCAAACAGGTTCTAGATAAGTGGTTAAGCATGTGGTACAACCCCCAAAGCACTGTGAAATTGTTTGGGGTAAAAAGAGTATACATTATTAAAGTACAAAGAGTTTTATGTCATTTTATTTCTCCTAATTGCTGTAAACAAAGGCTGTGACTCTTAATGTGTTTCCTATTTACTTTTCTGCTTGATATTTAATGTGAGTATGTTTGTACTCGCCATCTTGTTCCTCCAAACATTAATGGGATATTTTATGATGTCCTTTAACAGCACTGTTTTGGTATTAAGATCATTTCACCCAATGTAATTACATAGCACTTTTACACTTGTAGAACTTAAATTTTCCAAAATTGTTGGAAAACTGGTTGCCTTACTTTTACTTGGTCAACAAATAAACAAGTTTAAGTCTAATTTAAGTCCACAAGTGTTGGCAGAGTTTCTTCTGAAAACCGATAAAATAAAATGTCTTAGTAAGAAATACATTTTCCCTAAAACATTCTTACAATTTTGTAGCAAAATATACTATTTTCATTCATAGTACATGTATGTATGTATATATAACCAAACATCTAACCAAAACATTTCTAACCATATATAACCAAAAATGTGAAACTCCATAATAGAGATTACTATATAAATATGCAGTCTAGTTTAATAGCATTTACCAAACCATTAACAGCATTAATTCATTAATAATAATCATAAAAAATAATAATAGTAAAAACAAGCCTTTGATTACGGGTTCACATGTAGGTCGATCATGTAATAAATTATTCACTAATACACCATTAATACACTGACCCTCTAGAGCCATGAACAAATCATTAGTTCATCAGAATTTGAACATTTCAAAAAAAAAAATCTCTAGGTTCATGCAGTTACTGGTCGATTAAAAAAACATAAGGTTGTTTCAAAGCTGCAGCCCAGCTCCCCCCAGTAAAACCTGGCCATACCCTCCTCTGCTTCTGACACATCGCTATATTAATAAATAATGAGTTGTACAGCAGTAAAATCATGTTCAAAACTAGAAAACTATTCATTCGTTTCTCTTTGCGTTTTTAGCTATGGACAACTTTCTGTAATCTGGGAATTATTAAAGGAAAACATATGAAATAATCACATATATAAAGTATTAGATTTACTTTAGCTACTACAAACTACAACAGATTACATCTAATGCAAATCTACTTACTGGAGTCTTTGCTTAGCACACATAATCTCGAGTATTTAGACATAATATATTCTGCCACAATAACTCACTGCTACATAAAAATGATTTGTATACATGTTCTGATGTGCAGCTCATTATTTATAGATGAAGGGATATGTTAGATGGGTCTCATTTTAAGAGCCAAATATCAGAGAAAATCGGAGTTTGGTCAGTCCTTTCCCGGCAGTCTATAAAGCCATATTTCTCACAGTCTTTGCTTAAACCTGAATGTCTTTGAGTAAAATACTCCCGTGCGCCTGAAGCACCCGTGTGCCAGCGCTGGAGCAATACATGTGCGTCACCTCTCTCATGAGAGGGTTAAGGTGTGTATGTATTGTAAAGCATTATCACTTGTTTAAAGAACATGCCAGAAATCCATAAGGCAAACACAAGCTGCTGGAGGAGATATCAAGACCAAACAAAGCCTGTCGAACCAGATAAAACACTGCCATCAAAAAGTATGTGCGTAGAGATAAAAAAGAGGAGAAATAAGCCAAGTTTTGTAGCGAGCCAGGCCCTGCCAAAGCTCCTCGCTGGTGGCAACCCAGGCACTGTGCAGATGGAGGCGGGATTGGCCGGTGAGAGGATTAGATGGCCCTTATATTAACACATGAGACGAGAGGAGAGCGGCAGAGAGAGAGAGAGAGAGAGAGAGAGAGAGAGGAGAGAAGGAGGAACATCAGCCACCTGCACCAGAGGGAAGTCACAGATCAGTGCATCGCCGTGTCCTCTATTCTGAGCAAAGTCAGAACGTCAGTGTTATTCAAAAGAATCCCCTTTTCATGCGAGCTGGCAACTGCAGGCTGTCCGGCCTCATTTTGAGTGACAAACAGTGGCCGCTTAGGAGTAGATCACCAGAGATTGGCTGCCTGGCTGAAGACCCATCTATCCTTAGGGCTGAACTGAGCTGTGAAAAATCTATTAAACCGAAAAGGGTAATTCACAGTCAATTGCTTATAATACGACAAGTAAGGAAGAACAAAAACAAGACCAGTGTCTTTTTGGTCTGAATGCATGTACATCCGATAAAACTGGGGGCAACTGGGAGCAGATAACCTTTTACTCATATGGAACAGTAAAACAAAAGAATATATGGTGTAGGTGGCTGATGTTTTTCTTCACATTCAGTAAAGGTATCTCAGAATAATTTGCATTCAATATACAGAATATACTTTAATATGCAGTTCAACTTTATTTAAAGTTCAGTCCAAACCTCCATTAAACAGCTCATTCATTCATTAAGAAGTTGTTCAGTTTTCCAAGTCAGAAAAAAGCTGAAAACATGTAAGCTTACCAGACAAAAACATACCTAATAGTGTGTACTACCTCCATGAGCACAAATAAAAGCTGTGATTAGATTGGGCATGGACTGGACAGGTTTCTGGATGTAGGCCACATCAATGTTCAGACACTCTTGCATCAAAGACTTGCGCAGTTGGGCCAGATTTGGTGGATGCCCTCCCTGCCACAATTCTTAGGAGAGTTTCCTGTAGACTGGGATTTTTCCTACTGCTGGTAGTATGACCGTACGCTTCCATACACCTGCAAATTCAGCTACTTCCTTCACACTATGTCATTTTTTGTCTGGTGAGCTTATATTTAACAGACAATTACTCACAATTACTCCTTTTCAAATTCGTTGCATCTTCTGTGACTCATAATCCAAGTAATCCAGCAGTTTTCCTTTTTTCAGCAATGGTTTCCTCCCACTGCATTTCTATTGCTTTGTCTTCTCACAGTGGAAGGATGAGCAGAAACCACTGTGGTTTTTTTATGATGTGAAGTGAGAGTGGAGATTGGTTTTCTCCCAAAGGTGAAACCTGGAAGTACTGTTTATCTGATGATGACAACTGTGGTGGTCTACCAGGTCTTGCAGCATTGTTAGAGGTCCTATGTTATCTATATCTGTAAATAATCGCTGAACTTTAGTTTTTCACTGTTGTACCTAAAGGCAGACTGGAAGGTAAATAAATAAAGTGTGTTCTCTGACTTTTATCTACCAGTATTTGATTTGTCAGCTCTTTACAAAGCAGCTGTTGGTGTCCAAAGTTCTGGAGGTGTGGAAAAACATTTCTGCAGATTTCTTTGAAAAAAAAATAAAGGCAAGCCTGCTGAAAAGAAAGGAAGCTTTAAAAAAGGCACAAAAGTGAACCCTTAAATACTGACATTACAGAGTATTATAGAGTAAATACTGAAATACTGACATTACAGAGTATTATAGAGTAAATACTGAAATACTGACATTACAGAGTATTATAGAATAAATACTGAAATACTCATAGTATAGAGTATTATAGAGTAAATACTGAAATACTGACATTACAGAGTATTATAGAATAAGTACTGAAATACTGACATTACAGAGTATTATAGAATAAATACTGAAATACTNAATACTGAAGTACTGATATTATAGAGTATTATAGAGTAAATACTGAAGTATTGATATTATAGAGTATTATAGAGTATATACTGAAATACTGATATTATAGAGTAAAAAAGGGATATCAAATTTATGTATTTCCTGAATCTGACACTGAACCTGTGCTCCGTGGCTGTTTTGACTGGAAATGAAAGTGTGGCCTCTGAGTTTTGCACAGCACTGTGTATGTACATCTAACCATTATTTTCTGACAAACAGAACTTCAGTCGGTGTTGATCTTGTAATCCTGCGTTTGTGAGTAATGTTTTATTCATTATAATACCACTCTGCAGCATAACAATGGTACAAAAATGTAATTTTCCCATTCTTTGCCATCGTCATCTGTTCTCCTGCATTGTAAAATTGACAATCTTCATGAAAAGAGGAAGGCTTTAAGTTGAAATCTGGTTGAGCCTGAAACGCTTGAATAATTCATAGCTACCTTATGACTATTTTTAAGCCCTTTAACCTCATAGAAGAAGCAGGGATACAGTTTTGTACCTCATCTCAGCTTTTCTCCATTTAAATGTGTCAGGGAAAAATAAAAAATATATATATATAAAATTCACTTAGTCAGTTTTGCACAGGCTTGGGTCCAAAGAACCTGGACAAGCAAACTGTTAATACAGCATAACTGCTGCTCTAATTTTGCAAAGGCTAGACACAAAGCATGCTCCTTGGAGTCTCCAATGTATTCCGTCTTCTTAACTGTTCTCCATCCACTTCCCTCTGCTTTGAATATGGGATCGCCATCAGTTTGATTTCGCTGGGCAGCTTAAAGCTCGTCTTCATGAATAGGAGATGAGAGGCTAACTAATATGGGGGCGCTCAGGCAGAGTGACCCTGCATGCTGTTGGAACCACTCGGCTTCTCGCCTCCACGCAAGCAAGCACGGGTGATCTCCCACAGTGGAGCACCGTGAAATAGCATTACGGTTAATTTTCTCGTTTGCTGCTGCTCAGAAGCCAGCAAGGCACCAAACAGGCATCTCTCCAGATCAGTCCTCAGAGCTACTTGGCGGAAAAAAAAACCCATATGTGCCCTAGCTCTTGACGTTTTTTTCCCCACTTGCCTCCTGCTAATAAACTGAACAACCAAGGCCTACACATCTGAGGCTACATATAAATCCTCCTTTCGGACCAGCTGTTATTTTAGGCAGCTGTGCAGACATTGAAGTTTATCATTCCTAGCCCCAATTCAAGCGCCTGACTCAGCAGATGGGGAACAAAATGCAACCGTGTAAAAGCCAGTGGCGATAGATAAAATGATATATATGCTAACTAGCGCCTTCAAACGGTATCATATGGAGACAAATGACCTACAGGAACAAAGATCAGATGTCAGCAATAGGCTTGTATTTTCTCATCTGTTGAATGTGAAAACTGAAAACGCTTTTTCTTGTTTTGCCACAGGGCCTCGTGAGATAGAGCGATGACATCAAATGTAGAGATCAATCTCCACCGGTTGAAAGAACACCACTTCCACACCAGCGCGGCTTGTGGGGATAGCAGGTTACGGCAGCACCTCCAAAGCTTTTCTGAAGGAGCCGTGTCCTGCATTTACTTTGCAGTGATGTCACATAAACAGTCATAACTCGCTTTTGCATGACTGTTTTCTGACCTCTCTTTATCTCCTATGAAAGGTCACTTTTGTTTCTGTGCCCTTAAGTGTGATATATGTAAATGACCTCTGTTGTGATTGGCTGCCCTGTTCAAAAGTCTTGTTAATGTTTGTCTGAGTTGATTCTAATGTTGGGTTTATACAAGCAAAAGAACACTGTAGTCCATGTAAATGATTTGCTTATTTGTCTTTTGCAGAGAAGTATATATAATGTACCAAATTAATTTAATTTAGCCTTTAGCTAGAGTAGCAGCCTGCAAGCCAAGCTGCTGTGTTCTCTAGCCCCTCCTACAGTGCGCTTTGATCGGTGAGCTGTATCACTCAGCAGTGGGGTCTCACGGCTGATATTTATGATATCTCCCGGTGATATTTACTGAACTTCAGCAGGATCTGATGCTCAGAGATATAAGATTGCGTGAACAGGATGCACGTTTGAGACTAATGACTTGAGAAATCAAATATGAGTATAAAACAACATTCAGCACTGTTTTTGCTGAGACAGAGAAGCTGCTGGGTGCTTACATGTACACAACACAGGTTTATCTATATATTGTTTAGTTTTGTTTTGAATTATTTTGCACAATAAATGAATTTTACATTCATGTAGATTGTCAAACTATATATATATATATATATATATATATATATATATATATATATATACACATA